>CM072519.1:40125310-40257810 GCA_036898135.1 Oncomelania hupensis | reverse complement strand
CGTGTCCATTTTGTCATTTTTACACTGTGACAAATGCCAACTTGGCCAACAATGACAGGCGACGAAAACAAATCATACGGTCACAGCGAGACACGTGGTTGTACAATGCCGCTTTTTTAACTATCATAATATTTAAGGCTGTAAGTACTGTAAATAAATAGGGTGTTTAGGTCCTGCTTTACAATTACACTACAAGCCACAAACAGTTTGTAAGCAAGGTAACTGAATTAGGGCTTCACAGGTGTGCAGGCTGTAGGGCTATGAAGGGTGTTGTCAACACTTTTGACAGCTGGGCTTTCATATTACATACATTTATCCGACTCATCCGGTCCAGCGAACACAAGGGACATTATTCATCTCATGCGGTAAGCCCAATTAGCGAAGGTTGTTTGCGCCTGCTTTAGGAACGGTCACTCTCAGCATCTTGAAGATACAACAGACGATAAAGTGTCCATTGAGGAATAGTGCCTGCTTTGTTCTTAAAACCTGTCAGAAGTTGTAAAAGAACAAAACACACTGCAGATTTGGGCAAGTGAGCGTTGATAGCGCTGGTAAGTGTTGATGCACAGAATTAACCTTATTCAACTAATAGAATATCAACAATTTTTTGGTGATAAGCAACAAAACGGGCATTGTTCTATCACAGATGCCAACCTGCTTGTATCAATGTTACTACTGACCTACACGAGTAAAAGTGCATTGGATAATTGAAGTGCACTGGAGAGAGGTCGTGTGCGTTGGCTCGCTGACGCAAAGGTGTCTGCCTACTAGACAGTTAGTGCATGATAAATGATGAAAATTGGTGTTCCTGCCGAAACGAACATTGCGCGCATTGTTAATTCAAAGCTGCCAGAATTCTGAGCAAATATTGCAGAATAATTTTCAGGCAGCCAGCTGTTAGCAGCTTATAGTTCAAACACCTGCCAATTTGCGTGACGACGTAACAAGTGCAGTAGCGTGCTTCTCTTTGCTTCCTGCCTTAACTTGAATGATTTCACTGTATACTACTAAGAGATTCTCCTGACAATTATCATTTTCGGCTACTTCTCAGCTCTGTGTAATTTTTTTAACAATCTGGTATGCGAATTACCAATCTCTATGGATTGTATGAGTACAACAGTACAGATTAAGGAATTGCTCCGATACTCCGAGGCATTTCATATTTCTATCCACAATAAGCTCTATTTAAAATAGTTCGGGTTGATACTTTAGATTAAAATTTGAGGTTTTACTGTAATGAATTAGAATTTAGGTCACACTATTGCACAATAGTAAGTCTGACTGATGATGATACGGAGGCTAGCTTTAATTACAACACGACTATGTATCATTAATTTTCAGCTAAACTCGATTCGTAATCCTCTTCCATTATGATTCATCGAGGCCGACGACAATAATTCAAGTAAACAAGGTCCATGATGCCTTGTGCGGTTTCAGCTTCTGTTGAAAGCAGACCAATAAAACGCAGGCAGTGCAACACCCCCCACCCCCCCACCCCCACCCCCCTCCCCTTCTACACCCCTCCCTCACCCCCTATTTTTTTAATAACTGTTTATTTTATTTTTATTTTTAAAAACGAGTGATGTGCGTGGCTTATGACGCATTAAAAGCTTATGACGCAAAATGTCGGAACTTCATTAATTTTACGACACAAGGCCCATTGAACACGCACAAGCTCAAAACAAGGCGAGCCACATTCGCCAGCGTCAGAGTAGTCTGACATCCGATGACTTGTGTTGCGATACCGCCGCAAAGGACATAGGGACCAGACCTAACACGTTGTACGATTGTTTCCTTATATGAATGAATATGTAGAAGAATTCACACTTCATATCATTAAAACCTGGAAAATGTATATCAAATATTTTCTAAGTAAAGGTAATAATTTTCTTACCTCTCCTTCCCACTCTTCATCAATTATCCAGTGCATAATCATTTTAAAAAAAAAAATAGAAAAAAAGAGAGGTTTCTTGCCTTTTTAATCACTGTCAGTTCCTTGTTTAATGTTGGGTAGGCTGTGCTTGTGCCTGTGGTTGGCAAGAGTAATTATGCCCAGAGCTTTGGACGCGTTGAGAAGAGTGACAGAAGAGATGATGTGAAACAATAGCACAATCGGTCCAGGCGGAGCGGAGAGCCATAATTTTGACCCAGCGCTATAACTCATCCTATTAGCCCAGCCAGTCTTCACTCTCACTCTGAGTATCAGAGTCTGCTGAGGCCTACATTTGATAGATCTCCGATACTTGGTTTGTCTATGGAGGCAAGATTCCAGATCCCCCACCCTAAACCTTAGTTGCTTGTTGCTAATGTTGTCTGTTTGGTTGGTTGCTCCATGGCTCTTTTCGTACTAAAACTTGGTATCCCCCTCCCAAAAAAAACAAAACTTCAGCCGCACATGCAGCACAATAATATCCAAAGAAGTTGGGGGTGTCTTGGATCGTCGTGTTTGTCAAAGAATATCTGGCTGCTGGCCTGCAGTGATGGATCAGCAGCCATCATTGCAGTTGACTAGGTGCTCAATATTCACAATAATAATAATATTAACAATAGTCCGTGTTCTGGTCAGCGATTACTGGCCATCATCGTTATGGCGGTCGCCATTGCCTCTGAAGATTTATGTACTTAGTGAAGTAGTTTTGCTTTGTGTTGTATTACTGGTAGGATATAGAGTAAACATCTTTCGTAGCAGGTTGCAAGCATAAAAGATTATATAACTGATTTTTTTTTTAACGCAATCTAATCTTTTCAAAAGAATGCAAATGTCTAAAGCAAAACCTTAAACTGTTTGATGGTGTGACTAAAACGTACTTTAAAATTTTACACTGCACGTTGCAGTAATGTTTCTCGAATTGTAAGATGGTAACTTCTGTTTTGCATGAAACGATAGTATTATTATTGAATGAAGGTTTGGCACTGGAAGAGTGGCAAGTTTCAAAGAAAGCAAAAGTGGCTTTTCTTCATAGTTGGGGTGCAGAGGACGTTAATAGCTTGCAAGATGATTAGGCTGCCATGAAGTCGATCAACATGTTCGCTTTGACAGACGACATCCATATCCTCCTTAGAGGGCCAGCTCCTGCCCTTCGTTTCAGCCTCCACTCCCTGGTCACGAAAACCACCTTACGTGAGGGCCAGGGAACACAATTCCGCAGGGACGCCATCGTTCATGGCGAAGACAGAGGGCGCCAGCAAACAAGGCAGTCATAGTCAGATCGCCAGGCTGGGCAGGGGCAGAGGCAGGGGCAGGCAAATCCGCACCATTCTTCACGCGTGTCATCGGCCTCGTCATAGCGAGTTGTCGCCGCTTGTTTCGCTTCCATTACCTTATTAAGTTGACGTCACGCTCCAGCTTTTTCCTTGCAGTTGGACACGGGCAGAAAGATGAGTGCAATGCTTTGCCTTATGTTTTTTTATGTCACTGATACCACAAACGCTCTTTTCGTTCTTTGGCGGAAGAAACAACAATATTAACTACAGGCGCTGATGGAAATGTCAAATTTCACGGGTCTTGGGTACAACTGTACAATTTTCATTGATGATAATTTAATACTACACCTGGATATAACGGTTTTGCATTACTTAATACAAGAGCACGTTAGCTGTTCTTTGTAGTAAGCCCCGGTGAAATTTCAAAATGATATTCCTCGTTATAACCGTAGGCGGATAAACTGAAGTTTGAAATTTCACGCTCAGAACTTGAAAGTTTAAGTTTCCTCTGTGATTATCATACACCTGAAAATCAAAAGTGGTTTGTAATTGGACGGTCACAGGGACATGGCTGTGTTAATGATAGGATCTCATGCCTCGGCTCTTTTATCCTAATATAAATCTTCATGTTCGGAGGGGTTCTGTTGGCTTTTAACTTTAAGTCTGAAGGAATTGTATATGACCACAGTAGTTGGAAGATTGAAATCTGTGAAGAAATCGTATGTACGTCAGCCCACAACGCTCCTTTCGCCGTGGGTAGCTGTAAGAAATGGTCGTCATCGTGGTTGTCGCAAGGCGAGAACTGATTATAATCATGCCATTATTCTTGTCATTCGGGCCTTAGCGGAATTGAACGCAGCGCTTTTATAGCTAATCGTTTGCGTCTTCTGTTCAGTGGAATATCTGATGTTACGGACAAGTTCTCTTGGAGATAGCATCTTCCTGGACGTACGTGGCGTCGTGTCCATCTTGTTTTGTAAACAACCTCAGCGGACATTTCTCACCCCTCCCCTAACTCGCCTCACCCTTTTTTTTCCAGCCACCGCTGATTCACACGTCTCTGAATTTCTACCTCGTCTTCACTTCATGTCTCATGCGTTGAAAGAGGTAGTTCACCGCCGATCCTCGCCCTCATGCTTGATACGTTTAACGTGAGGGTTTCAGAGAGATCTAGCACATTAAATAAGCTTGAAGCTAGTGCAAAATTCCGCTCTCAAAAGTAGTGACAACTCAGTACGCCAGTGGCATGGAAAAACACCACTACGACTACCACCACACCCTATCCCCCCACCCAACACCCACACACACCCACACTAATCTTCCCTTCGCCGTGCGACTGCAGGCTATTCGATTATCGGCTGACCGTTGGTAGTTACGTTGATGGTTATTTTAATGGGGAGGGTGATGGTTTACATCTCTCTTTAGTTTAAACGTTTGACTTTCTTTGTAAATGGACTAGACTGTTAACTAAAGACATGACGAATGACACACTGCGTATCTGAGACTAACCCAGGCCTTTGGAGGTCAAAAGGTCCTCTCAGTGTTGGAGCCCCTCCTTACACCACACAGCTCGCCTGACTAGATATGCATCACCAGGTTCAGCTACTGTATTGTGTTGCCTTATTATTATTATTATTATTATTATTATTATTATTATTATTATTATTATTATTATTATTATTATTTACAATACAGGGGATTAGGATCTGTGTGTTATTATAGGATGAAATGCATTTTCTTCAATCCGGATAAAACGTCGATCTCAGTACAAACGTGATAGACAGGTTGAAACTTTGTTTACTGCCTTCGGCTAACTTTTGCCCTATACAGAGTCTCAGGGACATTTAACGTCAGCGTCTGACCGCTTCAAGCGTATTACTAGTATTTATGAAGCAGATAAGTAATAATAATAATAATAATAATAATAATAATAATAATAATAATAATAATATCATTGTTATTGTTATTATTATTATTATTATTATTATTATTATTATTATTATTATTATTATTATTATTATTATTATTATTATTATTATTTCACCTTTATCATTTAACTCATGGTTGCACTGGACACACAGAATAAGTTAAGAAGCTTATAACAATACCAGCCTTAATACAAGTTTGATATTTAACTTCTATTTAGCCTAACACATACACACCCCTACCACTCCGTGTGAAGTTTTAGCCCAAGGTGGACGTTAGTAGTATTAATAACGCAACTTCTAAAAACAAGCTTACACGTGAAAGGCCACCCCTTAATGGAAAAGAAAGCAGACAATCAAAAGTTAAAATGGATTTCAAAGAGCTAGCAAAAGCAATCGTTTCATACGACAGCCTATTATTTTCCTTTTCAATTTCCGTGTTATGTTTACTGATTAGATTCATGCACGCACTTGTACACGTTTATGTTTATTCCGCTTTCATGGCTATTGGGAAACGCCCATCTAAACCGGTCTTTCTTTTGTCAGTAACAGATATTCAATGAAGGTAGCAAGTTTTTACTTTAACGGTGAAATCGAATGCTCTTATAACTGAACCATAATATTTATACTGTTAGACACGCACAGTTCATTACATAGAGGAGCCACGGTTCGAACCTGGGTCGGTGTAACCTGCTGCAATGTTTGCGCATATTCATCCCGCTTTTGACCACTGAACCAGCCAAGATCGAAGTAAAATTGACGATCATGTTAGCGCTATCCAAAAGAAATTCTATTGTAATCATCGTTACTGAAGGAAGCCATCACGATGTTGCAAAGAAATCAGTCGGTATCAGCTGGTTCCCTCATGGTAGCAAAACTCCGCCAAAGAGACACTGCTTGGATGACACATCTACCCAGCGGCTAGCGAGATTATTTGCGCAAATGTCCGATGATGCTTTATGAGCGAGGCTATTTTGTACCGTAACGCTCGATTGACGACTACAGTGGGTTGAAGGTCCAGTTGGAAGATCATGGACTGTCTTACGATTGCTTACAAAAGTACTACAAGAAAGAGCTGGCATAGCCTCCAGTCCGCACTGTCAAACTTCATAATATAGAAGTATTTTCTTCATCAACTCTTGACATAACGATCAACCTTGGTTGGGTAGCTTTGTATCTGAATGATGAATCACAAGTTACATCCCTTTGAGACGCAACGGTTTGTTTTCCTTGATCAATTGTCCATAGAAGTTTTGACAAATATTCAACGAAAAATGTTGTATGCCCCATTAAAAGCATTATTTTATCCACTTGTGGTATAGTAGGACTTTCCTTATTAGTTCTCGTTACTAACATGGCGTTGATGATTCAATCGGACATTGACATTTTGAAGTGGTACAAGCTTGTACAACACTGCATACAGTACAGCTAGTTATGTTGACGAATCTTGTGGTTGTTTGGGATAACTGGTGGTTGAAGTATGACAGATCTCTTGCGGTACAGCATAATGAAATCAGACGTCTGAAGAAAGTTTCAAAGCCACCTTGCGTCTCTGTGTTTACACACATGGACGTTGATACATGTCAGATACGCAACTGCTTGTGGTGAACTGTACAAACGCGGTCGTCTTTGATATACCCAATTTTCACGTTTTATTCTAATAGGATCTGTCTTTCTCGTTAACTATAATTTACTCCAAACGTCAGTTTGTTTGTTTATATGCCAACAACGCCCAAAGGTAAAAGTGAAATTCTTGTAGCGTAACAGCCCTGCTTTGCTAATGGGTGTGGTCGTGAGTGTGTTACCGCTAATTCACAACTTTTTTTAAAGTCTAAGTAAATGATGTCTCACTTGGAAAGCTGTGTTTCAATTTTTTAAATGAATTTTCAAAAACAACCCACGACTTGTTGAAGTAAGAGTGTAAACAAGTTAGCACCTTAAGATCGTTCGTATGTACGTGTGAGCGTTGCGCCGTGCAACGTAACCGTGTAGCCTGACTTTCTGGCAGCTGAGGTAGAAACTACATTATTATCAATCAACCCAGGTTTTCACAGATGGAAAAATCTTGCTAGGCGACGGGTAGGAGAGCGGATGTTTGTTTTCAAACGTGTTGGAAAATGGACTGTAGCGTCGTCAGCGTACACGTTTGTTTGCCTTCACTTTCATCACTTTTTTCCTCCGTTATAAGTCTTCTTCTTCTTTGAGCCTTACCGCATACATCACTGGCGTGATGCTGTCTCCCAGAGATGGATAAAATGACAGCATGATAGTTACAGAAGAGGGCTGTGGCAGAAAATGGAGTTCTAAGTAAGTCAGTGCTGGCTTTCCTTTAGATATCAATCTCTCTTTCCTTCTCTCTCTCTCTCTCTCTCTCTCTCTCTCTCTCTCTCTCTCTCTCTCTCTCTCTCTCTCTCTCTCTCTCTCTCTCTCTCTCTCTCTCTCTCTCTCTTTATCTGTCGCCAAACTTGAGTGATCAAGTCACTCAATTCCTTAATTTCGGAAGAATGGTATTAACTTGAAAGAATGTAAAACGGACAAAAAAGTTGTTAAGTTAGTGAAACTTTAAGTCACATATTACTGATTCAAACTACAGAGTCTTAAAAAAAATACTGGACGTCATATTTCAGTTTGGCAGCATATATACAACAGCGTGAAGGAGGAAATGTAGATAGGGATGTGATACATGTATGTTCGTCGAAGTTGTTTAGCCAAGGTTTCACAGGCATGTGTGCACGGCTGGGTGGGAGCGAGTTCTAAAGCCTGGCCGTGGCGAGATAGATTCCTCGCTGGGGTGATTGATTCATTTTGCAACTTGTCAAATCTGCATCTTAATCCCGGCTCTGGCGCTGGCATCAGAAATACTTGTCTGTTCCTTGCAACGGGGTTTTGGAGCCGCCAGATTTATGAGTTTCTGTGCTGTGCACAAGACGAAAACGCTCTTGTTTCTGTCCATAAAAAGTGGAGAGAAAGTTCACTTCCAATGTCAGCTATGCCGCCCAGCTTAGAGCGTGAAGTCTCTGCATCATTAGGTCCCCATTTCTATGAAAAGTTTTCATCTTCGGCTTCCGGGCCTGCGCAACACATCATTAGGTACAGTTCCTTCGTCTGCATTGGGAAATGGAGTCGGATTCCAGACAATGCCGAGGCCTTCGAGTTCGCCTGCTGGCTTAGTCAACAGTCAAAAGGACTACCACCCCCCCCCTCCCCTCCTCCCTCGCTGAAAGCCTAACTCCTGCAAGTCAACTAACTTCTGCAAGTCAGTTGCTGTTTAAACTATTGTTCCACTTGCAGTGATGAAATAGTTCCTCAGCGACTCTTTGCATATTCAACGCAGATATATAATTCCATAAAATGTTTGTTAATACATAGTTGGTCTTTAAAATATTAATTTGCCTTTGAAGAGTCTAAGACTCGAGGCTCTGCAAAGGTTTGTTCTATTGAACCTAGTTGTACCGTCTCAGCGATTTCATCATTATCATAGTGGTTTCATATTTCGTTTAAGCAAGATATGGATGTTGTAAATCCCAGTATTCTGGATATTGTTCTTGACTGTGTGAGTGATCCAGAAAATCCATACTGATCCCGAAGTCTCTGTGGAACTGGTGGCCAGTGAGAATTAGCTCGCTTCAGTTGTAGGGTCTCAATGCAAAATGCTCCCTCATCCCGCCTGCCATATAAATCTCTCGCGCCTTGCCACAATTATGTAATAATGACAAGGAAAAAAAATCCTGATGGATGGGCGGTGTCGAGTAGGGTGATCTCCCTCTGGTGCACCTCGAAGAAGTTGGTGGTAACTACCAAATCGGAACCGTTGCCAAGTCGTCAGGGATCAGAGAGAAAGAAAGGGATGCATGGGAAGGAGGGGAGAGGGAGTAAAGGGGTGGGGGGTGGGGGAGGGAGAGAAAGAATAAAAGGCTACAGCGCCATTTTGTTGTGAAGCATTTTTCATACTGTCAGGACCGACAAAAAGAAAACCTGGGTGCCGGCTGAGGGGCTAGGGGCCAAATTAGCGGTCTTTGGCTAAAGAGGGGAGATTTTGATGTACGGGACCCTCTTGCTTTGCCGCGCACGCTGAATGCGGGTTCGAATCTCGTCGGCGGACCACAATGGCCGGAACATGATGTGTGGCCACACTGAACACAATAAAAGATGATGAAACGCTGGATGCTGAAGAGGGGCGCTGAAGTGTGTAGGTTTGATCTATGTGCGTGGGAAGCTGAAGGGGATGTTTTCAGCTTTGGAGAGTCGGGCTAGCGGAAAGGGGTGAAAAGCTGTGGCATATTTATCAGTCGGGCATCATAAACCAAGCCAGGGAGGCAGTGGAAAAGTGATTTGTCACAGCCTGGGTCCCAGAAGTTTGGGGCTCCGCACTCGCCCATCATAGCCAAACAGGGAACAAAAGTGGGGTCTAACATAAATTACAACCAATCCGAGCTCCCTTACAGCGACTGACGATAAAGGAATAATTTCCGATAAGGGTCGCATATTGATAGATGTGTCTTTGATTCCTGCGGTAGTTGATGTACCGTCACCCCGCGCTGAAGGGCTGGACGCTGGCCCAAAAAGGGTTAAATTGTATCATAGCTGGTCTATAGTCGGCTTGTCATTGCCCGTTTGTTTTATGGTCGCTCCGCTATTGCGGCTCCTGCGAACGCCTTTACAACGTTCTGACAACTTGTGATTATTTGCGTGGAAATACACTCGCCCGCCAAACCCCGGTGTCTAGAGCTAATCAGAAAGGTGAACTTGGATGGCTTAGCAAATAAGTTGACAATCATTGAAATTTAAAGCGGGCTTGTGCTGATTTGACAATCACTGAAATTTAAAGGGTCGCCTGTGATGTTTGTAGGGAGGGAATTACAATTACAATTTATTGGTCCGGTATGGGGAGATATGATTGTACTTGAGTCCTGCCTGTATGTGTCCGGATTATATACCTTGGAACAGCTTAATCTCACACTCCTATTTTATGGTAGCTGCCAATTGATTAGCATGATTTATGCTTGCAGGACAGAGGTCGAGTGTAGATTAATATATTTTTCAACCCATTGAAAACGAATAGTTCACTTTGTTGCTTTCCTCCAAAAACGCTGACGTGCTCGTACTTGTTTGATCGTTCCCAGGTTAACGTTCTTCCTACAAGTTCTATAATAATTGTCCCGTGGTGAAAAATAGTCCTTAGCGTTAAACAAAAATGTAATAATTTAATACTGTTGTTGGATGATAAAATAATGTGAACGTTAAAGCTTTATCAACAGAAATGACATAGAAAGACATTGCGGCGTCATCTAATCTGCAAACCATGCAGTACCCGTTCTCCTCCTTTCGAAGGACTCTTCACTCCTCCCACCCTGTCCCCCACCCCGCACGCTTTTAAAAAAAATCGATTTTAAAGTCCACTGCTTACACTTCTTCGGGGACCCTACCTCCACATCCATTCAAATTATATCTTACCACTAACTCTCTGTCTCTCCCTTACTCTATCCCTCGCTCCCTACCCTCCTTGTTCGACCCAAAGCTCTCCTCAAATGCTAACATTATTATTGCAACGTAACCTGCTCCTCCTGCAGGTCTTATCTCTCTCTCTCTGTCTTTCTCTGTCTCTGTCTCCGTCTCTCTCTCTCTCTCTCTCTCTCTCTCTCTCTCTCTCTCTCTCTCTCTCTCTCTCTCTCTCCGTGTCTGTGTGTGTGTGCATGGCGAGGTATCAAGTGTTGGCTGCTGCTGATTGGTAATTAGCGCTCATTTCTCTTTCCTACAGACTTAGAGGAAACACTAGACGAACTAACGGCCGCCTAAATCTGCTTACGCATCGGGACCAGGGATTTCATTAGCATTGGGAGGGGATAGGATTTAACAGATGCGCCCAACTTTCACTTTGAACTATGAAGTACAACCAAAGCTGTGATATAACTAATAATAAATAGCCTTAGTGTGGTAACGTTATGAAAAAGCCTGCGTCGAATGATAGGCCCGTGACGCTGTTGGTTTTAAACTGCATAACATAAAAAGAGTTAGGACTGGTGTTTTGAACTCTATTTTTGTAAAACGCAAACGAGGCATACAGTCGTCTTAGGAAAAACGGCATGCAGAGTTAGTTCTTCTTCTTCTTCTTCTTCTTCTTCTTCTTCTTCTTCTTCTTCTTCTTCTTCTTCTTCTCCTTCTTCTTCTTCCGTCTCCTCACTTCTGTAACATAATTAAAATAATGTGACTGCCTCCAGCTGCAACATAGTGTGTGACTGTCATCCTACTGTCTGGTTCTTTGTGACATCAGTTGCTGCTTCTGGCACCGTGAACACACGGCAGCTCTCCGATTTCACAGAGCAAGGCAAACTGGACAAAAGAAGAGGGGAGAGAGCGAGAGAGAGGGGGGAGATAGAGAGGGAGGGAGAAAGAAAGAGGGAGAGAGAGAGAGAAAAAAAAAAGAAGAGGAGGAGATCGTCATTGTCGGGAAATTGTTGAGAGAATATTTCTGCGATTAATTCCAAGGGGCGCCTTCCCTCTTGTTTAACCAGGCTCTAAGTAGCCAAGCCTTGCTCTCAGAGGGGAGAAAACGGTGTTTGATTATCCAATATCATATGCCGCGATTGGCATCTTCTGCCGCTGCCGGATGAGAAATGAAATTTTATGATGCGGCAGCATGCCCTGGAGCCATCTGGCCTGGACTGCGTGTTTCATAAGACACGGCTATTATATCTCGTCCCTTTGTTCTTTAATAATGCAAAAAGGCGATACCCGATTCCCTGTGAGCCTTTAAAAGGCGAGGGCACAGCGATCTAGAGTGGCTGGCCTACCCGGCTCTTCCCAATTCCAGAGGTCAATTTTGCCTTTGCTGCTTTAAGCTTGCTTGAGTCTGTTGATTGAGTTTCCTTTTATAATCGCTTTCTTCGACTAGCGTTCGTGTTCAAATAAATGAAATCAATTCAAATCAATCAGTATTTCATTTAACGTCTTAAAAAATTGCGATTTTTGGACAAAATAAATTAAATCTTGTTCATCAAAGTTTATGTTGGGATTGACCATTATTGATTATCCTATGCATTTCAAATACTTGTTCGGTCTGTATTCACTTTGAAGACCTCTAAACGTTTCTCATTTCCTCGTATTAGTTTATTTCCTCTTTTTTTCTATGACTCGTACCATGTGCTCTATAGTAAACAAAATCACCACATAATAATATATATATCACCATCATTCACCTATAATTCAACAATATACATTCTTTGTTTCTCCCTTTGGCTCTGTTTTTTTTTGTTCTCGTGTCTACCTTGTTCCCTCTGTTCCTTTTTCCCCCTGTCCCTCTAGTTGTCCCTAGGCCGTATAATATGATTAAAGAGACAGGAGATTGTCAAACGCGGCCATAAAAGATCATGAAAAAACCGTACTGCTTTCATACTCTCCTCTGCCCATAAAACGTCACTGGCTGAATGGTTTGTGGGGTTTGTCCAGTGCCAGAAGCGCCTCTTTCAAGTCTTTTATCTTATTGTCTTGCTTATGTTTAGGTTTGACCTCAGTCTCAATGATTTAAACGAAGTCTGCCTTGGAGCTTATTACTTTATAACCAAACTCTATGTGTTATTTTTATGTTGTTTTTATTAGTTTGTCTTCTCTATTCAGTCTTAGCCAAGCCAAAGCGCTAATGGTTAAAAGGAATACTATCTTATAATTTTATAGTAAAACATAATGTCCTGTTGATTTATAGTGCCATTTTTCCCCCTCCACATTCAGTTTTTCAATTGTCTTCATCTTAAGATCATTATGTGGTTGTGAACAGATTGAGATAACAACAGGTCTGGAACTTGCCCTGCAATAAAATCATCTTTTGCTCAGGTGTTTTGAACTATGACAACTGTGATTGCCTAGGTCAATTGATTTAGTACCGCGCTCGGTGGATCAGACCTCAGATGCGCTTTTCTTTGTGTGATTGTTGGTTTTTGGTCAGATCAAAGACCACGCACACATCTCCGAACACTATTTATATGAGTACGAGAATGACTATTACATAGTAAATTGTAATACTATGGGATCGGGCAGTCGAAGATGCTGTGCCATGGCCAGCATGATGGGGTGGACAATTGTAAGGCGAGTGATAAATCAAACACTGACCAGCGGCGTGGGACGTCCTACATGCCCGCGCTGTCCTGTTCAGGCTGTATGTTGTCCGGGGAGCTGTCTAACAGATGACCGTTAGCGTCCATCTATCCCTTAAGCCTGTGCAATCCTTTCTGTCCTGTTCTGTTCTGTTCTGTCCTCGCCCTCCCTCCATCCCCGTCTCTCTCTCTCTCTCTCTCTCCCTCTCTCTCTCTCCCTCTCTCTACCCAATTTTAGGCGGACGATACAGCCAATAAAACCAAACATAAGCCTCGGTTGTTTAGTTAAACTACAAGCAAGCGTCTTCATCTACGCCATTATCGCGATATTGATAACTTAATACTATGTTTTATATACCTTTATCGCGATTCTGTCAACCTTCTTAATGCCGTATAATTGCCTTACATGTTATCTATCAGTGTCAAAAGAAATCGTTTGACATTTCCAAATCTTCTTCCATGAAAATGTTACATGATAATTGCCGATACAGGAAAGGAAATACAGAGTAAAATCTGGATATATTCAAATGCCCTCTATATTCAAATATTGCTTATCTCCAAGCTTTTCCATGGTTCCATGTGCTTTTTGTTTGCTGAATAAACCGACTATATTTAAAGATTAGATCCCCGAAGGGATCCACGGTTCAAAATTACTTGAAATGCTATAAAATATAATCATCATTGTAGCTATTGTTTGCTTAGTTTTGACTGTAAGGTAGATTCTGTAGCTTGGAGGCATAGTTAGGCATCTCTCGTCTCTACATTATGCGTGACTGTACCTCAAAGCTGATCTATTGTCTAGGGACATTACACTAAATTACAGATCCATAAATACCATAATACCGCTCAATGTTCACCCTTCTGGCCATGGGTCTGCTTCGATCACTCATCCAACGCATCCCGATTTAATAGGTACGGGAATTATTTATTTTTTATAAATGTCGGTCGTAGTTGAAGAGGTACATTTCTTCAGATATCATCAATATTGGAATAATATATGTGTTTGGCACAAGGAGCCGAAGACACTATGCGATAACGCCATACAATCAATAATGTAGTTAATCTTTTCCAGCGTACTTACTAGTTCAAAGAGCTGCTCAAGGCTCTGGCTAGGCAGTTTCGGAAGTTACAAAAAATTAAGGATCTCCACCTCCTCCCTGTCACTCCCACCCAAAGAAGCTATGTGATAATACCGCACCATTAAAACTATTGGCTATTCACAAACAGCGCACTTAATAGCTCAAACAGGTCAAAGAGATCGCCAACATCCAACAAGCACATAATAATAATAATAATAATAATAATAATAATAATAATAATAATAATAATAATAATAATAATAATAATAATAATAATACAGGATGCTGTCACGCGCTTTTTCCGATTCAAAAATCAGAAATCCATATAGAAATCTATTTTTATTTTTGAGCAATAGTTCGCTGAGATGAGGATCGAACTAGCGTTACATACCAAACCTGCGCCCAGAACCACTGAGCCCTGACGTAGATTGGTACACGGTAGTTGGTGAACGGTCCAGTTATTACCCGATAGGGTCCACGGGTGTCATCCGTATTCCAAATTCAATCATCGTCATCACTCTGGGTAATAATGAGCTTCCTTACGTGGTATTTCCCGCCCTTATTACCTTACATCTCAGCCTCTTGACCACACTATTAACACGTACAAGTAAGATTTTCATTATTGGTGACACCTTGGATTTTCCCAGTACTTTTCTCTTTAAACATACACATCAAAGTCTTCTTGACATTCCCAGCATGCACACGAGTTTTCTTCCCACACATGGATATAAATATCTCTGTAGAACACTTTCTTCGAAAAGCATTAGAACTAGAAGAGATGCGTTACTACTTTGCATTACACATTACATTACAAGCATTACAATTTGAATTTCTTCCTTCCGATATCAAGCGGTAGAATTGCCAAAGACGACGCACGAACATGAAAGGCACTTATAATTCACTGAGGTAACAGCAGTCAAAATGGTGTCATTTTGCGTATTTCCACCACTCCGAGGTAGCACATTACGCATCTGGATAACTGTGTGTCTGACATTACCGAACCATTGGGGGCTGATTGTTGTGGATTGCAGTGATGGATTGTGTTACTGTTGCGTTTGAAATTTATACATAAAAAGGGCCTACTTTAAAGTTGCCAAGTAGTTCTTAAACGACTTAACGTCCTTTCTTTCTGTTCACCGTGGCGTGGATCATTTACGATGGCTCCCATTTACAACTGCTGATTCCTGGTTTGGAGTGTGACAATTTCTCAGTGATTACACCTTAAGCAGGTCGCTTCACTGTGAAAATATCCTCCTTCTCTTTTGTCTGGGTATGGATGACAGAGGAGTCACACAAGTTCCTCTATGATTGACAAAGAGGGTGCTGGAGAAAGAAAAGACTGTTATTTTAAGGCATCTCATTTAGCTGGCAATTGCATATCTCATCGAGTTAGTCTTCATGCACAATGAGGAAAAAACTCTTATTTTCTTCAAGTCGCTCCTGGGCCGTTTCCATTATTTATTCTTCATTGTAAAATTTGTTTATGATTTTCATCGTAAACAATGACATTATGCTTTTTTTTATATTGTTAGCCAGTATCTATCAGAATCTGTATTGTCCCAACAAACAATCAGCATAGACATTCAAACATCACAGTCAGTATAGAATTGATTTTTCTCCATATCATTTGAAAATCCTCTTCTTCGCATCGCTTTGCAAGCACTTAAGTCCCGCTGCTCTGTTGAGATGACCTTTGAAGGCACAAAGCACCAAGCATCTAGAGTGTTACCTTCGATTCAATTCTTCTCCGTTCTTCCATTTTTCTCCATTTTAGGTATATATCATAATGAGGACAGATTATGTATTCACCATTCTGAAGCATTTGCAGATTGTGTATGCCTAGTACCATCGCCACACTTCTGAATCTCGATTCAATACTACGGGGCTCATCAACCCAATCAAAATCTTTTAAATGCATTGGTCCGTAGCGGTCTTTATATCTTCAAGTTGGGTTATCAAATGTTTCAGTTTAGATTTGACAAAGTCAAAAGCGTTGGACAACTTCCCTCGTGCCCTGTAGGCATAGATGCGCCGATACTGCTAAACATAGTCAACAAGACATAGTACAAACAATCCGATGCACTATGATAACTCGTAATTGAATTTAAATTGCAAGTCGCGTCAGAAATCTGATCGCACATAACAGATGCAAAGTGTGATAAAACATTTCGGGATTAGAACTAACTTTACACTCATATCTTAGATGTAATCTCACGCTTTACCTCTTCTAGATGTAATCTTTAACTTAACATCGCATCTTAGATGTAGTAGGCTATTTAAACGCACCGACGACACCTTTCTCTATGCAAGGTGTCGCAAGATCACCGACCGTATAAAGACGAGTTTACTTTGCGATAGGACGATTATAGAAATGAGTTTTCAGTAAACTCGATGTCTCTCTCTCTCTCTCTCTCTCTCTCTCTCTCTCTCTCTCTCTCTCTCTCTCTCTCTCTCTCCCTCTCTCTCTCTCTCTCTCCCCTCCCCTTAACTTTATCAATTATTATCAAAGCCAACGACCCGTAAAAGGGTGGAGGCAAATTGGCATCCTCTAATTCCCCATGTTTTGTCCTCCATCCTTCCGTCCGGCCCCCATCTTCAAACGATTTTGTGCCATTTTGAAACAACGAGCTTCCACGCCTTCCTACCGTCGTTGTTGGTTGCTTGTGTTTGTGCTACAGACATGTAACAAACAATCCAATCGTTATTTTGAAACCTGAAGAAGACGAGAAGAAGAAGAAGAAGAAGAAGAAGAAGAACAAGAAGAACAAGAAGAACAAGAACAAGAACCAGAAGAAAAAGAAGAACCAGAAGAAAAACAAGAAGGCGACGACGACGACGACGACGACGAAGAAGAAGAAGAAGAAGAAGAAGAAGAAGAAGAAGAAGAAGAAGAAGAAGAAGAAGAAGAAGACAACGACGACGAAGAATAATAATAATAAGAAGAAATTAGGGTTATCTAGAAATGTGCCTTAATAAGAAGAAGGAGAAGAAGAGGAAGGCAGAACAAGAAGGAAGAAATAATAATAATAATAATAATAATAATAATAATAATAATAATAATAATAATAATAATAATAATAATAATAATAATAATAACTCATATAGGCTAGTTTTACCTAGAAATGAGCTCTAATATAACAGGTCCACAAAAAAGATCTAATGCTGATTTTTTAAAAAGCCACCCTGTCACGGTCGTGCAGTTAACAGTTAACTCCATACGTGGAGAAGCGCCTTGCTCGACAGGGGTGAATACTACTCATCCTGGCCACACGAGACTGTCGCCTGTCGCGATGGTTTGTGAGCACTTCATGGTGCACGGGCAGGGAGTCGTCACTCGGCGTGACGCATTACACCCAGCATTAAATCGTCCTGGGGCTTTTTGATCCCTGCAGGGGACAGTCAGTCTTCACCGTTTAGGGCACCCTTCCTGCTTTCTTACTTTCCTTCTGTCTGTGCATGTCTTTCTGTATCGCCTTTTCTTTATTTCTGAAACCTCTCGGACACTCCGCTCTAATTGCCTGAAACAGTTATCCGATTAAAGTTTCAAAATCTCTCTCTCTCTCTTTTCTCCTCCCCCTCCTCCTCCTCCTCCTCCTTCCGTCACTCAACCTGTCTCCTCTCACCTGCCTATTTTGACGAACAAGGGCGGGAGGGACGAAAGGCGGATAGTTTTCTTTGTTCCCTTGAAGTCTGAAGATTTTCCGGTTAATTTCATCACTTAGACACACGTCAAACTACCTACAATTTCGATTTAAATTACAATAATATTTCAAAATGTTTCAAGAGCGACGCGTCTCGCATGGAGAACACCAATTTTAATTCCTTTTCACGTTCGTTTCCTTAGATTAGCAAACTAGTGTAATATGTGAAGAGGTGCACATTCTCACACCTCATCACCTCCCTTCTCACCCTCAAATAATACATGATAGTAGAATATCGGGGAAATGTTGCTTTATGTAACTGTGTTGGTCCTGATTTGGCTCGGAAGAGTCCGCTGGACCTAAAGCAACAACCATGTAATGTAATGTATAACTGTGAGATCAGCACTAAATAAATAAATATAAATATAAGAACCATTACATAAGCTTACCCTTCATAGATGAACTGAGGATGGGGGCTGGAGAGGTAGAAGGGCGTTGAGGAGGGGATGTCTGAGAGATGTAGAAAATTAGAAGGATGAATTAGCCGGAGACGGTAGTGGGGAAAAGCATTACAGAAAGGAGGACAAAATGCAATGATAGAATTGAAGAATGTGACGGATGTACGAGACGAGAAAGATTGGATGAAAGTTGGCGAGAATGAAAGGAGTCGGCAGGTGTCTTCAGGGAACTTTCCCTATAGTTTCATCGCAAATCAACGCATCAACGCTCTCGTTATGGTGATCATTTACAACGTATACATTACTGTGCATGTCAGCCTCCAGGCATTACGATTGTGACTTAAAGATTAAGCGCTTCACTTCTAATTCTATTAAAACCTTAAGCGATATAGTATTTAACGGTCTCTGTCTCCTTGACAAGGTCATCAAGACAGAAATAGGTCTACAGATGACACAACAAGACAGCGTCCAGATAATCTGTTCACAATCAATTATCGTTTGGCACCAGAAGACAACCATCCCTATCATTCAAAACAGTATTAATATAATTATCACTGCCCTTACTGAGACATCTTCTGGATGGTGCGCCTGCTGAGGTGTTCTCCAAGTCACAAGAGGAAGCTATGTGACACCATGGCAGACAATAGCTCTTCGTAAATTTCCGTCAAACTTCGTCCTTCCTGTCAGTTGGCCTTAACCCTCGGTTTTGTGCCATTTCCCGCCAAACCTCTCAGTACCTACCTTAGTGCCATCTAGTGGACTTGTCTGATAGGACATGTTAAGTCCTGTAGATGTGTCGATATGGATGTGCTTACTTCTCGCTGTCCTTCGCGCAGCCACTCAGCAGGTATTTTAATTTTTGTTTCTTGGAATTTATTTATTAATACAGGTTGCTATCGCGCGTTTTTCCTTCAGTAAACATCAACGCGCGGCCATCTGAAGGCCGATGAGAAATGAATTTTTATTTTTGAAATTTAGATTGGCTGCTTCCAATAATATTTATTATTTATTTAAGAAAATGTGAAAGAAGAACAACTTACATTGTGGTTACCACCCAATGGGGCCAGTAACTTTCATAAATTCAAATTATTTATTAGTGGCAATTTAATAATATAGGAAAACGAATGTATTACACGCAGGAAAAGGAAACATTATTTGTCTTTATTTCGAATTACACATTCAACGATGAAAGCGCGGCGAGCTCGCTTTCCTTACCGTTTGCGAGGTACCGCGCGATACAAATATACCGTATTATTATTACTGTATTATTAAAGCTAATTACTGAGTTAACAACGATAGTTTATGATTTAAGAAAAAGGAAGAAGAAAACAAAGTTCTTAAATAACTCACTACACAGCTTAAAGAGCTGGTAGTCTCACCCAGTCATATTTCCTGTACCCCCCCTCCCCTCTTTCTCTCTCTCTCCCTTTCTCTTCAACCCTCTTGAAGGCCAGCAGTAAGTAGGCCTATCCTGAACTTCTCGCTCGTAAAGATCTCAGTAACAGCATAGTGGGTTACATATTGTACAGTGTGTGCACCCCCTTAGCATTGCATGGTTTCCACACTCTACCTAAGATGCCCATGTGTGTGGGTCATTGTAGTGGACAGTGGGGATGAAATGACCACTAGAGGTTTGGTGATCAAGTAACGTGTGAAAAGAATGAAGGATCAATATTCTCGCGCTTGTCTGTTGTCTATATTTTGACACTGATGACCTATTTTAGAAAGTAAGCCATTCACTCATTAACCTCTCGATTCTTGTGCTGACCGCTTGGAGCTCTTTATAAGCCTTGTAAGGTTATCAATTTTACAATGATTGACCCTGTGTTCTTAAAGCGCTGCACCTGAAACTGGAAATCATCCTTAAGGGTGTCCGCTGTCACCTAATGCGGGTTGGGGGTGGGGGAGAACCCACATTATTCTTATTTCAAGTTTTCTTTTAGAAGTGAAATATTAAAAAAATAATCGTAAGTTAAATATTAAAAAAAAAACATCATCATCATCATCATCATCATCATCATCATCATCATCATCATCATCATCATCATCATCATCATCATCATCATCATCCACTTTGAACTGACAACAGACACCTTACATGCAGACCCTCAACAACATTCACCTCAAGCTTCAAAAACTTTCACACCGGTCTATTGCTGGTTGTATATGAATAGTTTCCTATAGTACCACTGACGCACCGCGGAACCTCCTCAGTTGCTTCTTTTTTTTTCTCCCCCGTCTGGTGTTTGCTGGTAGTTGTAGTTGTTTGGCTGAGGCCGTCGGTGTCGGGGAAAGGAAGGCTGGGCTGCCGTTGTCGGCGATCAATGCCGATAGTCCATTATTTGAGCACATGATATGATTGATGTCCGGGCGGGAAAATATGCGTGTCGGAGCGCTAATCTCGAGCGGCGCGCGGCGCAGCTGTGAAATATCATATTTTGTCAGCAGTGCGTGCTGGCGCACTCAATTTATTACGACGCGCCTTGTCGACTTCAGCGCTGTCAAACAGTGCGCCGACTTACTTGTGTGTGGGTGTATGTTGTGTGTGTGTGTGCGTGCGTGTGTGTGTGCGTGTATGTGTGTGTGTTTCTTCCTCCTTCGTTTGTTGGATTGGTTTTTCACATTTGTTTTCCTTCTCGCCTTTCGTGATTCTTCGCGACCTTCCTGGGGAAGGAAAAATCGTTGTGTGTATTAGATAGGAAAATGGAAGTTTATTTATTTTTATTAGATGGAAGACTATAGTTAACAGGGAAAAAAATGATTTCTTTGTCAAAACATTCCTATTTAAATAATTTTTAAAAAATTACAGCAATGTTTATATACTAAATAGGAATTACTTTCCACGCCACACAAAAGACCTGAAGCGTCTCTCAACAGTAATTCCATTGAACCAATTCTCGTCTTTGGGGTGTGTGTCATAATGTGGCCAAATGGTCAGTAGGACTTCTATGGTTAAACAGATTATAATTTAATAAAGAATTTTTCTGGTAATACATCATTCTCTTTTTTCTAGGTAAACTGCCAGATCTTCTACCAAACTAAATATTCCATTTCCAAGCATTGATCTGTTTAAAACTAGTCTGTCATATACAGGTTCCACTTTACGGAATAACTTCCCAGAAGTTCTCCGCAGTGCAGTCACTAACTACACATCCTTTAGAAACCATCTTTTACAGCACATTAAAATTAGTTAATTAGCTACTTAGCAAGAGTTCTACGTTCTTAACTTTAAATTACATTGTTTTACATAAGTTTTGTGTGTGTGTGTGTGTGTGTGTGTGTGTGTGTGTGTGGAGGAGGGGAGGAGTGCGCGTTGCGCATATCTTGATTATATTGTTACATTATGATATTATGATGTTATTGTTATGAAGTTATTTCGTTATACTAATTGTTATTGTTACAAACCCCAAGGGTAGGATGTAAAAAAGCACACCCAGTGCCTAATCTTTTACCCTTGTTAAATAAAATTGTTATCTTATCTTATGGTATTATTATTACAGTATTTAGCAATGTAGGCATTTTATATGTATGTGTTTTTAAATATGGTATAATAATGCTTTTATTATATTTTATTTCTGTAAACGGGAGGTTCAATAAATTAGTGTACAGCCTCGGCGTCCCCTGCATGGGATGGCTTTCATCGTAAAGTGACTGGCTGGTGGAGTGCCTTCATTTTTTTTTATACAGATCAAGGATGAGCCTTTTTTCAAACAAGTTGTGGTCCTGATTCGGCTCTTTGCAATCCACTGAATTCTTTAAACAACGACTAACTAACTAACTGTGGGGGTTGAAGAGGGTGAGGGTAGAAAAGAGGATAAGAGAGATGGGGAGTGCGGGGGTGGGGGTGGGAGGTATGTTACTAACTTTAAAACTAGAATGTTGCTTGTTTTCAATTTTCTGTTATATGTGTTATAAATATTTACTTGTTATCATTTGAGTATTTACATCATTTCTGTGTGCGTTTACAGAATTTACAGTGTTTACGACATTTCTTGTTGACACATGGGTGTTTTACAGTATATGCCGTTGGCCTGTGGGTTTACTATGCAGATTGTTGTTCTATGGTTATGTACTGTATTTCTGGTTGTTATATGTATATGAGCATTTACAGCATTTGTTATCGTAATATAAGTATTTACAATTTTTCTTTTTATCCGCATGTTGCAGGAGTCCTTCCAGCCTACCCCAAGAACGACGACAGCCAGTTGCCACACCAACTGGGGAATGATGACTTCACTGACAGCTCCTTCAGACCCCACTTTTTGCAAAACGGGGACGATAACGGCCTGCGGGAGGTCGGGGATGAGATGTTCAAAGAACCCGTCACCTGCGCCAGGTGCCAGCAGGAACTGCACAGTGAGCTACAGTTGCTGGCCCACGAGAAAGTGTGCTGTGACGTGGACGACGTTGACGTGGATCCAGACAACGACGCTTTCCACCGCTACCACAATGGTGAAGATGACGGCGGAAGCGGAGGCGGGCCTGGAAGCAGTCAGGACGGAGAAGCCGCCGTTCGCGGTGATGCGGAAAGCAGAGAAAGAGAGATGGACGGGAGATCAGACGAGGAGGGCGTGGGCGGCATGTTCAGGGACGAGCTCATGCCACGCGGTGAGATGATGCTGGCTGGAGAGGAAGGATCCGACGGTATCGTGTCGGACGAGCTGAACGAGAACGGCGGACAATCGGACCCTGACGAGTACGGCGCTGCTTCGCTGGCGTCCAGAGATAGGAGCAGCTACCCTTACAGGCTGAGCCAGGACGAGGACGGCGGCGAGCACAGGAGCGAAGAAAACAAAGAGAACAATTCGAGGCTCAGCAACCAGACTGACGACGCCGAGGACGACGATAGCCGCGGCATGATACCCGCCAACGGCGAAGCTCCCAATGGCTTCGACCCCTCGTTGCCCAGCGTCTTCCCCACAGGGAGCAACGTGACGCTCCAGCCCATGGCCTCCACCAAGGCCGCTGTGGCGCAGTTCGACCCCGCCATCAGGTCGCGACCTGACGACGATGAAGACGAGGACATCCGGAAGCAGGTGGAGGAAATGAAACAGCGCGAGGAAATGACACACCGCTTGCTGCGCTCCATGCAGATGGCCATGATGAAGCGCGGCATCAACATGAACGACCTGCTGCAGCCTGACATGTACATGATACCCATGCCCGGCCTGCCTCCAATGGACATGTCCGCCATCATGGCTGGCTCTCCCTCCGTCGCCAGGTACCTGTCTTCGCAGGCGGAGAAACTCCAAAAAGAAGAGAAATCTCGAGACTTGCCACTTTCCCCGGAGGACCCCAAAGACATGAGCAAGGAGATCAGCAAAAGCCTGAATCTGGACATTGAACAGGCTATCAAGCAAGTGGACCGAGAGTTCCAGCGGCATATGTCCGATTCTGCTGCTATCTCCAAAATTACGTCAGAGCCGTCAGACAGTGTCTCCAAGCCTTCTGCCCCGTCATCGTCGTCGGTCGCTTCTTCCAATCTGCCAAGCGCTGCTTACCTGAATTCACTGACGTCACGAACACCCTCTTCGTCATCCGATCCGATGATGTCATCCTCGCTGTCGTCCTCGCTGTCATCCTCGCTATCGGCGCTGTCTTCCATGGCCAACAGCAGCGGTCTGGCACTGGGTGGCAGCAACAGTAGCAACAGTAGAGGCCCTCAGTTTAGCTCCGCGTCCCTGAACGCTCTCCAGCGTGAGACCGACAACATCAAGTCAGCCATCCTCCCTGCCCTTCACATGCCTATGACGCCTGAAGAATACAGAGGCTACTGTCAACGAGGCACAGGTAAGACATCTTATGTTGCCAAACACAATTATCCGTGTACTAAGCCTATTTGTTTCCGTCCTTAAGAAAATGACATGATTCGCCACCATAATTATTTATTGCTGGGTCAGTGACTTCTTCATTAAAAGTGGGTTCAGGGCAGTAATAAGCAATTTTTGTTTACTTGTCTTGGTATAGGAATGTTTTTGGAATGAGGTTGGGAAAGCGTGTCTTGTGTAGTTGTTTAACATTGCTTTCCTTCTTCTTCTTCTTCTTCTTCTTCTTCTTCTTCTTCTTCTTCTTCTGCCGTTTTTCTTTTTTTTCCCTTTCATTCTTTCTTTCTTTTTCTCTTTCTTTCTTTCCCTCTTTCTTTTTTTTTCTCTCTTTATCTCTGTCTGTCTGTCTGTCTCTCTCTCTTTGTGTTTGTGTGTTTTGTTTTCGTGCCTTTTATTCCTTTTTGTCTTGCTGCAGCCAATTTCCAATCCAAAATCATTACTTTCTCGTACTTTGTCTTGTGCCTCGCTTTTTTTTTTTCAATCCTTTTCATTCTTTACCACGGCCTGTTATCTGCGCCTCAATTAACTCAGGATGACTTTCAGTTCTTCGTTACAATCTCGAACACGGGATTCATTAGCTAAGGCAGATCATATTGTAGGAATGTGAGTCAGGAATGTGGCGAGGGCTCAGGCTAAGACCCCTAATGCTGTAAAGAGGCTTGCACGTCTCACTGTTGTCAATACTGGCCTCTCTCGCTTGTAAAACGAAAGACACTTACTTAGTAACTGACTGAGGAATGCATACAGAGCTAGAGATATATATGAAAAAAAACCACAGTCATCTTAGTGTAAGTATTGTAAAAAAAATATGGCTCTATGCAAATCAACAAAACAAAGTTTTCTCTCTCCCAAAATGCCATTTCTTGAAAACACATGCATGGACATGATGTAATATGGGCATAGTTCAAAAGAAAAATTATGACAGGAAGAGGAGTGTGAACTAAAGAATTTATGAGAACGAAAGAAAGAAATGATGTTCAAATATATTTGGCATAACAGAAACTAAAACTAAAGAAGTGTCGTTTGTCTTTTTTGGTTTTTGTTTTGCCCAATTCCAACCGTTTGCATTATTCCTATCTTAATTGGTTATTGATGTAACGTTTGTTTTGTTTTGTTCTGTTGCGGTGGTTTCTCTGTTAAGTTTCGGCTCTAGTGTATTGTATGGAAACCATCATCCCCAACAGGTTTTGTTGTCGAGAACTAATCCATGAAAGCTTAAAGAATAATGTTGTCAAAACACAGACCTCGCTTCACTGGATCTTTTTCATAGCGTAACTTGTTGAAAGTAGGCATGTTTACGTTCTGTACTGAAATATAGGTAAAGACCGCGCTGAATATGTCTTGTATGCTTTATGGTATTTTTGTTTACACAAGTAGCGAGTAATCCAAATGCATTCCATTTTTGTGATTGTTGGAAGTCTTTAAACAGGGAATGAGAAAATAAGAAGAAAAGACTCACAGAGTGTGAAGGACATTATTGCAGGTGCTTTTGGCAGGTCTTGTAAAAAAATATGAAATCCCTTCTCTTTTCTTACAATACACTACACACGCGTCAACCCACAAAATCTCTCTTTCTCCAACCCTCGCCCACCTCTCTCATAATCCTCCCCGCCTCTCTCTCTCTCTCTCTCTCTCTCTCTCTCTCTCTCTCTCTCTCTCTCTCTCTCCTTTCCTCCATCACGTTCTCTTTTTTTCACTTTCTCACTATATTAATCGCTGTTAAGGACAGGTTGCAAGACTAGAGTGTTAAAAGCCTCAAACCTTTATCATATTAAACACGCCTATCCAATCTATCCTATCCATTTCCATTTTCTCTCTTTCTCTGCGATTGTGGGTGTGTTAGTGCGGTTTCCATATTTCCCTGTGGTAAAGTCTTAGCTTCAATCACTTTTCTTGTTTATTACACGAGCAGTCATTTTCTTGGCCCCAAAATTATTAACGCGAGGTGCAGATAGGGTTAAACAAAAATGTTTGACAAAAAAAATCTTTTTTCTCCGGAAATGGCGGAACGTGTCTTGGGCTGCATGAGAGAGGATAGCTAAAGAAATCGATCATTTTAAGTAGCTGCGCCACCTCCCTTCTCTCTCTCTCTCTCTCTCTCTCTCTCTCTCTCTCTCTCTCTCTCTCTCTCTCTCTCTCTCTCTCTCTCTCTCTCTCCCCCCCCCCCCCTGCTTTCTCGCACTATGCTTCCTTCTTTCTTTCCGTCCTACATCTCTCATTCTCGTCTGCTTCAGCTATAATTTCCTAGAAAGCCGTCTTTTTTCCGTGTCCAACATTTTCTTCATTCCTGTCTTTCGGCGCCCTCTTCACTTCTTTTTTTGTTTTCTTTATTCATTTCCTTTCTCAATTCGCTACATGTATTGTCTGTCTGTCTGTCTTTCGTCTATGGTGCCGTGGTGTGGGCACACGCTAGCAATGTTTCAAGTTTACCAACCTCGGGCGGAGTTAGGGCTTGGATGGGTGGGCCGCACTTTGTAGGCAAACTACCAAACGACTCCATTAAAAAAAATAACAAGAATGAAACAAGCGCACCACGCACCTCAGTCCACTCAGCTGTGAATCTGGGTACCTGGATCTGTTAAGAACCGGGGAAGGTAAAGCAGCGAGGGAGAGGAGATAGGCACCGCCCTCATAAAGCTGGCCTAGAGAAAAGAGAGGTGCCAAATGCCTCTCTCCCTATGGACCGAAATGTTACGGGAACACCACCTTTCTTTCTTTCTTCTGTCTGTCTTTGGCTTTTCCTTCTCATTTTTTGTCTGTTTGTTCTATTGTTGTTTTCTCTCTCTCTCTCTCTCTCTCTCTCTCTCTCTCTCTCTCTCTCCCTCTCTCTCTCTCTCGCTCTCTCTCTCTCTCTCTCTCTCTCTCTCTCTCTCTCTCTCTCCACCCGTCCCCAACCATACTCTTCGAATTTTTCCGTCAATTTTGCCTTGACAACTTTAAAGTGTTCCTAGCATACGAACTTAGGTTTTTCCCCTTAATTTTAAAATCATCAACATTTATCCTTCCCCCAACTCGACCCCTTTTTCTTCCTACACCCCCACTCACATCACCACCCATCTATATCCCCTCCTCCCCCTCCAGCGCTCCCCACCTCCATCCTCCTTCCCTCGTCCTACTATATTTCTATGCTGTGAAAGCTCTTCCCTAGGAATTTTCTTCTGTTGACAATGTTGTGTTTTGTTTTGTGTGGTTTCGGGGGATGTGTGTTTCAACTCCTCCCTCCCAATTCCAGAGAGACCTTTTGTCTGTTGCTGTTTATTGATTTATGTCCTCTGTATTTGTTCCGCCTTTGATTCTGTCTGCGTGTGTATTTATACGCCGTTTGTTTTCGTTACATTTTCTTGCTGTTTTCCCTCCCGTGTGTGTGTGTGTGCGTGCGTGTGTGTGTCTCTCTCTTTCGTCGTAAGTGACACCTTGGGCGACTGGAGTTCGAACCAGCGCTTTGAGCAGCTCATTGAGCTGCAGGACGCTATTATAAAAATAAAACAAAAACACTTTTAATATAAACAATAGATTGTGCTTGACGCCGACTTCAACACATTTTTATTTTAAAACTTTGCTGTGTCCCTCCTCCCATTTCTCACCCCCCCCCCCTTCCTTCAACAGATATATAACCTAATCTATTGTGTAGCGCGTTTGTGCACCTGTTGCTGTCAATGAGTATTAGTTATTTATGTGTTTGCGCGTGTGTGGCATACAAGGAGCGTAACTCATTTTAGGGCTTTGATTGTTTGCGTCTTCCATTCTTTCTTTTTCTTCTTTCGTTTTCCTATTCTGTCCTATCCTATCCTATCTTTCGTTTTCCTATCCTATCCTGTCCTACCCTATGATCCTATCTTTCGCTTTCCAGACAGTATTTTGGGGCACCGTAATGCTGGTGACATTTTGGTTTATGGGTATGGTTTCTATCACATCGTGAACGAAGGTCACTCTCTGTGTTTGAGGATAATGTATGACTTTACTTTTGTTTTTTTAGTCCGAAGTTAATCACTAATTAATTATTACATTTCACTCCCCTCTTACATTGAGTTCACGAGTTCAAAGTCTTCAATTACTATTAGTAGTGTTATTGTCCCCACTGCGTCAACGACTGGTCATTATGCTGTATTATCACAATACGTCACTTGTGAATCAGTGTCGCGTAGTGTTATTTCTAATTCTTAAGAGATTCATTCAATATATAACATTTCTTCAGTCATTCACGACTGTTCGCTCAATTTCAAAATATATACCGCTACCTACCTATGGAGTACACTTGTAAATACCATTGGCTTGTTCCTGTCTGGCACTGTTTGTCTGGCATTGTCATGTACCGTTCAGGTCCTGCTAAGCTTTCAAGAAAGGGCGTTACTTATGAAAACAATTTGCCGTTAAGATAATGAATCTCTGGGCGTATTAATACCGCGGGATTCGGTAACTACATTTTGAAGTGAGCTGTTACAATAGGCATTGTCGTAACTCCTCAAAACATCAGAACTTTAAATACCTCAACAGCCAAATAGTTTTGCTGCTTAATAATAGAGCCTACTATTATATTTTGAAATCTGTTATTAAAACAAGTATTGTCCAAGCTCATGAGAAATAGCAGAACTTAAATGCCGGTTTTATTTGTGTCTGTAATTATTCAAATGTATTGTCACGTTTTCTAACGCTTTGATGGGAAGTTGCGTTATGCAGCAAACATAATCTTTTAGTCTTAACTTCCAATTGTCTGGGCCTGAAAGGAAACAATTGTGTTCTAACTTGGAATGATGTAGCATTAGGCAGTGGTAAACGTTCGTGAAAAGTCATCGCCAGCTGAAAAATCTCGCAACTTTTTAATAAGCAGAGAGCCTAAAGTCTTATGATAGATATACAATAAAGTTATTGTCAGTTTGCCACACAAGAAGACGGAACCACCCACTGACCACTCTTCCTTCCCCCCCCCCCTCCCCAACCTCCTTTGAAAACACAGGGGAAGATGGGAGAAGGCAAAATGCGTGCATCGCTAAATGGGAATCTACGTTGTGTACATAAGGGACATGTTGTACAAATTGTCATTAGCCTCGGAATCAACGGGATATAATTATTATAAATCTGCTGTAAGATATGAATACACAAGAGCCACGTAGCAAAACAGGGTCGACGTAATAAGCACTGTGAGGTGTATTAACAATACACGACTGGTGGCAAGACAGCGCCCCATGTCATAAGCAAGGCCTCATGGTATTTGTTCAAGAGTTAGCGCGGACATAAGACTTATAATTCACAACTTTCCGGCACCTCTCATAAAAACTCGTGGGTATCGCCATTATAAATTAAAACGAGGTTAGAATGAAACCAAGTTCCGGTCTGGCTTGTTTTGCTTTTATCAAAGCTTGATGCGTGACTTTTAAATATTGCAAATTGCCGAAAACGACGATTGTTAGAGCCAGAAAACGAATGGGATAAGTATAAAAACGGTGGAGGAAGTACATGCTCAGTGAAAGGATGCAAAAAACAATCGTAGAGGCCTGTATTTGTGGCGACTTCGGAGGTGCGTCGATCATCGACAGAAAGTGAAACAGGACCTGAAGACTCTTGTACTTTTCCATAGCTTCGCCGTCGCAACCTTCACAAACACGAAGTAGTTGACTATGTTAGGCGAGCGTTATGGCCAAGTGGGACTAACTTGCCTTGTCCACAAGCCAGAAACCAATGGCGCCTGACAGGTGTGGGTTCGAGCCAGCATCTGGGCGTTATGTTCTTCCGAATATTTTTCAAAAATTCACAAATAATGTTAGGTAGGTAGGGTTTAGGCGCGCCACTGGCGATAGAAAGGGATAATAAACTGCAGCAAAATAAACAAAATATGTGAGGGTACGATACAGGTGGCCAGTGACACGTTATTATTCTTGAATATTTGGAAATAACTCACTAAAACACGCGGAGAAAGAAACCGGAAGTATGTTTCATTGAGGGGATTCCCGTTGGTGCATAGGATAGCAGAAAAGTGTGAATATAGAGAGAGAGGAAACGTTAGACCAATAAGAGTTAATGCCCGCTAATGCGCCTGGGCGCATCGAAAGGTTTCATACTAATAGCTGCTGTGTTAGGTGGATGAATTCCTGTATGGCTAGTAATAATAACTATAAACCTTTGGCCAGTAGACTCTCCTTATCTCCGACCCCCCAACTCCCCGGCTTCCCTCCCCCTCGCAAGCCAAGCTTGTTGGCAGTGGCTATCAGTATTTCACACACTATTGCATGGATCTACTAGTCTTAAAGCATTGTCTCTTTAGAGTATTCGGAAGATATTTGATTTTAAAGGTATAAAATTGCAATATTGAAATTGAAATGGCAAACATTGCAACAAAGAATGAGATGTTTGGGCTTAGAAAAAGCAAAAGAGTATGTATATGATGTTGTTTGCTTTGTTAAGGCGCAAAGGTAGGGGCTGGCATTGTTCACTATATTGAGAAGCATTTTTCAGGGGGTGAAATTGTTTACTAAATGGAAGGATAGAGGTTTTAACCAATAATTGGAAACGAACTCAATGTTAAGAGACCCGATTATTAATGGTTGGCGGAGTAGTATGGCCACGTCACCAGATCATCAGGCCTTGCAAAGACCATTTTGCAAGGCACAGTGCAAGGAGGTAGAAGAAGGGGGAGACCGAAAAAGAGGTGGGAGGACAACATTCGAGAATGGACTGGTTTGACACTGAGCGAAGCCATCAGGGCTGCTGAGGACAGAGAAAGATGGAATATGCTGGTTAAACGATCATCTGTGGTGCCCCTACGACCTCCGGGTTACGGGACAGGATAGGATAGGATAGGAGTAGAATAAAGTGGGGTGTGGAAATTGTCATTCCAGTATACATATCGGTAAACAACAAGGAAGCGAGCATGTAGAAAGAATGGGTTAACAGGATCATATCTCTAAAGTTGGTTAACCCTTAAGCAGTGGCTGGAAGTGACAAGAAGCGTTGAAATTAAAATTGGGAGCACTCAAATGAAACGGAACTACCAGATAGAATAAAGACCACTGTCAGTAGCTGGCCATGTATGAAGATGAAGACAACACAAATTTTGAACAATCTCAGGCAAGCGCGGGATTTCTGCCATGTCCCGTTCTGCTCGGTTGAGTCTTGTGGTGCTTATATTATTATTACTCGCCAAGTAAAGAAAATAAGGACAAAGGATTCTGTGAAATTACAATATGTATTGTACATGTATCTGTGTGGTCACAATAGAAGGCGTAGAGCCTTTGCGTTCACACTACAAACGGGACTGGATCAAAACAAAACGACAACAAAAAAAGACCAGAGAAAGAATACACATACAAAGAATATGACTTACAGGGGTTACGTCTCTATTGCATAATGAAAAAATTTACTAGCGGAGAATTTACAATAAAGGCAAAGACAATATTAGATCTAAGACTAGTAAAAAGAAAGAAAGAAAGAAAAAGGGAAAGAAAGAGAAAAAGAAAGAAAAGACCATTCCTTCGCTCTCCTCTCCACACACACACACCTACACACACACACACACATACACACACACACACACACACAAACAAACGTGGAAGAAATAGAAGAAGAAGAAAAAAAATACAGTAGAGAATTGTTATATGGCGCTTCTCAAAATAAAACAACAGCAAAAAGAAGAACAACAGCAAAAACAGAACAAGAACAACAAATTGTTTGCATTCGGCCCAAAAAAAAATTTGACACAAAAAATGCGTGCACATTTGTTAGTAATACGGTCTAGTCCGATTCCAAGATATATGTTGTTTACGAAATAAAATACACAAAGCTAGGAAACAGAAGTATTTGAAGATTTGTTGAAAATGCAAAAGAGACCAATGTAGAGAAGCTAATCAACAACAAGAAGCAAAGAAGGAACAAGAGAAGTTTAGTAAGCTACGTGTTTCTTCATAAAGACAAGGTCGGAGTAGCAACATGTAGTGTCATAAGAATAAATGTCTCAACACCAAGTTTATGCTTTGAAAAAAAATCCCACAACACGTTTCTTGGATTATGCAGCTTCATAAAAACAATGTCCAAACACACAAGTTTCTGCTTCAAGTAAAAAAAATTAATTTTCACAATCTGTTTCTTTGCCATGTAGCTTCATTAAAAAAAATGTCTAAACGCAAAGTTTCTGGTTAGAAGAAAATAAATGTTCACCGGTTACATGTGCTATGTAGAATCATTACTGTTGTCTGTCAATGTTGTGCAAACAAGCTTAACATAGAGCGTGTCAAGAGGGCTTATATATTATCAAGCCAAGGCGCATATTCAGCATTTTGGGCGTTTCGCATGATTACACCGGATAACTAAGACGCATACCCGGCGCTTTGGGACTTGAAATTTAACTCGATGTCAGCCTTTGTGATAAACGGCTGGTAAGCACTGGAGCCCGGATTTCTGTCATAATTGCTCAAGCTATCAGTGTGACACGAGTACGATAATTGCCGGCTGGATGCATCGGCTGCATTTGGCCAGTTGTAAATTCGCTACGTCAGGCGGCGCTAGACCGGCGCTCCGTCATAGCAGCAAGTATGCCCATAAGCGCCGCGGTGCTGTGTCTATTTCGGCCGTAAGTGACATCACTAACTAACAGTGACAGCTAATAGGACATGACACAGTCGAGTTTGGCACGACGAAACCCCACGGGCGTCCGCCAACATAACTGCTGAGAGGGTTTCTCAAAACTATAAGACACTGAAGCCCTGTAAATTGCTACTAGTGAAATGAACTAGGAAGCAAGCTCTTCACATCTAACTCTCAGTTGTTATTTTTTAACGATTTATTTATTCCAAGCTAATCCACCTGGGCTGCTTAACAACCACCTCTTGTTACATTTTAGCATAATTCATCTTAAATCGCCTCTGATGTAAAGAAATAATGCACAGGCAGACGCAGACACTCTGACAGAGACAGATATGTGCACACTTTGTCTTGACTTTTGATGATGATGATGTTGATGATGATGCTGATGATGAGGATGATGTTGATAATGATGATGATCATCATCATGGAGGTGGAAGATGATAGAAGGAGGCTTGTCATGCCCGTAAAACTGAAGTTATCACATAGTTATATTCAAAACCGGTCGTATAAACTCAACAGCGGAGCCTGATCTTTGAAACAGTTTACGTCGAAAGCTAAGACGTCTTCCACACACCAGAGCTCGAGCTTAACATGTCTCCACAAGTACGCTATCTTCATAACCATGAAGTATGCAACTTAACCCTTTAGCGCCTTACTTTCTGTATTGCTTTTAGCCCCGTGTTTGTGTAATTTCGGACGAAAGAGAGGAAGATTTTGGAAAACCTCATCACCTTCTTCGGAGATGGGTGGCCTACGTCTGTAACCTGAGAATGTTTTCTTTTCTCTAGTCTCCTTATGTTCCTCTCTTGTTCTTGTTTCGTTTCAACTCAACTCTTAGTCCGGTCTTCCATCAATATCAAGAAAGAATGCAACTAGTTTGCTTGCGGTTGTTGAGGAATCTATAAGAAAAACAAACCTCAAAGCAAGAGGAACTCTCTCCCCCCCCTCCCTCACTCTCTCTCTTACCCTCTCTCCCTTTCTATTATATTTCCTCTCTTTACTAACTTTTTTTTAAAACGCGTGAAACGTTCTCAAGACTCTTTCTCACACAATCAACGTAACACGTTTTTTTTTTTTTTTTTTTTTTTTTTTTAACAAATATGTGTTTGTTGTACTCTGGAAATGTAGACAGAAACAGACAGATTTTTTTTTTAAGGGGGGGGGGGGGGGGGGGGGTTTAAACAGAAGATGATGTTTATGTACTTAACATGGTTTTTCTTGCTATGAAAAACAATAATTCAGCTTGAAAAATTGTATTTTGCAAGCTGATGCGGAAACACCTATTTGTCTTTTTTTCTGATGTCCAATGTTTACAGTCATATATAAACACGCGCGTAGTCAAGGCCCCCAATCTTTCTCGTTTTTTTTTGCGTATAAACTGTTTTCCCTGGCAAATATGACTTGTCCCATAAATTGTCTACACTGTTTAGTCTATGATTCATAATCGGCCAAGAGGCACCGTTTAACCAGACTATCGCGGGTTTGGTTAATTGCTCAAAGCCGTAACCGCGATGCAGCTGGGAGCAGGGATGGGGGGAAATGGCACCAGTAACTCCGCTTTCGACAGTATTTATTCAACTGCCAGGGAGCAAGATGCAGGAGGGAAGAAAATAAAAGTTCGCCTGGCACTACGCTGATACAATCATGACATGAGATTGCCTATTAAAAAATCTGGCATTGCGTGAGTTTATAGTTATCGTGGCTTGGCGGACCACAGCTTTCATAAACATTCACAAGTATGGATGGCCTCCCCTCCCCTATTATCGCCCCTGTCGACGTCATAGCTTTGCGTCATGATAGGCGCAATTGTTTATTTATGGAAAATGATGGCATTATTTATTTATAGCGAAATGAAACGACAGAGCTGTTTACCTATAGAGACACTGGCATCGCCTCTCCCACTTTTCCCTTTTCCCGGGATGTCTGTGTAGGTTATTAATGCATATTTATGCGTGAATATGGTTTGCATGTAAACACTAGCTTGTGTTTTTGATTAAGTTAAGAGATCACGGTCGGAGGGTAGGTAGGTGCGTGGAAGGAAGAAGAAAGAAGGAAGGAAAGAAGTACTGCTACCCAATATATATTTATATATAAGAAACGCATTCACATGTACCAACGATGGGATAGTGCAAGTAAATTTATGACCAAATCATGTAGATCGCGTTAGCTGCATATACACTTACACAACGACTTGATACTTGAAGAAAATGCATGCCTGGCGCTCGAACGTGGTTAAACCTCGCGAAGCGTGCTTTGAAGTATTTACTCGCGCTTTTCCTGTTTTGTTTGAAAGGTCATTTCCATGACCTTATGGGGTTTTATTTTAAACCTTGACATTCAGAATAATTAAACAATGGCGTCGGCAGCTGTTGGCTGCTAGACTCACACTTCATTGGCTGCCACTGGAAAAATTAAAGATTACGAGGTCTTGTTAATGCCTGAGTCAATTTCAGCGTATCCATGACAACTGGATCGCTTTTAAATTGCCCAATGTGAGCAAGTTTGGGATGAAGAGAGGATCGTTGGTGTACAGTGCAATTCTCTGTGTGTCTGAAAGACCCAAGTTCACAGTCATTCTTTCTCCATTTGTTCTTTTAAAAAAAGTTTTAGTTATTAATATTTTACGTTAACTTCTGCTCAATGAAACTTGCAAGATCTCGTAAATATTGCTGGAATACATCAATGCCGATGGTATATGTGCACGCATGAAAGAACAAAACAAAACAACAAATAACACGAACACAAACGCAGACAAACAGAAAACTACGATCCTTGATATAGGAGAGATAATTCAGTTTTTATCATGTAAAGGAAGCCTTTGGAGACTCTTTTAGCGCGTGCGCACAAGTACACAGGCACATGCGCGCACTCACGCAGGCAGCGACACCTGGCCACACCTCTGAAGACATAGTGCTGTTGATTCAAGCGGAGGTGGGGGGGAGGTAGGGGGCGGAGGAATGGGGTGGGGAGAGAGAGACAAAAGAGAGAGAGAGAGTTAGGGTGTTGTAGACAACAATCATGGGCATGCTCTCTACAGAGAATCTGTTACATTACATTATAAATTGGAACTTCCATGGCGCCGTACAGCTTCTTGTATTTACACCTGCTGAAACTGTGCGTGCGTCTTTACTGGCTTCTCCTCTTCTGCAATCAAACCTGAGGGGACGGACAGACACAGGAATTGGAGCCTTCGGGGTGGGTGTGGGGGAGGAGAGGGTACTAACCTCTGATACTTATTGTACATTCTAGCTCCTTGCCCTCTCAATCTAAATTAAGAGTCGGAAGAAAAGAAGGGAAATGAAGGGTGGTCCCAGAGAAGGTACCCAAGGGTTTCAGGCACCCCTGTCTTAAGACCACCTGGTTATGAACGATTATTTTGTCGACGTTCCGTGTGGATTTAGAGCAAGAAGGGGGAAGGGTACAAATCCATAGCTTGAAGGGTGAAAAAGATAAACTTCTGTTCTCCTCTGTTTCTCTCTCCGCTCTCCCCTTCCTCCCTCCCTCTTTTCTCTTCCCCTTCCGTCGAAGTTCCATATTTGCGTGTGTGGAGACTGGCCACTGACTAAGTATTGGAGTGTTTCTGGAGTGAGTCATAATAAATGCTCACTTCATGCCCCTGTGTCTTTCCACCTTAAGCAGCAAGAGAAGTGATCGGCGCAGTGATCCGGTGTTAAGAGGCGCCATTTATTTAAGTCATCAATCCACTTGCGACAGTTTGCCAGCTCTGCGCTATCTCACTTAAACCCCGCGTCTTACGGCCCCGATGGGAAACGGCATTACAGCCTCCAATATGACAAAAGACAAATCGACCCACAATGGATTCCCGTGCCAATAATTTCAATAAAAGTCATTGTGGAAGTTATTTGTGGAGAGGGAGGTGTGGCTAGGGGGTCTGACTTAAGGTGAGAAATCTGGAGATAAGGTTTTGTTGTCGACGATTTTTCCCGCTGAGCAAATCTGAGAGATTACAGGTTTTAGAAGTGTTTGCAAATAATATTATGCGCGCCTGTTGATTTTCACGGCAAAATCTGTCAGCTTACTGTTTTTAATTTGTTTGGAAATAATATCATTCCAGACAAAATCGGGGATATAAAAGAGCTTTTCCCTCCGGTTGATTACCAGTTATCATGCTTGCCTTCCACAGTTGGAAAAAAAATTGCATGACCCCTCCCCCCCCCTCTCTCTCTCACTCTCTGTGTCTCCCCCCCCTCTCTCTCTCACGTGCTTTCTCTCAAAAAGACAAAGACCATAATCTCCAGCCACCAAATACACATACAAACAAACTTCCAAATTTCGCAAGTTCCTGCGCAACCTCAAAAAATAAAATATAATAAAAAAAGACCAGCCCAGCACAGTAGGCTACAGCTATACACAAAGGCATAAGCAATCAAAAGAAGAAGAAGCAGCATAACGCGCTATCAAAAGACAAACACAAGCAATCAAAGGCAAACATGGTCGGCAGAAGGCAAGACATAAGCAATGGAAAACGGCAAGCAATTCGACAAGTCGCGTTAGCGGAGAGGGGGGCATCTGCAGAACGGTTATTACTATTATGCAGACCCCCTCTCCCTCTTTGAAGTAGTGCCAGATAAAAGGCGAATCAAAGGGGCGAGGATGGGAAGGGAATATGATAAAATATAGTTTTACCAGCCTGTGTAAATAGGAATTAGCCACTTGAACAACCGGCAGCGCCACAAACACGGCTTGACAAATTACTCCTTAAGACAGCGGTGGGTACCTTCAGGCTAGCCGAGGGAGGACGAAGTGAGCTCTTTCACACTGTATTTCTCTCTCTCTCTCTCTCTCTCTCTCTCTCTCTCTCTCTCTCTCTCTCTCTCTCTCTCTCTCTCTCTCTCTCTCACACACACACACACACACACACACACACACACCTCACCGCCGTTTGCTCACCCCCCTCCTCCACTTTTCTTTCCTTTCTTTCCGACCTGATTATGACACTGAACGTAAATCATGTGATAGGTATCTGTTATTCCCCATGTAACTTCTTATGATTCTTATGATTACAGTTTTAAATGGTTAATTCAGTAATGTTGTCTTGATATACTTTTATCCTGTTTTACTGTTCACTGTTTATTGTTGTTATAATGTCCTTTATCGTCTTGTAACATTTATATCTGGCACCACGTGTGAATTTCTCTTTGATTGAGATAATAAAGTGATCGTATTCGTATTCGTATTCGTATTCGACCTGTCTTGAAGAAACCTTAAGATTAGGCGCTGTTTAACTTTTCCAACACAAAAAAAAGGGAGGGTTAATATAAAAATAAATAAATAAATAAATGAAATAAATAACTACAATTAATAAATCGAAATTTAACCCGTAAATACGTGTTTATTTATTTACTACTCACCTCCTATCCTCCCTCCGTTATTCTTCTTTCAGCTGTTCTTCTTTCTTTTGAGCAGCGTTCCTCAAACGTTGTTTGAAGTTCGCTTGACTCTTTACATCTTGTCCAATTTCTTGGGGCGTTTTTGATTTTCAAGTCGTTTGTCTGGCATCGTCTTTCATCTGCAAGTTTAGTCGATGAAGGATGGGCCCGTGATCAAAGCCCCTGTTTATCGTTTTATGCTGGCTGTTCATAAACAGTCTCTAGCGGAATTAATGCCTGTAAACTTACAAATGATAGTTTTATGTTGGCATGTTCATAAACAACATTTTGCATCCTTGATTCCTTGTTCATAAACATTCGGAAGCGGAATTAATGCGCGTAAACTTACAACGATCATGTAACTTTTTTTGGAATCTCTCTTTGTAGCCTGTTGTGAGGAACGTTCAGTTTGATAAGAAGGATGAGTCTAAAGACGAAGATGAAGATGGCGACGAAGATGAAGATGATATTCTCGCAACCGATAGTATCCTTCCCTCTTTACTCGTTGCCTTCTCTGCCCCTTTCCTCCCAAGACAACACACCCCGTCTCCTTTTTCTCCCACTCTCCTCCTCTCCCCTACCCTTCCTCCTAATTCCGTTGTCCACCGTTTCTGTGCGAGAACATCTGTGCTCATTGCAAGCGGTAAAGTGAAAACGCGACGTGACAGAAACATGAACTGAGTCGAATGTTCTCCCAGTGTTCTCATATCTCTCTTGTTTTTTTTTTTTGGCCTGTTCTCTGCGCTGTGCAAGTTGTGATGGATGACGCCATGTTCCTTTTTCCCAGGCCCGGAGATCAAAGATTTTGATGGAGAGGGCGCAAACGCTGATGCGTGTTCGCCTAAAACCTCACCCTGACTGACCCATCCAGTATTCTAGCTGTATTTTGAAATTAATCCATTTAGTGATCCGCAACATGGTGTCTAATCTATTCTACGTAGCCGGATGGAAAAAAGTGACCTGAAGAGTCGTAATAATAATTATTGCACAGAGTACCGGTTGCTGTACCTTTTGATGCAAATCAGCATTGACTCTCCTATCTGGTAAAGTGAGTCTTGGTAATCTCTCATCACTTAGTGCGTTGCATTATCCGAATTATTTCAGCCAGATGAATCATTAGCCTACCGCAGTTCACATTGTTCTTGAGTCTGGAACGCAGCCCATGATGTGTGGTTGGTACTAATCCACATGAATCAACAGAAACAATCTCCTTGTCGTGTTAACGTGTTAACGCTTGTAATAATCAAACATCACCATGACCGCTGAGACAGGTGCATCCGGATAGCACAGCAGTCTTTTGCAGTCGTGAGGTGGGCAAAACGATAAGGATAGTTAAGGCTAATCCTCCCAACTAGTCACTGACAATCTGGATGTGGCGTACCGGTGCAGCTTATAGTTACAAAACCCACCTGCAAAAAAGTGTACAACATTAAAACACAGCAGTCGAACGCGAAATAAGTAATGGATCTGCACCGGGTCGTCCCGCAGCTATCACGTAGGCACTGTTCTCCCCTTCAAAGAAGAACAATTCGTTTTACATTGCGATGTCCTGTTTATTTTTTTTTCTCCAGAACCGCCCCATTTCTTCCTATTCTTTTTACCTCCGTTGTAACTTCCTGGCCCCTCCCCCACCCCCTTTACCAACCCCCATACCTTTCTGTTCTCTTCGCCCTCTCCTTCTCTGTAACCACCCCTTTCGTCGTTATTTCAGATTTGCAAAAAAATGTGTGTGAACCTCTGTTGCAGACTGAGAAGAACAGGAAGCCTGCAATAAACACAGGATAAGTGCGCAATAAAACAACGCTTTATATAATTATAAACAGTTTAAATTAAATTCTGCTCGAGCCATTTCAGGCAGAGGTTTTTCGTTTTTGATTTTGAAATCTTAACATTTATCTTTTCCGAGGCATTTCTGGATGTGCAAGTTTTTTTTCGTTATTATTGTCAAATGCGCAAAGGTAAATATTAGCATTGGAAAGGTTGTAACTCCCAGTGATGGTCTCGTTGCCGTTCAGTTTATTATTCTTCATTCGACCCTAGTCCATGCTAGTTTGGAGCAGGTAGGCCTACTATTAATTTTTTTTTAAAAGGCCAAAAGTCAAGCAGACGGCCGGTTTCTTTTTTTTGAAAGCCAGCAGTTTTTACCATTCTCTCGGTAAGGAAAATGAAAGATTCGGTTTTGCCCACCATCCGGACGTGGCATTTGTCACAAACAATCTCTTTCACCTGAAAACAAGAGGCAAACATATCCCTAGCCGGTCCTTTCTTGTAACCCTTTCCAATCCCTGCCGTCTTGTGCGACCAGGGATTAATTGGGAAGGGCTGCTGGACCCTCCCCCCTCCACCCTTCCCCGAAGCTCCATCCTCATCCCCTCCTTTCTCTGCCAGCTTCGACTCCGGTGACATTTGGTCATAACTCTGTCGTCTGCGCGACATTTGTAATTTGTAAACAGTCATCTCCCTTTACAATAATCTTTCTCCTCTTGTGTTTGTCGTCACGGATTGGTACGTGCGCGTGTCGTCATTTGCGTGGAGGCTAGTTGTTGACGACGATGCTGGACAGTCAGAGATGAATGTGTGTGGGTGGTGGTGGTGGTGTGTGGTCACTCTGTTAGCATTAGTTTGAGTTACGAGCCGCGTGCAATCATTTATTTGGCTGGTCACTGTTGGGGTCGGTATAGGGTCGGAGCCACGATGCGTTAATCGTCCACATTTCTTGGTGGGGGTTTAGGCGGTTGAAAAACCAGTTTGGCTCCCATCCTTCTTCTCTCAAAACAGCATGACCCCCCTTTCATCATCCTATTGACCCCTCCGCAATCATCGTCGTCCTCATCATGATAATCTTCATAATTTCAGTCAAAATACCTACAGGGGCCTTTCCATAAATCATTCCTTCTAGCACCTCCCAGCTCCATACATTACTACTCTTGTTGACCACACCACGCACTTCACTTTGACTATAATTTTGACTATACCAACACGCTATCTCTGTTATTTGTTAAACAAGTGACACCATTTTAACTTGTATGCTGACTGTACAACCACAATTTTGACTGTTAATTTGACTAAACTAACTCACTTTTTACTTCTTCTTCTTTTTTTAACAGTGCCTCCTTAGTGCGACTATACCATCCGTACACAGTTTGACGATTATTTGTGACTTAGGAAGCTTTTTTGGGGCAGAATGCCCTGGTAACCTTTACAATCTCAACGGTAGTTCAGGTCGGCAAATTGCAAATTATTATTATGCCAGTGACAGTGTGCCATTGTATTACAAGGTGTGTCAGATTGGAACTGGCCTTTCATATGTCAGGCAGAGCAGCTGGGAAATCTGTGACACAACAGATTTGTCACGCCAATACAGCCCACCGTGACAGGCTCGCAGATACGCTAGTATTATAAGACTATGAGTATGACATAGGTGTGACGTGAAAACGGACGCTAGGTGGTTTTATTATTTATCGTGTTGCTGGGGGGCGAAGAGGAATTTTTTGTGTTTTTGCATCGTTGTTTCATTTTTATTTATTTATTTATGTATTTATTTATTTATTTATTTATTTATTTATTTATTTATAGCTATTGGCTTGTTATATATTTCTTAGCATTTTCATTTCACAGGAAACAGGTTTAATAATTACTGAACGGAGTTGGTGTGTGAAACAAAGAAAGGACATATTAACGATAAAACATCCCCGTTATCAAAGAGAGCGGGATCCTGGGTTGTGGAAAGAGTGGGAAGAGTAAAGAAGAGGTAAGAAGAATTACAGGTCAAATCATTTAACGATCAATGAAAAAGGGTCACAACTCTTCCTCACCCTTCAGAAAAGTGTGCGTTGTCTTTCCTTTTTTAAAACTCTCTTGAAACAGAAACCAGAAAAAAAGAGCCACCCATGACCCTAATCATCATAAAACAAAGCAGTGAAAGGAACACATTCAAGAAGAAAGACAAGAAAAAATCCGGCGATTTCATTTGCATAACATAATTCTTATAGATGTTTCTGTCGTCAAACCAGACCTTATCCAGATGGCGTGGGGCAGCTCTCCATTGCATGCAACTTCTACGTTGCTTACTTTGCCAGAGCGCCCCACGCTCAGCGTCTTCAGGATGGTTTGACCTTCGAAATAAGCCATGTTTATGCATGCGCACACGTTGTGCTTGTTCACACAATGAAGCGGTTGGAATTTTAAATAACAGAAATATCGATTTCACTGGCCATATGCGCTGTTATTCCATTTGTGCGTGATTTATTTTAGGACTGTCACTATTGTTCGACAAAGCGGCAGGTTTTCCTGACGGCTGCCTCCGCAGTTTATCTCTTGCATTGTCGATTCTGGTTGCACGAATTTAACTAATGACTTGATTAGTACCGCATCATCTGACCATTGTTCCATAAAGGGTCAGACGTCAGTGAAATTATCAGTTGACTATTGACTTCAAATTGTATTTTCAGCAAGCAGATCTCTTGTTAGAACTCGCAGGTCACTGTTATTTTCAAGTACTGTATCACGACTATGAATGTCAAATCGCATATTCAGTCAGTCACAGATGCCTTAAAACTGGCACTGCATTGGACTTTGGAGTCATTGTTTCCAAATAGGCTGTGCATACTTAATCACGTTTTGCTTGTAGTCTCCATGCCCAAATAATATGAAACGGTAATCGAGCATTGTCTTGCTTGTTGTATACGATGAATGATTGCATCCAAGTAGGCTGGAGATAATCACGGTTTGTCTATACTTGTAGTCTTCCATATCGAAATAATACCCAAAAAAATGACAATAAAGGAAGGTGCTACCAAACACCAAGGGTCAGAACTCTCAGAACGAAAAACAGTTTTATCCCAAAGGCTGTCTCATTACTTAATAAATGACATGTGTGTGTGAGTGTGTGTGTGTTTGCCCAAAACAATTTCATTTAACATTTGCTGTCGTTTAATGTTAGCATGCATAAGTGTAATTATATTCATGTGTGACTGTGCAGTTTTATCCTCATTGTCATTATGATTGTTGTTATTATTAATGTGATGTTTATTCCTTGTTGATTGTAATTGTACACCACAATGTAATTTCTTGTAAAAGATATTAAAGTTGTCTTATCTTATCTTATCTTATCTTATCTTATCTTATCTTATCTTATCTTATCTTATCTTATCTTATCTTATCTTATCTTATCTTATCTTATCTTATCTTATCTTATCTTGTTGTTCTAATCACCCATTGCCACCTTCTAGAAGTCACTCTATCAAATCCTCCTTTTACCCTCCGCTGTTTCCAATCAATTTCTTGACGAAAATAATAATAATAAAAAATAGTTTAGAAGGAAAAGGCTTGTTAGCTCATTAATGAATCCGCGAGGCTTCCGTAGCCTTCTTGAACCGCTCAAAAATATGCAAACATGTATGGCTTGACAAAGGGAGGATTTTTGTTCTCCTTTTCCTTGACAGTTTCCGCCGATTTTTGTACAATGTATTTTGTGTTCTTTCTGGCCGGCAATTTTTATTCAAACGTTTTCATTTCTCGGTGTCCCCTCTGTGACGAGTGTTTTTTTTTTTTGCTGCCAAATTGTTATAATTGACAGAGCATTAGTTTGACCCCGGGAGCCAATGAGACGTGCGGGGCTTCAGAAAATTGTCCATCGCAGGTTTGCTGGCAAACAAAACATAAAGCAATTAGCGACAAAACACTATTTTTTTAAAAGCGTTTCATGATAGACACCTCATCAGAGTTAATCGTAGAAACACGATTTATGAAATTAATATTAACATATGAAGAGAAAGGCGAGAGACTTATATGTACAAACAAAAGAGAAAAGAAATCTCATGATATTGATGGGTACCTTAGTAAGGGCACGTGGAAATTTATCTGTGAGAATAATAAATAATAACATTGGGAGAGAACGACAGCTTCAGATAAACCAGAGAGCAGAATTTGGAGATAATAATATTCATATATATTCATATAAACTAGAGGGCAGCCGGAGTGATTCACGATGGCTGTACCCAAGCAAACAAGAAAACAAAAAAAAATGGATTGGAAAAGAATGGAACAGGATAATTAAAACACTCTAGTTCGGAAAGTGATTCTCGTAAAGATTTTATCCTACTTTTGTAGAAATTCAAGGCTTTTACCAGTCTTTTGGGTTCATAGGCGATAGTTTTATCGGAGTCCTGTCTTAACGTTTAGATCTAAATACGTCCACATTCCTCACGACCCCCAAAATCAGAGGGTCCGCCATCTTTTGTTTCAGTGGAGGGTGAAGTGATCTCTTTGTTTTTGCGTTGTGTAAAGTTGCCCCGAAAATGAGCTCGTTGCCCGCTTCTTGCCCTCCTGGCCATCAACGGCTCTTAATTGTTAATTGTTAATTGCCCCTGACGCCATAAAACCTTCATGGCCTGCTGGGTGATTGTGTCCCTTTGATGGGGGGGAAAACATCACGGGCGTGTGGGACTTCCCTGTGCCCTGTCCTTTTTGCTGGATGGACGGATGGCGTGGTTTTTAATTACAAAGATGGACAACCGCGACTTTCAACTTGCCAAGACTCCAGTCCTTTGAATGACTGGTCAATTTGCCTTGCAACGTTTCAAAGAGAAAAGCTGTGACCTGTACGCCCATCAAGATAGCAAGAAAGCAAGCCGTACTAATAAATTATCAATTAACGCAAAATAACGAATCGCTAACAGCACGTTCAGGTGCGCCACTTTTGTGTAAAAGAACCTTTTTTTATTAAGCCATTCGGGCTTCAAGGATGGGAAAAAACCAGTAACTCGATTATCATAAAATTAGTTTCCTTTCCGTTCATATCTTAAGAAATTGAAATAATAATAATGTATGTATACTGCAATACTGGGACCTTCCAAATGGTTAATTCGTTGATGCTTGAGAAATAAAGCAATACCACATCACTACTGACTTTCTGTAGTCTTGGGATTGCAGACAAAGAGCCAAATGAAAAGTGTAGGCGAGGGGTCTGCGTTTTGTGAGGTGATGTTGTGGAGATGTCTGCAGCTATGAAGATGTAGTGGTAGCTTGTCATGTCCCCATCTCGGTGGCATTTGCGATGATGCACCTGGCCCCCAGCCTCCTCATTTCTGATTGTGAATCATCAGCTCTGTGTATATCTGACCATTCTCCTCCCTCTCTGCTCGTTACATTTCTCATATGTCTTCTCCCCATCCCAGTACCATCCGCACACCTTACCCTTCACAAACACGGAGGTTTATTATATGAATGGTCTGCCTATTTCATTCCACTTCTTCACTCCCAAGTTGTTTGACTGCAATGCCCACTTCAGTTTTATTCCTATATAGTTTAAATCTTCTTTATTTTCCTCTCCTTCGTTTATTTATTTTTAACTTTTGTTTTCCTCTTCAAAATCCTATTTACTTTTACTCTTTTTATTTTCTCCTCAAAATCTTTTGACTTAGGCTGCTAATGTACTTGCCTCTACTCTGCCAAATCGTCTTATTAGATTCCAATCCCAGAAATGAAGCGTGTGTATATGTCTGCGAAGTCAGGGCAGAGATATTGGGAACCTTGCTCTCGCTCAGGCCCGCCTCGTTTGCTTGCTTGTTTAGCTGACTCGACTCGTCGACCCTTCTGAGACTTGGCTATTAAAAGTTTTCTGACATCCAACTAACTACCAAGTGTGCCGGCTATGCAGACATCGTTAAAGAATTCACCGACGCTGAGTTTGAGAGTATTAAGCAGAGCGGTAGTGTAGGGTATTTAACTGACAAACGTGCGGGCAATGCGTGACATCCCACGCTGCCAGAGCCGCAGACGGGCATCTTTGGTGGGCAGAAAATATTTGGCTAAACTTGATTGCACTTCTCAAAGATGCCGCTCGGCGGATGACAGCTCCAACTGCCGCCTGCCTGATTGTCAAATTGACACTAATAACCGCTGCTTAGATTCTACCTCAAACCGGAATGTAATAAGGTGAAGAGGGTGGGGAGCGAGAGAGAGAGAGAGTGGGTGCGTGGGGAGGTGTGCAGATAGGTGAAAAATAGGAAAGAGGAGAAGGTCAGCGAGGAGAAAGGGGAAAGTCAGCCCAAAGCACTAGTTTACTTTTGGTCTTAATTAGAGCGAGGACTTGAGAGAAAGGTTGGAGAGAGAGGATGCTAGTGCTTCCCAAAGATCGCCAACCTCTTCCCGTTTTCTTCTTTGTTCGCTTTTTTTACAAACCCAATCCCCCTCCCCCATCTAACCCCTTAATTCGACCAAAAACAATTTTCTCTTTCCTGAGCTCATCTAGTTTTCGTGATGTCAGATGCTATAACTTACCTCAGTTGGCATTTTAACTTCTGAACAGTCGTTTTAGCCAAATACATGTATTGAAAACATTGTTGGCCTGTCGTGTTTTATCTCCTTTGTGTATCTCGTCCTCATCTACTCGGTACATTTCTTATTTTATAGGCAAATAGTCCCATATTTGAGACCATATATCGCTTCTTTCTCTTTCACACTACCCAAAGTCTGCACTACTGAGGTATATAACTCCGTGCTCTGTGAGCTTACCCCAGATCCCAGACCGTAGCACTTTCTTCTTGAACTGTCTTCGGGATCTCTCCAATGTCTATTTCATTTGCTTTCCCCCAAAACATCAACGACTGTCCGTCAACGGACCTCAGTGATGGAAGATGAAGGATCGACACCAGCTGGTCAGCCAAACGGTTCATTCATCCTGACTCGGCAGTGCGCGGACACTGAAAGTACTTTATAATTAACGCTCATCGACCCTGACCAGTACTCTGGATTTCACTGAAGACGATCCAGACTAACTTATCATATGTTAGAAAGTGTCTGCGATGAATCTTCTCCAATGGGGAAATTTTATGCAGTTAGTCAAAGGAACGATTAAAATAAAAAAAACTCTGTCTAGCCTTTTTCCTGGTGTTTGTGTTTCCTTTGTATTTTGACCACTTTTTTCCCTTTGTTTTAGGGGGGGTGTCAACTCGGACGTTAGAAGATGAGTGTTTTGTGAGTTTGGTAGCGTTTAGTTCGTTGTTACTGCACTCCTGTACCTAAGAAACTGAACTGAGAATCGTTTTTGTCTGTACTTCAGTTTTAGACAATCTTTTTTTTTAAATTTACAAAAAATACTTTTAAAAAAGAGTACATTTCCTTGTGTACACATTTTTATTGAAACAGTTTTTTAATCGCTCATCTAATTTGGATTTACATTAAAGTTTGATATAATGAAAAGACAAGAAGAATCCTAGTAGCAGATAACCAAAAAAAGATTCTGTTCTTAGAAGTGAGACGAAATAATTATCTTATCCCTACCCATTTTATATATTCTCAGACAGTCAGAAAGTGTTGATGATTTTGAAGTATAATGAATAATATACAGCCCCAAAATGAGCAAGACAGGAAACCAGGTGTTCACAGGCTCAGATTCCCACAACAAGATTCTGTTCAGAAGGGACGTGAAAAATGTCCCTATCCCAGACCAGGGATTGTCAGAAAGCCAGAATGACATTCGGCGTTGAAGTGAAATGAATAATATACAGCCCACACTAGGGCTATCGCAGGTATCCTTCAGGGAATCGAACTCTGCGGCCAGCGCAGGTAGTATGGAAGCCGAGTTGCATTTCCATTTTCTTGTTGGCAGTGGCAGCATTTGGCAAGATGGATTTAGAGATGTTTGGATACGTGGGTGCTGTAAAAACCAGCTTGTTTTCCTAACAGCTCCCCCTGACCTGTCAGGCTCGTTGAAAAATGGCCTTGGGTCTCTGGTCATTTGTCAGAAAGGAAGCTGAACAAAGTGATGAAACGTCATGTAGTCATTCCCTCGGAAAACGTGTTCTTCTTGTCAGAAGGCAGGCTCTTCTGTGATTGCCTTACAAAAATTCTTATATTATCACACTCGCAACTTGGTATCTCCATTTGACAAAAACTTCAGTTTACATACTTCCAAGATATGGATAACTTAATCCGGTTACGACTAGTTTTGATCATTCTGCTTTATGCCATCATATTTTCCTCTTAGCATGGTTATAATAATGACTAATTCGCTTACAATTATCACAACTATTTCGTGTGTTACTAAACGTGACATAGCAATGTGATTTTAATTAATTACTCTGAGAGAGAGAGAGGGGGGGGGAGAGAGTTTGCTTAGTATACTATAGTAAATGGAGCTTTTCCTTAGTTGAGGTTGATAAGACGGATTGAGGTAGCGTTTTAGAATCCGACGCATAGACCTAGAGGAAGTTAGTTTACTACGAAAGTTGAGGAAATGGGATGTTGTCAGAAATGGAGCACATACTATCATACAGGAACCCGTTTTCTCTCTCATCTCCTCTGTAATCGGAAACACATCTCCGTGGATGGCAAAGCTGACATTTTTGTCCTCTCATTGCACGATACGTCCCAGCTGCCGTGCAAGTCGATGGTACAGTAGTTAAGACACTTTTTTTTCGCCAAGGGAAGCAATTCGTAGCTAAAGGGAGACAATTTTTGCCAAGGGAAATAATAATAATAATAATAATAATAATAATAATAATAATAATAATAATAATAATAATAATAATAATGCTCTTATATAGCACGACTCGGTGTCGGATAGTGCAGTGGTTGGAGCACTCGCTACTGTGTCGAAAGTGAAGCACCGTCCGGTGCGGTTAGCACTTGGATGGGTGACCGCTAAGGTGTGAAGCGACAAACAACAACGCCCCCAGTTGACTCAACTGTGATTGAGTACCTACTCTCTTGAGGGTGGGGAAGGTAAAGCAGCGAGGGAGAGAGTTGGGCATCACCCTCATTACGCTGGCCCAAGATAAGTGTGATCTCCAACATCACGCTCCCCTACGGCCACAAGGCTATGGGACTACCTTTACCTTTACCTTTACCTAAAATATATGACGTTTAATATTAGTAAATGTGTTTAAATCCATGGATATGTTATATATATCATAATCCTATCCTACCCCGTAGCTCGAAATTCTTTGTCGCACCACAGTTCATCGTTTAACAAGCGTACTCCACCTTTCTCTGTCCTCTGCAGCCCTCTTGGCTTCGCTCAGTATCGAGCCAGTCCATTCTCGAATGTTGCCTTCCCACCTCTTTTTTTGTCTCCCTTTTCCTCTGCCTTCTTGCACCATGCCTATATGTTAAACGCCGAAGTATAGTAAACTAATGGGTTTAAGCTCGGAATATTGCTCTTGCACGAGAGATTTAATGTTTTTAATTTTTTTTGCGCTATAATATTCATTAACAACGGCATATTTTGTTGTACGCTTGCCATTGTTAATTTCTTCAATCAATATTTTAGATCTTTTTAGCGTAACAAATTGTCATCATCGCGAACAAAAGCTTGGAAATATGATAGGATCCAATCGTGAAGGCGTTTGTTTCAAGCAATTGTCTACGGAGTCGTAAAAAGTATCGATCACCGCAACTTTAAATACTTTCAGTCAGTGACTCCACTTTAACTATTATGATTAACTTTTTTAATGTATTGTATTCAGAATGCGTTTGCGTGACGCTCAATTATTGAGTATCTGTAGACGTATGTCCTTCCATTGCTATTCCACATTTCATCAATAATGTTTTGTTTTTCTTTAGGTACTTTTGCAGCGTTCATAATACAGTATTCATGCTTTGCTAGTCTACAGTTTATTTGTGATCCGCGTACAAAGTAACCTATATTATTATTCTGTACACGGTTGTGCGACGGTGTACGGTTGTTTGAATCTTATGTTTAGGACTTTGTTTTCCTTGTCGAAGCATTTTGTCTGGATTGTTCGTCTGAGAACCAGGCGGTTAACGTGTATATTACGAAAAGATATTATTGTTGTTTACTGTTGGACAGCACAAGATCAAATAGTCGAAGAACATTAAATACTCTATAGTTATGAAAAGAAATAATTATGTACTGCAGTAAAAACAAACAATTATATACTGTATGTAGGACGGCAGAGTACTAGATATCCGAAGAGCCATCATACTTGACACACTAATAATTCCTATCTATCATATCTTATCCTATCCCGTAACTTGAAAGTCGTTGGGACACCACAGATGATTGTATAACCAGTGTATTCCATCTTTTTCTGTCCGCAGCAACCCTCATGGCTTTGTTCAGTGTCAAGCCAGTCTATTCTCGAATGCTGTCCTCCAACCTCTTTTTCTATCTCGCTCTTCTTCTGCCTGTCTGCACCGTGCCTTGCAGGATGGTTTTTGCATGGCCTGATGTTTTCTGGTGACGTGGACATATTATCGGAGTTTCCATTTCTTCAGCACTTTGAGCATGTCATCGTGTTGTCCAATGGCTTGTGTGATGGTTTATCGGACTTCGTCGTTGGTGATGTGCTATAGGAAATGCCCGGAAGTCTTCGGTAGCACCTCATCTCCATGCTTTGTATTCTTCGTTGTAGGTCTGCTATGAGGATCCACGGTTCGCAAGCTTATAGGAAGATGGAGATGACAAGGGAGCGCAGCAACCTTACCTTGGAGTGTAGACTGATGGCCCTGTCTTTCCAAATTAATGGGCTTCAACCATGTCAGGGCAGCAATAATAATTACTATCATTAATGTACAAAAGAAGGTGCTTATACTGGAATGTTTGTGTATGAATGATATTAACGATTATTCATGATAGATTTAGAAGTATAGTGTGTTGTAACGTAGACCGTTGTCTATTCATAGAGGATAAGTGAACGCACAGTCATTCTCGACGTTTGTTTTCTGTATAGCATTTCTTCGTGGAAATGTAAAAAGACGGAGGAGCCGGTCTCCAGGGAGAGTATCGATGGAAGGTGGCGCGAATGGAAACAGATTCCGCTGCCTCGCCAGATATAAACATATAGTATCCTTCCCACCTATCCCTCACTATACACCCCACCTCCCATACCCTTAAACCCATCATACGCCAGCAGTGTGATCTGTCTCTACGCTGCTGCATTGATGTTACGCGCTCCCACACTCCATCCTGCCCCACCCCTCCTTCTTTCATCAGTATACACACAGCTCTCTCTCTCTCTCTCTCTCTCTCTCTCTCTCTCTCTCTCTCTGTCTCTCTTTGTCTCTCTGTCTGTCTCTCTCTGTCTCTCTGTCTGTCTGTCTCTTTCTTTTTTTCTTCCTCTCTCCTCATTAACCCTGACACTTCCCCTCGACCCTATCCCCAACACTCATCACTAGCTCTTATCACAACCCCACTGCAAATCCATCTCCAACAAACTTTCTATATCACAATCTCTAACCATTTATGTCCTCCTTCTCCTCCTTCTTCTTCTTCCTCTTCTTCTTTCGACCTCTTCCTCTCTTCCCCGATTCCTTCATCTCGTCTTCGTCTTTTTACTGCCTCTCTTTACTGCCTCTCTTTACTATATTATCCTTCTCTTCTTCCTCCTTCCTTCTCTTCTTCGCCCTGCGTCTTGCAGGCGATGAGAAAGATGAAGAAATATTATTTACGTATCAAAGCATGGAGGCCGTGCTTTTACCACGTGGGTCCACTGAGAATTGTTTGGAGTAGTATTGGTTGTGGTGGTGAGTCTGTTGTGTTTCTCCCTATCCATTACCCCTTTCCCCATTTCAAACAACAACCCTTTCCTACCCACGAATGGGAAAGGGGGGGGAGGGGGGAGAACTACAAAGAAATTTTGGTTTTAAAAAATCACACATCACAAAATGGTATTTTTAAGGTCAGATTACTATTCAGTGCGTCGTGGAACTGACATTCCTTCTAGTTGACTCTCTTTAGCATTAATATCTGCCTCTGCACCTCCGTCGACTCTAATTGTCTTTAGTTATGAATAAAGATGCCTCGTGCCACGGCTAAGTGGAAACGAAGAAGCAGAGATAAAAGAACTCAAGAGAGCGAGTGAGAGAGAGAGAGAGAGAGAGAGAGAGAGAGAGAGAGAGAGAGGGGGGGAGGTAAGGGAAGGGGAAAACTTGTCATGGGGGTGGAATATGAAGGAAGGTGGATCTACATGAACATCAGTATTCTGTATGATGCGGGTACAGAGGTATAGAGGAGGAAGGGGGGGAGAGAAGAATGAGTGTGAAGTGGGTGAGGAAAACAGTAGTGGGGAGGACGAATATGGAGAAATGTGTGAGTGAGTTTTGTGTAGGACGTGTGCAAGGGAGATAGGAGCGATGGAGGAGAGGAAGGAGTTTGGAGTGAATGGAGGGTGGGTGGAAGATGGAGTGGGGGGGGGGGGGGGGTAAAGGAGTAGAGAGTGTGGAGTGGAAGTGAGAGAGGGGGAGGGAGGGCCTGTGGGGTTAGAGAGAATCTTTAGCCACATTCCTCCATCATAAATTGTGGCGGTTCCGCACTTGAGTCTCACACTGGCGCTTATCTCTCGTGTTCCAGAAACATGGCAGTGAATATGCCGTTAGTCTGATAACTAGGGACGATTCTTACAGAAATGCATTTGTCTCGCTTTTTGTGGCATTTCCACTTTTTCTGAAGAGAGTATAAAGATAGGTTTTTAAGGGTAGGTGCAGGGGTAGATTGGATGTATACGTTAGCTAGGTACTTGGGCGGTTAAATGTGCCAGTTAGATGGGTGGCCATTTGACACACAAAAAAATGGCTACAACCCTCGACTTGTTTTTACATTTAGTTTATAACATTATCCATAGCACGTAGCCTTTAACACTGAAATCGTCATTGCAATATGATATGACAAAAGGTGTAGAAAATAATATAGCTACACAGTTAGTATGTTGTAGTTAATATTGACATTGAAGAGGGTGAAAAAGAAGAAAGGAAGATATTTGGTTATTTAGGATGGGGTGAGAAGGAAATTGGAGATAGTGGGGGAGAGAAAAAAAAAGAGCTTGGAAGGGGGGGGAGGTAACTTGTATTTTCTGCCCCTCTCTCCATGAATCATACACAAGCACTATAAAGTCACGGCCACAGATTAGGAGAAGATTACGCACGCATCTGCTAAGGCCCAAAACAGTTCCCATGATATTGAATATTTCCTTCTCCCAGATGACATCTAATAGCGCCGCACTCCCATACTGCTTTTGTTTTTTGAGGGCACTCCTCTTTTCTCAGAACAATTTGTCTAAATCCTCTCCTCTTTCTCACTGTCTTCTTATCGCAACAGCTTTTTAAATGCGATATTCAAAAAGCTGAACTGTATTAAGTTTTATTCTCCCATCACTTTCAGGAAAAAAGCACGCGCGCGTGATTAATAAACAAGGGAGGGGGCAGTGCTTGAGTCGCTGAGAGAGAACAATTGAAATTTGCAAAGAAGACATTCCGCACGCAGTGGGGGTGGGAACATGTTTCGAAATTGAGGAAGGAAATATTAATCGCTCGCATTAAAATTTATAGAGACAACGTTCTTCTGTGAATGACTGTGGCTGACGTGCCTTCGACCATTGGGGCAAAGAGAGTTGTTAGGAAAATAAACTTCCACCTCTACAGTTGCTAATTTAATCTGCTCTCGCTCCCCACGCCTTACACCAAACCCACCCCATTTCGGCAGAATATACCCACCACATTTCTGTAGAATCTGCTGCCACCCCAACCCACAATTCGTCTCCCACTCTGAATACTGCCGGATCTACTTTTTATTTAACATAAATTTATTCAACAAACAAACCAGATATTATTACAAGGCAAAACATCAGGGCGCACAAAAGCACAAGGCTTAAATAAGTACTACCCAATCTACTTTCTCCCCCCCCCCCCCTCACCTCCCCCAATTCTGTAGAATCTCATCCCACACTTGATTTTGCAGAATCTGTATTTTCTTCTCTCTTTTCTCTCTCTCTCTCTCTCTCTCTCTCTCTCTCTCTCTCTCTCGCTCGCTCGCTCGCTCTCTCCACCCCCCACCCTCACCCCCACACTCCACCCCAGTTGTGCAGAATCCGCTCTTCGCTCAGTTCTGCTCCCTTTCAGTGTCAGCTTCCGTGTTTACGCGGTTGAAATAGAATTTCTCTTTCTTCATGTCATTTCGTTTAACTTGGGGAAATGAAAAGCCAAGATGCAGGGACGGAATAAAATTAAAACTGTATATAACACGCAATATGCGCACTGATCCACCCCTCATGGGTTTTGGAGGAGTGGGAGGTTCGGGTAGGGGTATGTATAGGGGTGGGAGGGCTAAGGGGAGATAACAGCGGTAATGATTATTCTTCAGAACAAGTAACATCCTGACAGAGCTCTCAGGTGGTAAGGCTGCAAATGAGCAGCGGCTGCGCCAGAGCGAGAAATAAAAAAAATTGAACAGGAAAAAAAAAAAGCCGAGAGAAAGACATTCCAGACTTTTTTGTGTATTTGTGGTACTCTGATCTCTTCCTTTCAGCCCCAGAAATGTTTCCTCTCCTTCGTCAGAATGGCATATATCGGATACAGCATTTGGCTGCAGAATAAAGCGCGAGGCGGCGCTCTACCTTTGATGCTCGCTGCCTCAATTAATGGAGAAATCTTTGCGAAATAAACAGTGGGCCGTTTGCGGGCTGTTTAATGGTGGTGAATAAGAGCCGTACAGCTGGGCCTAGGCCTGTCGTCGACGCCACTGAAGACTGGCAATATATACTGTGTCAATCATGACGGCTGGCCCTGCAGCTGAGAGTCGTTATTCTCAACATATTCCATGCCCTCTCTCCGTTATGGGAACGACACAGCCCAGTTCTCCTTTGTGTAAGCTTCCCATCCATCTTTGTATATGGAAACTCTAAAAACTGATCTGTGGGAAATAGTCCTATATTTATTTCTTCTTGCGTGTCATTGCGAGACAAGATTGCCATTGCCTCTGTTCTGGTCTGTTGTGTTATTGAACACAGTTTTTACAAATCCTCCTCAAAACTCTTCCCGAGCCCTATTTGTTACCCCTATTCCATCATTTCTTGTGTTAACCGTCCAGTCAGAACTGTCGCCATATCCCTTACACACGGCTTGATTATGGATGGCCTGCGTCGCCATCATCGTCGCCATCATCGTCCTCATCATCATTACGGCACAGTCGGCCCCGCCTCATTTCCTGCAGTTCTTGACTTTGCTTACTTCCCCGCCAGGCCCCCCCACTTCTGGGAACAAAAGGAAGGAATATGTTTTCAATACTCCGCATGCCGGAGTAAGGGAGAAAAAAAAGCAACGCACGCCAGGATTTGTTTTTAATGCTTACAAACGTCAGAGGTTTGAAAAATGGCGGGCAATACATCTGTCAGACCAAGTACTGAAGAAAAGCTGGAATTGCCATCATCATCCACCGCTGTAGAGCATTGCGATACATTCTTTCCTCTCTGTCGGACTACAAAGTATTTTGTTAAATAGTGTATATGTGCCGCCGGTTGGGCAAGTTATATGTTGTTGAAAACAAAAGGAAAATACGTCATATAGTGTGAGAAACGATGATTGTTAATCGAAGACTATGTTTTTTCTAATGTTCCCAAAGACTATTAAAAGAAGAAATAAGAAAAACGAATCTCATAACTCTCAAGGTAAGAACACAAGATTATATATTTTACCGAAAACCTTCGTTACAATCCGAAACTGGCCTTAGTTCTATTGAGATCGCGTAGCTACGACTGGCTATTTCAACGTGGCTTCCATTTACCATAAAGTATGATCATGAGATGATGCACATCATGGCGGCAGTTTGCGGTGAGGAAGAATAACCAAGATGACAGTCTTGTGTGCGCAAGGTGGATTTATTATGACGGCTATGCAAACACACTGGAAGACACTGGACCAATGTTGGCCAACGATGTTGACAAAGCCGCTTGCAGACTTCTCAAGAATGCTTGTCGGTCCTCCTCCTGCACTCCCTCCCTCAACCCCTTCCTCCGCCCTCTCTCTATTCCTAACCAATCAAAAACCCTAACCTCCAGCCATCCTCAGCAGAAGATGTCTCAACATTGCTTTATTGAACTTGAACTGATCCAGTGAAGAGTATAGTTATTGGAACTATTTATTGCATTATTTTTTTTTTCATGTAACTATATGTAGACTAACTTCAACACCGATCTCTGTAATGTAACCGCTTGACTCTTCACCACAATACCCAGTTTCCTTCAACCCCTCGCCACCTCCTTCATCTCATCCCACGCCTCCCTGCCCAGAAGCCACCCTGTCAAGCAGCGGTTACAGGAGGTAATAACTGCCACACCGAGCCAACGAGACCCCCGGGGTTGGTTCCAGACCTAACAGAACACTCACAGGTCTCAATGCCTACGCTACTGCTGACTTGCTAACTGTTTTACCCCAACAGAGACCACGGTAAACTGGTTTGGCCTAAAGGCGAAACACTATGCATTATAAGGTAGAAGGATCTTGGTCTGCACACAGTCCTGTAGTTTCAGAGTCATATGGCATGCATGCTGGGATTTCATGACTTCGTATGGGTTGATGGCTATGTTTGCTGATTACTTAAAGAACCTAGCAAAGAACCTACAGCATGAAAGTCAAGTTTGGAATCAAGCCTTTTTGGAGTATAGGTGTGGCAAACCTTTGGTGGTATGTGTATTATGAGGACTGGTTGGAAGATTGTGAAAGACCAAAAAGACCCGAGGTTCCAGTTCGGCAACTGAATAAACACCAGACATATGTTGACCAAACAGGGAAAAAGAAAAAAAAAACAGCAAAGGGCAACGTTTCCTGCCTCAACAAAATAAACGAGAACAAAAGTAACCACTCATACGCGCACACACAACAGAAAAATGATATAGTTTCATCACAATCAGCTCCACGCTACGACGGAAACAGGTCGGAGGTAGAGGAAGGAACAAGAGGAACAGCGCAAAGGCGGCGGGCGAATTCGGGTTTAGACCCAACCTGAATTCACATATTTCAACAATGGAAGAAGACTATTTAACCTTGTGGAAAATCTTTAGGAGTTCTTTCTGATAAACCTCGATTCAAAGGTTGACTGAAACACATTCCTGACAGATCGGCATTGAGCTTTTTTATTTCGGCAATATATTAAAAGGTAACTTTGACGAATGCAGCTTTTGTAAAGCAGGAATTTATGTCATAAAAAGTGCCGCAGAAAGCCACGCGGAATTGCGATGCTCATTCGAAACGGAAAGTGCATCTTTGAGTCGCAATAATTTCTTGTAGGAATGCCAGAGAAAGCCACTTGAATGCAACTTCCAAATTATGGAAATCTAGATATGTGAATCTTTGGCGCAAGAAAATTTTCAGTTGTGTCTTCCTCCACTATCTTATTTTTTTTCCTCTGATGCAACAGTATGCCACCAGAGAGACAGGATGGCAGTGTTGTATACTGAGCGTCAGTGATCAAGGCTTGTGTTGGCGTATGCTTCAGCACCTCAGATACTCTGTGTGGAAGGCAATGTTGGAGGCCAAGCAACAGGAGAGTGGGGCAGGTTGAGTCCTGTCGGCGACGCTGAATGTACAGGTGTGAAGAATTTCTGCAAAGGACGTTCCATCGGATGTGAGCGGCAGGCGGAGCGACTCGTTACATACGCCACCGTATTGTATTGTTTGTTGCCTCCCCTTTACAGCAAAGTAGACCTGCATTGTATTGTTTATTGGCCCACCTCCTTCTTCCTATCACCCTGCCTTCTTGTCCAGACCCCCATGCAACCTTCCCCATGCAGTTTCTCCCCTTTTTCTCCATACATGTATGAAAACGTTTATTCGCCTTCTTCACCTTTCTCCCTTTCAGGCTCCGAGTAGAACTTGTTCTGTCCGCTCTGTCCTATGCGACTATGGGCAAGGCACGAGTAGAATTCGAACACACCAATGTGAACATTACAACACGTTTTGGCAACACAAATAATCTTAAACAAGTGATAACATGTAAAGAACTAAAACTGCTGCAAACCAGAAGGAATTGAAATTGCTTGATAGTGTGGTTAAATTTAAAATTAAAATAAAAAGAAACAGATAATTTTCACGCGATGGAAGGTCAGAAATCGTTCTCAAAGAAAAGTGGAATTTTGAGAAGGAGAAACATTTGGCTAAAATGAGAAACGACGAATTTTAAAAGACAATAAATTGTTAATTCTGATTAAGTTGGCAAGCAAGAGATAGGTTGACGGGAGAAGGCAAAGCTCGCTTAGCAAGAGAAGAATGGAAAGTGACAACATTACAGAAAACTAGAGCAAAGTCAAGGAAAGGGGAAACTGCGAAATCCAGTAGCCACTGTTGGTTGCTTACCTCCCTTGCCTGCAGTCTGCCTTATGTCATGAATCAAAGCTAAACAGTGCCAGACAGTTGTCACAAATTCTTTCAGGAAGTGGCACGAAAATTGATCCTCGAGTAGCGCCGATACATCATGACCTCTCACCCCACGGAACATGCCCACACACCCGCACACCCCCGACTCAGGAAACCGTGTTGAATTGGAGGATGGGAAGGTTCATGATAAAGGCCAAGTGTGAGGTGAGTGGGGATACAAATTAGTTTGTATGAACCTCTTTTAAAAACAACAACAACAATGACACAGAAACCCTTTTCAGGTTTCGATTTACTTTTTCCCACTGCATCTTCATCTAATCCAGCTTTTTACTCCTATTGTCTACAGTTATATACTACGGTTAGCTTCAACTACAAGCTACTGTAACTCCTATTCCATACAGAGCTCACTCGTGGTGGGCCTGGACTGAAAGCACAGCAGTGAGGGGGCTGTAGTTTCTTTCCAGTGTCCTGGGTGGTCCGCCCCTTCCCCGCTGAAAGCTGTGATATTATGCGGGTATCGTAGGCAGCCAGTGAGCAAGAACACTTTTTCACAACGCTTCACCACATAACTTTGGGCGGTGCCAACTAACCAGCTATAGTTTTTTTTTTTTTTTTGTTGGTCGGAGTGGGATGGATGAATGAGTGAGGGTGTTAAGTTGGAGGGGCTGGGGAGCGGGTGGAAAACGGGGTGGGTGGAGGTGGTTTGAGGTACGCTGAATATCTGAAGCTTCTGAGCCGAATTGCTAGTTGTAGTACAAGAAGAGTATGCCTCAGATGTTATCTTACTAATCAGTGGACAACGGAACAGCAATATCGAGTGTTCAATAATAATAATAATAATAATAATAATAATAATAATAATAATAATAATAATAATAATAATAATAATAATAATAATAATAATAATAATAATAATAATAATAATATTTAGGATTCTGATGAGAATGGTGCAGAATCTACCTCTCACCATGCATGGCCTAAATAAATGAGACTTTTTCTGAATGGCGTTCTATTAGAGAGAGGAATGGAGGGGAGAGAAATAGAAGAATAAGAAGAATAAGAAGAAGAAGAAGAAGAAGAAGAAGAAGAAGAAGAAGAAGAAGAAGAAGAAGAAGAAGAAGAAGAAGAATGGGGATAGAAGAAGAAGAAGAATAAGAAGAAGAAGAAGAGATAGTATAAATCAGTCCCTCCAACCCTTACCCTTCATCTTCATCCATTGACCTCCCCTTCCTCCCCATCCCACTCCGCCTATCTCAGCCACTCCCATCCTCTCACAGCCAAAGCCAGTAGTCAGAGAGAAATGGTGTACAGAAGCCAAGCTCTTGCAGGATCCCATTGGCTTACGATATGCCGACATGGTAGACAATTAGTTTTGCTTTCTCCTATAAACTGTTATCTGCACTCGCGGCTAAACATCGACCATCACCCTTTTCCAGGCGTATCCGCCGTTGTTTGAGCTTCGTACCTCGCTTATACGGCAATATATGACTCTTGTACCATGGAAAACGTTAAGCCACATACAATGGGCCAAGGCTAATTGAAAGTTTACAAACTGTCAGCTAAATGTGGACGTCATTTGGTATTCATTAAAATAGTATTTATTTGGACATTGGGACATATGTTATAGTGTATCAACTACTTCTCTGCCTTGAGTTTTCTAAATGCTCTGTCGAGTTTTCCGTCTATTCTGCTGAATGTTCAGTACTGGGCTGTGAAACAAAAACATATAAATACATGTTCTTTATCCACTTCTTATTGTATATAGTTTATGTTTTGTATAGTTTTTAAAAAATATAAATTTCTGTAGAAAATTCTGTATGTTTTGTGAAACGGGACATCAGCTTGTGACAACAGTAGTATTTGCAGTTCTGATGGGGTTTTCATTTGATGTCTGAGGGTGCTTTAAGCTACCTTATTGGTGGTGTGCATAGGGCGATGGGTGAGCGTTCGCGCGCGCGTGATTGGTGTGTGCCTCTGTTGGTGCGTGTGGGTTTTGAGAGTTACGTATTCGTAGGTTTTGGGGGCAGGCCCGCCTGTATAGTAGGTAAATACCTGGCAGAGTTAGAGGGAATGGGCCAGTGATGTAATTGAAAAGGGTGTTTCTGACTTTCACTCGCTCTGGCATTTTACATTATCTCATCTCTGACATTCCCCCTTCTAATTGGAAAGAGGGAAAAGAAGAAAGAAACTGAGAAAGAACGCAGGAAGAAAAGGCTAAACTGCCGAGACGTACACAAACAGATGATGGGACTGGGGTGTGGTAATTGGGGTAGGGTAGGGAGAGAGAGATAAAGATAAGAGAGATAGACATACAGAAAGGGGTTGGTGAGGGAGACGTAGAAGGAAGGGAGTGGAGCTGTCGGGGGAGTGGGCCAGCTGAGATTAAGATCAAAATTTGCGTCAATTGGTCATATCTGCCAACTATTTTCAAACTATTGGTAGTCGTTGCCATTATCATTTGTCTACACCCACCGCCACCACCACCACCATGATCATCATCATCATCATCATCATCATCATCATCATCATCATCATCATCATCATCATCATCATCATCATCATTATCATTATCGTCGTCATTATCATCATCATCATTTTCTTCCTTCTTCTTCTTCTTCTTCTTCTTCTTTTTCTTCTTCTTCTTCTTCTTCTTCTTTTTTTTATCTTCTTCCTTTTCTTCCCTAAAAATCGTCGTCTTTTTCCTGTTCCTTATCATCTGAGAAATCAACCTGTTCTCCATATTTAATCGTCGCCCCCGTTTTTCCACTCCTGAAAGTGGCAAAGTAAGCCTTTCTAACCTCTCGCAATACAACCCATTTCACTTAGCGCTGATGGCTAGCAGATTCTGACACGGGCATAACGGGCAGACAGACAAGCAGCAGCATTTGACACCAACCGTCATCCTTTGTTATCATTTCTGGAATTTCCACCCCCACCCTCTCTCTCTCTCTCTCTCTCTCTCTCTCTCTCTCTCTCTCTCTCTCTCTTTCTCACTCTCTCAGACACGCGTTACCAATATGATGTGGGGAAGATGAACTTCGCAGCTCCATCGCGCGTGCCTTAAATAGTTTCCGAACTCTTTTCTCCGCTTTTTTTCCCCTCTTCTTTCTTTTTCCTTTCCTACAACTATGCGCTCGCGTCTTCTCTCCCCTTCCCCTTCGCTTGTTTGACGCTTGAGAAACCTGTAAGCATTGAATATCTAGGAGCTTACTATTCTTGTATAGTGATGTAAATTAATGTGACCACTAGTAACTACACACTGTATACGCTTTACTGAACAACCAAAGCAGATCCGTCCAACATAACAATGCACGCGTCTCTCAGCCTTTTGAAGTAGCAGGCCACTTTTGTTTTTCATTTTGCTACCCATAAAACTCGCAACTGCTACATCCCATATATAACAGTCTGATAAGAATAACAAGAATTTGACAGAGGTTCAACGGGCCTTAACTTTCATTTCTCTGGTACTAGTTATAATGAAACTGAAACGTCGCCCCCAATGCACACGCTACGCCAGATTGAAGGTCACGTTTGTCCTAAGGCGCGTTTAGGGAAATTCAAAGGCGCTTGGTGCCCCGTAAAATAGGGCAGTTTCCAATAAAACGGTCGACCTTGACGCTAGCTGATTGTCAGAGATCTATCAAGCATACGGCTGTGTGTAGGCGTTTGCCCCTCAGCAATCCCTTATAATCAGATTGGGTTCAGCGTCGCTTTCGGATCGACTGCCTACATAACCTTAGTAATAGCCCGACAGAACAAAAGGACCATTGACTAAAATAAAATGAAATTCAAACGTGTGACTCCTAGAAAGCGAAAGGTGGGTAGAGAGTATACGGTGCTAGAGGTAGAGCCGTTTCTTCTTCTTCTTCTTCTTCTTCTTCTTCTTCTTCTTCTTCTTCTTCTTCTTCTTCTTCTTCTTCTTCTTCTTCTTCTTCTTCTTCTGTAGATAAATGCTAAGTAGCTGGCGAAGCAATCGCTGAAAAAGACCACCAATGCGTTGCCTCGTAATTGTCTGCGCTATGCCTCCCTGCTTCTTGTGACCCGTGGCTCGTGCGTCGCGCTCCGATGTGTGTGTGTGTGTGTGTGTGTGCGTGTGCGTGTGTATGTTTGTGTGTTAGGGGTGGAGAGGGTGTTGGGGGTAAAAGTAAATGTCGATTGCGGAATGGTTTAGGCAATAAGGCAACAAACCTGACGGCATCTTTGAAATACGTTTTTAAGGTGTGGAAATTGAGAGCTGGGGTGTATGTAGCCCGTGCGAAAGAGCGAACCAAATAATGCACAAACTCATATTCCAGCTACATTTGTTCTTCCACGCAAATTTTGCTCTCCTGTCCGTATTGGTACTTGTCACATCGTAAACTAAACTCTATATTTTCTAATACGGGATTCTTTTCGGTCGATGCCCTGTTATTGGTAAATCGATCTGTTGAGAGAGGCATAGCTGGCGGAGGACCTGTAAAACTAAACATTAAACAAGCAGTCGCTTTTTCTTCTTCTTCTTTTTGCTTGCAGCAGACCGCACAAGTCTTGCCCTCTCTCACCACCTTGTATGTTTATCGGCCCACGGTTCAAATCTGTCAGCTGGTCCCTGCATGCCCGCATCGCCATCACCCATCCAAACAATTTGTTCCCCCCCCCCCCCCTCCTTAATCGTCGTTTCCTGATAATAAGCGTTAAATAAAACAGTATAGATATCTGGGTTCAAACTATTTAAAAAAACGCACTTGGGAGCGGTAGAAGATGAAAATCTCCACTGGTGTCTTGTGTCTTGAATAGAAGAGAAAGAAATAACAATTTTATCGTTCTTATATAGCGCATTTGCAGCTTCAAAGCTACTCAAGGCGCTGGAAGATATAGGATATAACTCAAGCGGCTTGATGCGCCCACTCGCAATATGACGCCCAGTCAACTGATCACAATCCTTTATTAACACACAGAAAACAAAAAGGAAAATTATACAAGGAATCGGAAGAGCAGTAAACACACATACGTAAAAATAAGTACAATTCTACACACAATTAGCAAAGAAATACAATTCTACACACAATTAGCAAATAAGTACAATTCTACACACAATTATAAAAATCATTATTATAAAACAAACTACACAGAATTGTTAAAAGAGTAACACTAAACCACGGATTGGGCATAGAAGTAAACTTGTACACAAACGTGGTACTTAAAGAAAGAGATGGGCTCGGATAGTAGCAGCGTTAAAGAAATTATTTTTTTTATATTCTTTCTTTTTACACTCGCACTGCTGTCGGCGTATTTTTATGCCTGGTTAATCGGCTAAATCTTCTGGCGAGGGATGGACTGGCCAGGTGCAACGAATCTTACTTTTTGATGATCAAGATGAACTTCCAAACCTTATAATAAGTCTGCTGTGTTGTGTTGGGACCAACCAAACCCCGTAAAACACACGGCTACGCGTTACAGTTTTATTATGCGTTCCGTTCCTTCTCATTAGGAAGTGGATTTAGTCAATTTAACTTGCTCCTTTAGTAATAAACTCTTCTGAATGAACATTGGAGTTTCACGTCTACACCCACCATAGGCGATATAGCAGACGGGGATAACTATACCCAGGAAAGAGGAATGGTGGGGGGAGGGGGGAAGGGGGAGAGAGGGGGGGGAGGAAACTTAACTCAACATTGAACCACCAGAACAACTGCTAAGATGGAAAGTGAACACTTGCCAGCCACTTTTTATTTCGCCTACCGCGGGATTCAAACCTGGGTCATCGGTGTTGCCAGGCGAACGCTCTACCACTTGAGCTACACCTACGGCGTTTGGAAAAGAAAGAAAAAAACCTCTTCTAATTAGTGGAACATTTTGAAGGAAATAACATGGCCACAGATTCGCTTGAACAAGAATAGTTTAACAGTTGTTTGGCCGAAAAGACAATAACCATGCTCTGCTTTACATGTGCACGCAGTACAGTTTTTCAGATTCTCCTCTATTTTAAAAAAAAAGTGCTTTGAAGAGAATGCATCCTCAGTCCGGATAGTGTGGATAGCCGCACGCGTTCACATGTGGTCCCGTTCACAAGACAATGGGATGACGGCATCACCGTGTTCTTTGAATCGGTCACGACTGCTGTCAAACGCGAAATCATAGCCCTCGTAAATCAGCCTCCAGACTTTTCTTTCTCTCTCTCTCTCTCTCTCTCTCTCTCTCTCTCTCTCTCTCTCTCGCTCTCTCTCTCTCTCTCTCTCTCTCTCTCTCTCTCTCTCTGTTTTTAAAGGAGGAAAGCGAGAGAGGTTGTTTTATCCTTTTTATGCTCCATTCTACCCTCTAATAATTACTGCAAGTCCTTGGGATTATGAGGGAGAGGGAGGGAGAGAGAGAGGAGAGAGAGAGCCCATCCTGTTGACTCCAGCGCTCGCTATCATATTTCAGGCCTTTTGTTTTTCTCCCTTGGCTGAGTCTGATGGAAACCGATGACGGCAGCGATGCTAATGATGATGAAGGTTGTAGCGATATTGATGGTGGTAGCGCTAGCATGCTGGTACTGTAGTATTAGTAGTAGCAGCAGTAGTAGTAGTAGTAATGGCGGCGGTTATGGTGAATGTAAAGAGAATAGTGGGTGTGTATGAAGAAAGCAGACACGATGGATGGGATGGGATAATGAGGGTGCTGGAAGTGGGGTGGAAGAAGGACAGACTGACACAGAAGGGGGCTGGCAGGAAGGAGAGGACATAAAACAACATCGAACGGTTGTCTCAATTATGAAGATCCGCAGATATGGGGGTGCCGGTTGGAGAGAAAACAAAATATTGAAAAACAAAATCATAACGGCATTATAATTTACGCTGGCGCAGGAACTATGAGGACGTTGATGTCTAGAGTGAGCTGACAAAGGAAGATTGTAGAGTGAAAGCTGCCGGCTTGTGCTGAATACGGGTATTTTCTTACCACACCCTGTCATCATATTATATTTCTGACGATCTGCTTTCTTCCACCCCAGCAAAAAAAGAAGAAAGTAGAATCATGATATAACTGACATCATAGTATCATTCTTCCTACGGTTAAGCCTTTGATGACTTGATATGTCACAAATAATACTTCGCTTTCCTCTCGGTGAAGCAAAACGTGGTCAACTACAATCTAACTCTGTGTTCGTTTGAGGTCTTCCTTCTTCCTTCCGTCATTCCTTTTCATCTCTCTCATCTTTACCTCATCATTTGTTTCCCACGCCTTCCTCACAGCACGCGTCATTGTTCTAGATTTTGTTCCAGAAGAGAACCAGATACCGGTTATGAAACCAGCCGAGACGCAAGAATAGCCAATATTGCTTCATTCTCTATTTCAACAATCAACACCGGATTGTTTTAGTTAAGAACCGTTGTGATAATACATGGTACTACCGATAAAGCTTTAAGAAACCAAAAATGGTGCCTAAGTACCAACCTGGTTGGGGTTACTGATAGTACTTTAGAAACATAATAATGATGGAATAGTACCCTACTGGATTCCCTTTGTGGTTTCTGTTACTGATGATAATCAACAAACGGAAAAAGTACTTTGTAGAGATCAATTACTTAAATGACATTTTCTATTTTAATTTTCACATAAATACTTTCTTACTCTTGATTTCAACTCATTCTTAAATAATTTTATTTGCATATAAATGCTAGTCTTTATGTCTTTTATTTTTACACTTGCCCGGTATCCACTTGAAAATTATTTTTGTGTTGAGAATCTGAACGAGAGAGAGAGAGAGAGAGAGAGAGAGAGAGAGAGAGAGAGAGAGAGAGAGAGAGAGAGAGAGAGAGAGATGCATGTAGGTGAGAAACGGAGAGATAAACATGACGGAACATGCATTTATCAAAGGAGACGCAACTCCTTGATGAAAGGGACACAGGCGCTTGTTGGCAGTGAACCGTGTCTTGCGAGGATGATAAATTTTGCGTGATGATAAAGTCGGCATTGAAGAGTCGAAGCCTGCGAGTCAGTTCCAGAGAGTCAAGCTGGACATCATTGTCAGTCGTGTTACCTCCCACCTTTTCGATCTCGTTACCCCGTAGGACTAGAAAGCGTTAATCGCACCGCTCTTTGACCTACAGGGATCAATAGCTTGAGAGCGGAATTTATCCTGAGTTCAGTCACATTCTGTACTATCGCTACTTCTTTGTGCTCTCAGAAACACAGACCCAGTTTTCCTGCATGTAGGCAGCTGGGCCATACCATATCGTCGGATGGCCACGTCACCAGAGCACCAGACCTTGCAAAGACAATCCTGCAAGGCACGGTGCAAGGAGGCAGAAGAAGAAGGAGACAGAAAAAGAGGTGAGAGGACAACATTCGAGAATGGACTGGCTTGAGACTGAGCGAAGCCATGAGGGTTGTTGAGGACAGAGAAAGATGGAGTACGCTGGTTAAACGATCATCTGTGCTGCCCCAACGACCTTCGAGTTATGGGATAGGATAGGATAGGAATATGCAGCTGGGAAGAGGCTGGGCAGAAAGTGAAATTTATGCATATTGATAACCATCTCTGCGTCTTCGCTGGAGCAAACAGGAAAGGGGGCGTTTGAGAGAAGAGAATGCGTCTCGCACTGATTAAAAAGTTCCAAGAGAATGCAAGCGGGGGTCACAGTGATCTTTCCGTCTTGACTTTCCAAACTTGGGAGCAGGTCTTTTGTCATAACTACAATCAGTTTGGCAGATGAAGCTAGATTTGTAAACGCCTTTCTTCTTATTTTCAGTTTAGCTAGTTTGATTTTAGTCAATGTTTGTAGATGTAGAAAGATGTTAAATGCTTTATCTTCCTTCATTGTCTGCTATTATATTTCAGTGGAATTCGGGACCTATCTGCATTGCCTTGAACTTGGCAACCTATAGATCTGGCATCTAATTACAGTTGATTAACAAACGCCGCGGATCTAAATGAGTTCAGGTGTCAACGTGTTTGCAAAATCTACCTCTCCAACTCCCCAAGGAATGGGCAGTACGTGGTTCGCGCCCTATGGCCTTGTGGTCTGAATTGCTAAAGCCGTTTACTTCTCATTTTCTCTATGACGTAAATGAAATGAGCTGATTAGCGGAGTACACAAAGAGCGGTGGACACTCCGTTGGGAATGCACTAACGTTGTTGACATGCGTTGTTTGGAACACAGCTTAACTTGATGTTACAATGCCCTATAAGGCGCTCTGCGAATTCTTTTCTATCGCACGGAAACTTGAGAAGTCGCTGTGTCAACGGGGAGTAGAGTAGAAGCGCCTTGCGCACGAGTGATACTAACACCTGCATGTATCTCTGGTTTCAAAACAATAATAATCGCGCGGTAGGTCCTCATTTGTTAACTCCCACCTCCGCGATCCCCTGCCTCTCCACTGCCCTTTCCCATCTTGCGGCCGGCATAACCTGCGCTTATTCCTCCTCTCTCCTGCTTATTCCTCCTCTTTTCTCCTTATTCCTCCTCCTCTCTCCTCCTTATTCCTCCCTTGCGGGCGAAATGTGATTCACCTCCTAATCAGTGGCAGCTCCGTCAACACATTAAACGAGCGCGCCCAAGATGGTTCATGCGTTCTGCATCCAGAAATTTGGCAACAGTCAGGTCTGGCACTGTTTTACCACGCCGCCAACGAGCTAGGACCCAAGAAAGGCTGGAGGACGCTATCAGTCCAAGATTTCTAATACCTAGCAATCCCATCTCGGGACAAACGCGTATCCTAACTCTTCTGATCACCTGCAGATGGACGTAGTTTGTTAGAAAATTGTATGCGGGAGGGATGGGGCTTGTAAGGGAAAAGGTAGAAATGAGAGAGATGCGATAATTATAAGACATAGTAACCATAACCGTAGTAATTCTGTATTTTTGTACGAAATAGTACTGTTATGTCTTACTCTATCACTTCGGATGCTCATTGTTTTTGTTCTTCACCGAATCAAAAACAACATTCGACAGGTAAGTTAATGGGTATTTAGAAGAAGAGAAAAGGCGATTATATTCTACCTTTGTGTGCCTCAACTCCATGACGCGCATCAGAAGAAAAACTACTTAGTTTGGTCGCGTTTCAGTCATGAGAGGGTTTTCATTGGCTGTAAGTCAGGAGGGCTTTATCAGTTTCGGTGGTGCCTTGTGGAACTTTGAAGGCGAGAGGGAGGAGAGGGAGTGGCGAAAAGAAAGCTAATGATATCGGGGTTCAAGAATGACCTGCGCGGTGGAGAAACATTTCTCCAACGGTCTCCCGAATTGGAGATAATGACGAAGAGCTGGGATGGTGAAGTGGATGTGAGGGATATCATAAATAAATCACTGGAGCGAATAGCGCTCAAGGAGGCGGAGAGGGAGACTGAGGTGGAATGGAAGCGAACAGAAAGGGTTGGAGAGGGAAGATGAGGAAGAAGTGGGCAACAGGAGATAGCGAAGCCTATTCAGACGGCTGCTGTTTAGTCTCCCTGGCTTTGGATCATACAGCACGAGCGCTCAGAACCATTTTCGTGGGCAGCGCAGGTTACAATGTGGCATGAAGAATGGAAAGTGTAAAAACCTCATCATCTGTCTTTAATCTCCTCGCGTGTCCTTGGCGTCTGGATCGTCTCTGGGCAAGGGCGGAGGTCAGAGTGGTCAGTCGGACAGTAGATACGGTTAACTATCGTGGCTATCGTGAGCTCGAATAAACGGATGCTCCTTTCCTGCTATCTGCTCCAACGAATGTAGACAAGTTAGACCCCTTTTTTCACTTCTGCCCAACTCCCGAAGAACAAAGAAAACTCAAAAGGAACGTTAAGAGATTTCCATAAGAGGAAGAGATTTCCATAAGATGAAGAGAAGAGGGAGTGGACTACAGTGTATTCTCAGAGAAGTGAATCAAGTTTTCTTAGAAAGCAAATGTCTTTTGGTCTTTGGGGCTAAAGAAAACTCAATTTAGCTTGCCAACTGTCACATTTCATGTCGTTGCATTTATTATAAACTCTCTTACACCTTATTGCTGTCCATTATCTATATTACACTGAATATTCATCTGCAGCTGCGAATATTTTCTTTTTATTCGGTCCTAAAATACGTGTACCCTTTGTTGTTTCAAACTAGTTCTTCATCAAGAAGCACTCCGGCGCCTAATATTCTGCGAATCCTTCGTCTCTGACACTGAATTCCTTCGTGGAGAAGACTTCCATTCCCTGTTTTCCAGGTTGTTGATGAGAAGCCAGCTTATCCAGAAGTGGGGAGTTCTGAGAAAGTGGGTGAAAAATCACACGACCCGACAGAATCGTGCTGTAGCAGCAGACTGAGACCGGTCAAGCCGCTTCGCAGAGGATCAAGAAGGTCGCGAGCGCAATCCAACGGAAAAGTGACACTTTTCATTTACAGATGAAAGAAGAATGATTCTGTTAGATAAATCATCCCAGGCCCTGCTTTATGCACCTCCCCGCGACAGGAGAGCGGTCTCCAGGGGCAGGCCACTCCCTCAGACAAAGCTGCTGATTAGTATTCCTGCAGGCGAAGGCCTGAGGAGAATCGGCGAGAGCTGATTAAGGACGATCAAGCTCCAGGTCCCCAGTCTTTGGCCTTCATTGTCGGAGCTGCTCGGGTAGCGATCGCTGAATTTTTATCTCATAAGCAGACCCTCAATTAAGCATATTGGTGCTCGGTCGCCTTGCAGGACTCGGCTTAATATTGCTTCCCACGGAGGTGACGGAGAAGCCAAGGGTCAGCGTCTTCAAATTGGATGACGCCCGTGATGTCCCCACACTCAGAGAGTCTGAGATGAGAGAGTGCCGTCTGCTTTCCCTGCACCCTCCTTACACTTCTCTATCCTTTTCCTTTTTGCAGTAACTAAACACTCCTAATAGCGGAGTATGAAATTTCAGGACCCATCCGTCATTCATCAATGGTTATTGCTTTTTGGATGCATCTTATAGCGACCTAATAGGCGCTTCCTGTTCAGTGGAGGAGATACTTCCACTACGCACTACGAGTTGGTACTGGGCAGCCGTACAAACGCCTTAGCGCCTTGCAGAGCTACTGAGTAATAGGCTCTGTATGCTCATCCTCAAAAAACGCTTCCCGCTCTTCTTCTTCTCCTTCTTGTTCTTGAGATTTCCTCATAATAACTACCGTTTTGTTGATGAGTGCTCCCTGATGGCTACTCAGCTACTGAAAGGAAAGGAAGGGATATGAGGAAAAAAAAGGATGAGTGAGATACTGTTTCGTTTTTTCTTCCGCCTTATTAGAGAGGAATCGACCTTGTAACTAATCATGCGGCCTCTCTGTTCTTCCCCGTTTGTCCCTCCTCCTCTAACCCACTACTCGTCCTCCTTCCTCCTTGTCCTTTCTTTCCGTTAGTTATCATTTCTGTTATTTCCCTCACTGTTCGCTCTTTTGCCACGGCTAGGTCGACTTTTTCGTTGTCCTCCAATACATGCAGTAAAGAATACCAACTTCATTTATCCAATTTATTTAACATTCTTGTTTGGTGGCTGTAGTGGCTGTAGTGGCAAGTTTTCAACCGATAAACACAATAATTTGAACACCTAGGACAATTAACACTTTTTTTTAACTTCCTTTGGCAGTAGAATAAATTTATGTCCCCATCTGAACCCAATATCCATCATCATCATCATCCTCATCACCATCATCCTCATCCTCATCACCATCATCGTCATCATCATCATCATCATCATCATCATCATCATCGTCTCCCTCATCATCGTCTGCTATACACGTCGTCCTTGTTTTAATAAATTACCCCATTTTGTCTTCGTCAGCGTGAAGTTATTGTATGCAAATGGCCATTGTTCTCCCAGCACAGCGCTATGATCCGCGGACTAGCCCGTTCTCTTCCATGAATATTAGGCGAAATTAGTCACACATCCGTAGAAAATGTGACACCCTAAACAGCTGTCCTCCAGTTCTCATTAATTGTGTTACAATATCGCTCTGACAGAAGCCTGCACCCTGCAATTTCAGTTTGTCCTCACCCTGCCTGCTTATTGTCGTTTCGCTTTCTCTCCATTGGACTGTTTTAAAAAAAAGTGACTTTCCATTGTTGTCGGCCTCTCCCCAAAGTTTCTTCCCTTGTCACACTCTTCCGAAGTAAAGTTACGTTTTCGCCTTGTGATAAAAACTGCAATTATCACTCCTCCTTTTCTGCACATGGCAACTTTATGAAATTTAAGCCCGTCATTAAACTGGCAGGCGTTAATTTTCCATGCACGGGTGTCTTCGCGCTATGTCACAATGATACTCAAGAACGATCGTCAGAATTGTTCAAATTGCACATCAGAGCACGGCATGCCGAAATGCCAATTTTTTTTATTACTCTGAATCTATTTCAAGCTTAGGGAGTAAACGAATCTAGCTCGCTCTGTGAGGTGACAGGAGCCATAAATTCATACATCGACCGTGACGCGTATGGATGCGAGTTGAGTCCCTTGACGGCGATCAAAATGGCAGCGAGCACCTGGAGGAGAGGAAGAGCAGAGCGCTGGACGTGATATGAAAGTGGATGCCTAACAAGAAGAAGGAAGACCTGCCGCCAAATCAGGTCCATCCTTTAGCGGACCATGAAAATTGTTATCAAACTAACGACCGATAAGACCAACGCTCAGCCGCCAAACGGCGTTCTGCTTTCTTCCAAACGCGCACAAACCTCGCCCATTCCAGCGGCAATTTTAGCATTATGGGAAATCACTCTTATCGCGCGCCATATCCAAAGAGTCGAAGGGAGACAATCGAATGACCTCAATCAGAAGACCTGGATCAGAGTGCTCTCCGAGTTCTCCGTGGTTTTTAAGTACTAGGAGCGAGCGGGTTTGTCTGGGCTGGATGCCAGTGACCTGTGTCGGAGGCAATTAGAGGAGGGCTGGAAGCGCAGGATGTAAAATATGGCGCCCCGTTGTCGTACCTGGGGGGTCCTAGAGGAGGTGGATGAAATTATTATGGCGACGAAAGTGTTGACGCCACCCCCAGATAGCGGTGGGATAAATTTTGATGGGTCCTGCACGTGCGCTTTAGTCCTGTACAAAGTAGCTGAGGAGGAGAAAAGTTTAGAGGGGCGATTAGGAGAAGACGGTTTTGTAGGAGAATGTGTACCCTACGCCGCCAGGATAACGAGCGCAGAAAAAAAGGTTTATTCATACATTGACTCTAACGGTATCTACGTACATGCAGGCACTAAACTAGCTCTCTTGTCCGTGGTGAGATGTTTATATATATTGGACTTAAGTTTTTTTTTTTTTAAAAACAGCTAGGTAAGAGGTTACTTACCCTCTTTGGACTGAGACTACTACAGTCAAGCAATCTCTGCAGGACCTGTCTTCCAGGAGGTCTTCTGCGTCCCATCTTCATGCTCTTGCATCAAATTGGATATGATAGCTTCATAGCCGCGGATGCTTTATTGCCTGCCCAACTTACTCTAAGGTAGCGTTAATTTATCACTTGTACAGGTGTAGAAGCGGAACGCTCAACTTTACCTAGCATAATGCTCGTGCATCTACACTGTTGTGTTGAAGAAGAAGAAGAAGAAGAAGAAGAAGGAGGAGGAGGATGAGGAGGAGAAGAAGGAGAAGGAGGATGAAAGACTAAGAAGTAAGAGGAGAAGAAAAAGAAGGATAAGGAGGGGAGGGGGGGTAAGGCGAGGAGGAGGAGGTTTAGATCTACACTGTTATAGAAAAAACAAATTAGTCAAAAAGGTCGGCCTAAGCTGATGATGACAAAGATTTGTTAAGGATCATGAGTCGTACTGAAAAAGAACAACGAAGCTAAATAAAAGATGGTGGTTACTTTGGTAAACATAACAAAGTGGGAGGGGGGATGGGGAAGAGAAGGTAACAGTAGTTTTTGATTACGTGTCGGTTGGGTTTGCGTTCTTGAGTTGCTGGAGAGAATCGGGGTGGGGTGGTCCGGACTGGGGAGAGAGCGGAAGGGGGTGAAAGTGGGGGCGAGAGTTATGGCCGTGGGTGGGCGTGAGTGAACCAAGCGTGTGGATCCTGTCGCTTGTCATCTGCTTCTGAAATTAGCTTAAAAGAACTGCCTCATTTCACTCTGGCTATCGTTTTCCTCTCTGCTTCCAGGAGAGGGGGGGGGGGTAAGGGTAAAACTGGAAGACATTTTCATCGTTGAAATTCACTTTTCTATAGTAAAATGTCCTTCGTGCGCAGAGGATGACTGACTATAAACGTCGACTACAAAATGTTCGTCCTGCACGCAATTAAAAGAGAATGAAAGTTCATTAAACTGCAGGAGCCAAAAACCGAAACAATGCCGTTCCCAACCCCAGAAACAGTGGAGGATAGGCCCATTAGTATTTTTAATTTAAACTTCAACTTCATTGAAAGAGATAAAAAGAGCTGAAGACGTGTTGGTAGAGATCTATAGTGCAGGAAGCACCCAGAATGGGGGTGGGGGTGGGACCGTTCTCCCGTTTTTTGGGGGTCGGTGGTTGGGGAGGGTGTGGTGCTTAGAAAGGGAGGAAGACGTGGGGAGGGTGTTGAACATTTCCATAATTCCAGACTCCGATAGCATCGAGCGAGAGTCGAGTTGTCAAATTGCGGAGGTAGGGGATGTGTTGAAAAGCGTCCTATCGCTAAGCACATCGCGCGCTCAGACGGGGGTTCTCGCCTCCTTCACGGGCGCGGGAGGGTCAGGATTGTGTGAGGCTGTAGAGGAAGTGAGCCCGATGGCCTGGATGCGTCGTGCTGTGAAGCATCTTTCCATCAAAAGCTTATTTGCTTGGATCATTTTGTGTGAAGGCAGCGGCTGTTGTCTTCTTGTGTGTTGCATTTTTAGGGAGTTGGGGATAAAAGAAGAGGGGGGGGGGGGTAAGGGGAGATAGGTTAAGGGGAGAGAAGAAGATTTAGGAAGGAAAATCAGTCAGATAGAATGCTTCTTCTTCTTCTTCTTCTTCTTCTTCTTCTTCTTCTTCTTCTTCTTCTTCTTCTTCTTCTTCTTCTTCTTCTTCTTCTTCTTCCTACTCTTCCTCCTCCTCCTCCTCCTCCTCCTCCTTCTTCTTCTTCTTCTTCTTCTTCTTCTTCTTCTTCTTCTTCTTCTTCTTCTTCTTCTTCTTCTTCTTACTCCTCCTCCTCCTCCTTCTTCTTCTTCTTCCTACTCCTCCTCCTCCTTCTTCTTCTTCTTCTTCTTACTCCTCCTCCTCCTCCTCCTCCTCCTCCTCCTCCTTCTTCTTCTTCTTCCTCCTCCTCCTCCTACTTCTTCTTCTGTCGAAATAAGAGCTTGAGGAAACAAAACATATACTTCGAGAACAACCGATACTGAAATACATACATACTATGTACCTATAGTTCCATTGTTGTCTGTTGCTTTCGTTGGTTGTCTGTCATCTTTCCGTTGCAAGTTTGTATTTCCAGCATGTTTTGCCTTGTGACGTTCATGTAATTCAAGACAAACAATTATTCCGACATCGTTGCTATTTTGTATTATGTTTCGTTATAAGCTTACAATGGTCGCACTATGCGCTTATTGTTCAATAAATTGATTATTTGACATTAAGCTTAATGTTATTTTTTTGTAATGTGTCAGAACTAGAGCGATCTAAGAACAATGCATAGTGGTTTTTTTAAATTTATTCATTGTTGTTTGACTTTTATGTGTCAGAGCTATAATGGATGAACAATCACTGACGGCAGAAGTTATTTGAGCACTTTAATTGTTAATTTAAATTTGTTTTAGCTGTCTTATGATTCAGCACTAACACGGTTGCACTATCAAGTTATTATTTGAGAGGGGGGAAGACACTTCATTATTTGAAACTGGTATGACCTTTCTTTTGTTACAGTTCTGGAGAGGGCGCAGTATGCATGTGATGACCCGTTCTTCAAGCACAAATGTCGATTCTGCCACAAAGTCTTCGGCAGCGACAGCGCCTTGCAGATCCACGTTCGATCCCACACTGGTAAGACATTTGGGGGAGATTGTGTTCAACCCTGTACTGATAAACTATTTTATTCGTTTGTATTATTTACATAGTGTTTGTGAGGTAGGTTGGCGGCGTTATGTATGACATGTGTTGTGGTGGCTGCAGCAGTGGTGATGGTGTGTTCGTGTGTCTGTGCAAGTGCATGTTTATGCATGTGCGTGTGTAGTGTATGCGAGCGTGTGTGTGTGTGTGTGTGTGTGTGTGTGTGTGTGTGCGTGTATGTGTAGTTGATTGGTTAGTTCATATGAAGCAAAGTTTGCTAACGAGCTCGCGACTAGTTCATTAAATCACTAGGGTAAATGCACGTATTCTGGTGTATGGGTGCGAAGTGGATGCCATAATAAATAATACATGCCAACCTGTGGTGCTTGAACATACATGGAAAACAAACAAAACGAAGTTGACACTTTCAATATCTTCATTCCGAGGGAAGAGCTGAGAAAGAATAAATAGATGTAGGCTATTTATAATACGGGATGCTGTACAAGTGGCAAAAAAGAAGATACACTCATATAGTATGACGTTCATTTTAAGATTTCAAGTGGCTATGAAAATATTTAGATAAAATTATAACGGCTGTGTCAATACCTCTGTTGTATGAAACGGGAACAGGAAAACGGCCGAGCGTCAAAGCAAAAGAATAACATTGACCGAGAGTAAAGCAAAGTAAGAAGTTACTTTCCATTATTGCTCTGTGTCAGGCCTCCCACCTACACACTTCATATTTGCACTCGGTTAATCTTTTCTTTCTCCCCACACCTCATGACCCTTCCCACTGGCTTTCGAGTCTGTTGCCCTCCACCCCCTCCACCTCTCTACTACTCCCATTCATTTTCTATACATTGACACCACAGAGTTGTCGCTCTTCGTTCGTTCTTCTCTTTTAACCCCAGAACGCCAACTGCGCCAAGGGAGGCAAACAGGGAAAGGTGACGATTTCCGCTGTATAATTGTTTCTCATCTATCTGTTAGACGTCATGTCAGTTCAAATCTGCCCTAATACCCTCGGCAGACCGGGGCTTGAGTCAACAGCAGTTTTGTCGGGTAGACGACATATTCACCCCGCTACCCCAACCCCTCTTCCTCGTGTTCCGCAAACCCTGACTCTACCCTCCTCGGCTCTAATATTGTGTTCTTCCATCCATTGACACCATCATATTTACCCAGTTTCGCACAACTTCAGCGTCCACTTCTTGACCTCTTCAGGCATAATGGCTGACTTTACAAGCATCTTTATGTAATGATTTAATAATGAAAAATAATATCACTCCATATATATGTACAACCTGCGAAATAACAGCGACACAGAACGGCCGCCAAGTGGGTCGTACCAAACCATGATTTAACTTTTGGAAAACTACTTTTTTTTCTCGAGTTTTTACACATTAACCTTAACTTCCTCTATAGCCATAATTATCCCAGTTTTCTAAGTCTTTGATGTAAAAACTCAAAAAGGCAACGGCTCTGACACTCCTTAACGGCCAAACACGACACTCAGTTTTTAACAACCGTAAAATGGCGGATTAGTACGCGACACCCATTTAATACCAAAGGGTAAGAGGCAAAAACTGTAAACCCAAACGCAGCTTACACCTTGTCGCTGCTCCTTTTAAAAAAAAAAGTTTTGACGTCTGCAAACATATGGGATGAGTTATAATAATCTAATTTGACAAGTTCACTACTTTTAACTGATTCTTGATGTACCAATTGTTATTTATTATATTATCTGAAGCTGAATGGATATTTGTTCGTTTTTTTTTCATAAACGTTATATTTGTATTTTTGAATGGTTGCCTTTGCATTTCGCGATTAGGTCGATATTATTTTGTTGTCTGTTTAATTGTCAGCTACATTCTAATTATATTTTATGATAAAATAAAAAAAAGCATTTTTGTTTTTATATTATAACGCAATAAAAGGCATTTAAAACAGGTTGTTTAAATTCACCATAGGTTTGATAATCGTAACGTTTCCTGTCTCTTGTAGGAAAACTTGGCGGCGCAATGTTAGCTAAAGGTAATTAGACAGGCCAAACCGCAGGGGAAGCTGGGTGGATTTAAACGGGTATGTTTTCCACCCCACACCTGCTGAGCAAACACGGGTCATATCGGCTTCTGGGCTTCCACTTCTCTACACTCCATCAAGTGATTCATTCTTTACTCATGAGGATAATGAGGGTGAGGATAGCCCGAACGGACCAACTAAAATTGCGGATGAAGGATAATGATATTTACTTCAGGACTTCAGCACCAGATACAAGAAGATAAAAAGCATCAGAAATGCACGAGGATAATAAGTATGATAAGAATGACTGACGGACAAACAAATGAAGTTTGAGGTCGAAGAATAAAGAATAATTATATCACAAGACTTCATACATAAATATAAAGGAGAAAAATCGCACCAGACTGAAACAAATGTATTGTCGATTCATGTAGGCTACTCTGTTAAAAACTTCACCAAGAGTTCAAACCCAACTCTGAATCTCGAAAGCTGGGTTTTTATACAACTTTCGTCAACTCTGCACATTTGTTCAATATTGATTTGGTTATTAGTGTAGTAGGTCTCCTAAAATAAGATGTCGAGAATTGCACAACAAACAAACAAACAAACAAAACAACAGCAAACGATCACCAGTTCTTGCTGAATGACAGTAATAGCGAACACTAACGACTGTGCACTTTTACTGTCTTCAGTATAATGGTACCAGAACAATTGTACCAGAAAAGCTTCTAGATTCCTGTCTTTGCAGCAGTTCTAATAATCTGTTGTTGTAATTTCTATGACGATGTCAACAAACTGAAATCGTATGAATGTTCTTATATAGAACATTAGAAAGAGCGCACTTAAGAAGGTCACGGTTTCGAGCCTCACAAGGGACATATTCATGTGACTTAGATATGAAAGTTATCAGGTCCTCGAAGGGTTTCTCAGGGTACGCCAGTTTCTTCTCTCCCTTCAATAATGGTATTGGATGCAGTCACTGTACATTTCAGAAATAAATATTGTTTGTATGTAGATTATAGTCACACGACACTTTCGCATATAGGTGACTACTGGACCGATTTATACTGACACCAGCGGGCCAGTTGTTGGTAAAGGGGAAAATAATATGATCACACGTTGACCACTCCGGGATTCGAACCAGCGACCTTTCGGTTACTAGCAAGACACTCTTACCAACTGAGCTACCCGGCCCCTGAAATAAATATTTATTTATTTGCGCCTTTTATAATAGTGGTCTCTCCAATTCTCAGCTCTTTGAGCTCGGTTCTTCTTCTTCTTCTCTTTCTTGTTCTTGTTGTTCTTCTTGTTCTTGTTGTTCTTCTTGTTCTTGTTCTTCTTCTTCTTCTTGTTCTTCTTCTTCTTGTTCTTCTTCTTCTTCTTCTTCTTCTTCTTCTTCTTCTTCTTCTTCTTCTTCTTATTATTATTATTATTATTATTATTATTATTATTATTATTATAATGATGATGGTGATTATTATTATTATTTATTATTATTATTATTATTTTTATTATTATTATTATTATTATTATTATTATTATTATTATTATTTATTTATTTATTTATTTATTTATTTATTTATTTATTTATTTATTTATTTATTTATTTATTTATTTATTTAAAGTATTTCCATATCACAATGAGTGTTTCGAGGGCGGTGGAAAAAACAAACTTTGCAAACATTAGTATAGATTTGTATTCTCTCTCGTAACTTTAGATCTTCATTTTAGAAATAGTTATTCTAGATATAGACATATAAAATATACACGATGAAATATACGCTACTGAAGAAGAAGAAGAAGAAGAAGAAGAAGAAGAAGAAGAAGAAGAAGAAGAAGAACAACAACAACAACAACAACAACAACAACAACAACAACAACAACAACAAGGGTACGCCTGAAGCAGACAATGGTGCTGACAAAGTACGTTTTTTGGAGAAGACATCATCTGAGAGAGGCAAAAAAAGATGGAAAGCAATACACTGTATTGGGAAAACGATCAGCCCTTGGAAAAATAGAAGACATCTTCCAGCTGTCGAGTCTTGTCTCCCTCCCTTCCTTCCTTCCTCTCTCTCCTTCTGCCACCTCCACCCCACTCTCCTTCCCACCCACGCAGAATGGTTACTTCAGTTTTCTGTTACGACCAACCTAAGACATCCCCCCACCCCCCTACCTACTCTTACTCCCTCATCCTATATCACTTCATTCAACCCTTTTAAACAATGGTCAAGAGTGTCACTTTGTTTTCGGTGGGGGAGGGGGAGCAGGGGGGTAAATCTCTTTTTTCACAACCTTACCTCAAATTCACCGATAGCAGATTAGTATTTTACTTAAATAGCGAGTTCTACACACAAAGACTACTAGACTGGCAAGTAAACAATTCTCGCAGTTTCCCACTTATGGCTATTTCTCGTTCTCTTCCTCATACCCTCCTCCACTTCCTCCGCCAGCCACCCACCCCATTTATCTCACACCTCGCTTCACAAACAGTCAACACCCGCGCACAAAACAGGGTGTCCATCATTTTGATCTGATATGCAGCACCGCTCATCTTCTTCACTCTTTTATATACGTTTGCTTTTTCCCTTTTAAAAAAAAAAAACTCTTTCTTTCTTTCTTTCGCCTCTCCTCCAAATCTTGATCTTGCCCCCAGTTTTTCTTGGCCCGCGGTCCCCCAAGGGTTAAACGTAGGCTGATGAGCAGAACAGGATTGTTTCCCTTTATTTTGTGTTATCATGTGCGGAGTTATTCCTCCTTATACATTTTCCCACTCGCCGTGATTCTATTTTTCTACACCTTGCCTTGCTTTTTTTTTTTTTTTCCAAAAGGAATGGAATTTTGTAGAGTTTTGTTTTTCCTTCTGACTTTTGTAGCATCTGCACGTGCCATTGACGTTGATAACATTTCCATCTTGGCCTTACAGTTCAGGTTTCTTTCGACTGAACTTTGGACGACTCTGCTTACAGCTGAGGCGAGATCTTTAGGAGGTGGAGTCGGGCAGATGAAGAAAGGGAGGGGGGTGGGGGTGGGAGGGGAGTGTAACTAAAGGCCGTGTATGTTACTTGTTAGTTGGGCAATGGGGTTCCAATCTGCTTCGTCAACCTACCAATGTCCCTCCTATGATTTTGTTTATAAAGTATCTCAATATTTGTCTGGATGCCATATGTGAGAGCGTTAAATTTCAATATTTTTTTTATTTTCCAGTTTCAAGATGATTTATTGTAATTTACCAGTCGAAATCCCTCTCGTGTCCTTTTTAGTGTCACTGGTCGAGTTTTTCTGTAGAAAGAAAATGGCCGAATAAGAGTTGAAAGTTATTGAAAGAGATTTAAAAGGGTGTTAAGCAAGAATAAAAACATAAATCCAGCGCGCATCTGCCTCCAGCTTTATGGAGTAACAACGAAACAAGTATTGCAAGGTCACAAAGAGTAACTTTAACGTTGCCAATTTAAGATTTAACATCGCAGTTATCTTTAAGAAGACATTTTTTACATTTAACAATGCTGTCATTATTAATAAAAATGTAGTGCGGCTAGCATTACAGCTGACTTACACAGAAAATTAACAGCTCTACCAAGTTTAAGTTGGGGGTGTTTTTTTTTTTTAAAGCCAGCATTGCAAACTAATTTTAAGCTGCAAGTGACATTACGCGGTCAGCAGCTGATGAGAAAGGGAAAGAAGGCATGCGGCTTTTGGAGGACCGTAAAAAGTTGCTCCTCTCTCGTCGCCAGAGGGGGCATCGGTCGTTTTGGCACTCCTGTAGTAGGGATGGTAGCGAACGCAGTTATTGCTTTCCAAGTGCACGTTGTTTGAGAGATGATAGATGGGGGCTGCTAAACTCGTATCACTTTTTGACGCATTGATGTCCAAACAGGTTCTAAAGCCGCGCTACAAGTTAAGGAAGACGGAGGAGTAGCAGTGCAGGACCAAGAGAGGGAGGGGGAGAATGAGAAAGAGAGAGAGAGAGAGAGAGAGGGAGGGAGGGAGAGACTGAGAGGGAGAGAGAGAGGGGGGGAGGAGGAAGCTGAGAAAGAAAGAGTGTGTGGGTGAGTATAGGGAGGACTTATATTTGTAATTTCTGCTTTTATTCGAAATTGGTTGCTATCCCTTGTCTTATTGTGTTTGTATAATCAAAATAAATAATTATGGTTCAATTAGTCAAGGAAAAGTTTTAAATATTGTATCCTTATAGGTAATGTCGCTCAACCCAGCCTGCTTTAATGTACTTTTCATTTCCACAAATATTTGTTGGGTTTTTCTTCTTCCTCCACCCCCCCCCCCCCCCCCATCCCAATCTACCTTTAAAGGTTTATTTCTCCTTATTTATATTTCTTTACTATACTTCTTCTTTTTCTTGAAATCTGTCATCTCCCCCATGTCTGTTGCTGGGGAGGTATCTATCAGCGCGGTGCACAAACACACATTTTCTCTCCTCCAGCCTTCATCGGCAATTTCATATCTTATCAACAGCGGGACCTACCACCTTTCACTGCAATAATCTCCCCTCTGCGCCATTACGATTCTCAAAATGTCACACTTCACTGACAACTTTACCTTCTCCTGCGTGCATGCTGATACAGTTCATACTTCTTCACAAAAATCACAGGTATTTGAAGAAGGGGAGAAGGTGGAGAGAGGGGTGAAACAAACACTGGTCTTGAAGATAAAAAATCGCAGAACTTGAGAAGAAAAATCACATAACTTGAGGGAAAATCGCAGGAATTTGAAAGGGAAAAAATCGCAGGAATATATTGCAAGTAATTTTAATTTCTTCAATAATTTTTCCCCCATATACCATGTGTCAGGGAACTTATACCCCGATTCTTCAATAAATCGAGGCATGTTTGTGCTGCTCAGACCTTGTACAGAAGCTATCGGCGGTCATGGATTCGTACTGTACGAGATTCAAGACTCAAGATTTGCTTAGTTTGTGAATGTATATGCAGAATGCCATCTGTTCGAAGCTCAGACTCGCTCACTTTCTCATCAACTTCTCATAAACCTTGTTATCTTTGTATCTTCTTCCAACTCCACTGTCAAGACACCCCGTTAGCCTATACACTACCAATCGACGTACAAATATCTAGAATTATTTTTGCTGTGCTTTAAATACATAGAATGTGTTTTCGGTTAAAACATAAATTGAAGTACACCATGAATTTAGAATTTCTCTTCGGTTAGAAAACACGTAGAACTAAATATGTTCTGTGTACACAGCCACCCCACGAGTCTGCATTATTATATACCAACTAACCATGGCCATCCTCTTGTATTAGTATTCTCCTCTTATCGTCGTTAACTACCCCTTTCCTTCTCTTCTTACTTTCATCGCTCAATGCCACTTTTATGTCTTGCTTTTAATGCCTGGCCACCCACTACAGTCTTGACTTGTGAAGATACTGATGTTCCTCACTCTTAAAACAACAAGTACAGTTGTTTACATACAACTCTCTTCTCGTCTCTTTTGTGTCCTTTTTTCTTTTGCCACGTGTACTTAACTGACATTACTTTTCACTGTTTTGCATCTGTGGTCGACTTCCCTTGCTATCTTCTTTGTCACGTATATACTTACAGAAAATACCACCCCTCGTTAAATGTCGACGTTCGTATACAGGTTACCCTTGTATGTAGAACTTTGAAGTGGCCCTTTGCTGTTAGCATTTTTTGGGGAGGATGCGTAATGGAATATGATTTTGCATGGGCTTTAGTTGTTTATTCTTATTTTTAAGGGAACGTTTGATTGTTTATTCTTATTTTTTTAGCCTTGATGGCTATAATCTACTTTTGGTCTATTTTACATTGTTATTATTTAGCAATATTATCATCGCAAATGAAAGACTGAATTTGTATGAATTTCTGTTCATTCTGATTATACAAAATCTAATCTATGATAATTAATGAGATACTTTTTATTGCTTTAGAAAAGATTCTGGTCCCATGAACTAGCAATCTACATGTAAACACAAACTATGTTTCCTTAAGTTAATAGTCATTCACGCTCACTCGCTCAGCAGAGTGATCTAAAATTGCCCTGTCAAATTTCATAATGGAAGCTTAGGTTGATTGCAGGGTGTGGGGTTCAACACTTGACGTTTTAAATCCCTTTGGCCCGTTCTTTAAAACCTGAAGTCTTTTTGTCCAAAATGTTTAAAACCGAGGTCAAAGACAGACTTGCATAATAAGATGGACTTCTTCCCGTTTATTGTTCGTACCCAGTCTGGACACTGGAGTCCTGTCCTACTTTCACACAAGTTCTCGATTTACACTTCGTAGCACATTTCAAAACTAATTTTACACGTGAGAGGATGAAGACTGAGGGCAACTAGAGGCTGGAGTGTTAAGGGAATAGGGGATAGGGGATATTTGTTCAACAGATAGTCTGTCATTGTTCAGCACTACAGAGGGGAGGGATGAGAAGATTTGAACGGTCAAGCAAAGCCGGGATGGTCATGTCGGGTCAGGTCTCCATTCCAAGACTGACCACCATAGTTCGGTATTGACCAGCGGCAACCCAATGACCAGGAATGACCGCTGGTGGTGTTGTGTTGTAAACTGGTTGTGAGGTTTAGCTTGGGCTTGGGTGGAATGGGTATGAGACGAAGTGATCAAAGAGGTGGACAGTGTGGGTTTCATAAAGACTGACCTAATAAATAGTACGCAATATATGGAAATGAATGCTTTAAAGAAACGCAGCTTGTAGAAGCTTATAAAGAGACAGTTACCAATAAAGGTAAATCATCACTCTGCATTCTTCGCTAACGATATGTGTGTATCTGATAGAAGCTGCAGTGTCGTTGACTCTACATCGTTTTTTCCCGCACTACCGTTCGATCTGTTTCGCGTTTCATGTTGGTTTAAGAATAGCTTTTACATATAGGCTATGTATATTAGCCCCAAACCTATGCAGTAACCAACTTTTAATGGTGCCTTATATCATCCCAGACTGTGCAAACAATGCCATTCCCCATCTGTTAATGGATGAAATAATCTAATCAATGCTGTTAGCATCTGCAGTGGGTTTTGCAATCCTGTAGTAATGAATTCATTAGTAACATAACAACCAGAGAAAGGGGGAATAAAAGCAAAGAAATGGACTGCGCATTCAGTTATTGTGGGACTTATCAGGCGAGTTATGATAAATTCTACACTATTCTGGTACACAAAACTCCGGATCTTGCTGATTTTGAGTAAGCAGTACACAGGTTCATAGAATGTGTTAAATTAACTTGCCAGATAACTGCTTCACAACAAGTCTCGATGTGATCCAAGAGTGAAGCCTTTCTTCGTAGACTTTCTGCTTCTTGAAAACACCATTGTAATTTTTTTAACAAGCAATTGTAACTCTTTGTTACCCAATTAAGACAGACCCTTTCTTTTCACAGAAATTGTATGCATTAGGAGATAGTATAAAGCCATTTTCTGAAGAGAAGAAATAAGGCACTTTTCTCCCTTATAGTAATTGTATGCAAAAGGAGATAGTAAAGCTCCTCTGAGAGAGGAAAGCTGGCGAAATGCCCAACGTGAAATTGTAAACACTCTTCATCAATAAAAGAAGGATCGGATGATGATTGCTGGATCCTCATTTAGTCGGACGCGTCCGGTCAAGAACGGAAACACGAAGCAGGCTAAGCTGAGGGCGTTGTGAGAAACAGCAGCTTTACCAAATGCAATACGCTGCTTGCTACCTTTATCAAAGAGCTGAGACTATATAAGCAAAATAAGAACCGCAGCTGTTAATAATATTGAATGACTATACAAACAGCTTTTCTGAACGGGGGTCACATACAATTTAAGATCTTTTTAAATTATATCAATGAATTTGCGGCTACCGTTTTTTCATAGTAAAGTTACCGATTTTCGCAAGAGGACATGGCACCAATTCCAAACAAACAAACAAACAAACAACTCCCATGGTGGTTGAATCTGATGTATACAGGCCTATCTTTGTGCCTTCGTTCGTTTGCTAAACGTCTGCAAGTATTAGCTGTTCGGTTTGTACGATGTGTGATGGGATAGTGGATCATGTTACGTCCAGAAGTGACCGGTCACAAGCTCTGGTGACCAGTGCAAGAAGGATTAAATGGGAAGATGCGTTGAGGAATAGAAAGGAAAGGTGAAAACAAAATGACGAAGGAGAGGAAAGAGAAGAAGAAGAAAAAACCACAAGAACGAAATGTGATATGCAAGACGAATGAATGGCTAAAAAAAACACGGTGGCGTTGACATTTAAAAAAATGTTTTGTTTTCAGAATGGCAGTGTTAGATATGTTTTATTGCCTCATAATGTTAATGGCACACTTTCACCGTTTGTGTATTGCAGGCGAGCGACCGTTCAAATGCAACATCTGCGGAAACCGATTTTCCACCAAGGGCAACCTCAAGGTTCACTTCGAACGTCACAAGGCCAAGTATCCTCACATCAAGATGAACCCCAACCCTGTGCCCGAGCACTTCGATCGCATGGGACATCACATAGTGCCCCCTCCCATGTCCTCACCTAACCCCATTCCCCATTCTCTGCCTCTGCCGTCAGCCATGATGGAACCTCATTCCCCCGGCATGCCCAGAATGATGATGCCGCCCAGTCCTGGAGGCCCCGGCCATCACGGATTTTTGCAACCTACCTCTGCAGGCTTTCTCCCTCCTCATTTTGGACGCATTCCTGGACCTCCCCCTCACCACCATCCGCATCCTTTGATGGTAACGCCCCCAAGAAGTCATTTGTCACCTTTGCAGCCTAGGCCAGAGTCTCAACCCCCTTCCAGCCCTAAGACCAGCCCTCACGACACTCCCAAACTCAGCAGCGACAGGTCACCATCAAGGGCAGAGGTTGATTTCCGATCACATTCAAGAGTCGAAGCAGATTTTAGATCACCACCAAGAGCTGAGGCTGGCTTCAGGTCACCCTCGAAAGCAGAAGCAGAGTTCAGGTCACCATCAAGAGCTGAAGCAGAGTTCAGGTCACCATCAAGAGCAGAAACAGAGTTCAGGTCACCTTCGAGAGCTGAAGCAGAGTTTAGGTCACCCTCAAGAGCGGAAGGTGACTATAGGGAATCGCCGCCTCGAGGTTCTTCAGAGAAAACGGGCAGCGTTAGGGACGCGGGGTCTCCTCCACCTTCCTTATCGTCCAGACCTCAGAGCATAAAATCTGAGCCTGGAACTGGGATGCCTTCAATTTCTGTGTCTGGACTGGGAAGTCCCCCAATTCCGCCTCTAGTCTCAGTTTTCGGTGGAACCGGCAGTCTAGGACCGATAATTCGCAGCAGCATGCCGTCGCCTCATCCAATGTCTCACAGCGGACCCTTGTCTACCCCGACCTCCTTCCCCCTGCCGTCCCCCCTTGCATCCAGTTTGGCGGGGCTGATGCCCAGAGGACCACCGATGATGCCCATGATGCACATGTCCTTCCCGCATCACCCACCGCCGCCACCCGGCTTGGTCCCTGACGGTCCCTTCCGCAACTCCATCCTCCCCACCAGGACCATCGACCCTTCTGAGAACCTCGAGCAGTACATGGAGATCCAGAGATCCGAGACAGCCAAGCTTGAAGAGATGGTCAAAGACATACCTGGCAGCAAGGTACGTAAAACGTAGTCAGAGAGGCTGGTTTAACAAAGTAAAATGGTTTTGTTTTAAGTGAAGGTTTGCTGAAATAGGCATGCTTTAGAAATAATTCCCCTTTTCCATTCCCATATCTCACCACCATCATCATCATCCCCTTGCTTTAAATGTTGGTGGTTTATATGGCGTGGTGATGCTTTTGTTTCGAGTGAGCGGTTGTACTGATTACTATGATTATTTAGCAGTAACTATATAGTTGATCTTAATTGATATATACTTAGCACTAGAGCTTTGCTCTTGACTGTCTTGGAAGTTTAGGAAACATAAAACAATGTTGTTTCGTTTAAACGTTTGTCTCTTTCCTCTTGCCTGCCTGTGTTTGCCGATGGTCTGCTTTTGAGTACCCAGCAATACACATGGACCATGACGCCCCCGCAGCGCTGTTTCATCATGCTTGTGACGCTTTGATACTATCCAATCTATCCTGGCTCTTGAACACAGGCCAGCGCAGCATCAACTATACGCCCTTTAAAGATTGCGCCGAAATCGTGATCGCCGTTCTTATTATTGGAAATCAAGTTCATGAAAAGTGCCTGGACACATGAAACAAATTAAAACCGCAGTGAACCTCGAGGACACTACATTGGCGTCATTTTGAACACAAGCAAATTAATGATAAATGTAAAAAACAAATTTAAAAAAACGACAACAGTTTCTTAAACGTGTTAGAAGATAATGTGAGGAGGACTTCTAAATATTTAAATCCGACGCTTGATCGAAAGTCGAAACTTAACAAAAATCAAGGCAAACGAGAGAAACAGGCAGGCAAATTAGTGAAAGAGCAGTACAAGAAAAAGTAGAAGAAAAAAATGAGAAAACTGTACAAACATTGTAGGTCAAAGTGGCATGCGATATGAAGTGACTTTGTTATTTGCCGTTCTGGTTTTGTTTTTTTTTATACCTAGAAATTTGTTCAACGTATCCGACTTTTATTTTTCGTTAGCAGACGGAACGAACCCTTTACTTGAGCTCTTGCAGTCACTGAACTACTTGATTTTTTAGTTCAGTGTGGTGAACACATTAATACAACTCCTTTGCTGATTGTGTGTTTAGGTCCGGGAGGCCAATGAGTGCCGAGTGTGTCACCGCGTGCTGAGCTGCAAGAGCGCCCTACAGATGCACTATCGCATTCACACGGGCGAGCGCCCTTTCAAGTGCAAAATCTGTAACCGAAAATTCACCACCAAGGTGAGGAGGTGCTTTTTCTCACTGGTTCCTTCTTAGCAAGAGAAACACATCGTGCTTTCTTCTTAGGGAAGCCAGAGCCTTTTCTGGCATAAGCAGGTTCCTTCCTGTTAGCATGAGAAACCCAGTGAGCGTGCGCCCTTCCTAGTAGTAGGGTAGCGGAGTCTGTTGGTATATACATACGTGCACACCCATTCGCACCGATACCTTCATTGAAACCTAGCGAGTGCCCTACGCACAGTCCCCAGAGATGATGATCATAATGATGATGATGATGGCATATTCAATGCAAATCTCAATAACTTCATCATTTGAAAAAAGTCAGCTTAACAAATCAGAGCTATTTGGTCCTTGGTCCTTGGTCAGAAGGTCCACCTTGGGCAGAGAGATTCCTTGGTAGACCGAAACCTGTCATGCTCTTTTATTAGCAGAACCTTTTTTGAAATCTGTAGTGTGGGAAAAAGATGACTTCTTTTTATTTTATATTTTATTTTATTTAGGTAGTTTCTGTAACAATTGTATAGAACAGTATCTCTTGCATTCTCTCAAGTAGCGCGCTCTTGTGCTCACGCAGTCGCGTCGTGCTCGTGATCGTGCCTATCGGTGATCGCGTCACAGTTCGCGTCAGCGTTCTTCTTCCGCTTATGTACGGATTTTCCGTCATTTTCTGTTTCTTTCTTTCTTTCTTTCTTTCTTTCTTTCTTTCTTTCTTTCTTTCTTTCTTTCTTTCTTTCTTTTGTCTGCTACTTATTTTGTCTGCTATCTACATTTTTTTTCATCGTGTTTGTCTTTATTGTTAAGCCCTGTGTTTGTTTTTCTTCAAAGCTTTTGTTTCTCTGTGTATTTTTTTTTCATTTTTCATACTATTCCTTAGGGGTTGTTTTTTTCTGCTTTTCTTCAAGATGCTTGTACATCAATACATCAATTTGCTGACCTTTTCATGATCATTATTTTACCCCTAGCGAATTGCTGTTAATATATATTAAGTGCTTTGTTGCTTAATGTTACACGATATGGTGTTGTGGTGCACATTCTTTCCTTCCTCCCTACCCTCCCCACTCCACCGCCCCTCTAGGTTTTCTTGAATTCGCTGTGTTATTTGTTTGATTTTTAAAATTAATTTTAGAAGCTTTTCTTCACATTTTTTGTCAGCTGCTTTCTTGTTTTGTTTTAAGGTGTCATTTTGTTTACCTGTTTTTGTATTATGCAGTATAGTTCTCAAAGAAGGGGAGTTGCTGTGGGCATAGAGTGTTCGCTATTGTTTTTCAAAAAAATACACAGTCAAGTTTTGTTAGCAAGGGTATTTCTATAGGGTGGTTGGTTGTGATTTTCATGGTTTTGCGTTGTGTTATGCTGTGCAGGGAAATCTGAAAACCCACATGGGCGTGCACCGCTCCAAGCCAACGCTACGTATGGTACACGCCTGCCCGTACTGCAACAAGCCCTTCCACAACGTGCTGCTGCTGCAACAGCACATCCGCATGCAGCACCCCAACATGCCGCCCCCTCACTCCCACATGCCCGGCCTGCCCTTCCACCACATGAACCACTTCCCCACTTGGCCGCCCAAAGCCGCTCTACCTCACCACCTCTCCAACCTCTCCATGATGGGGCTGCCCCCGCACCCGGGCCTGCCCCGCCCCCGACTTCCCGTGTCCCACTCCGAACCCTTCGACCTGTCGTCGGCCCACCGCAAGGAGGAGCCACGTGAGCTGGACCTGAGCAACAAGCGAGCTTCCTCCTCCTCGTCACCTCACGAAGACGGCGAGCGGCGGTTGCTGGACCTCTCGTACGAAGACAGACCGCAGGACGAGTGCATGGACGAAGACGATGTCAGGTACGATGGCGATGACGTGCCTGAGCCTGACGACGACGAAATCAACGACGAAGAAATGGAAGAGGATGAAAATATGATGCTGGATGAGCCAGACGATGACACGGCAGCTTTCAGGTACCCGAGGCAGGAGGGCAGCAGCGGGCCAGCCTCTCAAGGGCCACAGTCAGGCTATAGTGACAACGGCGACTCTGACCGTCCAGACTCTAACGTATCGGCCACTGCCGCTTACGCCAAGGTCAACGCTGCCTATGACAGTCAACCAGCCGCCACCACCCCCGATGTTCTAGGCGGTTTCCTGAACCCAGCAGCTGTGCCACCCTCCCGCGGTGCCAACCCTTCTCTGGCTGCCCTGGAAGATCATGTCAAGAACATCGAGAGCTCGGTGTCTCAGAACAGCTTCGAACGTTTTCGCAATAGCATGGGCTTCGGTCCTGGCCCATTCCTGATGGACAAGTCGCTCTCACCTGGAGTTCTAGGAACTAACAATAGTGCTCCACTTTCACCAAGAAGTCAAGGAGCTGGTTCAGAGAATGGTTCCGACGGCGGCGATACTACTTCCAAGTTCGCTTCCCTGCTGGACTATCCGTTGGGATTCCCATTTCTGCCAGGAAGCATGGACCCTCTCGCTGGTCGCGGTGGAAAGAACACCACCTGCCCCACTTGCTTAAAAGTCTTCGCCTGTAGGAGCGCGCTGGAGATCCATTTGAGAAGCCACACCAAGGAGCGACCGTTCAAGTGCCATGATTGTGACCGAGCCTTCTCCACCAAGGGTAATCTCAAGCAGCACCAGTTGACACACAAGTCTAGCCGTGACGTCAGCGCTGACGAGTCTTCATCTTCATTTACCCACATACCCTCGGCAGAAAAAAGCGATGACGATGGAGACAGATCTGGACAAGACTCCAACTCAAAATCCGACCAACCTTCCGCAGAAGTGAACGGTGAAAACTCCCCGAGCTCCGAAATCAGACCTCCTTCCACCTCCTCTTCATCATCAGAACATCTGAAGACGTCCATCATCTCTGCCGTCAGCCCCATAAGCCCCAACATCAATGTAATCAACAACAACAGCAAAACGTTCCCTGACGGGAACAGCAGCACTGCAAAGCCCGACAGCCACATGAGCCCTGTCTCCAGACCGACGCATCTTGTGTCCGTGCCACCCAGAGATGGCGACAGCATGGCCAAGCGGCCCAGACACGTGTGTGATACCTGTCACAAGCCGTTCTCCAGTGCCAGTGCCCTGCAGATCCATACCAGGACACACACCGGCGACAAACCCTTCAAGTGCACTGTATGTACTAAGGTACACACATTTTCTCCTTGAGCTTGACAATGTCAATAGTCAATTCCATAATCTTTGTATCTGTGTTTATATGACGTTCTGATTTATACATTCTGGTTGTTGAAATTTTAAATGTTAATTGGTTAAAAAAAACTTGCTTTGTTGAACTTAGTATGGTGAAATTCTGTCGTGTGTACATGTGACTTTTTCTTTTGAAGATTACTTTTTTTTCTTGCTGTGTTTTAAACGCGCAATATTGTTGGTTTCGTTTCCAGGCTTTTACGACGCGAGGCAATCTGAAGGTGCACATGGGAACTCACGTGTACAACAACTCGCCCTCACGCCGCGGCCGTCGTATGTCCATCGACGCCCCGTTTCTCTTTGGCCAGGGCCCCTTCGTACCGGGCTACGCGCCCCCAGGCCCTGCCCGCGCCCCTTTGCCACCCGCGGCAGCTGAAATGCTGTACTATCAGAACCTGATGAACGGCATGGCGGGACCCAGGCCCAACGAGATCCCCGTCATCCAGAGCATGAATGGTGCACTGAGCCATCCACTGGCTGGGCCCATGTTTCCCTTCCCTCCCCATCACTCTCTTTATCCCGGCCGGGGGCCACCGCCGAGGGAGGCACGAAGTGATGATGAGAGTCACAAAGACGCCGCCGACTTAAGCCTGTCCAACGCTCGCCGTGACAGCATCGAGAGAGACTTGCTAGACAGGGAAAGAGCTGCAGCTGCCAGGCTGAGGGACGAGGCTGACAGAGAGGCGAGCCCGTCCCCTAAACGGCGTCGTGAGCGTTCCTGCTCTCCTCCCCCACGATCGTCAAGGGACTCCAGGTCGCCTTCCGTCTCCATGCATAATGATGGCAGGGTGGCCGGCATGGTGACCTCGTCAGGGGAACTAGACTTGAGCATGAAATCCAGCACCACCCCTTCTCGCACTTCCCCCCACAGTCTTCAGAAATCCTCATCACACAACCTCGCCTACCCTCCCTCGCCTCCAGCGCGAGGCGTAGTCAAGTCCTCACCGTCTCCCGCCAAATCCCCGTCATCAGCCATCTCCGCCGCCTCTCCTCTCGCTTCTAGAGAGAATGGCGGGGACATGATGCTGAACTCGCCCCCTCAGTCCGCGTCGTCGTGGTTCGACCGCGCCATGGGTGTGCCAGCTCCCGGGGAACAGTCTCAGCACCTCAGCAACAGTGATTCTCACTCTGCAGCTGGCGGCCCACCTAAAGCCATTACTGCTTGAAACCGGCGTTGTCCTAGTCACCGTCTCTAGTCCCCGCCTGCGTGTAGTGCCCACGACAATATGGAAAGAAGCAATGATCTTCCGCAAAACTCGTACAGGCACAGGTAGTGTGCTTCTACAGCCCAGTGCTAGGCACAGCGGGTGCGTCTCGTATGTGTTCTAAAGTAGCGGATACTTCATTCAGCGATCGCATGAAGACATCACACATCAGTGACATCCTTTGTTCTTAATTTTAAAGAAGACACGCTTCTATGATCATTACTGGACGTTGAACTTAATGTTCAGTGCCAATTGGACCACACGTTCTCTCAAGCACTCTATAGGCGGAACTTTGAACATTTCATGTTGACTTATCGTCGTATGTAGGCCTACTGTTTTGATCCCGGGCTTTTGGAAAACTGTAAACAATTATTACACGCCCACAGGTTCTGGATGATAACAAGATTCTGTTTTTTCCTGATAATACAGAATTATTTGTTTCAACTCACTTTGTATTTGTATTCTGACTTTGATGCTACTGTGGGGGTATATTCACGGTTGAGACTGAATCAAAGAAAATGAGGATAAAGTTGTTTTTTTACAGTTGATAGAAACATTCTTATCCATGGTGTTCTTAACTGATGTTTTCCACGCATGAATGGGGTTTGTTTCTAAAAGTTTTAAAGTAATGTGTCGTTAACTGTAAAATAAATATAAATAATAATTGCTATTTGATGTGTATGTGATGCAAGACGATGCATTGCAATGTTGCAGTTATTTGGTCTAGTGTGATCTGAGTATGTTAGTGAATGCTGAACGATCAAAATAATGATTCTTGCTGTTGCCATATGCTCATGCCAATATCATTTATATATTTTAATTACGATACCTACGATATGTCCACATTTTACTTAATGATAACGGATTCATTTTAAGATATTTTAATTTAATTTTACTTTTTAAAAGTGATTTTAAAGAAAAACTATTTATCATGCATCTGTCTGCGAGGAAATACTTCTTGATTGCGTTAGATAGAAGTGTCAAAGATTATCATTTGAATATGACAGAATAAAACAAAGACCTGTTGGATGGAGCCCACCGCCGTGACTCAGCGGAAGAGCGTTCGCCAGGTTCGAATCCCGTAGTGGGCGATATAAAAGTGGCCATTTTTCACTCTTTACCTTAGCACTGTGATTGCTCTGATCCGGTGGTTCAGTGTAAATTTAGGGACGTCCTTTTTCCTTTTGGCTATCCCCGTCTGCCATATCGCCATTGGCGGGTGTAGACACTACATTTCGATGTTCATTTATTCAACTTAACAAAATTGAGCGTTCACTGAATGAAGATGCTCTGTACCTGCGCACACTGTTGATTTTTGAAGTGTTAAAAGCTCTGTGAATTTTTCGTCTGAAATCGCTTCGGTGAGAAGACGTTAAGTGGAATAAACAATCAAACGCATTTTTAGTGTTCATGGCACCGTTATTTGTGCTGTTAATCATACTATTAATATTTTAGTGTTTAACACTGTTAATTAGTTTATTGTTAATTCTTGGAAGACTAATTTTGTTGCTGGTTGGAACATTCAGATATTAATTAGCTGTGGAATCCGTATCTTAATCATTTGCCTCGCCGATTCTAAAACAAGAATTTGTTTTTATTTTATTCTGTTTTATTTTTCATTATTTTTTGGACCGCGACTCGAATAGTGATCAGTTGTATTTTACATTATAAAAAGGAATTCGAATAGCTTCACTCACATATGTTTATTTATTTATTTCTTTTTGTTGTGTTCTACACACCAGAATAACGATAATTTACATTTAATTCCTATTCTAGTAAGAACTTCAATAAATGCCTTGTAATGAGAAATATTTTTTCTAAAGTCTGGTTAAATAGAGGCTATTGCTGCTTTAAAAAATAACTTCACAAATGCTAATTGTGCGATAAACATTTGTTGCATTGCTGAAATTTTTATTTTTGTTTTATTAATATTTTATATTTACATAATTTTGCACTCTATCCATAACCACTCGTGCTGCATTCTATCGATAATTATTTTGTATTCTATTTATTATGATCAACCAATTTATGCTGGAAAATTTAAAAACAAAAAAATGTCGCCGTATTTACTCGCACCTGGAGTTTTACATGTTCGGATTCTCCATCTTAAAAGCTGATCATTTTAACATTAATGTTGTCTTGTGATGAAAGGGCGGTCAAGCTTTTACAATCCTTGTGGAATGTGTTTGTAATTTAATTTTATATCCAGTTTCTGGCGAACTTCCTTACTTACTTTTTAATGACCAATTACCAGAGGACATAATTTCAATATGATTTTTGACCCAGGATTTTTTATATCCAACATCTGGCGAATGGTACATACTTTATTTGTACCGGGCGTCCAATGGTATTTGTGTGTACCTATTGACGTCTTTATCGAAGGTGATGTATGTGGATCGAATGTTTATTGATTTAGATCTTTTTATTTATTTATTTTGACAGTTACCATGTTTTAATAACAATCCGGGATTTTAAAAAAAACTGTTTTGTGATAGTTCACAAGTATTTCAGTATTTATACCATTGTCAATATTTGTACAACAATTGATGTAAAACTGAAACTTGATCGTGTTTGTCCAACTGTTCTTATTACAATATAAATTTTGGTTGTGTTTTTATAAACACTGTAACCACTTAAACCTTTCCGCTGTGCTGAGCTCTTATTCATGTCTGCACATTCAGAGTTCATTGGTTATGTTTGGTCCATGTAGTGTTTTGTACATTAATCAATATAAACCACCCTTTATTACGAAAACAAAACTCTCAGTGATTGATGAATACATGTGAATGTATGTAGTTTCATCCCTAGAAACATTTTAACAAAAGTCGTGGACGTTATTCTTCGTGCGAACGGAGTATCCACAGTATCCAAAAAGAAGAAGGAGAAGAAGAAGTTTGAATGTGTTCTAATTTGCATTGATTTACTATGAATGTTTGCGATGCGTTTTCGCTTTGTATTGTTGTACGTGTATGCTTATTCTTGGCATGTATCTAATGGAATTAAAGAGACTGAAGAAGTATGGCAAATGCTGGTGTCAAGAGAGGAACATGAAGTGTTTTAGGAGTCCGTACAAATTTAGTGTATGTGTGAGGTGTAATATGTTTTCATTTGTTTGTTTGTCTCTCACTTTTCTTTGCTTACTTGAAATGTGAGTATGAACGGAATGACTCAAGACATTTGGGAATGGCCGCGCAAGGGTCGCAACACTCCTGTAAGTGTGGTTGTGACTGCCAGACTGGTCCCAGAAAGCGTCACACTATTTGTTTCACTGTTGTTGTTTTTTTTAGCACAATATTTGTGGGATATACTAGCTCTGCCATTCAAACATTAATAGACTGGCGCAAATGTAAAGTGGCAGAACGTGTTGTCTAATCCTAAAACGTACTTCATTTGCTTGGACCTCGGATTTTGGTGGACTTTGGACTTCGAACTTTGAATATTTAATACTTTGGACGATTGTATTTGTATCTGTAAAGAAACTGATTTTTTAAAAAGAAATAAACAAACCAAAAAAATGACCGGCTCATTGTGACCCGTTCAATGTGATTCCTCTGTTGTCGCTGTATGTGCATTTGCATACATGAAAATTAATGGATTTGTCGTGAACAGTTGTATAATGCTGCTATTGTCACTAGTCCTTAAGAACAATCCAAAATGTACCCTTTGGAACTTTATATGTATAATATTAAATTGTGTGCGTGTTTTCTTCTTCTTCTTTTGTACTGTGAATGGTCCAATGTCGATTTGATGTAAACAAGTAGAGGGCGAAGAAGCTGTGCAACTGTTAACGGTTGGAAGCTCTGTGTAGGTAGTTTAATTTCAATGTCTGGGCATTTATTACGAGTCTACTATGGCTGAGTTCTGCAGTCATTGTGGAATCATTGTCCAAGTGCTAGTCTCATTATTACAACCACTAGATAATAACTCTAGCATGTAATAATGTTAATAATTTTAGATCCCTCTATACTGAATAATGTTAACAACCCATAGTTCACACTCGGTATCAGACTTCTGTATTAGCTTATGCTCTGAGTGGAAATCTTACAGAGGTCTAGTACTCAGCGAGTAGATTTAACGCACTTCTATGTATACCGGAAGACTCTTATTAATAGTACACCTTCGGGAAATATTATTTTGGGGTAATCTTACAAGAAAGTTTCGCCTCTAACTTATAATTAATATATACTCACATTACTTGCGAGTCAACAAGGGATTTTCTCTGTTGAAACTTATTTTGTGTAGTATGATGACCATACTTAATGGGTTAAAAAAAAAAACTTTCTGAAACATTGTGCAGTAACTATTTGTTCTGTTCTTTGTTCGTTCCTCAGGGAGTGTTGGAACAATACTATTTATCCCACAAGACTAAACTACAACAAAAACAAAAAACACGAATAATAACCAAATTGATGGACAATGTGCGAAATAAATAAATACGTGTTTGTTTGTTTGTTGTTGTTTTTTAAACCCTAATTTCCGTTTACCGCCAGATTTCTCTGTGCGATTTCGATGTCTACCCCCTTGCGCGCAAAATGTCTGTTGGATCTTTTTTGTTTTAATTGTGGTGAAACTTCCCTTCTTCCCCATCGCTTCTCCTCCTCCCCCTCTTCCTCCTCACGTGGAAAAGAACGAGGAGCACACAGAGGCTGTGCCTAGAGGTGGTTGCACTATATATCACATCTTATTTGATTCCCGATTCTACCTTTACCCAGCGTGGCTGCCTGTGCTGAACTGTAAAAAGGTAAACATTTAACACATTCACTTCGAAATCCGACTGGACGTTAATTATTAACCCTCTGTCTCCTCCGCTTGGACTGTTTCGAAGTCCGCGCGCATTATTAAAGCCTTCCAAGTGAGGGTAACACTACCGCATGCGGAAGAAACGATATATCATTTGAAAATAAATGTACCGTGTTAATTTTATTAGAAACGGTGTGATTTGAATGTTGTGTTTGAGTACATGTGGAAAAAGAGTACTGTTCACGGCTTGCATTTATTTGTGTATGTTTGTTGGTGTGTTTGTGTGTGTGTGTGTGGTGTGTTTTTTTTAACATAATTCAAACGCCCGTTTTATATTTTCTTTGTAATTGTATCTGAATGTTTTGCCTAAATAGTGTTTTTAAGAAAGAAAATTCCAAAACGTAAAATAATGTTTTTTTTTTTTTTAAATATTCATTCTGAGTTCTTGTAGTAATAAGCAACTGAAAACACGTTCTCAACACAACTTCCATGCGTTTTTATGTATTTATTTATTGATGGACTCGCAAGTGTTGGGTTGCAGAGGACACTGACGTAGTTATGAATAATATTAATATCTGGTGTAAGTTATCATGTAAATCTTTAAGTGCTCGAAAGGAGTCTGGTTTTCAGACGTTAGTTTTGGCAGATTTGAGTTGCACCGCAACCTTCACCCCTACTCCACCCCCAAAAAAGATTATTTGTCTCCCCTTTTGGGACTTTTTACCCCAAACGGGGTTTTCCCGTTTCATATGATCGAATCGTGGGTATCGCCTGTACTGTTACAAAAACCAAACGTTGTACTGTTACAAAGTGAAGCGAATTAAGCTGTTGTTGCTTCTAATGCCAATTTATACACATTTTTCTTTTACTACCAATGTGTGGCGTCCCCTATATGCGCAAAGTGTCCGGGGACTCTAATCTAGCAAACGAAACGACTACCAATGTGTACAGGACAGAAAAGGACTCAGATTCCATTGTAAACTATGGTTCATTGATGTGTCAAATATAATAATGTTAACAATTTTAAAACACAGCGTTATAATTTTCTACACTAACTCGAGCTGTTAAACCAAATTAATGTAAGCTATGTATTGCTATCTTAGTGAGGCATCATGATGAGAGAGGAAGTTTATGAGACACCAACATAAATTTAAAATACGATTGTTTGATAAGTGGTGAATGTTGATAATTAAGAGTGGTGTTTCACCCGTCCCCTATACGCTTAATGTGTCCGGGGACGTAAATTTACTCAAAAAAAAAATTACTTATTAATCTATAAGACGATTTATGAGTAGTATCCTGCAAAAAATAAATGATTACTGCAGTTTAGTTGTTTTTTTTAATGGTTCGTTTTTTTTTAAATTTGATTCGGTTCCTCAAAAAGTAGATTACAAACTTGTGAAATAGCTTATAAGCATTCATGTTCATGACATTGTGTAAGTTTGGCTTGAACTGATTATTTTATCTGTCAGGTGTAAGCTATTTTGACCTGTTTGTGTGAGTGTGTGTTTGTGTCAGTGTGTGTGTTTGTCAGTTTCGTCAGGGCCAAGTTCTCATGCAGTATGATAATTATACTTTCCCATTGTTATATTGATACTTTAGCTACGATATACTATCTTCATTGCTATAATTGTTGATACCTTAGCTACGAATTCGACTTTAAAGCAAGAGTATATATTTTCATGTCCAAATTGAAACCTCGGTATAGTTGCTGAATTTTGATGTCAAACTGAGAAAAGAGATTACTTAACATTACTGAGTTTGTGTTCTTCACGTATCACGTCAAGTTTTTGTTTTTTTGTTTCTTTTAAATTCATTTTGACAATGTTTTATTATATTGGCTTGCTGTTTACAGTGGAATAAATACTTAAACACAAAGTCAGTGCTGTTTGGCCTTCTTTTGTTTTAGATAGCTTCATCTGTACAGTGCACAGTTCATCAAAATGAACACAACACATAGTTCGGTAAAAAATGGGAATAAAATTCAAAATACCATTAAAACAAACTGAAGAAGAAAAACATTCAACCCCAAACACAACAATAAAAACGATGTCATACAATTAATTGGGTTCAAACACTCACCTTCATGTGATAACAAAGAACCGCCACCATTAACACCTCCGCCGCCATCACCATATGATAATCACAATTTCGTTCCCCAATTGCTTCAAACACGCAATTTTGACGACGCGCGGTTGATAAAACTGCACACTCATTTTCTCTGCGGATTTGCCAAAACGCTGATGAGGAACTATTTACAGTTGCAATTGCAAACATTTATTCGCTAAAATGGATTTTACTGCCCAAGGATATGGATATGCGATATAAACCAACCAACAAGAGTATATAATTTAAAAAAAAAATAATAATAATTATAATAATAACAATAATAATAATAATAATAATAATAATAATAATAATAATAATAATAATAATAATAATAATAATAATAATAATAATAATAATAATTATTATTATTATTATTATTATTATTATTATTATTATTATTATTATTAACCATCCCTTGAGTAGTTACAACATCCAGTGCACTTTTTTGCGCCCTTTTAATTTAAAGTTTTACCTCTGCTGAGTCAGTCAGTCACTACATATTAAAAATGTAATATAATCACACACGCACACATACACACACGCACACACATCAATTTTCATATTCCGTGTTTAATAATATTTATCTTAAAGTTATGGTTAGGCTAACTTATCAAAAATACATTTTATTTATTTATTTATTTATTTATTTATTTATTTATTTACTGAATTCTTTTCTATCCTTACTGGGTAAGAATTATTAAGTTATTAATTTATTTACTAAATTCATTTATATTCTCTTATTGGGCAAGTTGTCCACGACATAAGTTTTATTTAGGGACTACACAAAATTGTTCACGTAGAGTCATATTACATGCTACATGCCTTGAATAAATAGTGTGTGTGGGTGCGGGTGTGGGTGTGGGGGTATGGGTTTATTACTAGTAGTACGAAAATGTGCATTTTGTGTTCTTGTACAATTTGAGGGAATTGATGACTAAGCTTACATTTCTTGTCCTAACAGTTTTGTTCTTACTTCTTGCGTGTATTCCACGATGGTTAAGTGTTGAATTGTAATGATATCATTTTGTTTAAAATAAAATTCGGTGTGTCTATATTCCAGGACGATTGAATGTTGGAATAAGTACAGCCTTTTACTACATTTACGTATGTAAAGGAATGATTGGTGTGCATGTATGAATGAATGTTATTCGCATTACAATAAACCACACTACACTACATTAATAATAATAATAAAAATAATAATAATAATAATAATAATAATAATAATAATAATAATAATAATAATAATAATAATAATAATAATAATAATAATAATAATAATAACGAGTTTTTATATAGCGGGTGCTCCAGCCTACGACCAGACTCACCGCGCTTTACATAGTCATTACATAAAAATAGGGCTTACATGCACTCGAACAAACATCGCTTTTGTTACGATACACTGTGTACAAAAATGACAAAAAAAGACACAAATAGAATAGCAAAAACTTATTAACAGCTATTTATATGCCCGGATAGACCCAGGAAAGGAAAACAGTATAAATATTTACAGCCGTGTACACACTTACGGATCAGACAGAAACAAAAGAGGAGAGAATGGCAGCGGGATACAAATCAGTCTGAATAATGCAGTTTAAAGAGGTGGGTTTTGAGGGCCTTTTTGAGTATTATTACGTTTTGAGTAGTATACATTACACTACACTACACTACACTACACTACACTACACTACACTACACTACACTACACTACACTACGCTACGCTACGCTACACTACACGAACCAATGGTCATATAGAATACCATTATCATCGTCGTCTTCGTCATCCTCGAACAAGGAAAGTCTTGGCCATCGTCATAAACAATATTAACATCATCATCATCATCATCATCATCATCATCATCATCATCATCATCATCATCACCATCATCATCATCATCATCATCATCAACAACATCATCATCAATGAGCTACTCATTTGGTTAAACCCACACAACACCCAAACACATACAAATGCCTCACCCTGCCCTACCCCTCCCCTCAAACAGGCAATTACACCATCGCACCGACACACAGTTGTATATTCTAATTACTGCCTAGTAAGTATCATTTTTTAAACAATAATTATATAATATTTTAACAATATACTTTTCCTTTACGTTGAAGAGTTAAAAATTATGACAAAATGAAACAATATAGTCATCGTCCCATTGTGATCAATACGAACTTATTACTGATGTGGCCAAGATTGACAGTGCGTCTTCGACATGCAGTAAGCTTACTTGATAGTCTTGTAACCTGCAAGTAAACTTTAATACGTTTTATTAATTTATTCTTATGTCTGTTTTGTTATTGTATTATATCTTTTAAAATATGTGTATTTATTTAAATATTTATTTGTTTGTTTATTTAAATGTATATTGATTAACTCAATTACTATCATTTTTTAAAATATGTATTCTTTTCTGCAATGCAAGTTGTCAGTTCACACACTAACAGTCTACGTTAACTATATAATTTTGGATGTGAACTTAAGACCATCAACGATAGTATTTACTTACCAATAATCCCTAATAATCGCAACAGTATTCGTGCAGTGGTTTGGATTTGATACCATCAATCCAGCGCTTTTCAAATAAAATGTAATTTTAATTAAAAAGTTTGTCAGTGTAGCCGAGCGGAGCATTTGACTCCCGTCTCTCGGCCACGACCTTGAGAACATTGCTCCACACGAGCTGTTATTTTCATTTTATCCCTCAAAAGAGGGACATAAAAATATTTGCCCTGCAAGGCGGTGAAGCGTGGTTGGGAGTACCGGGTTGCCGGCTACTAGTGCCACGCACTCTACTGCAAGGTCGCTGCCACCGACCTGAATAAAATGCCTGCCGACAATGTGGTCCCGCTCGCCACCAAACGCAGCAGGCGAATGGTCAGCCGGGGAGAACAAATGTGTCGCCTTGTTCTGCGTAACCCAATGGCATACCCAAAGGATTCTGCAAAGCAGGAGCCACCCAAGGCTAGTCTAACCAAGAAAATCAAGGTAGACAATTTCTCTCCCAAGCCTCAACCAATCGCCTCCCTTTGCACTACAGAAGCAAAAAGGGAAAATTATGCTGTGAAATTACAGTTAACAGTATTGTACAAAAACCTGTATTGTATGGGTCTACTACATTCTGGAATTCCGAATCGCGTTACATCTCCACCCATTGTGGTATATATATTACGGTAAGGCCTATCGATCTTCTACCTGGGTGTAGCTCATATGAAAATGCAAAATAATGAGACCAGGTATATCTCTAAATGACGCTGTCACCTTTTCATGCCATTGTTTAATAGCTGTTAATAGTTTCACGGCGAACAATTCATCGTGTAAGAAGATACGTCTTTACCGAGATATTCCTCAATTCAAACGCACGCCATCATTTAAATCTATTGTACATAGCTATGGAAACGGAAGATAGCCCTCGTCGCGCAATGGAGACCATAACATTGTGTGTGGAGGTTTGTTTTTCAAAATTCATAATCATCTCTCTCTCTCTCTCTCTCTCTCTCTCTCTCTCTCTCTCTCTCTCTCTCTCTCTCTCTCTCTCTCTCTCTTCCCCGTTCTCTCTCATTAAAAAAATAACCAACAACAATTCAGGCATTAAAGCAGCTGCCTTAAGACTGTAATCAACCGTTACCTCGGTATCCTCCCATCCACCCCCACCCCCTTACACACACAACCACTGCCCCTCTTCCCCACTGCGCTCACACACATACACGTATATACACGCACATACATCGCCCTTCTCCACACACTTTTCTAGAACACTCTATGTTGTTGTTTTTTGTTTTTTGTATTGGCCTCAGTGTTTTAAGCTTATTTATTTACGCATTCGTTCTTTTATAGCTCTCTTCCAGCTCAAGAGCAGCTCAAGCCGCAGGATCCAAGTCAAGCCACCCAAGGCGCTCATTTGCAGCCATTGGGCGCGTCGTCCAACCCACAGCACGATCCTGGGAGACCGGCGGTGTATAAGGAAGAAGAGACCTAGTGCGCGTTGGGTGTATTGGTGTAGAAGGCACTCACCTGTCTAGGACATGGGCGTCAAGAGCTTTAAAGTCCGTGCGAGGGAATGCGTGCGTGCACAGAGTGGACCTCGGTTTATACTCTCATCCGAAGGTGTTGTCGAAAGCTTTTGAAAAAGCAACCATAAAATCAGTGCCAGGGCCATCGTGTCATTATAACGACAAGACAGACAGGGAGAAGAGAGGGGGAGGAAACAGAGAGAGATAGAGAGAGAGACAGACAGACAGACAGACAGAGACAGAGACAGAGAGGCCAGGACCGGGTGATGATGGCAGTGTTTTAATGATCAGCCATGTGAAAAGATGAGGGCAAGATATGGCCCGATGGGAGCAAAGGCGCGTTTATTCCACTCCGGGCTTATTTCCTGCCGCGGACGCCTTGGGGAATATCAATCCGCGCCAAAGGGCACGGGGGTCAATTTGTTTTATTGATCACTGCGCACTTCAGCACCCACTGACGACCACACAACAGAAAGCACCAAGCAGTATTTACTGCTACTAACTTGCTAGAAGTACCACACGCGTTTGTGGTGGTGAAGGAGTTAGGCTTAGAGCGTCAGCTCAATCACCAACGATCGAGCATGGGAGTTTTTCCAATAGAGAAGAAAGAAATGGCATGAACCACGAGGTACGACGAATTCAACTCGGAGGTCACCGTTTTCGAAGAGGGGGGGACCAATTGTGAACATGGTACAGGTCGCGCTCTCTCTTCTTCCGCATGAACTGCCTTAAGACTCCCAAGACCTCGGGAGACGACATATTTGCGTGCTGGGGTCACGCCATACAGCCGTCATGCTGCTAATCTACCATTTGTTCTTCTTTCCATTCTATCGCCTCTGACTGTGTTGACCATGGACTTGCACTGGGGGTCCATTGCCTGAGACAACAAGAAGTCTGGGACTAAACCTGGGACAAAATCATAATTGGCAATGCGTTTTGGATCGGGGCAACTGTTAAATTGTCTTGGGCTATTGTTTAAGACCTTCCGTTCATCAAATTTCACCCAGGAGCACGGGATTTCTTCTGTTGTAAAAACTCCAGTGCTGAAACGCCTCTTCTTCGAGCTTTGCACTTAGCATAAAGGTTACTTCCTCTAGAGCGTCATAGTTCATTGTAGTAGACCTACTGCAGCTGATTGCTTGCATGTTCCTACGCTACTTTTCATATTTGAAGCACACGAAAAGATCACACGCGCTGAAGACTCAGATCGTGGACAGATATTCACCCGCCTTCATTTATGCGAAACAGTTGTTCAAACCGTTACACTGGATAACGTAAAGTCTGATTGTTTTCTGCTTCCCCAAACCTAGACCCTCTTGTAACAATGTACAATAAACTTTATGTGTTGTCATGGTCACTGTCAGAGTCAACGGCGACCATCTTTCCGCCAACAGTCATAGGATGGCGTGTGTCGCGTTCCCCCAGACGTGCTCATAATTGCGCGCGCTTCAATGCCTCCAGTCGGAAGTGACGTTGGCCTTTGTGCCGCGCATGCTCAAACGAGGGAGACTCCTCTTCCTCCGGAGGTGACATTCCTTTCGTTGGTTTGTCGTCTGCTATCGCATCATGAAAGCGCACTTGACTGGAATCGATTTCTGAACAAAAACGTTTGCCCTTTTATACTGCCGCCATACAAATCATAGCACATAATGGCGAGAGAGAGAGAGAGAGAGAGAGAGAGAGAGAGAGAGAGAGAGAGAGAGAGAGAGAGAGAGCACACAAAAAAGAAGCAAAAAGATGTGCAACAATGAACCAAAATGTCACAATTTCCTTTCAGAATACGCATACAATATTATATTGTGCATTCAAAAGAAGAAAAAAAAACAATAACACATTTACAAAACAAAAACAAGACGGTAAGCCAATCCAATGTATTTCCAGACATTTAACAAACATTTATGAAAACGATCACTTTTATTTTATTTTGGTGTGCCTGTTCTGTCCCAAAGAAGCAAAACGAAAACACGAAATGACTGGCTACTTTTTGAACTATCCGCAAGCAAAACATTGTTCAAAATCTGTTCAGCCAGTATTATAAATACGGCGCCAAACGTGTTTATAAAATGATGGACCTCAGTGCCCTTGACCTTTGGGAAATTACAAATATGGATCATACAAAAGTCTGAGCAATATATAAAACATCTGCATAGTTAAAAAAAAAAAAAAGAAGAATCAAAATCGGTCCATGTTATTTTTGACAGAATTAATAAAAAGGTAATGCAAAACTAAAATAAAAATGCTTTGAACAGAAAAGTAAAATACCGACCAACGGCGTAGCAAACCAGCCGACTGACAGACCAATGGATTACCCTTGAATGATTTGTCATGAGTTGAGTACCTGCATACCAAAAATCATCCACATTGGATCAGTCGGTTTTTTTTCTTCAGATGTTTAGCCAAAGGTGGTTGGCAAAGAATTGAACCCAGCTACCTGGACTTTTAATCGAGGTCAAATATGATGTTACAGGAAGCTCGCCACTTACCCAGGTAATGTTCCTTTAAGGTTTGAGCAAAATATGTCCAGTGGATCTTGAGATATGACGTACAACGGACCAAGCGACAGATAGACCGACCGTAGTAGGACAGACCGATATTAGGCTCATTCCGATTCACGGCTGTTTCAAAGTATTACAAAAGGAATGTTCTCGACTAACAATCTTTTGTTTCTATTGTACAACTATTATATGTGAAGCGTTTAGATGTTTATTTCTGTTTTCTTTTATGCATCGAAATGTCATGTCTGTATAAACTGCCACCGGCAGATGGTATGGAAATTTGACAAGAAAGAAATTTTCAAAAGGACAATTATTTTTTTCTCTCTTTTAATATATGATTATCTTGTTCTTCTTGTTTTTCTTCTTTCGTCTTCAGTTTGTGAAACTCTTTAACAAAAACGAGAAGAAGAGGAAACTGATGTTTATAGAGATAGAAGGGAAAGATCAAATAATTTCAAAAGAGCACTGTGATTCCGAGCACGCAAAAACTCGCAGACGCCGAGCTGGGCTGGGGCATATTTCAAAATGTCACTCTGCATCGGAAAGGGGTTACTTGAAAAATCACCTCACAAAACCTTTCTACCCTCCTCATCTACCCTCTCTCCTAAATACCCTACCCAGCTCACCCCCACCCCACCCCTCTGTTCCAACGATGCCCGACGATACGATACGTATCAGTATCACTGTTGCCATTATTCCAGTTACTCACATCTCGCACTGACATAGTGACATTGTAGTTCTGTTCATGTTCATTCTTCTTTCTCAGCCCCCTATTAACACTAGTTCTTTTCGTCTTCAGTCTTCTCTTTGCACCCTACCCCCTACCCCACCCCTCCATCCCCTCAACAACAATCCCTTGCAGCTCTCTAGCCATGCTACCAACACTCAAAGACCTTGAAAAACAAGTTTGTCCGTATACACTTTTGGGTGGGAGTTGGGGATGGAGGGAGGGGGTGGAGAGAGAAGAAGGGGAAAAGCATAATGGTTCTTTTTGCCGTCTCTATGGCGACGAAGAGCGCAGATCTCAATATGGAAGACTGATCAACTATAAAGGTCGGGGCCAACAAACGTGGCGGTTGAAGTATTCCTCTTCGCTTTTCATTTTCCCCCCATCAAACCCTAACTCCGAAAAGCCAAGTGTCGGCCCGCAAAACTCGCCCCGCACTTCCGATCCGCCAGAAAAGGGACAGAACTCGGCACTACCTCTCAAGACAGTGGCCTCCCTTCTGCCACAGCGGAGCTGACGGTTCTTGAAATTTAATTTCGAGTGATGAAATTTTGGAGCAAAAAGGATTCAAATGGAAATGCACTCCGTGACGGATTGTTTCTTTTCCCCCTATCCTCCAAGATCTGGAAAGTTCAGTGGAGACAGCGACAATATTCCTGACACTAATCATTAGTCACAAGCGATGCCACCACTCTCCTAACACTGCTATTCATAACTGCTAATCCGTACATGCAGACACGTGAGGACGTAGGGGAGGTATAAAGGGAGGTTAGAAGGTAAGGGTAGTTCAGTTGGTAGAGCGTCTTACTAGTTAACCGAAAGGTACCTGGTTCGAATCCCGGATTGGCCAATGTGTGACCATATTACTTTCCCCTTACCTTCAACTGGTTCGCTGGTGTCAGAATAATGTGACCAGTAGTCGCTTATACGCTTCGGTGTCGTGTGACTATAATGTGCAGTTACACAGGTAAAGCAGATAAGAGGCACTGCAAGAGCTGTAATCAAATCCATGAATAACAAACGGAAATAAAATGCATACACGTCGGTTTTACCAACAACAATAAAACTTGTTGAAAACTTTACATTAAAGCCAACGTGTACAAAATAATAATAATAATAATAATAATAATAATAATAATAATAATAATAATAATAATAATAATAATAATAATAATTATTATTATTATTATTATTATTATTATTATTATTATTATTATTATTATTATTATTATTATTATTATTATTATTATTATTATTATTATTGTTATTATTATTATTATTATTATTATTATTATTATTATTATTAGTATTATTATTATTATTATTATTATGATACAGACTTCTCCTCAAGCCCACTCTTCCGGCCACTGAGTAAATAGATATGAGGGTGGATTTACAAGCATGTGCCTTTCTTTGAGCGGGTGTTATCTCTCTCGCTTAACGTTTGCCCTGTCACATCGTGTCTTCAAAAAGCTTCCCCCTACCATATTAGTAGCATCAAACCTTTATTTGGGTTCCGGCGAGGAAGAAAACTGGCATAGCAATGCAAACCTTCGCTGCTGTTTTCTCCCTTAATCGTCTTACGCATAGCAACAAATAACACACCGCCCGAGGCGATCCTGAGGTATGAAGATGCACACAGCGATCTTAAACAAATTGTCCTAGACAATGAACAGTTGTCCCCATTCAAAACTTGTCTCCTCTCCCTTAGCTGCTTTTCGGGACAGAATGCCTAAATTCTGATTCTTTGTTTCAGACAGCAGGTATATCTAAGTTCTAAATTGCGTACACAGATTTTCCGTTTTTCTTAACGCATCATATACCTTCTCTATAGGTAAACGGGAAGTGGATTGCTGGAGCCTTCAAGTAAAATGGTAAAATCTTTGAGGTGTAAAACTAGGTCCTGTAGAATACAACTTTACTTGCCTCTCCTCAGTTAGTATACTTTATAGGACTACCTTTGTGGCACGCATAAGTCGTACCAGTCGTTCTCAAAAATACAAGATACTAGATGATTTAGTATCCCAATTTTTACACACGGAAATGTGACATGTGGGAAACATACATAACATAAGCACGAAACATGGCCAGGACAATATCATAGTCAGTTAGTACACAACTTTATGTATAACATCATCATTCATTCACATGAACATTCTCGGACACCCTAGCACTCAAACTGTTAGGAAATAAAATCATTAAAAATATGTACAGTGATACAAATAGCATGCGACCAAATGAAGGCATGGCTTAAATGGAATGATAACAGTTAAATATAACAGTTATGACCCGGGGGAAAATAGATAAGACAATTTAGTTTTGGACACTAATTAAGCAAGTACATTATTATCGCCAGTATATAGAAACGTAGCGGTTTCCTTCATCTGAAACACTGTTATATTAGATGAAAGTAGTAATTACTAAATTACATAGAATGGCTATCAGCAAATAATACGAGAGGGTCAACGGTGAACAGCCTCAACAACTTTGACGTGTTTAAGCGGTCCGCAAATAGATGGAAGCTCTATTTCCCTTCAACACATCTCCACAGGGTTGCAGGGGTCATCCATCGCCATCGTCATCGTTAAACATTCCTACTGAACGGCTTTCAATCAGTGGTAAGTGAGGACGACTTTATGGTGGAATTCAATGTAACTGATATGACCTCAACAAAGCCTAGAAATAGATATAATAATGTTTATAACAACAACAAGAACAAGAACAACAACAACAATAATAATAATAATAATAATAATAATAATAATAATAATAATAATAATAATAATAATAATAATAATAATAATAATAATAATAATAATAATAATAATAATAATAGATCTATTACTAACAATAATAGTGTTTATTTATATAACGCTTTTTCCTAAGTAAACCAGTTCAAAGGGCAGAGTGTTTTTAAATAAAAACATGCTTACTGCCACTTGCACTTCTGCAATCTTCATGAGATTGAGGGCAGGGAGTTTAGCGCTATTCAAGTATATTTGATTGGATAATAATAATAATAATAATAATAATAATAATAATAATAATAATAATATTAATAATAATAATAATAATAATAATAATAATAATAATAATAATAGGTCTATCCCACGCTTTTTATTCAATAGAAACATAAAGCGCGGCGATCCGAAGAGATCGCTATTACAGAAGTCGGAAGATAAATCTTTTTTTTTTTTTTTTTTTTTTTTGGGGGGGGGGGGGGGGGGAATTTTAGATTGACTGTATTCTATACCATTATTAAAAGGAAGGAGGAAACCGGAGTACCCATAGAAAGCCCTCGGTGTTCTGAAAAGTTTCGTACCTCAGTCACGTAAGTTCGTCCCAGGCGGGGTTCGAACCCGCGACCTCCGGCATAGGAAACCAGCTCACTATCCACTGAGCTACCAAGCACCCCCATATATCAATGCATTGTCTTTACTTTTTTGACTGGAAGGGTAAGCCAAGCCTGCGTTAAGTTACAAGCTGCCAACCTGAAGAAGATCGTTTAGATGTCATCTTAAACTTGTTGTTCAAAGTTCTTAGCAGACACACAACAAAGTCCCAAGTGGAGGTTTAGAACGACAACAAAATTTACACATTAAGAAAAGGAAGAGATTAAAAAAAAAAAAAAAAAGACAGACATGGAAACAAGAAATGCAGACGTTAGCAATGGAAGGAATAGCAAAAGCATCTCCGACTGTATACATACTATCTGATTTGTGAAAAGTAAACACAATTTGCGGGCGGTAATTGCAGCGGAAGACCGACCTACGCTGCTGTCTAAATATCCGCTAACATCCAAAACTTCTCCCATCCTCTCCCGGCCGACGCCACCCTGCTCCACCATTTTGTGACGACACCGGAAGGAGCTCCGTATGAAATAAATGACGAGGGCCTTTCTTCTTCTTCTTCTTCTAGTTCTTTTTTTTTTTTTTTTTTTTTTTTTTTTTGAACATCTCGTTTTTTGCTTTGAGACCTCGCTTATCCAATTTGACACGAATATGTCTGGGATAGGCAGTCAGAGGAACGAAATGTAGGGAGCTAATTGTCAGATAAGCTCAGCGAGTTTTAGCACTGGTTGTTATTACATGTTTAGAGTCCGCTGGACCTAAAGCAACAATCAATCAATCAATCAATCAATATTACATGTTCAAATAGGCCTAACGTCTCTATCAGTCTTAATACGGAGAACAGCTTCTCCAACGATGTCGCCGGTCAGATGTGCCCGAATAGAGAAACATTCTATTTTCCTTCTACCCTCAGCGTTGCTGGCCACCGTTCATATTTGGTCATCCCCAATAAAAAGGCTTTTGATCGCTATCAATCACCGATGGACAACGACGCGGAAAGAGTGTGGCTGAAGTAAAACTAAGACAGCTCATCGACAACTAGCACGCGTCAACGGTGAAGCAAATGGCTTCTCCGACGTTGATCTTTGATAGTTGTAGTTCAGCTCTGAGTCTAACTGCTCTGGATAAGGTGGCTGTCGCACGATAAAGGAAGAATAAGAAAAATGGCTGTTCATAACCGGAGGAAACATCTAGGAGATAGAGTCACGCCGGAACGCAAACATTCCGTCAAACCGCGGCCATTCGTTACTACCGGTTTTTGCATACCGATCTCCTATATGAGTTATGAATGTCTCACTGACGGCATGTTCCAGTTTTGAAAACCAAAAGGGTCGGTATGGATTGTTCAGGTTCAAAGCGCGTCGAACTGTACCAACATACAGTGGAGTGATGTTAATTTTTAAACAATCAAACTATATATGGATTTATTTTTCTGCGCAATTATATAGACTCTTTGAGTGTTTTCGTCAAAACAAATACGACTATTGCGACAGAGGCATTGAGAACTCCCTTTTCTCAGACCCAGCTTCATAACTTCCATAATGATATTGGATGCAGTCAATCTAAAAATTGAACAAGAAAACTTCGATTTTCCTTCAGTCTTCTAAAAGCGATTTTCCTGCCTTTACACCACAGGTGGAGTGATAGGTGTGTGTTTGCTGCGTAATTGTAAGAGTGTGTTGAAAATGTCATCCTGTATGTTGCTAAAGTTCGACGCGCTTTGAACGTCATTGATGATTTAGGGAAAAGCGCGTATACAGCATCCATTGTTATTATTGTTGTTGTTATTATTATTATTATTATTATTATTATTATTATTAATATTATTATTATTATTATTATTATTATTATTATTATTATTATTATTATTATTATTATTATTATTATTATTATCATTATAACGGCAATGCCCACCTCCTCTCTCTCTGGTTGCTTTACCTAACAGGCCATTCATTGTTGGATCAATGTTTGTGTTTGAAAACGGTGGTCATGCATTTATGTCAGAGAGTGGAACGAAGCCAGGAGGGTTGCTGAGAACAGAGAAAGATGGAGTACGCTGAATAAACGATCATCTGTGGTACCCCAACGACCTTGAGTTACAGGATAGGATAGGATAAGAGAGATTGGATGATAAAGAGGAAGTGAATAGGGATGGATGAAAGGTGGAAGGATACTTTCGCTGGGTGCACGTGTCTATAGCGAAAGTTGAGCGAGGATTATAACCTTCCGAGGGCAAGACAGAGAAGAGCGAAGTATGATAAGTTTTTGAATATGCGCACTGCAGGCTAGAGTTTCAAAGAGGAAAGACCTATTTTTTTGAGTGTCTTGGATCTTCTTATGATTTTGAATTCTCTAGAGGAATTTGACAGGGCTGAATAGGCAGTGAGAGTGTTTGTTCAGAGGCAGACAGCGTCGTTAGAAGCTTAATTTAGCTTTGAGAATAACTGCGTTGGTCTGTAAAAATAGCAATTTTTTTGGATGAGCGGTAAAGCTAAATAAAAGTAGCCTAGCTTATTTCCAAATGGGCGTGTTGAAAATCTTGTTTGTGACTGTTGCCTTGTTGGCACGTGAGTGTGACAAGGCGTGCAATCACCCTCTGACGTAGGCTAGCCCCAGTCATTCCACACTCAGCCAACGACGATTCCCACTTAACCAGCCATCGCTAGCAGGCTCGCTCGCCAATTCGCTTAAGCCCCGCCCCTCGGGCATCAAGTTAAAGCCTGCCACAGAACCTGACTTAGTGTCAGACCCAAGCCTCCCAGCCTTGAAGTCACAACCTGTCCGAAGACACGTCTCCATCACCGAGTGACCTCTGAGCTTCGACAGTACCCGTGTGCTTCCACCCGTCTTAAGTCAAGGTAAGAGAGGGAACTTACTCTTTGTCATATAGCAGACCCATCACCCGTCGTTCGCCCATCATGTTCATGCGTCCTGTCGATATGTATGTTCATGTTTATAGTTTTGCCTTGATGTGTTGCTGTGACTTGTATTTATCCCTTGCACCTATTTTCTACCTTGTATATGACCCATGACATGTTTGGATTTATGCTTGTATGCTCCGTTAGCCCCATGTGTAAATACCCCATGCCAGGCTACCCCCTCCACATAGATTAAAGTCCCCACTACAACCCCTTTGCCCTGTACCCTTACATTTGCTTTCCACCATGCTCCCAATGTATAAATATTTGCCCTGTTGCCAACCCCATCCTAATGCGCCGAAGGTATCATATACTAGCGGCTGCCAATAAACTCCACTTTGGCCCAGTAAATCTAGTTGCATTGTTTGACTGTTGGTATATGCGCCGGCTCAAACCTTGACCGGTCAACCAATTTGAATTCTGAGATGGGCGATTGTACCACAGGCCCTGAATCCACACTATCCCGATCCCCCGCTGATACAGAGTCTGTATTACATTACAGACGGGTTCCTGTACCGGGCGAATCACCCCGGCCTTGTATCATCTCCCAGTCGCTGACCCGCTGCAGGCCCCTGTCATCCCAGGAGGTCAATGAGAAGCGTGACTCGGGACTTCGCCATTTTTCTAGACGGCTAGCTACGAAAGCCGAATTCTAGTCCTGTACCTGCACAAGACAATCACTCGTGATCGATGCGTCACCGCGTGACCAACTGACCTGCATCATCACCGCCCACGCCACCGACCGTGGTAAACAAGCCACCCAGAGTATCCTGGACCAATCGCCGCTCTGCAGTACCGAGCTAAGTGATTAGCCTACGAGAATCCCCACTCGCCAGATTATCAGAGAGACTCTTAAACCATACAGATACACTCTCGCCCTGTGATGAAATCAGTCTACAGTAGCTCTAGTACCCCTGATATTGACTACCCAGAATATCACCGAACTACTCCTTACTGAAAGACGCTATTCCAGTGACTCACTTTAGAAGTATTTGACCTACACTACCCACTTCAAATTAATAAAAGTACATAGTTATAGAAATTGCAATTATCCTGACTGGCCTTTGTATCTGAATTTCTTAACTAGTGTAGCTTACCATCTATCTCGTCTATCCCCTGTCTGTCTTCCACTCATGTAGCTGGCCTAGCATTAATCTCTTGAATGTCATCGCACCATTAACCTAACAAAGGAGGTAATACAGCGCGAGAGATTAAGAGCTTACCCCCATCCCCCAACCCCTCTCTTCGTGACATTAACTTTGGCGACCCCGACGAGACTAAAAGACTTAGGTTCCCCCTTCCAACCCAACGAGACAAAAGACTTAGGTTCCCATCCCAACTTGACTAGACTTAGGACTTAGCTTAATTTCCACCCCAGCCCAGTATAGATAGGACCCAGCCCTCTAAGCCTAGTAGTATATAGCATAGCCCCATAGGTCCCTTACTGGCTTTCCCGAGTGGTGGTATCTCAAAAGGCTTTTTCTTGCATTCATTTTTGTATTTTTGATTGATTGCATTTTGTCTTTGCACAAGTATATCAACTAACAAGTTAGCATCTCCCTTCTATGTCTCTGTCGACGTGCGCGTACAACCGGTTGCTTCCCTTTACATGCTTTGCGCTCCATATACTTCGTCGGCCTAAAATAATTTTTTAGAAACTTCAAAACCCAGGGGAGTTATGGGTAGGGAAATCATTTTCTGAAATGACGTCGGCAGGACTCTTCGCGATTAGTGCATGGCATACGAGACACACGCAAAATGGCGTCACAAGAAGATTGGTTAGATCTGAATTCGTCTAATTTGACCTCGCATGCTGCTAAAAAACAAAATGTAATTGGAATTTGCTTTCACAAATCAAAAGAGAGCGAGACCACAACAAAGTACAACGAGCCAAGGCGACGCAAACACTCAAGGCCGACAGAACAAAAAGCACACAAAATACAAGAGGTAAGTACCCGTGACCATACAGTCAATAAAGTAGGCCTAACCACCATTGCAAAATAGGATTGATCATCACCATGATTGAATTTTTCCACCCCACCTTCCAATCGGTACGGAATCGAACATATGCTCAAATCATCATATCTTTGACAGAACTTGCATATATACAGTGTGATGCAAGCGATAAATGAACCATCACATCGAAGCGACTCACGATCGCCTGCACTGAGCTCACATATATGTGTGCATGTTTCTATAAATCCATCGTGTTCTCCTTCGATAATTGAGCAAAGCCTTTGTTCACTACCAGAAATATGCAGTTCCTCTCCCAACTTTCGTTTAATTTCAGCCAGCACATCTTCGCGAGAAATGGCGACCATGACTTCAACCGTAGCTAGTTATCAGTTACTTCCCTTGAACAGATTTCCCAGAATTCTCTATTCTATTTTTAGGTTTGGGATAGCTTGTGGATAAAACCAAGGGCAACGGGACCACCGCACGTCGACTGGGGGCAATACGAGATACTAACTTGTTAGTTGATATACTTGTGGTCTTTGTGGTTGTGTTGTTTTCGCCCCTTTGCAGTTTCATCGTAGCTCATCCAGCCCACCCCCTTGTTTTCCGTCAGTGTACCCCCTTGTGTGCGCCCCTCATTCCGGTTAGGACTTTTGCAGGGTAAGTTACCTCCCTTACCATGGCCGACCGGGGAGAGCTTGCGCTTAAGTACAAGAGTATTGGCGAGAGCTTAGGGCTCGCCGGCACCGAACTCAAGGACTACGTCCTGGCTAGCGTAGATGCGGACGTGGCCGAGGAAAAGTTGAAGAGGGAGGAGAGGGCTAAGGAGCGAGATGCGAAGAGGCAGGAGGAAGAAAGAGCAGCGGCACTGAAGAAAGAGGAGGGGAAAGAGCGCATCGCCGCGGAAGAACGGGCCGCCGCCCGGAAGAAAGAGGAGGAGAAAGAGCGCATCGCCGCGGAAGAACGGGCCGCCGCCCGGAAGATTGCAGAGGAGGAGAAAGCCGCCGAGCGGAGAAGAGAGGAGGCGAAGGAGAGGATTGCAGAGGAGGAGAGAGCCGCCGAGCGGAGAAGAGAGGAGGCGAAGGAGAGGATTGCAGAGGAGGAGAGGGCCGCCGCAAGGAGGAAGGAGGAGGACGAGAGGATCGCGGCACTTGAAGAGAAGAGGAAGGACAAGGAGCTCGAACGGCGCCAAGCACTCCTCCAGCTTGAGCGCGACCGCCGCGATTTAGGTATCGCATCGCCCGCGAGCGAAGACTACTCGCTCATCGCCCCCAGCTTCGCCGCCAGCACCGGAATACCCGCACTCCCCCCGCCGATTCCGGGGATGAACTTCCCCCTGGACCCATTCGTCGAACGAGACGAATCGATTGAAGTCTATCTCGCCCGATTCGAACGAGTCGCGGGAGAAAACAGTCTTGACCCCCAGTACTGGTATCGCAAGCTCAGTCATGGCCTTAAGGGGAAGGCCTATGAAATCCTGGCCAAGACGCCGACTTCCGAGGAGGGAGACTACCCCGCCCTCAAGAAAGCTCTACTGCATGGTTTTGAGCTCTCAGGTGAGCACTACCGCAAGAATTTCCGGAACTCCCGGAGAGAGAAAGGGGAGAAGTTTACGCAGTTTGCCGACCGTCTAGCTACGCTACGGGACAAATGGATAGAGCAAACTGACGAACCAAAGACGTACGACGGATTGCTAGAGTTGATGCTAGCCGAGCAACTCCGAGGGACAATGCCAGCGGAACTTCGGACTTTCGCCGCCGAACAGGGGGCCGCTCGCCTTGAAGACCTTATCATCGTCGCGGACCGCTACCTCACCGCCCATCCCGACGACAGACAGCCTCGCCGTGATCCCCCCGCACCCTCGTCGCCAGATACCCGCCACCAGCCTCGCCGGCCAGTCCCGCCAGCGAACCACCGTCCACAACCGCCCAAAGGACGCCCAAACCCCGGAGCAGAGCCAGGGAAGCGGAGCACAGAGCTCTACTGCGGCTACTGCCAGCGCCGAGGACACACCCGGGAGAAATGTTTTCGCCGCATCAGCGACCAGCGTCGCAGACAAGGTACCGTACTGGCCCTACGCCAAGTTACCCCCGACGGGAACCCGGTAACCCCCGTCGTCACTCCCGCCGATCGACCGGCCGTCACCGAGCAAGTGACTGTCAACGATCGCCCAGCCCACTGTCTATACGACACTGGACTCACCTTCGACGCCGTCGTCCGCCGTTCGCTCATCAGGGAACAAGACCTGACCGGCGAAACTATCACCCTGAAGTTGGCCGACGCGTCCCAACCCAGCACCACGCTCCCTATAGCCCGGATCCAAGTCACCAGCCGATACGTCACGGGAACCATTCAGGCTGCCGTGATGGACCAGCCCCTGTACGACCTGATTTTAGGATGCCGATACGTGTTCTTGGGTATGCCGCCCCAGCCTGTGGAGTCGATGGCCGCCGTCCAGACGCGCGCCCAGGCGAAAACAGCCGCGACACCACCCCCGATACCCAACCAGATGCCGGAACAGATCCGGAAGGCCCAAGAGAACGACGTCACCCTCCGCAAGTGCTACGGAAAGCTTCCCGCCGCACGCACTCCACCCAAGTCCGGGGACTTTTTCGTCGAAGACGGACTCCTCTTCCGTCAGAAGGACGACCATTCTCAACTCGTCGTACCTGCGACACTTCGCCCCCAAGTCCTGGAACTTGGCCATAGCATGCCCCTAAGTGGACATATGGGCATAGGAGCGACCACTCTACGCATCAGCGCTCAGTACCACTGGCCCGGGATGACCGAAGACGTGAAGCGCTACGTCAAGTCCTGTCGCCAGTGCCAACGATACTCGCCCCGCCATCACACCGTACCGGTCACTATCAGCCCCACCGTAGTTGTCGGAACGCCCTTCCAGCGAGTGGCTGTCGACATAGTAGGACCCCTTCCGCGGACCAAGAAGCGGAACCAGTATCTACTTACCCTTGTCGACGCTTGCTCGATGTGGTGTGAGGCCGTTCCTCTACCGAAGATCGACGCCGCCCGAGTCGCCGACGCGCTCGTCACCATATTCACACGAGTCGGATTCCCGGACAACATCTTGACCGACAACGGGTCCCAGTTCACCGGAAAACTCATGCAGGAAGTTTTCCAACTACTCCGCATTCGCCATATCCGGACTCCACCCTACCACCCCGCTAGCAACGGACAGGTCGAGCGCCTAAACGGGACTCTCATCTCGATTATCCGCAAGATCGCCGACGAACAGCCGGAAGCGTGGGACACATACGTCGCGTCAGCGCTCTTCGCGTATCGAGAGACCCCGCACACCTCCACCGGATACACGCCTTCCACGCTGCTTTTTGGAAGACCCCTTTCCGGACCTCTGGCCGCCTTGCGACGTAGCTGGACCGACGCCAAACTGGACGAGGCACCGGTCGACGCCACGAAATACGTCACGAAGCTCCAAGAAACCCTCAAGGCCACATGGAAAGCCGCCTCCGCCAACCTGAAGAAGGCGAGAGAAAGGCAAGCCCGCTATCATAATCGCCGCGCCCGGGACCGAGAACTACAGGTAGGAGACCAAGTCCTACTGCTTCTCCCCAGCGGCACCAACAAGCTAGACATAGCTTGGCAGGGACCCTACCCGGTGCTTGAGAAGCTCTCCCGTACCACTTATCGCATCGAGGTAGGCGGAAAGCCCAGGACCCACCACATCAACCTGCTCAAGCGGTACCTGGAGCAACCCGCACCCGCCCCCGACTCCCACTCGCTACTCACGGTCGCGCTGGCCGTCGAAGTGGATGGCACAGAGACCGGCGTCGCCGAGTTTCCACTAAAAGGGAAGGAATCCTTCCGGGACGTCTCTCTGGACCCCTCACTCCCCGCCGGCCAGCAACGCCAACTACGCGCCATCGTAGCAGAATACAGGGAAGTCCTCACCGACATTCCTGGGAGGACGGACCTAGAAGAAGTTCGACTAACCCTGACGGACCCCACTCCCGTCCGACAGAAGCCGTACCCCGTCCCACTTTCCCAGCAGCAAGTAGTAAGAACGGAAGTAGAGGCTCTGCTACAAGCCGGAGTCATCGCTCCCTCCCGTTCCCCCTACAGCGCAGGAATAGTTCTATCACGGAAGCCCAGCGGAGAACATCGCCTCTGTATCGACTTCCGGCAGTTGAATCTCGTAACCCAGTTCGTGCCCGGACCCCTATCCGACCCAACAGACTTGTTTGCAAAGCTACAATCCGCCCGATACTTCTCCAGAGTGGATCTAAGCAAGGGCTTTTACCAGATTCCCGTGCACCCTTCATCCCGCCAGTACCTGGCCTTCAGCACGATGGACGGCCACTATGAGTTTAACGTTCTGCCGTTTGGTCTACACAATGCCCCAAGTATTTTCAGCACGATGATGCGGAAGCTGTTGGACCCCCTCCACTGTCCGTTCGTACACTCTTTCATGGACGACATACTCGTCGCAACGGAGACCTGGGAGGAGCACCTGCGAGTGGTGCGCCAACTCTTGCGCCGCCTCAAAGAAGCTGGCCTCACTGCCCGGCCGACCAAATGCCAGTTCGGTTATCAAGAGCTGGAATTCCTTGGCCACACCATCAGCCATGGACAGCTCCGGCCTCTGGAAAAGACCGTCCAGCGCCTTCGAGACGCGCCACGCCCCAAGACCAAGAAAGATGTCCAGTCCTTCCTGGGACTGAGTGGCTTCTATCAAAAGTTTGTACCCGGATACAACGGGATCGCCGCGCCACTATCCAGCCTAACCCGGAAAACCGCACCGGACCGAGTCCTCTGGACCCCGCAATGTGAAGCTGCCTTCCAGGAGCTCAAGGACAAGCTGACGTCCCAGCCAGTCCTGCGACTCCCCAACCACGGACAGCCCTTCGTCCTGCGCACAGACGCCAGCGACGTAGGCCTCGGAGCCGTTCTACTCCAACGGGACTCCGCGGACGCCCCGACGCTCTTCCCCGTCGCGTACGCCAGCCGGAAACTTAAGCCGGCCGAACAGAATTACGCCACGTCGGAGAAGGAGTGTCTCGCCCTCGTCTGGGCAGTCCAGAGGTTCCAACTGTATCTCTACGGCTCGCACTTTACCGTCCAAGTGGATCATCAGCCGCTCTCATTCCTGGCGACCTCCAAATCGCTCAACGCCCGGCTGATGAGATGGGCTCTGCTGCTCCAGGCATACTCTTTCCAGCTGGAGCACATCCCAGGAAAAGACAACCACGGCGCAGACTTCCTCAGCCGTCACCCCGCAACCGACTCCAGCGAGTCGCCCCTGAGGGCCGACGCCCCAGCCTTCATTCCCGCCGCCGCCCACTAACCGTAGCCGAAACCCGGCAGCTCCGCGGACCCCAGCCTTGGGCATCCGCCACCGACTACCCGGAACCCTGCATCGCCCCGCATCACCCGGATCATCGCAAACCATCGTCTCACCCGGCAGCCGACCTCAGAGCTGATTGGCCGCGTCTTAGTCGAGGCCTACGACCTCGCCTTTTTCCTTGGGGGGGCCTCTGTGACAAGGCGTGCAATCACCCTCTGACGTAGGCTAGCCCCAGTCATTCCACACTCAGCCAACAACGATTCCCACTTAACCAGCCATCGCTAGCAGGCTCGCTCGCCAATTCGCTTAAGCCCCGCCCCTCGGGCATCAAGTTAAAGCCTGCCACAGAACCTGACTTAGTGTCAGACCCAAGCCTCCCAGCCTTGAAGTCACAACCTGTCCGAAGACACGTCTCCATCACCGAGTGACCTCTGAGCTTCGACAGTACCCGTGTGCTTCCACCCGTCTTAAGTCAAGGTAAGAGAGGGAACTTACTCTTTGTCATATAGCAGACCCATCACCCGTCGTTCGCCCATCATGTTCATCGCGTCCTGTCGATATGTATGTTCATGTTTATAGTTTTGCCTTGATGTGTTGCTGTGACTTGTATTTATCCCTTGCACCTATTTTCTACCTTGTATATGACCCATGACATGTTTGGATTTATGCTTGTATGCTCCGTTAGCCCCATGTGTAAATACCCCATGCCAGGCTACCCCCTCCACATAGATTAAAGTCCCCACTACAACCCCTTTGCCCTGTACCCTTACATTTGCTTTCCACCATGCTCCCAATGTATAAATATTTGCCCTGTTGCCAACCCCATCCTAATGCGCCGAAGGTATCATATACTAGCGGCTGCCAATAAACTCCACTTTGGCCCAGTAAATCTAGTTGCATTGTTTGACTGTTGGTATATGCGCCGGCTCAAACCTTGACCGGTCAACCAATTTGAATTCTGAGATGGGCGATTGTACCACAGGCCCTGAATCCACACTATCCCGATCCCCCACTGATACAGAGTCTGTATTACATTACAGACGGGTTCCTGTACCGGGCGAATCACCCCGGCCTTGTATCATCTCCCAGTCGCTGACCCGCTGCAGGCCCCTGTCATCCCAGGAGGTCAATGAGAAGCGTGACTCGGGACTTCGCCATTTTTCTAGACGGCTAGCTACGAAAGCCGAATTCTAGTCCTGTACCTGCACAAGACAATCACTCGTGATCGATGCGTCACCGCGTGACCAACTGACCTGCATCATCACCGCCCACGCCACCGACCGTGGTAAACAAGCCACCCAGAGTATCCTGGACCAATCGCCGCTCTGCAGTACCGAGCTAAGTGATTAGCCTACGAGAATCCCCACTCGCCAGATTATCAGAGAGACTCTTAAACCATACAGATACACTCTCGCCCTGTGATGAAATCAGTCTACAGTAGCTCTAGTACCCCTGATATTGACTACCCAGAATATCACCGAACTACTCCTTACTGAAAGACGCTATTCCAGTGACTCACTTTAGAAGTATTTGACCTACACTACCCACTTCAAATTAATAAAAGTACATAGTTATAGAAATTGCAATTATCCTGACTGGCCTTTGTATCTGAATTTCTTAACTAGTGTAGCTTACCATCTATCTCGTCTATCCCCTGTCTGTCTTCCACTCATGTAGCTGGCCTAGCATTAATCTCTTGAATGTCATCGCACCATTAACCTAACAAAGGAGGTAATACAGCGCGAGAGATTAAGAGCTTACCCCCATCCCCCAACCCCTCTCTTCGTGACAGTGAGTTCGTGTGACGAGAGGTCACTTGTGCTTGAAGTCAGTTGGACTAGAAGTACTACCGCGATTGGTAGTGTGTAGTAAATTACCACTGTGCCAATCTCCAGCACCGTAGCGGGGCAACTCGGCGGTGGTTCCTGCTCAGCATAAGAAGTTTAGGGGTACATGAAATTTACATTTTATTTTGTCGGCGACTCTGTGTTGTGCGCGCATGCTTGCGTGAGGTTGCGCTATGTTGTGGCGTGGCTGTGGTAGTAAGCGTGGGTGGTGACGAGTACAGGCGTGAATGCATATTACAGTAATTTAGTCATTCTTCATGCAGTACGTTGTTCCATTTCATCTTCACGTATTCTATTTTCATCTTGTGCTTATAATAATGTGCGGATATTATATTGATGTTCAATGAATGCGTATGGTGACGACTTTGATAGAATTTCTGTGTAGTTAGCTAGTGTCCCCACGAAGGACTTTAGTTAGTGAGTGATGCGCAGAGCTAAAAGGAACAACTTATGGTCATGCCACACGAGCGTCAAATCTTGAATCCAATTAATGAAATCACGACAAAATCCATTGATCCTGTGCATCGCGAATCCAGATTCTTTGAATTGGTTCCGATTGCCGACTTTCAACATGTTCTAATTCCGCGAGTCTCGATTGTGTGATTCGGACCTTTTGGCCAATGAGAAGCAGAATACGAATCACGTGATCAAAACACACGTACAGCAAAACTTCAAGACCAATAACCCTCAAGTTTGACTCGATGTGCGACTTTCGTGTGGCACTGCGCGATTCAAGTCAAAATGAAATTCCGACTTCGAAGTCGAAAATTGCTCCAATTCGCGTCAAGTCCAGTAGATTTGACGCTCGTGTGGCATGGGCTTTAGCTAGGGGGGAGAATGAAAGGGGGAATAGTGGGAACGTTGGATACATCCGGGATAGACAGCAATTACCTCGGATGCATTAACTGTTGCAGGCTTATCATACCTTTCTACACTTTACCTACTTCAGCTCTGCTCTTCATCGTGACGTGTTTGTTTTCGTGATCTTCGTCCACGTCATCGTCTACGCCTTTCTTGATGACGACTAACCTGCGTGGGTCTTCTCTAATGACAACGTGCTGGACATTTGTTGATACCGGAAGTGGCAAGTTCCGGGCAAGCGGCAAGTTCCGATCATCTTACCGCGTGGATCCGGATCGAACCTCATCTCTCTCTCACCAGGTGCTGTCGTTCCCATCAACTATCTATTCCCTTCTGTTACACTCGGTTTGATGATGGTGGTTTTCTTTATCAGTATTTGATTTAGCCCCGATGCTGAAGTCCTGATAAGGTGTAACTCAGATTCGTTTATTCACACAGCCTGCTCAATCAGCATACAAGTCACAAAGTCGACGTATGAAGTTTTCCGCTTTTATTCAGCACACATCAACAACTGCATACAATTCTCAACTCAACTCAACAACTTTCAAATTTACTTTCCAGCTTCACTATCAACAACAATCTCTCTCAACACACAAAGCATCGAATAAATAATTTTTTCTATCATTCGAGATGACGACAGTTTGTTCTAGAAATGACGCATTACAACTAACCAATCAGAATTAAAGATCGTCATCACTGACTTACGTCATTCATCTCTCCACACATACCCCGAACCTTCTCTTACTTCGACAATCATCCCGAAACTTCGATCGATCGTAAACAAGGAGATCCAGAGTATTCTCTAACAATATCGACCAACGAAAATTATCCACGTTATACAAAGCCTCTCCTAACAACAATGCAAACTCAAATCAAAGGTAAATAAACTCCATTATTGAATACTTTGCAAAACGAAACGATTAGATCTATCGTGCGCGCTTCCGACATACTTTCGTTCGCGTTTCAACGTAACATAACCCCCCACTCAAGAAGAAATTTACCCAATTTCTTTCAACAACGTTGAAACGTAATGCACAAACAAAGTCCTCAATTGAAACTAATTTAAGACTTTCTGAATACTGTAATTGCACTCAGCTTATCTACACAGAGTCAATGGTTCTCATCTTCAAATCTGCCTGGATAATGTCAATGTTCACAGTTCATTCACACAGAGTCAAAGTTTCTCATCTGCAAGTCTTTCTGGATACTGTCAATGTTCACAGATCATTTACCCAGTCAACGTTTTTCATTTTCAAGTCTGTCATTACCAATATTCTTAGTTCGTCCACACAGTCAATGTCCTTTCGTTCGCAAGGAATCGACGCCCTCGTCAGTTGCGGTCGTCATCGGCCCAGGGTCAAAGACGATGATCACGTGGGCTTCCCCGGAATCAGTGCGTCCTCCGTTGTCTCCTTCTTCCATCGGATGTCCGACGCAGTCGACGTTGTCAGCTCCCAGAATGCATTCGCTGGGTCTCACGGTCAGGTTGGCTTCTGCGGGACGGTGGAACAGCTCCCTCAAGGTCTGCAGATGCTCCTTCCAGGTCTGGGTGTGGACTTCATGTTCGACCAAAGTCGTAGAGCCTGGGACATCATTGAAGTTAGGGGAAACTCGCCCATAAGGTCCTTGAGCTCCATCTTTTGACCTTCCGTCAAGCTTGGTCCTAGCTTAACATCATCGATGCCTTCTTTGCTGTGGAAGTCTCCCAGTTCCAACAGTTCTTCGCTGTCAAAGCTGTCGTCGGTCACAGCTGCTGTTGCTGCGTGCACAGTCTCTGATGGCCTTTCCACGTACAGCTTAAGGAGGTTGGCGTGGTATATCTTGGAATGCTGGCCGACCTTCACCTTGTAGTCGTTGATCCCCACCACGGTCTCCACTTCGTACGGGCCTTTCCACTGCATCAGCAACTTATTGTGATCAGTAGGTAGCAGCACCAGCACTTTGTTGCCAGGTTTAAACTTCCTGTTCACAGCCCTACGATCATAGTAGTGCTTTCCACAGTCCTGGGACTTCTTCAGGTTTTCTCTGGCTATCTCGAGAGTCTGCTCCAGCTTCTCCCGTAGCTCAAACACGTACTGGTAGCTGTTCTTCACCTCTGGGGTGTCTACTTCTTTCGTCCACAGTTCTTTTAGGATGTGCATCGGCCCTCGGATGGTTCTTCCGTACAGCAGCTCGAACGGAGAAAAGCCGGTGGACTCCTGCGGTACTTCTCTGTAGGCGAAAAGTAAGGCGTTGATGTAGCGATGCCATTGTCTGGGCTGCTCGCTGCACAGTTTCTTCAGGGTGGACTTCAGCGTAGCATTGAACTTTTCGACAAGCCCGTTGCACATTGGATGGTAGGGTGTCGTAGTCAAATGCCGGATGCTCAGCAGTCTGTTGACCTCCTTCATGCAGTCAGAGACGAACTGCGTCCCGAGGTCTGTCAGAATTTCTTCAGGCACTCCAAGTCTACTGAACATGTCCACCAGTGCCTCTGCTACAGTTTCAGTGTCAATCTTCTTCAGTGGCACTGCTTCTGGGTACCGAGTCGCATAGTCCACTAAAGTCAGTACCCATCGATGACCTTCTTCACTCGGAGGTCTTATTTCGCCGATTAAGTCTAAGGCCACCCTCTTGAAAGGTCGGTCGATCAGAGGCATCCTCTGCATAGGCACTTTCGGGACCCTTCCTCGAGGTATGGTCTTCTGGCAAATGTCACATGATCGGCAGAAACGGCTGACGTCCGCATGAAGTCCTGGCCAGTAGAAATACCGCCTGGATTCTATCCGACGTCTTCTTGATACCCAGGTGACCTCCCATGATTGAGTCATGCGCTACTTCCATCACCTGGCGCCTTAGGGGTAACGGTACCAAGACTTGACGTAGTGGTTTCCCTCCGTTGACCCTCGGGTGCTGGAAGATTCGGTACAGGATCTTGGCCTTCACCTCAAAATAGACCGTACCACTGCCTTTGGTCACGTGGTCTTGGCGGTTCCTGTACTTGTTTAAAGTGCTATCAGCTTCCTGGAGCTGGATCAGCTTATCTCTGTCCACGATGGCAGCTTTGGAGTTGTCGGCGACCTTCAGTGGCGTAGACATCTTGTCTCTCTTGGCCTGGGCCCTGGTAGTAACAGCACCGACGATCTCTGGTCGGCAGGGCTGAGCCGGAGTAACCACATTGTCCCGTAGCAGCTCTGTAAGGTCTCCATCGGGAAACGGCAATGGATCCTCCTCCACAACTTCGACGTTGGGTTGAGGCAGGACTCCACTCTGGATCGGGGTCGTCGGGTCGTCTCGCGCCGTCGATATTCCCGATCATCAAATCATACAGCGGCTTCTTCAGGCAAACCGCTTCGACTTCGCCTATGTAGAAAGGGGTGTTGACATGAATTTTTGCAACTGGCGCTTTCACACATTTGCTGTCGGCCATAAGTGTCCATTTTGAATCGCCAGTGAACTGTTCTTTAGCGATTAGGTCTTCTCTGACGATGACCCCACTGCAGCCAGAGTCTCTTAAGACAGTCACTTCATGATTTCCGACGCGTCCCTTTGAAACAGGCATGTTCTGGACGGTCACAGCTGCGCTGGCGACGACGGGGATGGATTTTCCGTTGGCAAGGAGAAGTTGGCCATCGGTCATGCACTCTTGCACGTCCGCAGGAGTAGCTGTGCGCTCGGTCTCACTCGGAAGAATGACGCTCCCGCCGCACACCTGATGGTCAGATCTACTGGTTTGCCGTTGATTGGAGAACCGCCTCTGCCGGTTGCCCGCCGCTGCTGCGTTGTCCGTACTGCTCCGCTGTCCGCTACTTTTGTTTTGAGGACAATTAGCCGCTCTGTGGTCTGTAGCGTTGCAGGTGAAACAGCCTCTTGAATGCCCTTCCCTGGGAGGAGGCGTGGAGTCCGTCTGTCTCTGGCTCGTCTGGCTCCCTTGGATCTGGTTCCCATGGTTTCCAGTCTTCTGAAAATGTTTCGTCGCGCTGGGTGGCCCCAGGGTTTTCCCATGAGCGATGAGATATCTTTCAGCAGCCTCAGTCACATCTTTAAGCGTCTGCAGCTTTTGTTCTTCTAAGTGGGTCGCTAGGTCCTTGTGACAGGCATTGAGAAATTGTTCCTTCACGATCAGGTCATGGAGACTGTCGTAAGACTTCCTTTCGCCTGATAACTCCACCCACTTGTGTAGATATGACGACAGGCGCTCCACAAACTGCTTTGGCGTCTCGTCTGACTTAGGCCGGCATTCACGGAAGCGTTTACGGTAGCCCTTCTCTGTAAAGTTGTAGCACTGCAACAGGGCCTCTTTCAAGACGTCGTAGTTTTTGGCGTCATCGTTCGACAGTCTGGTGTAAACTTCGAGAGCTTGCCCCGTCAGAAGTGCACTCAGTCGAATCGCCCAGTCTTGAGGTTGCCAGTTAGAGCTTTCAGCGAACCTTTCGAATCTCGCCAGATAACTGTCGATCTGGTCCTTCCCGTCGACGAAAGCTGGCAATTTTGGAGCCGTGTTGTCACTGATAACTTGTGGCGCATGCTGATTGTTTTGGATACGCGCCAACTCTATTTGGTGCTGACGCTCAGCTTCTCTTTCTTGCCGCTGCTCTTCTCTTTCTTGACGCCGCTCTTCTCTTTCTTCTCGGCGACGCTGCTCTTCTTTTTCTAGACGCTTCTCTTCTAATTCTCTTTCTTCGCGCGACGCTGCTCTTCTCTTTTCTCGCTTCTCTTCTTCTCTCTCTCTCTTCTGACTCCGTCAGCTGTTTTCCTTTTAGATTCAGTTCAATCCCTTTCTGCCAGAAGTCAGCCATCTTGATGCTTCTGGAAAGTTCTTTTCTAGAAAGTTCTTTTTCTGGAAAGTTCTTGACTGTGCTGTACCTTTCTAGACTGTTCTAGAACAGCACGCTTTCTGCAGTAGCGCTGATGCTTGTCACTAGTCGCCTTTCGCTGACGCAGGCCCCGCTGTCCTCGTCGTATGCGACGCTGCACCACGCTGGTGTTGATGTACACGCTCCTGTGCTGAAGTAGACGCGACGTCCGCTCGTCGCTCTCTCTAATACTGGCGATGTAGCTCCGAGACTGTCCCTCGACGTAGTCCTGCGGCAGCCACGTAGTCCCGCTCTGTTGTTCGCTCACGAAGCAACTCTTCAGCGACTACACGCCCTTGCAGTCAACCCGAACCTATCGGTGATGTAGTCCCAGTATGTTGGCCCCTCTCGACGCAACTCGTTGGCGGCTACCCTCGATGACTGCCTCTCGTAACGTTGACTCGCTTGTTGTAGCAGTTGAACCCTTGGCTATGGCGTGAATCGCGGCTTGACCCCCAAAATGTTACACTCGGTTTGATGATGGTGTTTTTCTTTATCAGTATCTGATTCAGCCCCGATGCTGAATTCCTGATAAGGTGTAACTCAGATTCGTTTATTCACACAGCCTGCTCAATCAGCATACAAGTCACAAAGTCGACGTATGAAGTTTTCCACTTTTATTCAGCACACATCAACAACTGCATACAATTCTCAACTCAACTCAACAACTTTCAAATTTACTTTCCAGCTTCACTATCAACAACAATCTCTCTCAACACACAGCATCGAATATATAATTTTTTCTATCCTTCGAGATGACGACAGTTTGTTCTAGAAATGACGCATTACAACTAACCAATCAGAATTAAAGATCGTCATCACTGACTTACGTCATTCATCTCTCCACACATACCCCGAACCTTCTCTTACTTCGACAATCATCCCGAAACTTCGATCGATAGTAAACAAGGAGATCCAGAGTATTCTCTAACAATATCGACCAACGAAAATTATCCACGTTATACAAAGCCTCTCCTAACAACAATGCAAACTCAAATCAAAGGTAAATAAACTCCATTATTGAATACTTTGCAAAACGAAACGATTAGATCTATCGTGCGCGCTTCCGACATACTTTCGTTCGCGTTTCAACGTAACACCTTCCCTCCTCCTGGTGGCTTTGACTTTCTCTATTCTCATGTTGATGCCATTGTGATTGTTCATGTCAGTGAATGTTAGTTGTTTTAGCTGTATGAATAAAGTGTGATTGGAATTGTGACCGTAAATCTTTGTCATCTGTTACATGCTGTGCGTGTTTGTGCGTCTTTTCATTTCTCGTCTCAGCGACTGAAGGACGTCCGGTCGATCAGGAGCGCTTGTGTGAGTTTATGTTTATATGTGAGTACCTGCGCGTGTACAACGATCTACAACGAAGAATACAAAGCATGGAGATGAGGTGCTACAGAAGACTTCTGGGCATTTCCTATACCCAACACATAACCAACGACGAAGTCCGAAAGACCATCACACAAGCCATTGGACAACACGATGACCTGCTCACCGTGGTGAAAAAAACGGAAACTCCGATGGTATAGCCACGTCACCAGATCATCAGGTCTTGCAAAGACCATCCTGCAAGGCACAGTGCAAGGAGGTAGAAGAAGGGGGAGACCGAAAAAGAGGTGGAAGGACAACATTCGAGAATGGACTGGTTTGACACTGAGCGAAACGATCAGGGTTGCTGAGGACAAGGAAAGATGGAGTATGATGGTTAAATGATCATCTGTGGTGCCCCTACGACCTCCGAGTTACGGGATAGGATAGGATAGGATAGGACCTGCGCGTGTACATGTCTGATCGGTTCGCAACACTTGCCTGATTAATCTTATTCATAAACTGGGAAAACATCACGTTCGTACGCCTCTTTAATTTTATCGTCTTGATTTACAAAACGTAAATCGATAGTTATGTGAGAACTGAAGCCGCTTTAAAACTCAGCCGCTTTAAAAATACGAAATGAATATCAATGTACAAATTTCCAACACCACCGTGACTCTATTAATAAATAATAATAATAATAATAATAATAATAATAATAATAATAATAATAATAAATAATAAATTGACGCTAAATCTAATCAGACTCAAAGCGCGGCGATCTGTAACCAACATACACGCTCACATGTTACAGACACGTCTACATATACAGCAAAACACATTCGTCACTCCAACATGTGATGTAAAGGCTCGTCGCTATTAGATAACGGAAATAGAATTTTTTTTTGTGACACTTTAGGCAGCATCCAATACCATTATTGAAGTGAGAGAGGAAACCGGAGGAAAACCGGAAAACGGAAAAAACTGTATGGAATTAAACTAAATGATTTAGATTGTAGGGGGAAATCTCCGTCGTTACAACCAAACTACCTATAGATAAAGGAGCAAGAATGATCGACGCATTGATCCATGGGCCTTCCACATCAAGAAGAGGAAGAAAAAGAAGAAGAAGAAGAAAAGAAGAAGAAGAAGAAGAAGAAGAAGAAGAAGAAGAAGAAGAAGAAGAAGAAGAAGAATGGAGGAGAAGAAGAAGAAGGTGAAGAAGAAGAAGAAAAAGAAGAAGAAGAAGAAGAAGAAGAAGAAGAAGAAGAAGAAGAAGAAGAAGAAGAAGAAGAAGAAGAAGAAGAAGAGAGAAGAAGAAGAAGAAGAAGAAGAAGAAGAAGAAGAAGAAGAAGAAGAAGAAGAAGAAGAAGAAGAAAAGAAGAAGAAGAAAAGAAGAAGAAGAAGAAGAGAAAAGAAAAAGAAGAAGAAGAAGAAGAAGAAGAAGAAGAAGAAGAAGAAGAAGAAGCTCTCCTCATTATGTTACCATCATTCGACAAAGTGAAAACGCTAGCGGCCATGAGTCACAAAGCCTATCAGTGAAAAAAACAACTTTCATGTTCATACACCTCCCTTAATTTCTCCGGCTTATATCTACAAAGGGAAAACGGGCAAAGTTAAGTGTACAAAAACGAGGGGCCAAACTTGTCATTAGTGGCCATATAGCGCTGAGGAAACTGCGGGAAAAAGCCCTGTTTTGTGAAGTGTTGTCTTTGTGCTCAGGATGCTTGCTCGGGCTCTGTTTGACAGATTATTTTCTTTCTTCTTCAAAAGTGGGTAGGATATATACGGTCCTCGTCACTTTCTGCCGATGTACTCCTTCCATCTCTCTCCTTTCCCCTTCCCCTCCCCACTCGCTCCACCCCCCCTCCACCCCGTCCCCTCTTTCTTGTTGCCTTTCTTTGCCATTAAGTTAATCGCGCATGCCCATAATATCATCTGTTCGCTTCCAGCTATGATATTCGTCAACTTCTTTCTTTCTTTTGATTCTTTCTTTCTTTCTTTCTTTCCTTTCTTCTTGAAGTTCTTGGTCTTCTACTTGTTCATGTTCTTTTTGTTCTTGTTTTTGTTGTTTTTGTTGTTCTTAGCGAGCGTTGTGGTCGGGTGGTCTAAGGCGGGATTAACTTGCCTTGTCCACAGGCCAGAAACCAATGGCGCTTGATAGGTGTGGGATCGATCCCCCTTCTGGGCGTTATGTTTCTCCGATTGTTATTTACTTTCCACTCGGGCAATGTCTCAAAGGTTTTCTCCGTGTACTCCGGTTATCTCCCCCAGCAAAATGTTAAAACACAACTAATATTAGGGAGGTTGGGCATCGGCACGCCACATGCAGCGATACGCCTTTCTCAAGGGAGGCGGGCCAGAATTTCCCGATAAAAAGGGATAATAAAGTGTCAAAAAAATAAATCTTCTTCTTCTTCTTCTTCTTCTTCTTCTTCTTCTTCTTCTTCTTCTTCTTCTTCTTCTAGCTCTTACATTGTCTTTATGTATGTTTCCCCTCCAAATCCTCCTTTTCTGATTTCTTTCTCCAACTTTTTTGTTCTCAATCTCTTTCTTTATTTCTTGTTCTTGTCCTCCTTCTCCTCCTCCTCCTCCTCCTCCTCGTTCTTCTTCTTCTTCTTCTTCTTCTCTTCTTCTTCTTCTTCTTCTTCTTCTTCTTCTTCTTATTCTTCTTCTTCTTCTTCTCTTCTTCTTCTTCTTTGTCTTCTTCTTTTCTTCTCAATTCTTGTTATTTGTAGTCCTTTCGTTATCTCTTTTTTGCCTTTCTTTATTCTTTATTTTAATTATCTACATATCTTTTTGTCTTGTTTCCCCCTTCATCCATTCCTTAGATCTTGTTTCCTCGCTCCTTTCATATTAAATTCATTTTTATTCTCGTTTTCTTGTGTTTCCACTTTACTTTTTATTTCCTTCAGATCGTTTCCAACTACGCGGGCACAGACAGACAAACAGACAGAAACACACCCCATTTGGTCAACGTCTCACCTATTCTCATCTCTCCTCTCTTATCCCTCCCTTCGACTCTCTTCTTCTGTATTGTTTCCGTCTCTCTCTCTTGCTTTTTCTCTCTCTCATCCCTCCAACCCACCCCCCCCAAAAAAAAATTTTTTTTTTCGCTCCCGTCCTTCTCGATCTATCTTCTTCTTTCTCCTCCTCGTCCTCCTCGACTCTCTCTCCCTCCCTCCTCCTCCTCTCTCTCCCTTCTCCTCTCTCCCTCTCATCCCTCTCTCGCTCCCCCCTGTCTCTTTTCACCCAAGTTTCCCTTGTGTTGTAGAATAAGGATTTCTTGACTTGACCCTTTCTTTCTGATTTTGTTCTCTCTCTCTCTCTCTCTCTCTCTCTCTCTCTCTCTCTCTCTCTCTCTCTCTCTCTCTCTTTCTTTCTTTCTTTCTTTTTCTCTTTCTCTCTCTCTTTCTCTCTCTCTTCCTCTCTCTCTCTCTCTCTCTCTCTCTCTCTCTCTCTCTCTCTCTCTCTCTCTCTCTCTCTCTCTCTCTCTCTCTTTCTCCATCCCAGTTTTAACAGTTAAGCTGTGATCTTTCCACTCCCATCTTTTGGCTTTTTTTTCCTCCTGCAAAGTTTCTAAACTTCCTGCTTTGTTTTACATCTC
>CM072519.1:40119548-40124810 GCA_036898135.1 Oncomelania hupensis | reverse complement strand
TGATCACCTGCAGATGGACGTAGATTGTTAGAAAATTGTATGCGGGAGGGAGGGGGCTTGTAAAGGAAAAGGTAGAAATGAGAGAGATGCGATAATTATAAGACATAGTAACCATAACCGTAGTAGGCTATTACTGTATTTTTGTACGAAATATTTAGTCTTACTCTATTACTTCTGATGCTCATTGTTTTTTTCTCTTCACAGAATCAAAAACTACATTCGACAGGTAAGTTCATGGGTATTTAGAAGAAGAGAAAAGACGATTATATTCTACCATTGTGTGCCTCAACTGCAAGACGCGCATCAGAAGAAAAACTACTTAGTTTGGTCGCGTTTCAGTCATGAGAGGGTTTTCATTGGCTGTAAGTCAGGAGGGCTTTATCAGTTTCAGTGGTGCCTTGTGGAACTTTGAAGGCGAGAGGGAGGAGAGGGAGTGGCGAAAAGAAAGCTAATGATATCGGGGTTCAGGAATGACCTGCGCTGTGGAGAAACATTTCTCCAACTGTCTCCCGAATTGGAGATAATGACGAAGAGCGGGGATGGCGAAGTGGATGTGAGAGATATCATAAATAAATCACTGGAGCGAATAGCGCTCGAGGAGGCGGAGAGGGAGACTGAGGTGGAATGGAAGCGAACAGAAAGGGTTGGAGAGGGAAGATGAGGAAGAAGTGGGCAACAGGAGATAGCGAAGCCTATTCAGACGGCTGCTGTTTAGTCTCTCTGGCTTTGGATCATACAGCACGAGCGCTCAGAACCATTTTCGTGGGCAGCGCAGGTTACAATGTGGCATGAAGAATGGAAAGTGTAAAAACATCATCTGTCTTTAATCTCCTCGCGTGTCCTTGGCGTCTGGATCGTCTCTGGGCAAGTGCGGGGGTCAGAGTGGTCAGTCGGACAGTAGATACGGTTAACTATCATGGCTATCGTGAGCTCGAATAAACGGATGCTCCTTTCCTGCTATCTGCTCCAACGAATGTAGACAAGTTAGACCCCTTTTTTCACTTCTGCCCAACTCCCGAAGAACAAAGAAAACTCAAAAGGAACGTTAAGAGATTTCCATAAGAGGAAGAGATTTCCATAAGATGGAGAGAAGGAGTGGACTAGAGTGTATTCTCAGAGAAGTGAATCAAGTTTTCTTAGAAAGCAAACGTTTTTAATCCTTGGGGCTAAAGAAAACACAATTTAGCTTGCCAACTGTCACATTTCATGTCGTTGCATTTATTATAAACTCTCTTACACCTTATTGCTGTCCATTATCTATATTACACTGAATATTCATCTGCAGCTGCGAATATTTTCTTTTTATTCGGTCCTAAAATACGTGTCCCCTTTGTTGTTTCAAACTAGTTCTTCATCAAGAAGCACTCCGGCGCCTAATATTCTGCGAATCCTTCGTCTCTGACACTGAATTCCTTCGTGGAGAAGACTTCCATTCCCTGTTTTCCAGGTTGTTGATGAGAAGCCAGCTTATCCAGAAGTGGGGAGTTCTGGGAAAGTGGGTGAAAAATCACACGACCCGACAGAATCGTGCTGTAGCAGCAGACTCAGACCGGTCAAGCCGCTTCGCAGAGGATCAAGAAGGTCGCGAGCGCAATCCAACGGAAAAGTGACACTTTTCATTTACAGATGAAAGAAGAATGATTCTGTTAGATAAATCATCCCAGGCCCTGCTTTATGCACCTCCCCGCGACAGGAGAGCGGTCTCCAGGGGCAGGCCACTCCCTCAGACAAAGCTGCTGATTAGTATTCCTGCAGGCGAAGGCCTGAGGAGAATCGGCGAGAGCTGATTAAGGACGATCAAGCTCCAGGTCCCCAGTCTTTGGCCTTCATTGTCGGAGCTGCTCGGGTAGCGATCGCTGAATTTTTATCTCATAAGCAGACCCTCAATTAAGCATATTGGTGCTCGGTCGCCTTGCAGGACTCGGGGCTTAATATTGCTTCCCACGGAGGTGACGGAGAAGCCAAGGGTCAGCGTCTTCAAATTGGATGACGCCCGTGATGTCCCCACACTCAGAGAGTCTGAGATGAGAGAGTGCCGTCTGCTTTCCTTGCACCCTCCTTACTGGCACACTTCTCTATCATTTTCCTTTCTGCAGTAACTAAACACTCCTAATAGCGGAGTATGAAATTTCAGGACCCATCCGTCATTCATCAATGGTTATTGCTTTTCGGATGCACCTTATAGCGACCTAATAGGCGCTTCCTGTTCAGTGGAGGAGATACTTCCACTACGCACTACGAGTGGGTACTGTGTAGCCGTACAAACGCCTTAGCGCCTTGCAGAGCTACAGAGTAATAGGCTCTGTATGCTCATACTCAAAACGCTTCCCGCTCTTCTTCTTCTCCTTCTTGTTCTTGAGATTTCCTCATAATAACTACCGTTTTGTTGATGAGTGCTCCCTGATGGCTACTCAGCTACTGAAAGGAAAGGAAGGGATATGAGAAAAAAAAGGATGAGTGAGATACTGTTTCGTTTTTTCTTCCGCCTTATTAGAGAGGAATCGACCTTGTAACTAATCATGCGGCCTCTCTGTTCTTCCCCGTTTCTCCCTCCTCCTCTAACCCACTACTCGTCATCCTTCATCCTTGTCCTTTCTTTCCATTAGTTATCATTTCTGTTATTTTCCTCACTATTCGCTCTATTGCCACGGCTAGGTCAACTTTCTCGTTATCCTCCAATACATGCAGTAAAGAATACCAACTTCATTTATCCAATTTATTTAACATTCTTGTTTGGTGGCAAGTTTTCAACCGATAAACACAATAATGTGAACACCTAGGACAACTAACACTTTTTTTTAAACTTCCTTTGGCAGTGGAATAAATGTCCCCATCTGAACCCAACATCCATCATCATCATCATCCTCATCACCATCATCCTCATCATCATCGTCATCGTCATCATCACCATCATCATCATCGTCATCATTAACATCATCATCATCATCATCATCATCATCATCATCATCATCATCATCATCATCATCATCATCATCATCATCATCATCATCTCCCTCATCATCGTCTGCTATACACGTCGTCCTTGTTTTAATAAATTACCCCATTTTGTCTTCGTCAGCGTGAAGTTATTGTATGCAAATGGCCATTGTTCTCCCAGCACAGCGCTATGATCCGCGGACTAGCCCGTTCTCTTCCATGAATATTAGGCGAAATTAGTCACACATCCGTAGAAAATGTGACACCCTAAACAGCTGTCCTCCAGTTCTCATTAATTGTGTTACAATATCGCTCTGACAGAAGCCTGCACCCTGCAATTTCAGTTTGTCCTCACCCTGCCTGCTTATTGTCGTTTCGCTTTCTCTCCATTGGACTGTTTTTAAAAAAAAGTGACTTTCCATTGTTGTCGGCCTCTCCCCAAAGTTTCTTCCCTTGTCACACTCTTCCGAAGTAAAGTTACGTTTTCGCCTTGTGATAAAAACTGCAATTATCACTCCTCCTTTTCTGCACATGGCAACTTTATGAAATTGAAGCCCGTCATTAAACTGGCAGGCGTTAATTTTCCATGCACGGGTGTCTTCGCGCTATGTCATAATGATACTCAAGAACGATCGTCAGAATTGTTCAAATTGCACATCAGAACACGGCATGCCGAAATGCCAAGCTTTTTGTGGTTTTTTTTATTACTCTGAATCTATTTCAAGCTTAGGGAGTAAAAAAATCTTGCTCGCTCTGTGAGGTGACAGGAGCCATACATTCATACATCGACCTTGACGCGTATGGATGCGAGTTGAGTCCCTTGACGGCGATCAAAATGGCAGCGAGCACCTGGAGGAGAGGAAGAGCAGAGCGCTGGACGTGACATGAAAGTGGATGCCAAACAAGAAGAAGGAAGACCTGCCGCCAAATCAGGTCCATCCTTTAGCGGACCATGAAAATTGTTATCAAACTAACGACCGATAAGACCAACGCTCAGCCGCCAAACGGCGTTCTGCATTCTTCCAAACGCGCACAAACCTCGCCCATTCCAGCGGCAATTTTAGCTATATGGGAAATCACTCTTATCGCGCGCCATATCCAAAGAGTCGAAGGGAGACAATCGAATGACCTCAATCAGAAGACCTGGATCAGAGTCCGCTCCGAGTTCTCCGTGGTTTTTAAGTACTAGGAGCGAGCGGGTTTGTGTGGGCTGGATGCCAGTGACCTGTGTCGGAGGCAATTAGAGGAGGGCTGGAAGCGCAGGATGTAAAATATGGCGCCCCGTTGTCGTACCTGGGGGGTCCTAGAGGAGGTGGATGAAATTATTATGGCGACGAAAGTGTTGACGCCACCCCCAGATAGCGATGGGATTAAATTTTGATGGGTCCTGCACGTGCGCTTTAGTCCTGTACAAAGTAGCTGAGGAGGAGAAAAGTTTAGAGGGGCGATTAGGAGAAGACGGTTTTGTAGGAGAATGTGTACCCTACGCCGCCAGGATAACGAGCGCAGAAAAAAAGGTTTATTCACACATTGACTATAACGGTATCTACGTACATGCAGGCACTAAACTAGCTCTCTTGTCCGTGGTGAGATGTTTATATATATATTGGACTTAAGTTTAAAAAACAAACAGCTAGGTAAGAGGCTACCTAGTCTCTTTGGACTGAGACTACTGCAGTCAAGCAATCTCTGCAGGACCTGTCTTCCAGGAGGTCTTCTGCGACCCATCTTCATGCTCTTGCATCAAATTGGATATGATAGCTTCATAGCCGCGGATGCTTTATTGCCTGCCCAACCTACTCTAAGGTAGCGTTAATTTATCACTGGTACAGGTGTAGAAGCGGAACGCTCAACTTTACCTAGCATAATGCTCGTGCATCTACACTGTTGTGTTGAAGAAGAAGAAGAAGGAGGAGGAGGAGGTGGAGAAGAAGGAGAAGGAGGAGGAAAGACTAAGAAGAGGAGAAGAAAAAGAAAGATAAGGAGGGGGGGGGTAAGACGAGGAGGAGGAGAAGGTTTAGATCTACACTGTCATAGAAAAAAAAATTAGTCAAAAAGGTCGGCCTAAGCTGATGATGACAAAGATTTGTTAAGGATCATGAGTCGTACTGAAAAGAACAACGAAGCTAAATAAAAGATGGTGGTTACTTTGGTAAACATAACAAAGTGGGAAGGGGGGGGGGGGAAGAGAAGGAAACAGTAGTTTTTGATTACGTGTAGGTTGGGTTTGCGTTCTTGAGTTGCTGGAGAGAATAGGGGTGGGGTGATCCGGACTGGGAGAGAGCGGAAGGGGGTGAAAGTGGGGACGAGAATTATGGCCGTGGG
>CM072519.1:39989548-40117048 GCA_036898135.1 Oncomelania hupensis | reverse complement strand
GACCGAGAGTAAAGCAAAGTAAGAAGTTACTTTCCATTATTGCTCTGTGTCAGGCCTCCCACCTACACACTTCATATTTGCACTCGGTTAATCTTTTCTTTCTCCCCACACCTCATGACCCTTCCCACTGGCTTTTGAGTCTATTGCCCTCCACCTCCTCCACCTCTCTGCTCCTCCCATTCATTTTCTACACATTGACACCACAGAGTTGTCGCTCTTCGTTCGTTCTTCTCTTTTAACCCCAGAACGCCAACTGCGCCAAGGGAGGCAAACAGGGAAAGGTGACGATTTCCGCTGTATAATTGTTTCTCATCTATCTGTTAGACGTCATGTCAGTTCAAATCTGCCCTAATACCCTCGGCAGGCCGGGGCTTGAGTCAACAGCAGTTTTGTCGGGTAGACGACATATTCACCCCGCTACCCCAAACCCCTCTTCCTCGTGTTCCGCAAAACCTGACTCTACCCTCCTCGGCTCTAATATTATGTTCTTCCATCCATTGACACCATCATATTTGCCCAGTTTCGCACAACCTCAGCGTCCACTTCTTGATCTCTTCAGGCATAATGGCTGACTTTACAAGCATCTTTATGTAATGAATGATTTAATAATGAAAAATAATATCACTCCATATATATGTACAACCTGCGAAAGAACAGCGACACAGAACAGCCGCCAAGTGGGTCGTATCAAACCATGATTTAACTTTTGGAAAACTAATTTTTTATCGATTTTTTACACTTCCTCTATAGCCACAATTATCCCAGTTTTCTAAGTCTTTGATGTAAAAACTCAAAAAGGCAACGGCTCTGACACTCCTTGACGGCCAAACACGACACTCAGTTTTTAACAACCGTAAAATGGCGGATTAGTACGCGACACCCATTTAATACCAAAGGGTAAGAGGTAAAAACTGTAAACCCAAACGCAGCTTACACCTTGTCGCTGCTCCTGTAAAAAAAAGTTTTGACGTCTGCAAACATATGGGATGAGTTATAATAATCTAATTTGACAAGTTCACTACTTTTAACTAATTCTTGATATACCAATTTTTATTTATTATATTATCTGAAGCTGAATGGATATTTGTTCGTTTTTTTTTTTCATAAACGTTACATTTGTATTTTTGAATGGTTGCCTTTGCATTTCGCGATTAGGTCGATATTATTTTGTTGTCTGTTTAATTGTCAGCTACATTCCAATTATATTTTATGATAAAATAAAAAAGCATTTTTGTTTTTATATTATAACGCAATAAAAGGCATTTAAAACAGGTTGTTTAAATTCACCATAGGTTTGATAATCGTAACGTTTCCTGTCTCTTGTAGGAAAACTTGGCGGCGCAATGTTAGCTAAAGGTAATTAGACAGGCCAAACCGCAGGGGAAGCTGGGTGGATTTAAACGGGTATGTTTTCCACCCCACACCTGCTGAGCAAACACGGGTCATATCGGCTTCTGAGCTTCCACTTTTCTACACTCCATCAAGTGATTCATTCTTTACTCATGAGGATAATGAGGGTGAGGATAGCCCGAACGGACCAACTAAAATTGCGGATGAAGGATAATGATATTTACTTCAGGACTCGCACCAGATACAAGAAGATAAAAAGCATCAGAAATGCACGAGGATAATAAGCATGATAAGAATGACTGACGGACAAACAAATGAAGTTTGAGGTCGAAGAATAAAGAATAATTATATCACAAGACTTCATACATAAATATAAAGGAGAAAAATCAATCGCACCAGACTGAAAGAAATAATTATATTGTCGATTCATGTAGGCTACTCTGTTAAAAACTTCACCAAGAGTTCAAACCCAACTCTGAATCTCGAAAGCTGGGTTTTTATACAACTTTCGTCAACTCTGCACATTTGTTCAATATTGATTTGGTTATTAGTGTAGTAGGTCTCCTAAAATAAGATGTCGAGAATTGCACAACAAACAAACAAACAAAACAACAGCAAACGATCACCAGTTCTTGCCGAATGACAGTAGTAGAGAACACTAACGACTGTGCACTTTTACTGCCTTCAGTATAATGGTACCAGAACAATTATACCAGAACAGCTTCTAGATTCCTGTCTTTGCAGCAGTTCTAATAATCTGTTGTTGTAATTTCTATGACGATGTCAATAAACTGAAATCATATGAATGTTCTTATATAGAATTAGAAGGAGCGCACTTAAGAAGGTCACGGTTTCGGGCCTCGCAAGGGACATATTCATGTGACTTAGATATGAAAGTTATTAGGTCCTCGAAGGGTTTCTCAGGGTACGCCAGTTTCTTCTCTCCCTTCAATAATGGTATTGGATCACTGTACATTTCAGAAATAAATATTTTTTTATTTTCGCCTTTTATAATAGTGGTCTCTTCAACTCTCAGCTCTTTGAGCTCAGTTTTTCTTCTTGTTCTTCTTTTCTTTCTTGTTCTTGTTTTTGTTCTTCTTGTTCTTGTTCTTCTTGTTCTTGTTCTTGTTCTTCTTCTTGTTCTTCTTCTTGTTCTTCTTCTTCTTCTTGTTCTTCTTGTTCTTGTTCTTCTTCTTCTTCTTCTTCTTCTTCTTCTTCTTCTTCTTCTTCTTCTTCTTCTTCTTCTTCTTCTTCTTCTTCTTCTTCTTCTTCTTATTATTATTATTATTATTATTATTATTATTATTATTATTACTATTATTACTATTATTATTATTATTATTATTATTATTATTATTATTATTATTATTATTATTATTATTATTATTATTATTAAAACCATTTCCATCTCACAATGAGTGTTTGGAGGGCGGTGGAAAAAAACAAACTTTGCAAACATTAGTTTAGATTTGTATTCTCTCTCGTAACTTTAGATCTTCATTTTAGAAATAGTTATTCTAGATATAGACATATAAAATATACACGATGAAATATACCTACTGAAGAAGAAGAAGAAGAAGAAGAAGAAGAAGAAGAAGAAGAAGAAGAAGAAGAAGAAGAAGAAGAAGAAGAAGAAGAAGAAGAAGAAACAACAACAACAACAACAACAACAACAACAACAACAAGGGTACGCCTGAAGCAGACAATGGTGCTGACAAAGTACGTTTTTTGGAGAAGACATCATCTGAGAGAGGCAAAAAAAAGATGGAAAGCAATACACTGTATTGGGAAAACGATCAGCCCTTGGAAAAATAGAAGACATCTTCCAGCTGTCGAGTCTTGTCTCCCTCCCTTCCTTCCTCTCTCTCCTTCTGCCACCTCCACACCGCTCTCCTTCCCACCCACCCAGAATGGTTACTTCAGTTTCTGTTACGACCAACCTAAGACACCCCCCCTCCCTCCGACCTACCCTTACTCCTTAATCCTATATCACTTCTTTCAACCCTTTTAAACAATGGTCAACAGTGTCACTTTGTTTTTGGTGGGGGATGGGGAGCGGGGGAGGGGTACATATTTTTTTTTACAACCTTACCTCAAATTCACTGATAGCAGATTAGTATTTTACTTAAATAGCTCTACACACAAAGACTACTAGACTGGCAAGTAAACAATTCTCGCAGTTTTCCACTAATGGCTATTTCTCGTTCTCTTCCTCATACCCTCCTCCACTTCCTCCGCCAGCCACCCACCCCATTTATCTCACACCTCGCTTCACAAACAGTCAACACCCGCGCACAAAACAGGGTGTCCATCATTTTGATCTGATATGCAGCACCGCTCATCTTCTTCACTCTTTTATATACGTTTGCTTTTTCCCTTTAAAAAAAGAATCTTTCTTTCTTTCTTTCTTTCGCCTCTCCCCCAAATCTTGATCTTGCCCCCAGTTTTTCTTGGCCCGCGGTCCCTCAAGGGTTAAACGTAGGCTGATGAGCAGAACAGGATTGTTTCCCTTTATTTTGTGTTATCATCTGCGGAGTTATTCCTCCTTATACATTTTCCCACTCGCCGTGATTCTATTTCTCTACACCTTGCCTTGCTTTTTTTTCTTTTTTTTCTTTTTTTTCTTTTTTTTCCAAAAGGAATGGAATTTTGTAGAGTTTTGTTTTTCCTTCTGACTTTTGTAGCATCTGCACGTGCCATTGACGTTGATAACATTTCCATCTTGGCCTTACAGTTCAGGTTTCTTTCGACTGAACTTTGGACGACTGTGCTTACAGCTGAGGCGAGATCTTTAGGAGGTGGAGTCGGGCAGATGAAGAAAGGGAGGGGGGTGGGTGGGAGGGGTGTGTAACTAAAGGTCGTGTATGTTACTTGTTAGTTGGGCAATGGGGTTCCAGTCTGCTTCGTCAACCTACCAATGTCCCTCCTATGATTTTGTTTATAAAGTATCTCAATATTTGTCTGGATGTCATATGTGAGAACGTTAAATTTCAATATTTTTTTATTTTCCAGCATACACAGTTGCAGTCTCCTCTCTGAAAATCCTTATCGGGAAGAGAGGGGACTATAAACTGATTTAAAAGAAAAAAATTTCCAGTTTCAAGATGATTTATTGTAATTTACCAATCGAAATCCCTCTCGCGTCCTTTTTAGTGTCACTGGTCGAGTTTTGCTGTAGAAAGAAAATGGCCGAATAAGAGTTGGAAGTTATTGAAAGAGATTTAAAAGGGTGTTAATCAAGAATAAAAACATAAATCCAGCGCGCATCTGCCTCCAGCTTTATGGAGTAACAGCGAAACAAGTATTGCAAGGTCACAAAGAGTAACTTTAACGTTGCCAATTTAAGATTTAACATCGCAGTTATCTTTAAGAAGACATTTTTTTACATTTAACAATGCTGTCATTATTAATAAAAATGTAGTGCGGCTAGCATTACAGCTGACTTACACAGAAAATTAACAGCTCTACCAAGTTTAAGTTGAAGGTGTTTTTTTTTTTTAATTTAAAGCCAGCATTGCAAACTAATTTTAAGCTGCAAGTGACATTACGCGGTCAGCAGCTGATGAGAAAGGGAAAGAAGGCATGCGGCTTTTGGAGGACCGTAAAAAGTTGCTACTCTCTCGTCGCCAGAGGGGGCATCGGTCGTTTTGGCACTCCTGTAGTAGGGATGGTAGCGAACGCAGTTATTGCTTTCCAAGTGCACGTTGTTTGAGAGATGATAGATGGGGGCTGCTAAACTCGTATCACTTTTTGAGGCATTGATGTCCAAACAGGTTCTAAAGCCGCACTACAAGTTAAGGAAGACGGCGGAGTAGCAGTGCAGGACCAAGAGAGGGAGGGGGAGAATGAGAAAGAGAGAGAGAGAGAGGGAGGGAGGGAGAGACTGACAGGGAGAGAGGGAGAGAGAGAGGGGGAGGAGGAGGAGGAGGCTGAGAAATAAAATGAGAGAGTGTGGGTGAGTGTATGGAGGACTTATATTTGTAATTTCTGCTTTTATTCGAAATTGGTTGCTATCCCTTGTCTTATTGTGTTTGTATAATCAAAATAAATAATTATGGTTCAATTAGTCAAGGAAAAGTTTCAAATATTGTATCCTTATAGGTAATGCAACTCAACCCAGCCTCCTTTAATGTACTTTTCATTTCCACAAATATTTGTTGGGTTTTTCTTCTTCCTCCCCCTCCCCCTCCCCCACCCTATCCCAATCTGCCTTTAAAGGTTTATTTCTCCTAGTTTATATTTCTGTACTATACTTCTTCTTTCCTTAAAATATATCATCTCCCCCATGTCTGTTGCTGGGGAGGTATCTGTCAGCGCGGTGCACAAACACACATTTTCTCTTCTCCAGCCTTCATCGGCAATTTCATATCTTATCAACAGCGGGACCTACCACCTTTCACTGCAATAATCTCCCCTCTGCGCCATTACGATTCTCAAAATGTCACACTTCACTGACAACTTTACCTTCTCCTGCATGCATGCTGATACAGTTCATACTTCTTCACAAAATTCACGGGTATTTGAAGAAGGGGAGGGGGCGGAGAGAGGGGTGAAACAAACAGAAGAAAAATCACGTAACTTGAGGGAAAATCGCAGGAATTTGAAAGGAAAAAAATCGCAGGAATATATTGCAAGTAATTTTAATTTCTTCAATAATGTTTCCCCCATATGCCCTGTGTCAGGGAACTTATATCCCGATTCTTCAATAAATCGAGGCACGTTTGTGCTGCTCAGACCTTGTACAGAAGCTATCGGCGGTCATGGATTCGTACTGTACGAGATTCAAGACTCAAGATTTGCTTAGTTTGTGAATGTATATGCAGAATGCCATCTGTTCGAAGCTCAGACTCGCTCACTTTCTCATCAACTTCTCATAAACCTTGTTATCTTTGTATCTTCTTCCAACTCCACTGTCAAGACACCCCGTTAGCCTATACACTACCAATCGACGTACAAATATCTAGAATTATTTTTGCTGTGCTTTAAATACATAGAATGTGTTTTCGGTTAAAACATAAATTGAAGTACACCATGAATTTAGAATTTCTCTTCGGTTAGAAAACACGTAGAACTAAATATGTTCTGTGTACACAGCCACCCCACGAGTCTGCATTATTATATACCAACTAACCATGGCCATCCTCTTGTATTAGTATTCTCCTCTTATCGTCGTTAACTACCCCTTTCCTTCTCTTCTTACTTTCATCGCTCAATGCCACTTTTATGTCTTGCTTTTAATGCCTGGCCACCCACTACAGTCTTGACTTGTGAAGATACTGATGTTCCTCACTCTTAAAACAACAAGTACAGTTGTTTACATACAACTCTCTTCTCGTCTCTTTTGTGTCCTTTTTTCTTTTGCCACGTGTACTTAACTGACATTACTTTTCACTGTTTTGCATCTGTGGTCGACTTCCCTTGCTATCTTCTTTGTCACGTATATACTTACAGAAAATACCACCCCTCGTTAAATGTCGACGTTCGTATACAGGTTACCCTTGTATGTAGAACTTTGAAGTGGCCCTTTGCTGTTAGCATTTTTTGGGGAGGATGCGTAATGGAATATGATTTTGCATGGGCTTTAGTTGTTTATTCTTATTTTTAAGGGAACGTTTGATTGTTTATTCTTATTTTTTTAGCCTTGATGGCTATAATCTACTTTTGGGTCTATTTTACATTGTTATTATTTAGAACTATTATCATCGCAAATGAAAGACTGAATTTGTATGAATTTCTGTTCATTCTGATTATACAAAATCTAATCTATGATAATTAATGAGATACTTTTTATTGCTTTAGAAAAGATTCTGGTCCCATGAACTAGCAATCTACATGTAAACACAAACTATGTTTCCTTAAGTTAATAGTCATTCACGCTCACTCGCTCAGCAGAGTGATCTAAAATTGCCCTGTCAAATTTCATAATGGAAGCTTAGGTTGATTGCAGGGTGTGGGGTTCAACACTTGACGTTTTAAATCCCTTTGGCCCGTTCTTTAAAACCTGAAGTCTTTTTGTCCAAAATGTTTAAAACCGAGGTCAAAGACAGACTTGCATAATAAGATGGACTTCTTCCCGTTTATTGTTCGTACCCAGTCTGGACACTGGAGTCCAGTCCTACTTCACACAAGTTCTCGATTTACACTTCGTAGCACATTTCAAAACTAATTTTACACGTGAGGGGATGAAGAGTGAGGGCCACTAGAGGCTGGAGTGTTAAGGGAATAGGGGATAGGTGATATTTGTTCAACAGATAGTCTGTCATTGTTCAGCACTACAGAGGGGAGGGATGAGAAGATTTGAACGGTCAAGCAAAGCCGGGATGGTCATGTCGGGTCAGGTCTCATTCCAAGACTGACCACCATAGTTCGGTATTGACCAGCGGCAACCCAAGGACCAGGAATGACCGCTGGTGGTGTTGTGTTGTAAACGGGTTGTGAGGTTTAGCTTGGGCTTGGGTAGAATGGGTATGCGACGAAGTGATCAAGGAGGTGGACAGTGTGGGTTTCATAAAGACTGACCTAATAAATAGTACGCAATATATGGAAATGAATGCTTTAAAGAAACGCAGCTTGTAGAAGCTTATAAAGAGACAGTTACCAATAAAGGTAAATCATCACTCTGCATTCTTCGCTAAAGATATGTGTGTATCTGATAGAAGCTGCAGTGTCGTTGACTCTACATCTTTTTTTCCCGCAATACCGTTCGATCTGTTTCGCGTTTCATGTTGGTATAAGAATAGCTTTTACATATAGGCTATGTATATTAGCCCCAAACCTATACAGTAACCAACATTTAATGGTGCCTTCTATCATCCAAGACTGTGCAAACAATGCCACGCCCCATCTGTTAATGGATGAAATAATCTAATCAATGCTGTTAGCATCTGCAGTGGGTTTTGCAATCCTGTAGTAATGAATTCATTAGTAACATAACAACCAGAGAAAGGGGGAATAAAAGCAAAGAAATGGACTGCGCATTCAGTTATTGTGGGACTTATCAGGCGAGTTATGATAAATTCTACACTATTCTGATACACAAAACTCCGGATCTTGCTGATTTTGAATAAGCAGTACACAGGTTCATAGAATGTGTTAAATTAACTTGCCAGATAACTGCTTCACAACAAGTCTCGATGTGATCCAAGAGTGAAGCCTTTCTTCGTAGACTTTCTGCTTCTTGAACATACCATTGTAATTTTTTTAACAAGCAATTTTAACTCTTTGTTACCCAATTAAGACAGTCCCTTTCTTTTCACAGAAATTGTATGCATTAGGAGATAGTATAAAGCAATTTTCTGAAGCGAAGAAATAAGGCACTTTTCTCCCTTATAGTAATTGTATGCAAAAGGAGATAGTAAAGCTCCTCTTAGAGAGGAAAGCTGGCGAAATGCCCAACGTGAAATTGTAAACACTCTTCATCAATAAAAGAAGGATCGGATGATGATTGCTGGATCCTCATTTAGTCGGACGCGTCCGGTCAAGAACGGAAACACGAAGCAGGCTAAGCTGAGGGCGTTGTGAGAAACAGCAGCTTTACCAAATGCAATACGCTGCTTGCTACCTTGATCAAAGAGCTGAGACTATATAAGCAAAATAAGAACCGCAGCTGTTAATAATATTTAATGACTATACAACCAGATTTTCTGAACGGGGGTCACATACAATTTAAGATTTTTTTAAATTATATCAATGAATTTGCGGCTACCGTTTTTTCATAGTAAAGTTACCGTTTTTCGCAAGAGGACATGGCACCAATTCCAAACAAACAAACAAACAAACAACTCCCATGGTGGTTGAATCTGATGTACACAGGCCTATCTTTGTGCCTTCGTTCGTTTGCTAAACGTCTGCAAGTATTAGCTGTTCGGTTTGTACGATGTGTGATTGGATAGTGGATCATGTTACGTCCAGAAGTGACCGGTCACAAGCTCTGGTGACCAGTGCAAGAAGGATTAAATGGGAAGATGCGTTGAGGAATAGAAAGGAAAGGTTTTAAAAAATGACGAAGGAGAGGAAAGAGAAGAAGAAAAAAACCCACAAGAACGAAATGTGATATGCAAGACGAATGAATGGCAAAAAAAAACCGCGGTGGCGTTGACATTAAAAAATTGTTTTGTTTTCAGAATGGCAGTGTTAGATATGTTTTATTGCCTCATAATTTTAATGGCACACTTTCACCGTTTGTGTATTGCAGGCGAGCGACCGTTCAAATGCAACATCTGCGGAAACCGATTTTCCACCAAGGGCAACCTCAAGGTTCACTTCGAACGTCACAAGGCCAAGTACCCTCACATCAAGATGAACCCCAACCCTGTGCCCGAGCACTTCGATCGCATGGGACATCACATAGTGCCCCCTCCCATGTCCTCACCTAACCCCATTCCCCATTCTCTGCCTCTGCCGTCAGCCATGATGGAATCTCATTCCCCCGGCATGCCCAGAATGATGATGCCGCCCAGTCCTGGAGGCCCCGGCCATCACGGATTTTTGCAACCTACCTCTGCAGGCTTTCTCCCTCCTCATTTTGGACGCATTCCTGGACCTCCCCCTCACCACCATCCGCATCCTTTGATGGTAACGCCCCCAAGAAGTCATTTGTCACCTTTGCAGTCTAGGCCAGAGTCCCAACCCCCTTCCAGCCCTAAGACCAGCCCTCACGACACTCCCAAACTCAGCAGCGACAGGTCACCGTCAAGGGCAGAGGTTGATTTCCGATCACATTCAAGAGTCGAAACAGATTTTAGATCACCACCAAGAGCTGAGGCTGACTTCAGGTCACCCTCGAGAGCAGAAGCAGAGTTCAGGTCACCATCAAGAGCTGAAGCAGAGTTTAGGTCACCATCAAGAGCAGAAACAGAGTTCAGGTCACCTTCGAGAGCTGAAGCAGAGTTTAGGTCACCATCAAGAGCGGAAGGTGACTATAGGGAGTCGCCGCCTCGAGGTTCTTCAGAGAAAACGGGCAGCGGTAGGGACGCGGGGTCTCCTCCACCTTCCTTATCGTCCAGACCTCAGAGCATAAAATCTGAGCCTGGAACTGGGATGCCTTCAATTTCTGTGTCTGGACTCGGAAGTCCCCCAATTCCGCCTCTAGTCTCAGTTTTTGGTGGAACCGGCAGTCTAGGACCGATAATTCGCAGCAGCATGCCGTCGCCTCATCCAATGTCTCACAGTGGACCCTTGTCTACCCCGACCTCCTTCCCCCTGCCGTCCCCCCTTGCATCCAGTTTGGCGGGGCTGATGCCCAGAGGACCACCGATGATGCCCATGATGCACATGTCCTTCCCGCATCACCCACCGCCACCACCCGGCTTGGTCCCTGACGGTCCCTTCCGCAACTCCATCCTCCCCACCAGGACCATCGACCCTTCTGAGAACCTCGAGCAGTACATGGAGATCCAGAGATCCGAGACAGCCAAGCTTGAAGAGATGGTCAAAGACATACCTGGCAGCAAGGTACGTAAAACGTAGTCTGAGAGGCTGGTTTAACAAAGTAAAATGGTTTTGTTTTAAGTGAAGGTTTGCTGAAATAGGCATGCTTTAGAAATAATTCCCATTTTCCATTCCCATATCTCACCACCATCATCATCCTCCCCTTGCTTTAAATGTTGGTGGTTTATATGGCGTGGTGATGCTTTTGTTTCGAGTGAGCGGTTGTACTGATTACTATGATTATTTAGCAGTAACTATAATTATAGTTGATCCTAATTGATATACTTAGCACTAGAGCTTTGCTCTTGACTGTCCTGGAAGTTTAGGAAACATAAAACAATGTTGTTTCGTTTAAACGTTTGTCTCTTTCCTCTTGCCTGCCTGTGTTTGCCGATGGTCTGCTTTTGAGTACCCAGCAATACACATGGACCATGACGCCCCCGCAGCGCTGTTTCATCATGCTTGTGACGCTTTGATACTATCCAATCTAATCTGGCTCTTCAACACAGCCCAGCGCAGCATCAACTATACGCCCTTTAAAGATTGCGCCGAAATCGTGATCGCCGTTCTTATTATTGGAAATCAAGTTCATGAAAAGTGCCTGGACACATGAAACAAATTAAAACCGCACTGAACCTCGGGGACACTACATTGGCGTCATTTTGAACAAAAGCAAATTAATGATAAATGTAAAAAACAAATTTAAAAAAAAAAACAATTTCTTAAATGAGTTAGAAGATAATGTGAGGAGGAGTTCTTAATATTTAAATCCGACGCTTGATCGAAAGACGAAACTTTCAAAAAAAAATCAAGGCAATCGAGAGAAACAGGCAGGCAAATTAGTGAAAGAGCAGTAGAAGAAAAAGTAGAAGAAAAAATGGAGAAAACTGTACAAACATTGTAGGTCAAAGTGGCATGCGATATGAAGTGACTTTGTTATTTGCCGTTCTGTTTTTGTTTTTTTTTTATACCTAGAAATTTGTTCAACGTATCCGACTTTTATTTTTCGTTAGCAGACGGAACGAAACCTTTATTTGAGCTCTTGCAGTCACTGAACGACTTGATTTTTTAGTTCAGTGTGGTGAACACATTAATACAACTCCTTTGCTGATTGTGTGTTTAGGTCCGGGAGGCCAATGAGTGCCGAGTGTGTCACCGCGTGCTGAGCTGCAAGAGCGCCCTACAGATGCACTATCGCATTCACACGGGCGAGCGCCCTTTCAAGTGCAAAATCTGTAACCGAAAATTCACCACCAAGGTGAGGAGGTGCTTTTTCTCACTGGTTCCTTCTTAGCAAGAGAAACACATCGTGCTTTCTTCTTAGAGTAGCCAGAGCCTTTTCTGGCATAAGCAGGTTCCTTCCTATTAGCGTGAGAAACCCAGTGAGCGTGCGCCCTTCCTAGTAGTAGGGTAGCGGAGTCTGTTGGTATATACATACGTGCACACCCATTCGCACCGATACCTTCATTGAAACCTAGCGAGTGCCCCACGCACAGTCCCCAGAGATGATGATCATAATAATGATGATGATGGCATATTCAATGCAAATCTCCTCAATAACATCATCATTTGAAAAAGTCAGCTTAACAAATCAGAGCAATTTGGACCTTGGTCCTTGGTCAGAAGGTCCACCTTGTGCAGAGAGATTCCTTGATAGACAGAAACCTGTCATGCTCTTTTATTAGCAGAGCCTTTTTTGAAATCTGTAGTATGTGAGAACAAGATGACTTTTTTATTTTTTATTTTATTTTATTTAGGTAGTTTCTGTAACAATTGTATAGAACATTATCTCTGCCATTCTCTCAAGTAGCGCGCTCTTGTGCTCACGCAGTCGCGTCGTGCTCGTGATCGTGCCTATCGGTGATCGCGTCACAGTTCGCGTCAGCGTTCTTCTTCCGCTTATGTACGGATTTTCCGTCATTTTCTGTTTCTTTCTTTCTTTCTTTCTTTCTTTCTTTCTTTCTTTCTTTCTTTCTTTTGTCTGCTACTTATTTTGACTGCTACCTATTTTGTCTGCTATCTACATTTTTTTTTCATCGTGTTTGTCTTTATTGTTAATCCCTGTGTTTGTTTTTCTCCAAAGCTTTTGTTTCTCTGTGTATTTTTTTTTCATTTTTCATACTATTCCTTAGTGGTTGTTTTTTCTGTTTTTTTTTTCAAGATGCTTGTACACCAATACATCAATTTGCTGACCTTTTCATGATCATTATTTTACCCCGAGCGAATTGCTATTTATATTAAGTGCTTTGTTGCTTAATGTTACACGATATGGTGTTGTGGTGCACATTCTTTCCTCCCTCACTACCCTCTCCACTCCACCGCCCCTCTAGGTTTTCTTGAATTCGCTGTGTTATTTGTTTGATTTTTAAAATTAATTTTAGCAGCTTTTCTTCACTTTTTTGTCAGCTGCTTTCTTGTTTTGTTTTAAGGTGTCATTTTGTTTACCTGTTTTAGTATTATGCAGTATAGTTCTCAAAGAAGGGGAGTTGCTGTGGGCATAGAGTGTTCGCTATTGTTTTTCAAAAAAAAATACAGAGTAAAGTTTTGTTAGCAAGGGTATTTCTATAGGTTGGTTGGTTGTGATTTTCATGGTTTTGCGTTGTGTTATGCTGTGCAGGGGAATCTGAAAACCCACATGGGCGTGCACCGCTCCAAGCCAACGCTACGTATGGTACACGCCTGCCCGTACTGCAACAAGCCCTTCCACAACGTGCTGCTGCTGCAACAGCACATCCGCATGCAGCACCCCAACATGCCGCCCCCTCACTCCCACATGCCCGGCCTGCCCTTCCACCACATGAACCACTTCCCCACTTGGCCGCCCAAAGCCGCTCTACCTCACCACCTCTCCAACCTCTCCATGATGGGGCTGCCCCCGCACCCGGGCCTGCCCCGCCCCCGACTTCCTGTCTCCCACTCCGAACCCTTCGACCTGTCGTCGGCCCACCGCAAGGAGGAGCCACGTGAGCTGGACCTGAGCAACAAGCGAGCTTCCTCCTCCTCGTCACCTCACGAAGACGGCGAGCGGCGGTTGCTGGACCTCTCGTACGAAGACAGGCCGCAGGACGAGTGCATGGACGAAGACGATGTCAGGTACGATGGCGATGACGTGCCTGAGCCTGACGACGACGAAATCAATGACGAAGAAATGGAAGAGGATGAAAATATGATGCTGGATGACCCAGACGATGACACGGCAGCTTTCAGGTACCCGAGGCAGGAGGGCAGCAGCGGGCCAGCCTCTCAAGGGCCACAGTCAGGCTATAGTGACAACGGCGACTCTGACCGTCCAGACTCTAACGTATCGGCCACTGCCGCTTACGCCAAGGTCAACGCTGCCTATGACAGTCAACCAGCCGCCACCACCCCCGATGTTCTAGGCGGTTTCCTGAACCCAGCAGCTGTGCCACCCTCCCGCGGTACCAACCCTTCTCTGGCTGCTTTGGAAGATCATGTCAAGAACATCGAGAGCTCGGTGTCTCAGAACAGCTTCGAACGTTTTCGCAATAGCATGGGCTTCGGTCCTGGCCCATTCCTGATGGACAAGTCGCTCTCACCTGGAGTTCTAGGAACTAACAATAGTGCTCCACTTTCACCAAGAAGTCAAGGAGCTGGTTCAGAGAATGGTTCCGACGGCGGCGATACTACTTCCAAGTTCGCTTCCCTGCTGGACTATCCGTTGGGATTCCCATTTCTGCCAGGAAGCATGGACCCTCTCGCTGGTCGCGGTGGAAAGAACACCACCTGCCCCACTTGCTTAAAAGTCTTCGCCTGTAGGAGCGCGCTGGAGATCCATTTGAGAAGCCACACCAAGGAGCGACCGTTCAAGTGCCATGATTGTGACCGAGCCTTCTCCACCAAGGGTAATCTCAAGCAGCACCAGTTGACACACAAGTCTAGCCGTGACGTCAGCGCTGACGAGTCTTCATCTTCATTTACCCACATGCCCTCGGCAGAAAAAAGCGATGACGATGGAGACAGATCTGGACAAGACTCCAACTCAAAATCCGACCAACCTTCCGCAGAAGTGAACGGTGAAAACTCCCCGTGCTCCGAAATCAGACCTCCTTCCACCTCCTCTTCATCATCAGAACATCTGAAGACGTCCATCATCTCTGCCGTCAGCCCCATAAGCCCCAACATCAACGTAATCAACAACAACAGCAAAACGTTCCCTGACGGGAACAGCAGCACTGCAAAGCCCGACAGCCACATGAGCCCTGTCTCCAGACCGACGCATATTGTGTCCGTGCCACCCAGAGATGGCGACAGCATGGCCAAGCGGCCCAGACACGTGTGTGATACCTGTCACAAGCCGTTCTCCAGTGCCAGTGCCCTGCAGATCCATACCAGGACACACACCGGCGACAAACCCTTCAAGTGCACTGTATGTACTAAGGTACACACATTTTCTCCTTGAGCTTGACAATGTCAATAGTCAATTCCATAATCTTTATATCTGTGTTTATATGACGTTCTGATTTATACATTCTGGTTGTTGAAATTCTAAATGTTAATTGGTTAAAAAAAAAAACTTGCTTTGTTGAACTTAGTAAGGTGAAATTCTGTCGTGTGTACATGTGACTTTTTCTTTTGAAGATTACTTGTTTTTTTCTTGCTGTGTTTTAAACCCGCAATATTGTTGGTTTCGTTTCCAGGCTTTTACGACGCGAGGCAATCTGAAGGTGCACATGGGAACTCACGTGTACAACAACTCGCCCTCACGCCGCGGCCGTCGTATGTCCATCGACGCCCCGTTTCTCTTTGGCCAGGGCCCCTTCGTACCGGGCTACGCGCCCCCAGGCCCTGCCCGCGCCCCTTTGCCACCCGCGGCAGCTGAAATGCTGTACTATCAGAACCTGATGAACGGCATGGCGGGACCCAGGCCCAACGAGATCCCCGTCATCCAGAGCATGAATGGTGCACTGAGCCATCCACTGGCTGGGCCCATGTTTCCCTTCCCTCCCCATCACTCTCTTTATCCCGGCCGGGGGCAACCGCCGAGGGAGGCACGAAGTGATGATGAGAGTCACAAAGACGCCGCCGACTTGAGCCTGTCCAACGCTCGCCGTGACAGCATCGAGAGAGACTTGCTAGACAGGGAAAGAGCTGCAGCTGCCAGGCTGAGGGACGAGGCTGACAGAGAGGCGAGCCCGTCCCCTAAACGGCGTCGTGAGCGTTCCTGCTCTCCTTTCCCACGATCGTCAAGGGACTCCATGTCGCCTTCCGTCTCCATGCATAATGATGGCAGGGTGGCCGGCATGGTGACCTCGTCAGGGGAACTAGACTTGAGCATGAAATCCAGCACCACCCCTTCTCGCACTTCCCCCCACGGTCTTCAGAAATCCTCATCACACATCCTCGCCTACCCTCCCTCGCCTCCAGCGCGAGGCGTAGTCAAGTCCTCACCGTCTCCCGCCAAATCCCCGTCATCAGCCATCTCCGCCGCCTCTCCTCTCGCTTCTAGAGAGAATGGCGGGGACATGATGCTGAACTCGCCCCCTCAGTCCGCGTCGTCGTGGTTCGACCGCGCCATGGGTGTGCCAGCTCCCGGGGAACAGTCTCAGCACCTCAGCAACAGTGATTCTCACTCTGCAGCTGGCGGCCCACCTAAAGCCATTACTGCTTGAAACCGGCGTTGTCCTAGTCACAGTCTCTAGTCCCCGCCTGCGTGTAGTGCCCACGACAATATGGAAAGAAGCAACGATCTTCCGCAAAACTCGTACAGGCACAGGTAGTTGCTTCTACTGCCCAGTGCTAGGCACAGCGGGTGCGTCTCGTATGTGTTCTAAAGTAGCGGATACTTCATTCAGCGATCGCATGAAGACATTACACATCAGTGACATCCTTTGTTCTTAATTTTAAAGAAGACACGCTTCTATGATCATTACTGGACGTTGAACTTAATGTTCAGTGCCAATTTGACCACACGTTCTCTCAAGCACTCTATAGGCGGAACTTTGAACCTTTCATGTTGACTTATCGTCGTATGTAGGCCTACTGTTTTGATCCCGGGCTTTTGGAAAACTGTAAACAATTATTACACGCCCACAGGTTCTGGATGATAACAAGATTCTGTTTTTTCCTGATAATACAGAATTATTTGTTTCAACTCACTTTGTATTTGTATTCTGACTTTGATGCTACTGTGGGGGTATATTCACGGTTGAGACTGAATCAAACAAAATGAGGATAAAGTTGTTTTTTACAGTTGATAGAAACATTCTTATCCATGGTGTTCTTAACTGATGTTTTCCACGCATGAATGGGGTTTGTTTCTAAAAGTTTTAAAGTAATGTGTCGTTAACTGTAAAATAAATATAAATAATAATTGCTAATTGATGTGTATGTGATGCAAGACGATGCATTGCAATGTTGCAGTTATTTGGTCTAGTGTGATCTGAGTATGTTAGTGAATGCTGAACGATCAAAATAATGATTCTTGCTGTTGCCATATGCTCATGCCAATATCATTTATATATTTTAATTACGATACCTACGATATGTCCACATTTTACTTAATGATAACGGATTCATTTTAAGATATTTTAATTTAATTTTACTTTTTTAAAGTGATTTTAAAGAAAAACTATTTATCATGCATCTGTCTGCGAGGAAATACTTCTTGATTGCGTTAGATAGAAGTGTCAAAGATTATCATTTGAATATGACAGAATAAAACAAAGACATGTTGGATGGAGCCCACCGCCGTGACTCGGCGGAAGAGCGTTCGCCAGGTTCGAATCCCGTAGTGGGCGATATAAAAGTGGCCATTTTTCACTGTTTACTTTAGCACTGTGATTGCTCTGATCCGGTGGTTCAGTGTAACTTTAGGGACGTCCTTTTCCCTTTTGGCTATCCCCGTCTGCCATATCGCCAGTGGCGGGTGTAGACACTACATTTCGATGTTCATTCATTCAACTTAACAAAATTGAGCGTTCACTGAATGAAGATGCTCTGTACCTGCGCACACTGTTGAATTTTAAGTGTTAAAAGCTCTGTGAATTTTTCGTCTGAAATCGCTTCGGTGAGAAGACGTCAAGTGGAATAAACAATCAAACGCATTTTTAGTGTTCATGGCACCGTTATTTGTGCTGTTAATCATACTATTAATATGTTAGTGTTTAACACTGTTAGTTAGTTTATTGTTAATTCTTGGAAGACTAATTTTGTTGCTGGTTGGAACATTCAGATATTAGCTGTGGAATCCGTATTTTGATCATTTGCCTCGCCGATTCTAAAACAAGAATTTGTTTTTATTTTATCCTGTTTTATTTTTCATTATTTTTGGACCGCGACTCGAATAGTGATCAGTTGTATTTTACATTATAAAAAGGAATTCGAAAAGCTTCACTCACATATGTTTATTTATTTCTTTCTTTTTGTTGTGTTCTACACACCAGAATAACGATAATTTACATTTAATTCCAATTCTAGTAAGAACTTCAATAAATGCCTTGTAATGAGAAATATTTTTTTAAAAGTCTGGTTAAATAGAGGCTATTGCTGCTTTAAAAAATAACTTCACAAATGCTAATTGTGCGATAAACATTTGTTGCATTGCTGAAATTTTTATTTTTGTTTTATTAATATTTTACATTTACATAATTTTGCACTCTATCCATAACCACTCGTGCTGCATTCTATCGATAATTATTTTGTATTCTATTTATTATGATCAACCAATTTATGCTGGAAAATTTAAAAACAAAAAAATGTCGCCGTATTTACTTGCACCTGGAGTTTTACATGTTCGGATTCTCCATCTTAAAAGCTGATCATTTTAACATTAATGTTGTCTTGTGATGAAAGGGTGGTCAAGCTTTTACAATCCTTGTGGAATGTGTTTGTAATTTAATTTTATATCCAGTTTCTGGCGAACTTCCTTACTTATTTTTTAATGACCAATTTCCGGAGGACATAATTTCAATATGATTTTTGACCCAGGATTTTTTATATCCAACATCTGGCGAATGGTACATACTTTATTTGTACCGGGCGTCCAATGGTATTTGTGTGTACCTATTGACGTCTTTATCGAAGGTGATGTATGTGGATCGAATGTTTATTGATTTAGATCTTTTTATTTATTTATTTTGACAGCTACCAATTTTTAATAACAATCCGGGATTTAAAAAACACTGTTTTGTGATATAGTTCACAGGTATTTCAGTATTTATACCATTGTCAATATTTGTACAACAATTGATGTAAAACTGAAACTTGATCGTGTTTGTCCAACTGTTCTTATTACAATATAAATTTTGGTTGTGTTTTTATAAACATTGTAACCACTTAAACCTTTCCGCTGTGCTGAGCTCTTATTCATGTCTGCACATTCAGAGTTCGTTGGTTATGTTTGGTCCATGTAGTGTTTTGTACATGAATCAATATAAACCACCCTTTATTACGAAAACAAAACTCTCAGTGATTGATGAATACATGTGAATGTATGTAGTTTCATCCCTAGAAACATTTTAACAAAAGTCGTGGACGTTATTCTTCGTGCGAACGGAGTATCCACAGTATCCAAAAAAGGAAGAAGGAGAAGAAGAAGAAGTTTGAATGTGTTCTAATTTGCATTGATTTACTATGAATGTTTGCGATGCGTTTTCGCTTTGTATTGTTGTACGTGTATGCTTATTCTTGGCATGTATCTAATGGAATTAAAGAGACTGAAGAAGTATGGCGAATGGTGGTGTCAAAGAGAGGAACATGAAGTGTTTTAGTAGTCCGTACAAATTTAGTGTATGTGTGAGGTGTAATATGTTTTTATTTGTTTGTTTGTCTCTCACTTTTCTTTGCTTACTTGAAATGTGAGTATGAACGGAATGACTCAAGACATTTGGGAATGGCCGCGCAAGGGTCGCAACACTCCTGTAAGTGTGGTTGTGACTGCCAGACTGGTCCCAGAGAGCGTCACACTATTTGTTTCACTGTTGTTGTTTTTTGAGCACAATATTTGTGGGATATACTAGCTCTGCCATTCAAACATTAATAGACTGGCGCAAATGTAAAGTGGCAGAACGTGTTGTCTAAACCTAAAACGTACTTCATTTGCTTGGACCTTGGATTTTGGTGGACTTTGGACTTCGAACTTTGAATATTTAATACTTTGGACGATTGTATTTGTATCTGTAAAGAAAAAAGATTTTTTAAAAAGAAATAAACAAACCAAAAAAATGACCGGCTCACTGTGACCCGTTCAATGTGATTCCTCTGTTGTCGCTGTATGTGCATGTGCATACATGAAAATTAATGGATTTGTCGTGAACAGTTGTATAACGCTGCTATTGTCACTAGTCCTTAAGAACAATCCAAAATGTACCCCTTGGAACTTTATATGTATAATATTAAATTGTGTGCGTGTTTTCTTCTTCTTCTTTTGTACTGTGAATGTTCCAATGTCGATTTGATGTAGGCTTAAACAAGTAGAGGGCGAAGAAGCTGTGCAACTGTTAACGGTTGGAAGCTCTGTGTAGGTAGTTTAATTTCAATGTCTGGGCATTTATTACGAGTCTACTATGGCATCGGCTGAGCTCTGCAGTCATTGTTGAATCATTGTCCAAGTGCTAGTCTCGTTAGTACAACCACTAGATGAAAACTCTAGCATGTAATAATATTAATAATATTAGATCCCTCTATACTGAATAATGTTAACCCATAGTTCACACTCAGTATCAGACTTCTGTATTAGCTTATGCTCTGAGTGGAAATCTTACAGAGGTCTAGTACTCAGCGAGTAGATTTAACGCACTTCTATGTATACCGGAAGACTCTTATTAATAGTACACCTTCGGGAAATATTATTTTGGGGTAATCTTACAAGAAAGTTTCGCCTCTAACTTATAATTAATATATACTCACATCGCTTGCGAGTCAACAAGGGATTTTCTCTGTTGAAACTTATTTTGTGTAGTATGATGACCATACTTAAAGGGTTTAAAAAAAAACTTTCTGAAACATTGTGCAGAAACTATTTGTTCTGTTCTTTGTTCGTTCCTCAGGGAGTGTTGGAACAATAATATTTATCCCACAAGACTAAACTACAACAAAAACAAAAAACGCGAATAATAACCAAATTGATGGACAATGTGCGAAATAAATAAAAACGTGTTTGTTTGTTTGTTGTTGTTTTTTAAACCCTGATTTCCGTTTACCGCCAGATTTGTCTGTGCGATTTCGATGTCTACCCCCTTGCGCGCAAGATGTCTGTTGGATCTTTTTTGTTTAATTGTGGTGAAACTTCCCTTCTTTCTCCATCGCTTCTCCTCCTCCCCCTCTTCGTCCTCACGTTGAAAAGAACGAGGAGCACACAGAGGCTGTGCCTGGAGGTGGTTGCACTATATATCACATCTTATTTGATTCCCGATTCTACGTTTACTCAGCGTGGCTGCCTGTGCTGACCTGTAAAAAGGTCAACATTTAACACATTCACTTCGAAATCCGACTCGACGTTAATTATTAACCCTCTGTCTCCTCCGCTTGGACTGTTTCGAAGTCCGCGCGCATTATTAAAGCCTTCCAAGTGAGGGTAACACTACCGCATGCGGAAGAAACGATATATCATTTGAAAACAAATGTACCGTGGTAATTTTATTAGAAACGGTGTGATTTGAATGTTGTGTTTGAGTGCATGTGGAAAAAGAGTACTGTTCACGGCTTGCATTTATTTGTGTATGTTTGTTGGTGTGTTTGTGTGTGTGTGTGTGTTTTAACATAATTCAAACGCCCGTTTTATATTTTCTTTGTAATTGTATCTGAATGTTTTGCCTAAATAGTGTTTTTAAGAAAGAAAATTCCAAAACGTAAAATAATGTGTGTTTTTTTAATATTCATTCTGAGTTCTTGTAGTAATAAGCAACTGAAAACACGTTCTCAAAACAACTTCCATGCGTTTTTATGTATTTATTTATTGATGGACTCGCAATGGTAAGTGTTGGGTTTCTGAGGACACTGACCTGGTTATGAATAATATTAATATCTGGTGTAAGTTATCATGTAAATCTTTAAGTGCTCGAAAGGAGTCTGGTTTTCAGACGTTAGTTTTGGCAGATTTGATTTCCACCGCAACCCAACCCCTACTCCACCCCCAAAAAAGATTATTTGTCTCCCCTTTTGGGACTTTTTACCCCAAACGGGGTTTTCCCGTTTCATATGATCCAATCGTGGGTATCGCCTCTACTGTTACAAAAACTAAACGTTGTACTGTTATAAAGTGAAGCGAATTAAGCTCTTGTTGCTTCTACTGCCAATTTATACACATTTTTTCTTTTACTACCAATGTGTGGCGTCCCCTATATGCGCAACGTGTCCGGGGACTTTAATCTAGCAAACGAAACGACTACCAATGTGTACAGGACAGAAAAGGAATCAGATTCCATTGTAAACTATGGTTCATTAATGTGTCAAATATAATAATGTTAACAATTTTAAAACACAGCGTTATAATTTTCTACACTAACTCGAGCTGTTAAACCAAATTAATTTATTGCTATCTTAGTGAGGCACAATGAAGAGAGAGGAAGTTTATGGGATACCAACATAAATTTAAAATACGATTGTTTGATAAGTGGTGAATGTTGATAATTACTTATTAATCTATAAGACGATTTATGAGTAGTATCCTGCAAAAAATAAATAATTACTGCAGTTTATTTTTTATTTTTTTTAATGTTTCGATTTTTTTAACATTTGATTCGGTCCCCAAAACGTAGATTACAAACTTGTGAAATAGCTCATAAGCATTCATGTTCATGACATTGTGTAAGTTTGGCTTGAACTGATTATTTTATCTGTCAGGTGTAAGCTATTTTGACCTGTTTGTGTGAGTGTGTGTTTGTGTCTGTGTGTGTGTTTGTCAGTTTGGTCAGGGCAAAGTTCTCATGCAGTATGATATACTTTCCCATTGTTATATTGATACTTTAGCTACGATATACTATCTTCATTGCTATAATTGTTGATACCTTAGCTACGAATTCGACTTTAAAGCAAGAGTATATATTTTCATGTCCAAATTGAAACCTCGGTATAGTTGCTGAATTTTGATGTCAAACTGAGAAAAGAGATTACTTAACATTACTGAGTTTGTGTTCTTCACGTATCACGTCAAGTTTTTTTGTTTTTGTTTTTGTTTCTTTTAAATTCATTTTGACAATGTTTTATTATATTGGCTTGCTGTTTACAGTGGAATAAATACTTAAACACAAAGTCAGTGCTGTTTGGCCTTCTTTTGTTTTAGATAGCTTCATCTGTACAGTGCACAGTCCATCAGAATGAACACAACACATAGTTCGGTAAATGAAGGGAATAAAATTCAAAATACCATTAAAACAAAAAGAAGAAGAAAAACATCCAATCTCAAACACAACAATAAAAACTATGTCATACAATTAATTGGGTTCAAACACCTTCATGTGATAACAAAGAACCGCCACCAATACCACCTTTGCCGCCGCCATCACCATTAGCCTACAATCACAATTTCGTTCCCCAATTGCTTCAAACACCCAATTTTGACGACGCAAAATAAAACTGCACACTCATTTTCTCTGCGGATTTGCCAAAATGCTGATGAGGAACTATTTACAGTTGCAATTTTATTCGCTAAAATGGATTTTACTGCCTTCATGGATATGGATATGCGATAAAAACCAACCAACAAGAGTTTCTAATAATAATAATAATAATAATAATAATAATAATAATAATAATTATTATTATTATTATTATTATTATTATTATTATTATTATTATTATTATTATTACTATTATTATTATCATTATTATTATTATTTTTAACTATCCCTTGAGTAGTTACAACATCCAGTGCACTTTTTGCGCCCTTTTAAGTTAAAGTTTTACCTCTGCTGAGTCAGTCAGTCACTAGGCCTACATATTACAAATGTAATATAATCGCACACATACACACACGCACACACATCAATTTTCATATTCCGTGTTTAATAATATTTATCTTAAAGTTATGGTTAGGCTAACTTATCAAAAATACATTTTATCTATTTATTTATTTATTTACTGAATTCTTTTCTATCCTTACTGGGTAAGAATTACTAAATTCATTTATATTCTCTTATTGGGCAAGTTATCCACGACATGAGTTTTATTTAAGGACTACACAAAATTGTTCAGGTAAAGTCATAGTACATGCTACATGCCTCGAATAAATAGTGGGGGTAGGTGTGGGTGTGGGTGTATGGGTTTATTACTAGTAGTACGAAAATGTGCATTTTGTGTTCTTGTACAGTTTGAGGGAATTGATGACTAAGCTTACATTTCTTGTCCTAACAGTTTTGTTCTTACTTCTTGCGTGTATTCCACGATGGTTAAGTGTTGAATTGTAATGATATCATTTGGTTTAAAATAAAATTCGGCGTGTCTATATTCCAGGACGATTGAATGTTGGAATAAGTACAGCCTTTTACTACATTTACGATTGTTGGTATGTAAGGGAATGATTGGTGTGCACGTATGAATGAATGTTATTCGCATTACAGTAAACCACACTACACTACACTACATTAATAATAATAATAATAATAATAATAATAATAATAATAATAATAATAATAATAATAATAATAATAATAATAATAATAATAATAATAATAATAATAATAATAATAATAATTTTAAAAAAAAAAATAATAATAATAATAATAATAACGAGTTTTTATATAGCGGGTACTCCAGCCTACGACCAGACTCACCGCGCTTTACATAGTCATTACATAAAAATACATGCACTCGATCAAACATCGCTTTTGTTACGATACACTATGTACAAAAATGACAAAAAAGACACAAATAGAATAGCAAAAACTTATTCACAGCTATTTATATGCCCGGATAGACCCAGGAAAGGAAAACAGTATAAATATTTACAGCCGTGTACACACTTACGGTTCAGACAGAAACAAAAGAGGAGAGAATGGCAGCGGGATACAAATCAGTCTGAATAATGCAGTTTAAAGAGGTGGGTTTTGAGTGCTTTTTGAGTATTATTACGTTTTGAGTTGTATACACTACACTACACTACACTACACTACACTACACTACACTACACTACACTACACTACACTACACTACACTACACGAACCAATCGTCATATAGAATACCATTATCATCGTCGTCTTCGTCATTACCATCCTCGAACAAGGAAAGTCTTGGCCATCGTCATAAACAATATCATCATCATCATCATCATCATCATCATCATCATCATCATCATCATCATCATCATCATCATCATCATCAACAACAACAACAACAACAACAACATCATCATCAATGAGCTACTCATTTGGTTAAACCCACACAACACCCAAACACATACAAATGCCTCACCCTCCTCTACCCCTCCCCTCAAACAGGCAATTACACCATCGCACCGACACACAGTTGATTATTCTAATTACTGCCTAGTAAGTATCATTTTTTAAACAATAATTATATAATATTTTAACAATATACTTTTCCTTTACTGTTGAAGTGTTAAAAATCATGACAAAATGAAACAATATAGTCATCGTCCCATTGTGATCAATACGAACTTATTACTGATGTGGCCAAGATTGACAGTGCGTCTTCGACATGCTGTAAGCTTACTTGATAGTCTTGTAACCTGCAAGTAAACTTTAATACGTTTTATTAATTCATTCTTATGTCTGTTTTGTTATTGTATTATATCTTTTAAAATATGTGTATTTATTTAAATATTTATTTGTTTGTTTATTTAAATGTATATTGATAAACTCAATTACTATCATTTTTTAAAATATGTATTCTTTTCTGCAATGCAAGTTGTCAGCCCACACACTAACAGTCTACGTTAACTATATAATTTTGGATGTGAACTTAGGACCATCAACGATAGTATTTACTTACCAATAATCCCAAATAATCGCAACAGTATTCGTGCAGTGGTTTGGATTTGATACAATCTCTGTACCCAATCATTGCAATCAATCCAGCGCATTTCAAATAAAATGTAATTTTAATTAAAAAGTTTGTCAGTGTAGCCGAGCGGAGCATTTGACTCCCGCCTCTCGGCCACGACCTTGAGAACATTGCTCCACCCGAGCTGTTATTTTCATTTTATCCCTCAAAAGAGGGACATAAAAATATTTGCCCTGCAAGGCGGTGAAGCGTGGTTGGGAGTACCGGGTTGCCGGCTACTAGTGCCACGCACTCTACTGCAAGGTCGCTGCCACCGACCTGAATAAAATGCCTGCCGACAATGTGGTCCCGCTCGCCACCAAACGCAGCAGGCGAATGGTCAGCCGGGGAGAACAAATGTGTCGCCTTGTCCTGCGTAACCCAATGGCATACCCAAAGGATTTTGCAAAGCAGGAGCCACCCAAGGCTAGTCTAACCAAGAAAATCAAGGTATACAATTTCTCTCCCAAGCCTCAACCAATCGCCTCCCTTTCCGCTACAGAAGCAAAAAGGGAAAATTATGCTGTGAAATTACAGTTAACAGTATTATACAAAAACCTGTATTGTGTGGGTCTACTACATTCTGGAATTCCGAATCGCGTTACATCTCCACCCTTTGTGGTATACATATTACGGTAAGGCCTATCGATCTTCTACCTGGGTGTAGCTCATATGAAAATGCAAAATAATGAGACCAGGTCTATCTCTAAATGACGCTGTCACCTTTTCATGCCATTGTTTAATAGCTGTTAATAGTTTCACGGCGAACAATTCATCGTGTAAGAAGATACGTCTTTACCGAGATATTCCTCAATTCAAACGCACGCCATCATTTAAATCTATTGTACATAGCTATGGAAACGGATGATCAGCCCTCGTCGCGCAATGGAGACCATAACATTGTGTGTGGAGGTTTGTTTTTCAAAATTCATAATCATCTCTCTCTCTCTCTCTCTCTCTCTCTCTCTCTCTCTCTCTCTCTCTCTCTCTCTCTCTCTCTCTCTCTCTCTCTCTCCCTTTCTCTCTCATTAAAAAAAATAGCCAAACTGTTCCATCATCATTGTTTCTTAGTGGAAAAGTTTCAATTCAGGCATTAAAGCAGCTGCTTTAAGACTCTGTAATCAACCCTTACTTCGGTATCCTCCCATCCACCCCACCCCCCACCCTTACACACACAACCGCTGCCCCTCTTCCCCACTGCGCTCACACACATACCTGTATATATATACACGCACATACATCGCCCTTCTCCACACACTCTTCTAGAACACCCTATGTTGTTTTTTTTTTTTTTTTGTATTGGCCTCAGAGTTTTAAGCTTATTTATTTACGCATTCGTTCTTTTATAGCTCTCTTCCAGCTCAAGAGCAGCTCAAGCCGCAGGATCCAAGTCAAGCCGCCCAAGGCGCTCATTTGCAGCCTTTGGGCGCGTCGTCCAACCCACAGCACAATCCTGGGAGACCGGCGGTGTGTAAGGAAGAAGGGACCTAGTGCGTGTTGGGTGTATTTGTGTAGAAGGCACTCACCTGTCTAGGACATGGGCGTCAAGAGCTTTAAAGTCCGTGCGAGGGACAGCGTGCGTGCACAGAGTGGACCTCGGTTAATACTCTCATCCGAAGGTGTTGTCAAAAGCTTTTGAAAAAGCAACCATAAAATCAGTGCCAGGGCCATCGTGTCATTATAACGACAAGACAGACAGTGGGAAGAGATGGGGAAGAAACAGAGAGAGAGAGAGAGAGAGAGAGAGAGAGAGAGAGAGAGAGAGAGAGAGAGAGAGAGAGAGAGAGAGACAGACAGAGAGACAGACAGACAGACAGACAGACAGACAGACAGACAGACAGACAGAGACAGAGAGACAGAGAGGCCAGGACCGGGTGATGATGGCAGTGTTTTAATGATCAGCCATGTGAAAAGATGAGGGCAAGATATGGCCCGATGGGAGCAAAGGCGCGTTTATTCCACTCCGGGCTTATTTCCTGCCGCGGACGCCTTGGGGAATATCAATCCGCGCCAAAGGGCACGGGGGTCAATTTGTTTTATTGATCACTGCGCACTTCAGCACCCACTGACGACCACACAACAGAAAGCACCAAGCAGTATTTACTGCTACTAACTTGCTAGAAGTACCACACGCGTTTGTGGTGGTGAAGGAGTTAGGCTTAGAGCGTCAGCTCAACTACCAACGATCGAGCATGGGAGGTTTTCCAATAGAGAAGAAAGAAATGGCATGAACAACGAGGTACGACGCATTCACCTCGAACGTCACCGTTTTCGAAGAGGGGGGACCAATTGTGAACATGGTACAGGTCGCGCTCTCTCTTCTTCCGCATGAACTGCCTTAAGACTCCCAAGACCTCTGGAGACGACATATTTGCGTGCTGGGGTCACGCCATACAGCCGTCATGCTGCTAATCTACCATTTGTTCTTCTTTCCATTCTATCGCCTCTGACTGTGTTGACCATGGACTTGCACTGGGGGTCCATTGCCTGAGACAACAAGAAGTCTGGGACTAAACCTGGGACAAAATCATAATTGACAATGCGTTTTGGATAGGGGCAACTGTTAAATTGTCTTGGGCTATTGTTTAAGACCTTCCGTTCATCAAATTTCACCCAGGAGCACGGGATTTCTTCTGTTGTAAAAACTCCAGTGCTGAAACGTCTCTTCTTCGAGCTTTGCACTTAGCATAAACGTCACTTCCTCTAGAGCGTCATAGTTCATTGTAGTAGACCTACTGCAGCTGATTGCTTGCTTGTTACTACGCTACTTTTCATATTTGAAGCACACGAAAAGATCACACGCGCTGAAGACTCAGATCGTGGACAGATATTCACCCGCCTTTATTTATGCGAAACAGTTGTTCAAACCGTTACACTGGATAACGTAAAGTCTGATTGTTTTCTGCTTCCCCAAACCTAGACCCTCTTGTAACAATGTACAATAAACTTTATGTGTTGTCATGGTCACTGTCAGAGTCAACGGCGACCATCTTTCCGCCAACAGTCATAGGATGGCGTGTGCCGCGTTTCCCCAGACGTGCTCATAATTGCGCGCGCTTCAATGCCTCCAGTCGGAAGTGACGTTGGCCTTTGTGCCGCGCATGCTCAAACGAGGGAGACTCCTCTTCCTCCGGAGGTGACATTCCTTTCGTTGGTTTGTCGTCTGCTATCGCATCATGAAAGCGCACTTGACTGGAATCGATTTCTGAACAAAAACGTTTGCCCTTTTATACTGCCGCCATACAAATCATAGCACATAAAGGAGAGAGAGAGAGAGAGAGAGAGAGAGAGAGAGAGAGAGAGAGAGAGAGAGAGAGAGAGAGAGAGAGAGAGAGAGAGAACACACAAAAAAGAAGCAAAAAGATTTGCAACAATGAACCAAAATGTCACAATTTCCTTTCAGAATACGCATACAATATTATATTGTGCATTCAAAAGAAGAAAAAAAACCACAATAACACATTTACAAAACAAAAGCAAGACGGTAAGCCAGTCCAATGTATTTCCAGACACTTAACACACATATATGAAAACGATCACTTTTATTTTATTTTGGTGTGCCTGTTCTGTCCCAAAGAAGCAAAACGAAAACACGAAATGACTGGCTACTTTTTGAACTATCCGCAAGCAAACATTGTTCAAAATCTGTTCAGCCAGTATTATAAATACGGCGCCAAACCTGTTTATAAAATGATGGACCTCAGTGCCCTTCGGTCAAGTTATTTTTGACAGAATTAATAAAAAAAATGGTAATGCAAAACTAAAATAAAAATGCTTGGAACAGAAAAGTAAAATACCGACCAACGGCGTAACAAACCAGCCGACTGACATACCAATGGATTACCCTTGAATGATTTGTCATGAGTTGGGTACATGCATACCAAAAATCATCCACATTGGATCAGTCGGTTTTTTTTTTCAGATGTTTAGCCAAAGGTGGGTGGCAAAGAATTGAACCCAGCTACCTGGACTTTTAATCAAGGTCAAATATGATGGTACAGGAAGCTCGCCACTTACCCAGGTAATGTTCCTTTAAGGTTTGAGCAAAATATGTCCAGTGGATCTTGAGATATGACGTACAACGGACCGAGCTACAGATAGACCGACCATAGTAGGACAGACCGATATTAGGCTCATTCCGATTCACGGCTGTTTCAAAATATTACAAAAGGAAGGTTCTCGACTAAGAATCTTTTGTTTCTATTGTACAAGTATTATATGTGAAGCGTTTAGATGTTTATTTCTGTTTTGTTTTATGCATCGAAATGTCATGTTTGTATAAACTGCCACCGGCAGATGGTGTGGAAATTTGACAAGAAAGAAATTTTCAAAAGGACAATTATTTTTTTCTCTCTTTTAATATATGATTATCTTGTTCTTCTTGTTTTTCTTCTTTGGTCTTCAGTTTGTGAAACTCTTTAACAAAACGAGAAGAAGAGGAAACTGATGTTTATAGAGATAGAAGGGAAAGATCAAATAATTTCAAAAGAGCACTGTGATTCCGAGCACGCAAAAACTCGCAGACGCCGAGCTGGGCTGGGGCATATTTCAAAATGTCACTCTGCATCGGAAAGGGGCTACTTGAAAAATCACGTCACCAAACCTTTCTACCCTCCTCATCTACCCTCGCTCCTAGATACCCTACCCAGCTCACCCCCACCCCACCCCCTCTGTTCCAACGATGCCCGACGATACGATTCGTATCAGTATCACTGTTGCCATTATTCCAGTTACTCACATCTCGCACTGACATAGTGACATTGTAGTTCTTTTTATGTTCATTCTTCTTTCTCAGCCCCCTATTAACACTGTAGTTCTTTTCGTCTTCAGTCTTCTCTTTGCACCCTACCCCCTACCCCACCCCTCCATCCCCTCAACAACAATCCCTTGCAGCTCTCTAGCCATGCTACCAACACTCAAAGACCTTGAAAAACACGTTTGTCCGTATACATTTTTGGGTGGGAGTTGGGGAAGGGGGGGGGTGGAGAGAGAAGAAGGGGAAAAGCATAATGGTTCTTTTTGCCGTCTCTATGGCGACAAAGATGAAGAGCGCAGATCTCAATATGGAAGACTGATCAACTATAAAGGTCGGGGCCAACAAACGTGGCGGTTGAAGTATTCCTCTTCGCTTTTCATTTTCCCCCCATCAAACCCTAACTCCGAAAAGCCAAGTGTCGGCCCGCAAAACTCGCCCCGCACTTCCGATCCGCCAGAAAAGGGACAGAACTCGGCACTACCTCTCAAGACAGTGGCCTCCCTTCTGCCACAGCGGAGCTGACGGTTCTTGAAATTTAATTTCGAGTGATGAAATTTTGGAGCAAAAAGGATTCAAATGGAAATGCACTCCGTGACGGATTGTTTCTTTTCCCCTATCGTCGCCAGATCTGGAAAGTTCAGTGGAGACAGCGACAATATCCCTGACACTAATCATTAGTCACAAGCGATGCCACCACTCTCCGAACACTGCTATTCATAACTGCTAATCCGTACATGCAGACACGTGAGGACGTAGGGGAGGTATAAAGGGAGGTTAGAAGGTAAGGGTAGCTCGTGTCCGGGGACGTTAATCTAACACAACAACAACAAGGGTAGCTCAGTTGGTAGAGCGTCTTACTAGTTAACCGAAAGGTACCTGGTTCGAATCACGGATTGGCCAATGTGTGACCATATTATTTTCCCCTTACCTTCAACTGGTTCGCTGGTGTCAGAATAATGTGACCAGTAGTCGCCTATACGCTTCGGTGTCGTGTGACTATAATCTACAGTTACACAGGTAAAGCAGATAAGAGGCATTGCAAGAGCTGTAATCAAATCCATGAATAACAAACGGAAATAAAATGCATACACGTCGGTTTTACCAACAACAACAAAACTTGTTGAAAACTTTAAATTAAAGCCAACGTGTACAAAATAATAATAATAATAATAATAATAATAATAATAATAATAATAATAATAATAATAATAATAATAATAATAATAATTATAATAATAATAATAATTATAATAATAATTATAATTATTATTATTATGATACAGACTTCTCCTCAAGCCCCATTCTTCCGGCCACTGAGTAAATAGATATGAGGGTGGATTTACAAGCATGTGCCTTTCTTTGAGCGGGTGTTATCTCTCTCGCTTAACGTTTGCCCTGTCACATCGTGTCTTCAAAAAGCTTCCCCCTACCATATTAGTAGCATCAAACCTTTATTTGGGTTCCGGCGAGGAAGAAAACTGGCATAGCAATGCAAACCTTCGCTGCTGTTTTCTCCCTTAATCGTCTTACGCATAGCAACAAATAACACACCGCCCGAGGCGACCCTGAGGTATGAAGATGCACACAGCGATCTTAAACAAATTGTCCTAGACAATGAACAGTTGTCCCCATTCAAAACTTGTCTCCTCTCCCTTAGCTGCTTTTCGGGGACAGAATGCCTAAATTCTGATTCTTTGTTTCAGACAGCAGGTATATCTAAGTTCTAAATTGCGTGCACAGATTTTCCGTTTTTCTTCACGCATCATATACCTTCTCTAGGTAAACGGGAAGTGGATTGCTGAAGCCTTGGAGTAAAATGGTAAAATCTTTGAGGTGTAAAACTAAGTCCCGTAAAATACAACTTTACTTGCCTCTCCTCAGTTATTATACTTTATAGGTCTACCTTTGTGGCACGCATAAGTCGTACCAGTCGTTCTCAAAAATACAGTACATTACAATACATAATTGTTGCTTTAGGTCCAGCGGACTCTTCCGAGCCAAATCAGGACCGGACAACCCCCAATCCGCATAAAAGATCTGCCGAAACAACCCTAGTGGGAAAACTGAATGCCCTCCACCAGCCAGTCACTTTACAATAAAGACATCCCACGCAGGGGACGGCTGAGGCTTCACCCCAACTTATCGAACCCCCGTTTACAAAAACAAAATAGAATACAAACATCATTACAAATTATCAACAAAACACATACATATAAAATGCCTACATTGCTAAATAATAACATCATAGGAAGTCCTAGTGACCACCTGGCAGAAAGCGTCCAATATTCCCAAGCTGATCCAACAGACCTCATACACAAACAAGTCTTGTCCCGGAAGAGTTTTCAAGAAAAAAGGTAGGAGACTGGTCTAGCGAAGAAGACGATAGTATAGCAGATTGATAGAACAGAGCAGGAATGAGAAAGAGCAAATGAGAAAGACAGCGACAGTTGGAATTTAAAGCACTAAATTTCCAGAAAGTGGGGATACTATTTATACTGAAACCCTCGGCACCCCAACGGGGGTTCTCAAAAATACAAGATACTAGATGATTTAGTATCCCAGTTTTTACACACGGAAATTTGACATGTGGGAAACATACATAACATAAGCACGAAACATGGCCAGGACAATATCATAGTCAGTTAGTACAAAACTTTATGTATAACATCATCATTCATTCACATGAACATTCTCGGACACCCTAGCACTCAAACTGTTAGGAAATAAAATCATTAAAAAATATGCACAGTGATACAAATAGCATGCGACCAAATGAAGGCATGGCTTAAAAGGAATGATAACAGTTAAATATAACAGTTATGACCCGGGGAAAAATAGATAAGACAATTTAGTTTTGGACACTAATTAAGCAAGTACATTATTATCGCCAGTATATAGAAACGTAGCGGTCTGCTTCATCTGAAACACTGTTATATTAGATGAAAGTAGTAATTACTAAATTACATATAATGGCTATCAGCAAATAATACGAGAGGGTCTACGGTGAACAGCCTCAACAACTTTGACGTGTTTAAGCGGTCCGCAAATAGATGGAAGCTCTATTTCCCTTCAACACATCTCCACAGGGTTGCAGGGGTCATCCATCGCCATCGTCATCGTTAAACATTCCTACTGAACGGCTTTCAATCGGTGGTAAGTGAGGACGACTTTATGGTGGAATTCAATGTAACTGATATGACCTCAACAAAGCCTAGAAATAGATATAATAATGTTTATAACAACAACAAGAACAAGAACAACAACAACAATAATAATAATAATAATAATAATAATAATAATAATAATAATAATAATAATAATAATAATAATAATAATAATAATAATAGATCTATTACTAACAATAATAGTGTTTATTTATATAACGCTCTTTCCTAAGTAAACCAGTGCAAAGGGCACAGTGTTTTTAAAATAAAAACATGCTTACTGCCACTTGCACTTCTGCAATCTTCATGAGATTGAGGGCAGGGAGTTTAGCGCTATTCAAGTATATTTGATTGGATAATAATAATAATAATAATAATAATAATAATAATAATAATAATAATAATAATAATAGGCCTATCCCACGCTTTTTATTCAATAGAAACATAAAGCGCGGCGATCCGAAGAGATCGCTATTACAGAAGTCGGAAGAAAAATCTTTTTTTTTTTTTTTTTTTTTTGGGGGGGGGGGGAATTTTAGATTGACTGTATTCTATACCATTATTAAAAGGAAGGAGGAAACCGGAGTACCCATAGAAAGCTCTCGGTGTTCTGAAAAGTTTCGTACCTCAGTCACGTAAGTTCGTCCCAGGCGGGGTTCGAACCCGCGACCTCCGGCATAGGAAACCAGCTCACTATCCACTGAGCTACCAAGCACCCCCATATATCAATGCATTGTCTTTACTTTTGTGACTGGAAGGTAAGCCAAGCCTGCGTTAAGTTACAAGCTGCCAACCTGAAGAAGATCGTTTAGATGTCATCTTAAACTTGTTGTTCAAAGTTCTTAGCAGACACACAACAAAGTCCCAAGTGGAGGTTTAGAACGACAACAAAATTTACACATTAAGAAAAAGAAGAGATTTAAAAAAAAAAAAAGACAGACATGGAAACAAGAAATGCAGACGTTAGCAATGGAAGGAATAGCAAAAAGCATCTCCGACTGTATACATACTATCTGATTTGTGAAAAGTAAACACAATTTGCGGGCGGTAATTGCAGCGGAAGACCGACCTACGCCGCTGTCTAAATATCCGCTAACATCCAAAACTTCTCCCATCCTCTCCCGGCCGACGCCACCCTGCTCCGCCATTTTGTGACGACACCGGAAGGAGCTCCGTATGAAATAAATGACGAGGGCCTTTCTTCTTCTTCTTCTTCTTCTTCTTCTTCTTCTTCTTCTTCTTCTTCTTCTTCTTCTAGTTCTTTTTTTTTTCTTTTTCTTTTTGTTTTTTTTTCTAATTTTTTTTTTTGGGGGGGGGGGACATCTCGTTTTTTGTTTTGAGACCTCGCTTATCCAACTTGACACGAATATGTCTGGGATAGGCAGTCAGAGGAACGAAATGTAGGGAGCTAATTGTCGGATAAGCTCAGCGAGTTTTAGCACTGGTTGTTATTACATTTTCAAATAGGCCTAACGTCTCTATCAGTCTTAATACGGAGAACAGCTTCTTCAACGATGTCGCCGGTCAGATGTGCCCGAATAGAGAAACATTCTATTTTCCTTCTACCCTCAGCGTTGCTGGCCACCGTTCATATTTGGTCATCCCAATCAAAGGCTTTCGATCGCTATCCATCACCGATGGACAACGCCGCGGAAAAAGTGTGGCTGAAGTAAAACTAAGACAGCTCATCTATTTGCAGACAACTAGCACACGTCAACGGTGAAGCAAATTGGCTTTCTCCGACGTTGATCTTGTGATAGTTGTAAGTTCAGCTCTGAGTCTAACTGCTCTGGATAAGGTGGCTGTCGCACGATAAAGGAAGAATAAGAAAAATGGCTGTTCATAACCGGAGGAAACATCTAGGAGATAGAGTCACGCCGGAACGCAAACATTCCGGCAAACCGCGGCCATTCGTTACTACCGGTTTTTGCATACCGATCTCCTGTATGAGTTATGAATGTCTCACTGACGGCATGTTCCAGTTTTGAAAACCAAAAGGGTCGGTATGGACTGTTCAGGTTCAAAGCGCGTCGAACTGTACCAACATACAGTGGAGTGATGTTAATTTTTAAACAATCAAACTATACTGATTAACATCTGTTTGGATTTATTTTTCTGCGCAATTATATAGACTCCTTGAGCGTTTTCGTCAAAACAAATACGACTATTGCGACAGAGGCATTGAGAACTCCCTTTTCTCAGACCCAGCATCATAACTTCCATAATGATATTGGATGCAGTCAATCTAAAAATTTAACAAGAAAACTTCGATTTTCCCTCAGTCTTCTAAAAGCGATTTCCCTGCCTTTACACCACAAGTTGAGTGATAGGTGTGTGTTTGCTGCGTAATTGTAAGAGTGTGTTGAAAATGTCATACTGTATGTTGGTAAAGTTCGACGCGCTTTGAACGTCATTGATGATTTAGGGAAAATTTTCAACATTACCATCATCCAGGCCTATGCCCCAACATCAGACTATGAAGACAGCGAAGTGGAGGATTTTTATGAAAATATACAGGCGGTCCTTGACCAAGTGCCGAAGAAGGACATAGTCATAGTGCAAGGCGACTGGAATGCCAAGGTTGGCCAAGATGCGCACCACAACTGGGGAGACACATGTGGACCCCACTGCAACGAGACAAATGACAGGGGTCCGAGGCTATTGGAGTTTGCCAGATACAACAATCTGGTACTGGCAAACACGCTTGGTCTCCACAAAAAATCCAGACGATGGACATGGCACAGTCCCGGCGGGGAACATCACAACCAGATCGACTACATCATGGTCAAGAAACGCTTCAGATCAAGCATCAACATTGGCAGGACACGCACTTTTCCAGGAGCAGACATTGGAAGTGACCACGATCTCGTGATGATGTCTTTCCGGCTCCATTTGAAGAGAGTAAATACAGCAAAGTGCACTAGGCTGAAGTTCGACCTGGACAAACTGCAAGACCCGGAGGTGGCAAAAATATTTCAGGCCACAATTGGAGGGAAATTTGCACCACTGCTTATTTTGGGGGCAGGAGAAGTAGATGTCAACACCATGACCAATACCTTCAACTCAGCTGTAACAGATGCCGCCACTGAGATCCTTGGCAAGCACCGACCAAAGAAGAAGCCGTGGATCACACCTGAACTTTTGGATCTGTGTGATAAACGAAGAGAGTTAAAAAAGAAAAAGAACACCTCACAGGGAGCTGATGTCTACCGAAAAATCAACAATGACATCCGAAAAGGCATGCGCACAGCAAAGGAGAACTGGATAGAAGATCAATGCCAGGAAATAGAGAACAATCTGAACAAGAACAACAGCAAGAAGGCCTACCAGACTGTGAAGCGGCTGACAAGTGTTAAACAGCCCAAAGTCTCCACTATCCAAAGCAAGTCTGGCATATATGCCTTACAGAAGAACAAGAAGTCTTGGACAGATGGACAGAGCTCTGACCTTTACAACCATACACCAAATGGAGACCCATCAGTTCTAGCATGTCCCGAGAGCAGAGAAGAAGAAGAAATCCTCCCATTTCTCCGGGAAGAAGTTGAGGCAGCAGTGCAATCGCTGAAGAAAGGGAAGTCAGCGGGAGTGGACAACATACCAGCGGAACTGCTACAAGCAGGAGGAGAAGCGATGACTGATGCTCTCACCATTATCTGTAACAAGATCTGGCAGAGTGGGGAATGGCCTACACCATGGACCCAGTCGCTTGTCATCACACTTCCCAAAAACGGTAACCTTCAGGAGTGTGAAAATTACCGCACCATCAGCCTCATCAGCCATCCCAGCAAGGTCCTCCTGAAAATAATACTCAACAGGTTGAAACCACAAGCTGAACAAATCATAGCTGAAGAACAAGCAGGATTCATGGCAGGGCGAAGTACCACTGAACAGATTTTCAACCTCAGAATAATCTGTGAGAAATACCTACAGCACCAACAACATCTATATCATGTGTTCATAGACTTCAAGAAGGCATTTGACCGAGTCTGGCATGCAGCTCTATGGGCAACCATGAAAGTGTACAACATCAGCCCTAAAATTATAGAAGTCATCAAAAACCTGTATGACAAGGCTACCAGTGCAGTCCTCCATAACAGCGTCATCGGGAACTGGTTCAGAACAACAATCGGTGTGCGTCAAGGATGCCTACTCTCTCCAACACTCTTCAACATCTTCCTAGAGCGCATCATGTCAGATGCTCTTGCAGATCACGAAGGCACAGTCAGCATAGGGGGCAGAGCAATCTCCAATCTTCGTTTTGCGGATGATATTGATGGATTGGCTGGAGAGGAACAAGAACTTCAACAGCTTGTACAGAGGCTTGACACCACCTCCAGAGCTTATGGAATGGAAATAAGTGCAGAGAAGACCAAATTGATGACCAACAACACCAATGGCATCAACACGGACATCAAAGTACAAGGCCAATCCCTCAACACAGTGCACAGCTTCAAATATGTAGGAGCCATTGTGTCAGACAATGGGTCTCGACAGGAAGTCCTCTCCAGGATCGCACAAACAACTGCTGCCCTGACAAGGTTGAAGCCCATTTGGAAAGACAGAACCATCAGTCTACATTCCAAAGTAAGACTGCTGCGCTCTCTGGTCATCTCCATCTTCCTATATGCTTGCGAAGCATGGACCCTCACAGCAGATCTCCAACGAAGAATACAAAGCATGGAGATGAGGTGCTACAGAAGACTTCTGTGCATTTCCTATACCCAACACATCACCAACGACGAAGTCCGACAGACCATCACACAAGCCATTGGACAACACGATGACCTGCTCACAGTGGTGAAGAAACGGAAACTCCGATGGTATGGCCACGTCACCAGATCATCAGGCCTTGCAAAGACCATTCTGCAAGGCACAGTGCAAGGAGGTAGAAGAAGGGGGAGACCGAAAAAGAGGTGGGAGGACAACATTCGAGAATGGACTGGTTTGACACTGAGCGAAGCCATGAGGGCTGCTGAGGACAGAGAAAGATGGAGTATGCTGGTTAAACGATCATCTGTGGTGCCCCTACGACCTTCGGGTTATGGGACAGGAGAGGAGAGGAGAGAGGAAAAGCGATTTCCCTGCCTTTACACCACAAGTTGAGTGATAGGTGTGTGTTTGCTGCGTAATTGTAAGAGTGTGTTGAAAATGTCATACTGTATGTTGGTAAAGTTCGACGCGCTTTGAACGTCATTGATGATTTAGGGAAAAGCGCGTATACAGCATCCATTGTTATTATTGTTGTTATTGTTATTATTATTATTATTATTATTATTATTATTATTATTATTATTATTATTATTATTATTATTATTATTATTATTATTATTATTATTATTATTATAACGGCAATGCCCACCTCCTCTCTCTCTGGTTGCATTGTTGGATGAATGTTTGTGTTTGAAAACGGTGGTCATACATTTATGTGAGAGAGTGGAACGAACCCATGAGGGTTGCTGAGAACAGAAAAAGATGGAGTACGCTGATTAAACGATCATTTGTGGTACACCAACGACCTTGAGTTACGGGATAAGATAGGATAGGATAGGATAGGAGAGATTGGATGATAAAGAGGAAGTGAATAGGGATGGATGAAAGGTGGAAGGATAATTTCGCGAGGTGCACGTGTCTATAGCGAAAGTTGAGCGAGGATTATAACCTTCCGAGGGCAAGACAGAGTAGAGCGAAGTATGATACGTTTTTGAATGTGCGCACTGCAGGCTAGAGTTTCAAAGAGGAAAGACCTATTTTTTGAGTGTCTTGGATCTTCTTAAGATTTTGAATTCTCTAGAGAAATTTGACAGGACTGAATAGGCAGTGAGAGTGTTTGTTCAGAGGCAGACAGCGTCGTTAGAAGCTTAATTTAGCTTTGAGAATAACTTCGTGGGTCTGTAAAAATAGCCATTTTTTTGGATGAGCGGTAAAGCTTAAGAAAAGTAGCCTAGCTTATTTCCAAATGGGCGTGTTGAAAGTCTTGTTTGTGACTGTTGCCTTGTTGGCACGTGAGTTCGTGTGACGGGAGGTCACTTGTGCTTGAAGTCAGTTGGACTAGAAGTACTACCGCGATTGGTAGTCTGTAGTAAATTAGCACTGTGTCAGTCTCCAGCACTGTAGCGGGGCAACTCGGCGGTGGTTCCTGCTCACCATAAGACGTTTCGGGGTACATGAAATTTACATTTTATTTTGTCGGCGACTCTGTGTTGTGCGCGCATGCTTGCGTGAGGTTGCGCTATGTTGTGGCGTGGCTATGGTAGCAGGCATGGGTGGTGACGAGTACAGGCGTGAATGCATATTACAGTAATTTAGTCATCCTTCATGCAGTACGTTGTTCCATTTCATCTTCACGTATTCTATTTTCATCTTATGCTTATACTAATGTGCGGATATTATATTGATGTTCATTGTGTTACACTCAGTTTGATGTTGGTGTTTTCTATCAGTATCCGATTCAGCCCCGATGCTTGAATTCCTGATAGGGTGTAACTCAGATTCGTTTATTCACACAGCCCGTCCAAACAGCATACAAGTCACAAAGTCGACGTATGAAGTTTTCCACTTTTATTCAGCACACATCAACAACTGCATACAATTCTCAATTCAACTCAACAACTTTCACAGCAACTTTCCAAATCACTATCAACAACTTTACTCTCTCAACAACAATCTCGGCACACGATTAAATAACCTCTCTCTTTTCTCGAACAATTTGGTACGTGGTAGAAATGACGCACTGCCACCAATCGAACTAAAGATCGTCATCACTGACTTACGTCATTCACATTTTCTCTACTTCCGGGAACATTCACGACCTTCGATATCCATCCGGAAATTTCTATCAAGAGTAAACACGCATATCCAGAAGGTTCTCAAATAATATCGACTAACGCAAATTATCAGCGTTATACAAAGCCTCTCCTAACAACAATGCAAACTCAAATCAAAGGTAAATAAACGCCATTATTGAATACTTTGCAAAACGAAACGATTAGATCTATCGTGCGCGCTTCCGACATACTTTCGTTCACGTTTCAACGTAACATAACCCCCCACTCAAGAAGAAATTTACCCAATTTCTTTCAACAACGTTGAAACGTAATGCACAAGCAAAGTTCAGAATTAAAACTTATTTCAGTCTGTCTGAACACTATCAACGTTCTCAGTTCATTCACACAGAGTCAATGGTTCTCATCTGCAAGTCTTTCTGGATACTGTCAATGTTCATAGATCATTTACCCAGTCAACGTTTTTCATTTTCAAGTCTGTCATTACCAATATTCTTAGTTCGTCCACACAGTCAATGCTCTTTCATCCGCAAGGTAACGACGCCCACGTCAGTTGCGGTTGTCATCGGCCCAGGGTCAAAGACGGTGATCTCGTGGGCTTCCCTGGAGTCAGTGCATCCTCCGTTGTCTCCCTCTTCCGTCGGATGTCCGACGCAGTCGACATTGTCAGCTCCCAGAATGCATTCGCTGGGTCTCACGGTCAAGTTGGCTTCTGCGGGACGGTGGAACAGCTCCCTCAAGGTCTGCAGATGCTCCTTCCAGGTCTGGGTGTGGACTTCATGTTCGACCAAAGTCGTAGAGCTTGGGACATCATTGAAGCTATGGGGAAATTCGCCCATAAGGTCCTTGAGCTCAATCTTTTGACCTTCCGTCAAGCTTGGTCCTAGCTTAACATCATCAATGCCTTCTTTGCTGTGGAAGTCTCCCAGTTCCAACAGTTCTTCGCTGTCAAAGCTGTCGTCGGTCACAGCTGCTGTTGCTGCGTGTACAGTCTCTGATGGCCTTTCCACGTACAGCTTAAGGAGGTTGGCGTGGTATATCTTGGAATGCTGACCGACCTTCACCTTGTAGTCGTTGATTCCCACCACAGTCTCCACTTCGTACGGGCCTTTCCACTGCATCAGCAACTTATTATGATCGGTAGGTAGCAGCACCAGCACTTTGTTGCCAGGTTTGAACTTCCTGTTCACAGCCCTACGGTCATAGTAGTGCTTTCCACAGTCCTGGGACTTCTTCAGGTTTTCTCTGGCTATCTCGAGAGTCTGCTCCAGCTTCTCCCGTAGATCAAACACGTACTGGTAGCTGTTCTTCACCTCTGGGGTGTCTACTTCTTTCGTCCACAGTTCTTTTAGGATGTGCATCGGCCCTCGGATGGTTCTTCCGTACAGCAGCTCGAACGGAGAAAAGCCGGTGGACTCCTGCGGTACTTCTCTGTAGGCGAAAAGTAAGGCGTTGATGTAGCGATGCCATTGTCTGGGCTGCTCGCTGCACAGTTTCTTCAAGGTGGACTTCAACGTAGCATTGAACTTTTCGACAAGCCCGTTGCACATTGGATGGTAGGGTGTCGTAGTTAGATGCCGGATGCTCAGCAGTCTGTTGACCTCCTTCATACAGTCAGAGACGAACTGCGTCCCGAGGTCTGTCAGAATTTCTTCAGGCACTCCAAGTCTACTGAACATGTCCACCAGTGCCTCTGCTACAGTTTCAGTGTCAATCTTCTTCAGTGGCACTGCTTCTGGGTACCGAGTCGCATAGTCTACTAAAGTCAGTACCCATCGATGACCTTCTTCACTCGGAGGTCTTATTTCGCCGATTAAGTCTAAGGCCACCCTCTTAAAAGGTCGGTCGATCAAAGGCATTCTCTGCATTGGCACTTTAGGGACCCTTCCTCGAGGTATGGTCTTCTGGCAAATGTCACATGATCGACAGAAACGGCTGACGTCCGCATGAAGTCCTGGCCAGTAGAACACCGCCTGGATTCTGTCTGACGTCTTCTTGATGCCTAGGTGACCTCCCATGATTGAGTCATGCGCTACTTCCATCACCTGGCGCCTTAGGGGTAACGGTACCAAGACTTGACGTAGTGGTTTCCCTCCGTTGACCCTCGGGTGCTGGAAGATTCGATACAGGATCTTGGCCTTCACCTCAAAATAGACCGTACCACTGCCTTTGGTCACGTGGTCTTGGCGGTTCCTGTACTTGTTTAAAGTACTATCATCTTCCTGGAGCTGGATCAGCTTATCTCTGTCCACGATGGCAGCTTTAGAGTTGTCGGCGACCTTCAGTGGCGTAGACGTCTTGTCTCTCTTGGCCTGGGCCCTGGTAGTAACAGCACCGACGATCTCTGGTCGGCAGGGCTGAGCCGGAGTAACCACATTGTCCCGTAGCAGCTCTGTAAGGTCTCCATCGGGAAATGGCAATGGATCCTCCTCCACAACTTCGACGCGTTGGGTTGAGGCAGGACTCCACTCTGGATCGGGGTTGTCGGGTCGTCTCGCGCCGTCGATATTCCCGATCATCAAATCATACAGCGGCTTCTTCAGGCAAACCGCTTCGACTTCGCCTATGTAGAAAGGGGTGTTGACATGAATCTTCGCAACTGGCGCTTTCAAACATTTGCTGTCGGCCATAAGTGTCCATTTTGAATTGCCAGTGAACTGTTCTTTAGCGATTAGGTCTTCTCTGACGATGACCCCACTACAGCCAGAGTCTCTTAAGACAGTCACTTCATGATTTCCGACGCGTCCCTTTGAAACAGGCATGTTCTGGACGGTCACAGCTGCGCTGGCGACGACGGGGATGGATTTTCCGTTGGCAAGGAGAAGTTGGCCATCGGTCATGCACTCTTGCACGTCCGCAGGGGTAGCTGTGCGCTCGGTCTCACTCGGAAGAATGACGCTCCCGCCGCACACCTGATGGTCAGATCTACTGTTTTGCCGTTGATTGGAGAAACGTCTCTGTCGGTTGCCCACCGCTGCATTGTCCGTACTGCCCCGCTGTCCGCTACTTTTGTTTTGAAGACAGTTAGCCGCTCTGTGGTCTGTAGCGTTGCAGGTGAAACAGCCTCTTGAATGCCCTTCCCTGGGAGGAGGCGTGGAGTCCGTCTGTCTCTGGCTCGTCTGGCTCCCTTGGATCTGGTTCCCATGGTTTGCAGTCTTCTGAAAATGTTTCGTCGCGCTGGGTGGCCCCAGGGTTTTCCCATGAGCGATAAGATATCTTTCAGCAGCCTCAGTCACATCTTTAAGCGTCTGCAGCTTTTGTTCTTCTAAGTGGGTCGCTAGGTCCTTGTGACAGGCATTGAGAAATTGTTCCTTCACGATCAGGTCATGGAGACTGTCGTAAGACTTCGTTTCGCCTGATAACTCCACCCACTTGTGTAGATATGACGACAGGCGCTCCACAAACTGCTTTGGCGTCTCGTCTGACTTAGGCCGGCATTCACGGAAGCGTTTGCGGTAGCCCTTCTCTGTAAAGTTGTAGCACTGCAACAGGGCCTCTTTCAAGACGTCGTAGTTTTTGGCGTCATCGTTCGACAGTCTGGTGTAAACTTCGAGAGCTTGCCCCGTCAGAAGTGCACTCAGTCGAATTGCCCAGTCTTGAGGTTGCCAGTTAGAGCTTTCAGCGAACCTTTCGAATCTCGCCAGATAACTGTCAATCTGGTCCTTCCCGTCGACGAAAGCTGGCAATTTTGGAGCCGTGTTGTCACTGATAACTTGTGGCGCATGCTGCTGTTGCTGGATGCGCGCCAACTCTAGTTGGAACTGACGATCAGCTTCTCTTTCCTCACGCCTGCGCTCATCTTCTCTTTCTTGCCGCTGCTGTTCAATTTCCAGACGCTTCAGTTCAAATTCTCTTTCTTCACGGCGATGCTGCTCTTCTACTTCTAGACGCTTCTGTTCTAGTTCTATTTCTTTTTCTAGACGCTTCTCTTCCAATTCTCTTTCTCGTGTTCTCTCCTGAGACTTGACGTACTCCGTCAGCTGCTTGCCTTTTAGATTCAGTTCAACCCCTTTCTGCCAGAAGTCAGCCATCTTGATGCTTCTGGAAAGTTCTTTTCAAGAAAGTTCTTTTCTGGAAGGTTCTTCTTCTAGAAAGTTCTTGACTGTAGAGTTCTTTTTTTTATTTTTCTGGAAAGTTCTTGACTGTGCTGTACCTTTCTAGACTGTTCTAGAACAGCACGCTTTCTGCAGTAGCGCTGATGCTTGTCACTAGTCGCCTTCGCTGACGCAGGCCCCGCTGTCCTCGTCGTATGCGACGCTGCACCACGCTGGTGTTGATGTATACGCTCCTGTGCTGAAGTAGACGCGACGTCCGCTCGACGCTCGCTGTAACACTGGCGATGTAGCTCCGAGACTGTCCCTTGACGTAGTCTTGCGGCAGCCACGTAGTCCCGACTTGTTGTTCGCTCACGAAGCAACTCTTCAGCGACTACACGCCCTTGCAGTCAACCCGAACCTATCGGATGTAGTCCCAGTATGTTGGCCCCTCTCGACGCAACTCGTTGGCGGCTACCCTCGATGACTGCTTCTCGTAACGTTGACTCGCTTGTTGTAGCAGTTGAACCCTTGGCTATGGCGTGAATCGCGGCTTGACCCCCAAAATGTTACACTCAGTTTGATGTTGGTGTTTTCTATCAGTATCCGATTCAGCCCCGATGCTTGAATTCCTGATAGGGTGTAACTCAGATTCGTTTATTCACACAGCCCGTCCAAACAGCATACAAGTCACAAAGTCGACGTATGAAGTTTTCCACTTTTATTCAGCACACATCAACAACTGCATACAATTCTCAATTCAACTCAACAACTTTCACAGCAACTTTCCAAATCACTATCAACAACTTTACTCTCTCAACAACAATCTCGGCACACGATTAAATAACCTCTCTCTTTTCTCGAACAATTTGGTACGTGGTAGAAATGACGCACTGCCACCAATCGAACTAAAGATCGTCATCACTGACTTACGTCATTCACATTTTCTCTACTTCCGGGAACATTCACGACCTTCGATATCCATCCGGAAATTTCTATCAAGAGTAAACACGCATATCCAGAAGGTTCTCAAATAATATCGACTAACGCAAATTATCAGCGTTATACAAAGCCTCTCCTAACAACAATGCAAACTCAAATCAAAGGTAAATAAACGCCATTATTGAATACTTTGCAAAACGAAACGATTAGATCTATCGTGCGCGCTTCCGACATACTTTCGTTCACGTTTCAACGTAACACATTGAATGCGTATGGTGACGACTTTGATAGAATTTCTGTGTAGTTAGCTAGTGCCCCCACGAAGGACTTTATTTAGTGAGTGATGCGCGGAGCTAAAAGGAACAACTTAGCTAGATGGAGAGAGGGGGGAGAATGAAAGGGGGAATAGTGGGAACGTTGGATACATCCGGGATAGACTGCAATTACCTCGGATGCATTAACTGTTGCAGGCTTATCATACCTTTCTTCACTTTACCTACTTCAGCTCTGCTCTTCATCGTGACGTGGTTTTTTCCGTGATCTTCGTCCACGTCATCGTCTACGCCTTTCTTGATGACGACTAACCTGCGTGGGTCTTCTCTCATGACCACGTGCGGGACATTTGTTGATACCGGAAGTGGCAAGTTCCGGACAAGCGGCAAGTTCCGATCATCTCACCAGGTGCTGTCGTTCCCATCAACTATCTATTCCCTTCCCTCCTCCTGGTGACTTTGACTTTCTCTATTCTCATGTTGATGCCATTGTGATTGTTCATGTCAGTGAATGTTAGTTGTTTTAGCTGTATGAATAAAGTGTGATTGGAATTGTGACCGTAAATCTTTGTCATCTGTTACATGCTGTGCGTGTTTGTGCGTCTTTTCATTTCTCGTCTCAGCGACTGAAGGACGTCCGGTCGATCAGGAGCGCTTGTGTGAGTTTATGTTTATATGTGAGTACCTGCGCGTGTACAACGATCTACAACGAAGAATACAAAGCATGGAGATGAGGTGCTACAGAAGACTTCTGGGCATTTCCTATACCCAACACATAACCAACGACGAAGTCCGAAAGACCATCACACAAGCCATTGGACAACACGATGACCTGCTCACCGTGGTGAAAAAAACGGAAACTCCGATGGTATAGCCACGTCACCAGATCATCAGGTCTTGCAAAGACCATCCTGCAAGGCACAGTGCAAGGAGGTAGAAGAAGGGGGAGACCGAAAAAGAGGTGGAAGGACAACATTCGAGAATGGACTGGTTTGACACTGAGCGAAACGATCAGGGTTGCTGAGGACAAGGAAAGATGGAGTATGATGGTTAAATGATCATCTGTGGTGCCCCTACGACCTCCGAGTTACGGGATAGGATAGGATAGGATAGGACCTGCGCGTGTACATGTCTGATCGGTTCGCAACACTTGCCTGATTAATCTTATTCATAAACTGGGAAAACATCACGTTCGTACGCCTCTTTAATTTTATCGTCTTGATTTACAAAACGTAAATCGATAGTTATGTGAGAACTGAATAACTAAGCCGCTTTAAAAATACGAATGAATTCAATGTCAACTTAATACAAATTTCCAACACCACCGTGACTCTATCGTCTTTTATATAATAATAATAATAATAATAATAATAATAATAATAATAATAATAATAATAATAATAATAACACCAACAATAATTATGGACGCTAAATCTAAATCAGACTCAAAGCGCGGCGATCTGTAACCAACATACACGCTCACATGTTACAGACACGTCTACATATACAGCAAACACATTCGTCACTCCAACATGTGATGTAAAGGCTCGTCGCTATTAGATAACGGAAATAGAATTTTTTTTGTGACACTTTAGGCAGCATCCATTACCATTATTGAAGGGAAAGAGGAAACCGGAGGAAAACCGGAAAACGGAAAAACTGTATGGAATTAAACTAAATGATTTAGATTGAAGGGAAAAATCTCCGTCGTTACAACCAAACTACCTATAGATAAAGGAGCAAGAATGATCGACGCATTGATCCATGGGCCTTCCACATCAAGAAGAGGAAGAAAAAAAAGAAGAGGAAGAAAAAGAAGAAGAAGAAGAAGAAGAAGAAGAAGAAGAAGAAGAAGAAGAAGAAGAATGGAGGAGAAGAAGAAGAAGGTGAAGAAGAAGAAGAAGAAGAAGAAGAAGAAGAAGAAGAAGAAGGTGAAGAAGAAGAAGAAGAAGAAGAAGAAGAAGAAGAAGAAGAAGAAGAAGAAGAAGAAGAAGAAGAAGAAGAAGAAGAAGAAAGAAGAAGAAGAAGAAGAAGAAGAAGAAAAGAAGAAGAAGAAAAGAAAAAGAACAAGAAAAAAAAAGAAGAAGAAGAAGAAGAAGAAGAAGGAGAAGAAGAAGAAGAAGCACTCTCCTCATTATGTTACCATCATTCGACAAAGTGAAAACGCTAGCGGCCATGAGTCACAAAGCCTATCAGTGAAAAAAACAACTTTCATGTTCATACACCTCCCTTAATTTCTCCGGCTTATATCTACAAAGGGAAAACGGGCAAAGTTAAGTGTACAAAAACGAGGGGCCAAACTTGTCATTAGTGGCCATATAGCGCTGAGGAAACTGCGGGAAAAAGCCCTGTTTTGTGAAGTGTTGTCTTTGTGCTCAGGATGCTTGCTCGGGCTCTGTTTGACAGATTATTTTCTTTCTTCTTCAAAAGTGGGTAGGATATATACGGTCCTCGTCACTTTCTGCCGATGTACTCCTTCCATCTCTCACCTTTCCCCTTCCACTTCCCCTCCCCACTCGCTCCCCCCACCCCCACCCCATCCCCTCTTTCTTGTTGCCTTTCTTTGCCATTAAGTTAATCGCGCATGCCCATAATATCATCTGTTCGCTTCCAGCTATGATATTCTTCAACTTCTTTCTTTCTTTCTATTCTTTCTTTCTTTCTTTCTTTCTTTCTTTCTTTCTTTCTTTCTTTCTTTCTTTCTTTCTTTCTTTCTTTCTTTCTTCCTTTCTTCTTGAAGTTCTTGGTCTTCTACTTGTTCATGTTCTTTTTGTTCTTGTTTTTGTTGTTTTTGTTGTTCTTAGCGAGCGTTGTGGTCGGGTGGTCTAAGGCGGGATTAACTTGCCTTGTCCACAGGCCAGAAACCAATGGCGCTTGATAGGTGTGGGATCGATCCCCCTTCTGGGCGTTATGTTTCTCCGATTGTTATTTACTTTCCACTCGGGCAATGTCTCAAAGGTTTTCTCCGTGTACTCCGGTTATCTCCCCCAGCAAAATGTTAAAACACAACTAATATTAGGGAGGTTGGGCATCGGCACGCCACATGCAGCGATACGCCTTTCTCAAGGGAGGCGGGCCAGAATTTCCCGATAAAAAGGGATAATAAAGTGTCAAAAAAATAAATCTTCTTCTTCTTCTTCTTCTTCTTCTTCTTCTTCTTCTTCTTCTTCTTCTTCTTCTTCTAGCTCTTACATTGTCTTTATGTATGTTTCCCCTCCAAATCCTCATTTTCTGATTTCTTTCTCTAACTTTTTTGTTCTCAATCTCTTTCTTTATTTCTTGTTCTTCTCCTCCTCCTCCTCGTCCTTCTTCTTCTTCTTCTTCTTCTTCTTCTTCTTCTTCTTCTTCTTCTTCTTCTTCTTCTTCTTCTTCTTCTTCTTCTTCTTCTCAATTCTTGTTATTTGTAGTCATTTCGTTATCTCTTTTTGTCCTTTCTTTATTCTTTATTTTAATTATCTACATATCTTTTTGTCTTGTTTCCCCCTTCATCCATTCCTTAGATCTTGTTTCCTCGCTCCTTTCATATTAAATTCATTTTTATTCTCGTTTTCTTGTGTTTCCACTTTACTTTTTATTTCCTTCAGATCGTTTCCAACTACGCGGGCACAGACAGACAAACAGACAGAAACACACCCCATTTGGTCAACGTCTCACCTATTCTCATCTCTCCTCTCTTATCCCTCCCTTCGACTCTCTTCTTCTGTATTGTTTGTCTCTCTCTTGCTTTCTCTCTCTCATCCCTCCCACCCACCCCCCCCCCAAAAAAAAATTTTTTTTTTCGCTCCCGTCCTTCTCGATCTATCTTCTTCTTTCTCCTCCTCGTCCTTCTCTCTCTCCCTCCCTCCTCCTCCTCTCTCTCCCTTCTCCTCTCTCCCTCTCATCCCTCTCTCGCTCCCCCCTCTCTCTTTTCACCCAAGTTTCCCTTGTGTTGTAGAATAAGGATTTCTTGACTTGACCCTTTCTTTCTGATTTAGTTCTCTCTCTCTCTCTCTCTCTCTCTCTCTCTCTCTCTCTCTCTCTCTCTTTCTCTTTCCATCTCTCTCTCTCTCTCTCTCTCTCTCCATCCCAGTTTTAACAGTTAAGCTGTGATCTTTCCACTCCCATCTTTTGGCTTTTTTTTTTCTCCTGCAAAGTTTCTAAACTTCCTGCTTTGTTTTACATCTCCACTCCTTTGATCTTTCATTTTATAAAGTGCAGACACACCGTTTATATTCTCACCTAGGTCCCTTTTGCGCCACCCGCCATCCCTTCTCCCGCCATCCTCATTACTCCTTAACGTCCTCCCTACCCCACCCCGTTTTCCTCTTATCCATTGTTATATGTTACCCAGTTTATTCTTCCTTCTCTGCATCTCTCTCTCTTTCTCCTACCCCTCTCTCTCCCAACTCTCTCTAAACGCTCTCTCCCTCTCCCTCTCTAAACACTCTCTCCCTCTCTCATTCTCTTTGCTACTTCTTTCTTGCCGTTATCAAACCCATCCCAGCAAACCTAATCACAATACAATCCAACAAGGAAACGAAAATCAATAACCAAAAATTATGTTGTTAACCTTAGGAGTCATTTTCACTACACATGAATTAAACGATTACCGAATAAGAAAAACGCGCACTGAGCATGCTCTTTATATATAGCGCGCGGGAGGTTTCCCGGTAAATAAGAACACACGTTCTTTATCAGGACACAGAGATTAGGCCTACACCCCCCTCTCTCAGATGCCACCACCCATCACCACCACCAACCCTATCTCACACCTGTAAAATAAAATGCAACCTTTACACCTGATATCTCATCTCCCACCCTGCTCCTATCCCAAGTCTCCTTCTTGACCACCTGTCCATGGAAAAGGCGATTAATTTCTGGCTAAATAGTGAGAAATAGCGAAGGCGGTGAGCCCCCAATGCTAGCAGGCATATACCATCTCTCGACACCCGCTTGATATGACCATAACATCACGTCGGCGCTCATCCCCTTTTCACCCCCCCCCCCTCTCCCCCAGACGGTGTAGATCGACACTTGCGGCGGTAGGTCCTCTAAAGCTTCTGTAATATGAAACACTTCCCTCGTGAATAATGGTCGCAGTGACAATATGTTACAGCTCAGCATGCAAAAGTGTCGTGAAAGCGAATGTATTCTAAAGACTTGCGGTCAGTGACCACGATTAAAAAGAAATGGTTTTGCAACTGTTTCCCCATGAGAAGAATACCCTTTATAAACAATCATGTCACCACTTTGTTAATTGTGCGCCCCCAAAAATTTTGTTTCCCGTAAAAAAGTGTCCTTTGTGGTAAAAAAAAATAGCGATTCTATTAGATACAAAAATGTGTTGCCATGAACGAAAGTTGCGGCGTAAGGTGTTCGTTTTTTGTTTGTTTGTTGTAAAACTGTAGCAATGCGACAATTGGTAACATTAACTCACAGAGATAGCGTGTTGCAAGCTCACGTCATTTATTTTATCATGAACGTAGTCCATGGGATTTTGACACGTAACTGCTGCATAATTGCGACAGTAATGTACAGCCAGCGACACTATTTTATGGCAAATTGTGCGGGAATGTATTTTACATAGGCGCTACGACCTAATTTTAACTTTTATCAAAATCTCAACCACCCTATTTCACGGCGACAGTATTTTATACTACATTTTGTCTGTGGGTAGATGCCAAACTGAGCGTCAGAGATCTGTCAAGCATAGACTTGATATAATTCAGGCGCTACCCTCAACAATCACAGATACTCACAGTGGTTAGGTCCAACAGATTCATCCATCACCTTCTATGAATACATGGTGAAGACTAATCTCAGCATACTGACCAACTCCCCAAGGCTTGTTTTCCGATGAAAAAATGATTTTACTACGATGACCCGAGTTACACTGAGACAGCAATAAGAAATCTGGGACTAAACGTAGAATACAAACGTCGTTTCAACTGAGGCAGCTGTCTTCCTCAAGGACAATTGTTTAAGACAACTTCCTGCATCAGAACCCGCATGGATAGACGTGGATTAAACACACACGCAATAATGAAACGCACACACACATACACCCATACACACACACACACACACACACAAACACACAAAGGGAGTAATATGTATTAAAAATGAAGTACATGACAAAAATGGACGAAGATAATAAATGAAACAGACATATATTGTATAACTAACAACAATCTTTTTTAAAAAATATTTCAGTTATTTTAATTAAGACTATTTAAATTTCACTATTACTGTGACAAAACAGTCTTTTTTAAAGTTCCCAATAAATGTGACACTTCTCAATCGGCTTTAGAATGTCCAGACTCACATCAACTCTCACAAAGGGATCGAGACATAAGTCCATGTTCCATTCCCATCCCATCCCCTTCCATCTTCCCCCCTCCTCTTTCTTTCCCTTCTCCCTCCCTCCCTCGCTTTCCATCCTTCTCCTCTTCTTGTCTTAGTGCGCATTTGCGGCAGGATGGGATCGAGTATTGAGTGAGGAATTACTTCTGTAAAGCCCAGCTGCGGAATGCTGCAGCAGGCTTATTTCCCTTTCTACTTCAATTTGCTCAGGTGTGATCCAAATCAGGTGGGCTTTAGCATAGCATCATCACAAGCGATGCACACATGCAAGATAGGTGTGTGGTTGTTACTGTGTGTGTGCATGTGTGTGTGTGTGTGTGTGAGAGAGAGAGAGAGAGAGAGAGAGAGCAACAAGAAAACACAGACAAAAGAAAAGAGTGCTGTGTTGTTAAGATTGAGGGTCATGATTTGATGAAATGAGATCTCATTCAATGTAACTCGCAAAGTCCGTCTTCATCGTTACCACCACCAACCCTTTATCATCATCATCATCATCATCATCATCATCATCATCATCATCATCATCATCATCATCATCATCATCATCATCATCATCATCATCATCATCATCAACGTCTCTGGTGTTTTCTCCGGGTACTCCGGTTTGCTCCCCCAACAAAATGTGAAAAAACACAACTAATATTAGGTAGATTGGGATTGGGCGCGCCACAGGCTGCGATTACGCCTTCCCCAGGGGAGGTAGCATAGAATTTCCCGATTTAAAAAAGGAAAAAAAAAAGATTCAAAAATAAAAAATCCCTAAAAGAATCATCATCATCATCATGATCATTATCAGCAGCAGCAGCAGCAGCACCATTATCATCCTAACCACCACCACAATCATCATCGTGAATCAAACAGCATACAACAAATTGAAAAAGAGAACACGACGCACTGAACACTTACATAAAATTAAATTTTATATTTGAAATTCATTTTAACAGTGCGATTGCGTGGGCAAACTACAAATGAAAAGGCTATTTCTGAATCGTGCAACAACAGGGGCATCACTTTGAGGGTGGAGGAATTGGAAATATTTTCGCAGCTAAATTTATTTTGACAGGGACCGGGTCACCACCGGATACACGTCCTTTATCGCTCACTTTAGCCAATATTTAACGCCAGTGGCACATATAACACCAAGTGTAAACATTTTAAGGGGTGCATAAACGTAGACAAAAAAATAACTGCGACCGTTTTCATTAATTTTAGCTTCCACCCGTCCCTCCCTTCCCCCCCCCCCTTCCCATTAGCTAACTCTTTTCCAAATCCACTTTCCGTACGTGACTCCCTTCCCTCCCCTCTAACCCTCAACCATCGACGGTACTTCCTCACTCTTTAAGCTCATTCGCTTTAATGTAATTCAGATCCTAAACCAAACAAAAAATGACTGTAGTAATCCGCAATTAAAAGAAACGTCCTCAGGCACAGGGTATTACCGGCAACATAATTTCCCCATTAATCATCACAACCCAAATACGTTCTCCAAAATCGAGCGAACTCCTTCGGATGAGCGTATAAACCGAGGTCTAGTATGTGCATGCACGCATTCCATCGCACGGACTTTAAAGATCCTGACGCTCATGTCCTAAACGGGTGAGTGCTGGATACATATATACACCCAGCAAGCACTAGGTTCATTTCCCACCATCCTCGGTCGGCCAGGATTGTGCCCAGTCGTCTGGGCGTCAGACTATGCGCCCAAAGGCTGCAACGGGGCGCCTCGGGCAGGTTAAATTAGATCCTGTATCGGCCAGCTCCTTGAGCAGCTCTTGAGCTTGAAAAGCGCTATATAAGACAATTAAAACTAAAATCACTATATCTTGTGCGTTGCGTGCGCACCATAAATTCTTTTATTATTATTATTTTTTACAATTTTATTATTATTATTATTATTATTATTATTATTATTATTATTATTATCATCATCATCATCATCATCATCATCATCATCATCATCATCATCATCATCATCATCATCATCACTATTAAAATAAATAAACGTTCAAAATATACACTGTCCAAAAAAAAAGGCATAACAAAAACATAACATTTAACCAAGGTAATAATATCAAAGGAGCTACGTAGCAATCAATATACAGACACAAAAAGTACTATAATTATAGCTGACGAGGTGGAGAAAGCGGTGTCGTCCAAAAAAAATCGTTTTATTGGAAAGCTTCCCTCAATAATGCTGTCTTGTTTTAGCTGCTTTTACCAACTAGGTGCAAGTTTTCATGTTAAGCAACCTCGGTAAGGGCTAGTGCATGGATGGGTGGGAGGCCACGCCTGGAAGGCTGTAACGAGGGGTTTTATTGTTGCTGGGCTCTGCACAATAGAATGCTGTAACCATCACGTCTTATTCTATGGGAACTGCTAGTGAGTCACCCGGGAAATTACTTTAATACATTTATTTATTTAGCTCGGTCTGTGTTAAGGCTGGGGTACAGAGATTATATAGATAGAAAAATGGTAAATGTTCACTGTCACACTAGCTTTCACACGGCTATGAATCATATGTAGTCCAGCCACTTGATAACAGTCAAAATCACACATTTATTTCTTCTACTCTATACACGATCTTCGAAGTACGAATCTAACTTAAAAGTTCAATTGTCAACGCGAATGTTTCACTCGCTGATAGTCTAGGCAGCTAGTTTTTCTTCATAGGGCACTGGCTACTACCGTTCATGAAGAGTTGACTACTGTGGTCCTTTTGATACAGTTTTAGTGCACTGTTTCCTGGGCACTTAACTGTATGGATGCGTGGGTGAAGCGCTGCGTTGAGGTAGCTTTTGGTACACGCTGGGTCGTCGTGTAGTCTTTGACTTTTTGGTACGACGTTTGGGCTATCTGCGCACGATGCTGTTGATGCCTCGGCAGCCAACTCGAATCGTAGATTAGGTTCTGCTCTTCTGTTGAGTTGGGCTCACGATATCCTGACTGCTCGTCTGTAACATATGAGACGAAATTCTGCACAACCCTGAATAATAGGTCTGTGCAGAGCGTCTCACTGAAAGCCAAAGTAGCCCTCAGTGATAGCTCCACATCTCTATACATAAGCGACGAACATTCTGCTAAGTCGGTGGTCTACTGGAATCTCCACTCTAATTTCCTATACATACATAAATATAAATCGTGGCTAACTATACACACAAAGAATTAATAATATTATAAACATTCACTGGTATAGCCACTGGTTTGCAAGCATACATATAGGTTAAACAACAGTGGTTCCGTCAGGTATCCAACATGGCGTCAAAACCGGTCGTGCTTGACACATGTTCAGCTTCTCCACGTGGTAAGGCAAAGTCGGACTAACAATTCAAATATATGCATAGCAAATTCCACAAACATAATTTCAACACTAATATAAATACATCACGATGAAACAGAAGTATGTTCATTTACCTGTTCGACAATGTCAGGCCCGTGGCTACTTGATTGATTTCAAAAATTCAACAAGCACTGCTACCCTGTTCTATCAGTGGAGATATTTCTCTGCTCAAGGGTAACTGTGTACTCCTCAGAGCTTTCCACACAACTGACCTATACTTGGCTTGGACTGAATCAGCCAGAACTGGTTCTAACCCTCTACCTGTGTCCCGATTGGCTCAAACAATCTAAGTGGCTATAAAGTTCAAAACTCGATCGTATTCCGCGATGATGTCACTAAACGGCTCGCGTCAGCTCGCAGTGTGTGTGTACACATCAGTTATACCTTAATCGTCTGCTATAGACTACAGTAACCTTCTAAGTTTTACTACTGCTAAACAAGCAAAAGCTCAAATAGCGCGGGGTAAACGGGTCTGCTTGTGACAAAGGCAACCACCAAAGAACACAAAAAGATTGAAACGAGCGCGCGTCACACCCTAATCCACCCAGCTGTGAATGGGTAGCTGGATCTGTTTAGAACCGGGGAAGGTAAAGCAGCGAGGGAGAGGAAATAGGCACCGCCCTCATTAAGCTGGCCTAGAGAAAATGGAGGCCCCATACGCTTCCCTCCCCAACGACCGAAAGGTTACGGGGACACCTTTGCCTTACCTATTAGATCAGAGGCTTGCCCCGGTTATGCTGGAGATAAATAAATGTAATGCCTCAGCCTCAATTAACTAATAACAGCTGTACTTTTGAGTTAAAGTGTGTGGTGTGATTTGTGGTCAGCAAGTCCATTAAACATCGAGAACGAGGCAAAACTAAATTAAAGGCAACAGATCAAGCAAAAATATAACAACAGTAATCAAATACACAAAACAATCAATGCATCACACTAGATTGAGAGAGAGAGAGAGAGAGAGAGAGAGAGAGAGAGAGAGAGAGAGAGAGAGAGAGAGAGAGAAAGGCAGAGAGAGACAGACAGACATACAGAGAAAGAGAAACAGAGAAAGACATGAACAGAGAAAGACAGAGACAAAACAACAGAGAAATTCATTTATTTAATTTAAGGTTTGTACAACAGAGAAAACGAGAGGATATATAGACCAGGAACAAAGCCAGAGTTATAGAGAGAGGTAATCGAAGACAGAGCGAGAAAGTCAGAGAGAGAGAGAGAGAGAGAGAGAGAGAGCCAGAGAGAGAGACATACAGACAGAGAGAGAGACAGAAAAAGACATGACAGACAGAGACAGAGAGAGACAAAGGGAAAACAGAGAAACTGAAGAGGAGAGATAGACCCGGAAAACAGCCAGAGGTATAGAGGTCGAAGACAGGGCGAGAAAATCAGAGAGAGAGAGAGAGAGAGAGAGAGAGAGAGAGAGAGAGAGAGAGGGTGGGGGGTGGGGAAGCGCTGTTTCCTTTCCCTAGACCCTCCCTTGACGTCGATTCGCATAAGTTCCATGTGCCCTGAGCATGTCTCTAAGATTTGAGGTTGTGTACTATATAAATGGACACGGGATTGGATTGGATATCAGCTTTAATATTCCAAAGCGGATTGTGGACTATATATGAATCCTTTACAGATTGGCGATGACAGTCCACAATCCACTTTGGAATGTTAAAGCTGATGCAATCCAATCCAGTGTCCATTTTTATAGTGCACAACCCCAAATCTTAGAGCCATGCTCAGGGCACGTGGAACTTATGCGAACCGACGTGTTGTTCTTATTTCCAATATATGAAAATGTTACATGAATTATTTCAATGTTTCGCACTGTCGGACAGCACGTTTCCATATTGTTATTTTGTTAATGAAATAAAATGTCTTATGTCAATCATAATTTTTTTAGTTTCTTTTTTTAATCCCATCGGCTAGGCGAACTTGTTTTTTTTCCAAACTAGTTCCAGTCATCCGCCGAAAAAGGCCATCACCGAAGTCGAACGAAGCTATCCGAGTCGAGCGAAGCTATCCGATGTTGCAGGCCTAATAATTATATTCAGCTAGTGACGCTTCTTTGCTGCGCGGAGACTGACTTATGATATAAAATGTAGATTAGGCCTATAACAGTGTCTACTTGATTAGGAAAGCATTACATTACATTATTATTGCTTTAGGTCCAGCGGACTCTTCCGAGCCAAATCAGGACCGGACAACCCCCGATCCGCATAAAAGATCTGCTGAAACAACCCTAGTGGTAAAACCGAAAGCTCTCTACCAGCTAGTCACTTTACAATAAAGACATCCCACGCAGGGGACGGCTGAGGCTTCACCCCAACTTATCGAACCCCCGTTTACAAAAACAAAATAGAATACAAACATCATTATAAATTATCAACAAAACACATACATATAAAATGCCTACATTGTTAAATAATAACATCATAGGAAGCCCTAGTGACCACCTGGCAGAAAGCGTCCAATATTCCCAAGCTGATCCAACAGACCTCATACACAAACAAGGAGTCTTGTCCCGGAAGAGTTTTCAAAAAAAAAGGTAGGAGACTGGTCTAGCGAAGAAGACGATAGTATAGCAGATTGATAGAAAAGAGCAGGAATGAGAAAGAGCAAATGAGAAAGACAGCGACAGTGGGAATTTAAAGCACTAAATTTCCAGAAAGTGGGGATACTATTTATACTGAAACCCCCGACACCCCAACGGGGGTATTAGGAAAGCAAGGAATGCAACTATTAAATATGGTCGATAATAATTATACTCATCTTAACAAAGTACATCATTAAGAAATGGTAGTCTGTGTAAATCGAACAGAATTAGAAGAAACAGCGACCGTTTTTAATGTTTAGCTAGTCTGTTTGACTAGTTATAGTCATGCAAGCATCATTTCGTAACACATCGGAGAGCTTCGTTCGACTTCGGTGATTGCCTTTTTCGGCGAATGACTGGAACTAGTTTGGAAAAAAAAAAGTTTGTCACCGCCATCGGCTATTGTCGTGCATTATTTCACACACACACACAAGGCTACATTCTAATCCACTTCAATGCTGACTTTGCTTTTCAATTACGCTTAAATCCTGCACGAAGCTATGAATTATTTTTCAAAAAGTTGTCTTTTGTCAACCAGCCAACATTTTGGATACTTTGTTTTTACAATTTAGATGTTTATCTGTTGACAGCCTGAGTCGGTCACTTCAGATTCAGATTCAGATTCAATATTTTATTACAAGAAGAACATGATTTTAGCATTAATTTGCTAATCTTACAATCAGTCCTTCTTTCAATCACTCACACATTTACTTTAATCAGTCATCCGCATTCATGCAAAGACAAACATTGATTTGAAATTAAAGGAATAAACAAGCAAACTTCGTAATAAGGAAACTAACAATACTAAATATAACACATTTAACTGGAACCATTTAATTTAATAAAGAGAGAGAGGCTTGACGGACTGAGTGGGAAGAGAGGGGGGGATGAAAGAGGAAAATCAATCGATGCATGCTAGAATGTATGATTTTTGAAATTATTAAGAAATATGTAGTAAATCTTGTACTTGAAGCTGTTTAACGATGTGCATTTTTTTTAGTTCTAAAGAAAGAGTGTTCCATAACAGGGGGCCTTTAAAAGAGAAGCTAGATTTTAACATGTCAATTCGTGGTTTTGGAAGTCGGTAGTTTTCAGAATGATATTGTGTAGGAAATGACATTAGTTGATCACGTAAGTAAGAAGGCGCTATACTATACTTCATTTTCAACAAGCCAGCTGATTCACTGACGAGCTGACAACACAGCGAAATAGCCATCTGTATCTGTGGCAAACATCCACCAATGCAAACCATTGGAACCAGAGAGCTAGGGGAGATAAATGTTTCCTATTATTTCCCCCCCTTGTTCTGCGGAGGATGGCATAAAATAAGGATTATATCCCAGATGCTGTGAATGACCTCCAATCCCATCTTACACAGCATCAGAAAACTCCTAGTAGTCATCGAACTTCATACTGTTTTTGTCGTGTATAGACTATAACCCGATGCTCTGTGTGTGCGTGTGTCAAAATAAGATTTTTACATCTTCATAAAGAACACAATGAGACGGATTTTTTTAAAGCAGTGTGAAATTTGGAATGAGTGGGCGTCCTTAGATCTATATCGGAACAGTCATGTAACGGTAATCAAAGTCTTGCTTTGCGATGTTTTGCACGTGCAAAACAAAGTCGCATTGACAGTTCCCTGAAGTTGGACAGTGTCACGTGAATGGCGAACTAGGGCAACCGATTGTCTTCTCCCAAGGTTTTTAATTAAACATGTTGTGTGAGTGTGTGTGTGTGTGTGTGTGTGTGGATGTGTGTGTGAAAGAGAGAGAAAGAGAGAGAGAAAGGGCACTACTGTGTGTGTGTGATATATGTGTTTGTGTGTGTGTGACACAGATATAATATTGTGTGTGTATGTGTGTGTCAAAGGGGAACTCGATTTAATTAATTAGCGAGCCTGCATCGGCTTCTCTCTCTCTCTCTCTCTCTCTCTCTCTCTCTCTCTCTCTCTCTCTCTCTCTCTCTCTCTCTCTCTCTCTCCTCCCCTTCCCCCCACTCCTTCCACGATAATTTTGGTAAAGCTTTCCGCCGGGCATAGAGGGCTTATAGTTGAAAGAAAATGAATTGTGGCTTATTACTAAACAAGCATAAAACAGCCTCAAGTGATTACTCATATCGTACACCTGTGCACCTTCTCTCCATTACAAAGCCTCGTCGTCCCATTATTTTAAAAGGAGGCCACCACTACAGTTATAGGACGATTTATCTCCCTTGCCTACAGCCCTGTGCACTGGAAACGTTATGTCGTTCTCGCACGTCTCAACGCTTCGGGGAAGGAAGGGGTGCGAAATGAGATGATCAACGACGAATGGCACCATCTACGCTATGCAAAAAGTGTTCAAGGAAAATTGGACACTGATACCCTCGTTAAAGTTATATCTAGTTGTTGTTCACTGTTGGTCCTCGGCAAAGCGACGAAACCGGTATTGTCAGCCCCAATGTCCGAAATACATGTGTACACACACGGAAGGAGCATTGACAGTGATGAAGCGGCGATGAACAGCTTCTTCAACGCTGGTGAAGCTGGTGGCAGAATGAACGTATAGAGCGCAAATCTGCAAAAGCAACGGAACATGATTCCATGTTGAAGAGACTGATCACCAGCGCTCTCTCTCTCTCTCTCTCTCTCTCTCTCTCTCTCTCTCTCTCTCTCTCTCTCTTTCTCTAAGTCATTAAGGCGTGTATGTGTGTTCGGTGTCTTAAAAAGCTCTGGCCTAGCCTAGCAGTGGGTATTGTACTGTTTGCGAGGCATGGCACGATGATTCCTGCCTGTCATATTACGCCTAGTTGCTAATTTCCACCACAACAAAAATGTGTTATCGCTTGCCACAGGACAATAAGTACCTTTTAACGAGGGTTCCATTGTGTATATTATTCGTGTATGATATCTCTCCCCTCTTTTATGCTGCACACGAAAAAAGCGGGGCCATAATTTAAATTTTTGTTTAAAGCAAGATCACAAGCCCATTCAAATGTATTTCAAACAGACAAATAAATGCTTTATTGGATCTAAGATTAAATTATGTTGTTGTATTTACTTGTGGTCACTGTAATTAATTGTATTATAATTAGCAAACCCGTTCAAATGTATTTCCAAAAGACCTTTTTTAAATCGAAGATTAAATTATGTTGTTATATTTATTTAATGTTATGTTAATGCGATTATTTTTAATATGTTGTATAACATGACAGATGTAAACAGACTATAAATAAATAAAACTTTCGCGTGTATATTTTTTTAAATCTGCTCTGTGTTGTTTATACAATATTTGAATTACATAATGATATGCCAACACTCATAAAAATCAGTCGAGTTCTTTTTTCAGTTAAGTAAAGTGCAAAACGTGCTTTAGCAAAGAACGTTTCTGTTTTATTGATATTGCGCATGGTGGTTTCACGATAGACTGGCCGCTAAACTCGGCAAAGTCTCTCTGAAATGTAGACGAAAGTATGTAATGTAGTTCTTGGGATATAGCATGTAACAGATCAACTACTGTATCGCCAATGACCCCCGTTGGTGTGCCGGGGGTTTCAGTATAAATAGTATCCCCACTTTCTGGAAATTTAGTGCTTTAAATTCCCACTGTCGCTGTCTTTCTCATTTGCTCTTTCTAATTCCTGCTCTGTTCTATCAACCTTCTATACTATCTTCTTCTTCGCTAGACCAGTCATCTACCTTTTTTCTTGAAAACTCTTCCAGGACAAGACTCCTTATTTGTGTATGAGGTCTGTTGGATCAGCTTGGGAATATTGGACGCTTTCTGCCAGGTGGTCACTAGGGCTTATAATATAATATAATAATAACGGGTATTCCAGCCTACGACCAGACTCACCGCGCTTTACATAGTCAATACATAAAAATACATGCACTCGCACAAACATCGCTTTTGTTACGATATACCAAAAGACGGAACAGTAAAAATAAGAACTATTTACAACTATGTACAAAATGACAAAAAAGACAAAAATAGAATAGCAAAAACGTATTCACAGCTATTTATATGCCCGGATAGACCCAGGAAAGGAAAACAGTATAAATATTTACAGCCGTGTAAACACTTACGGATCAGACAGAAACAAAAGAGGAGAGAATGGCAGCGGGATACAAATCAGTCTGAATGATGCAGTTTGAAGAGGTGGGTTTTGAGGGCCTTTTTGAATGCCTGTGTTGATTGTATGTTGCGGATATGGGAGGGAAGGGAATTCCACTGCTTGGGTGCAGAGTAAGCGAATGCACGTTGGCCGTATGTCTTAGTGCGGGTGACGGGAACCTTGAGTGTGCGAGTGTCAGCAGAAGATCTTAAAGTGCGTGAAGGAGAGTAGACAGACAGTAGATCAGCAAGGTAGGAAGGACAAGAATCTGTGAAGAAGTTGTGACAGAGAACAGAGAGTTTGTACTCTATGCGTGCTTGCACAGGAAGCCAGTGAATGGAATGTAGTAGAGGTGTGATGTGATCGCGTTTCTTTGCTCGGAATACTAGTCTAGCTACTGAGTTCTGAACCTTTTGTAGTTTGTCAATGATGTGTTTTGGGGAGCCAGCGAGGAGAGAGTTGCAATAGTCAAGACGAGAAAGGACGAGAGCGCAGACTAGGGTTTTGGTGGCAGTGACTGTAAGATAATGGCGAAAGAAGCTGATTTGGCGTATGGCCGTGTATGCAGAGCGACAGACGTTGGAGATGTGGTTGTTGAGGGACAGATCGGCGGAGAGAATGTAGCCGAGATTTCTTGCTGAGGATGAGAACTGAATGAGAACTGAATGTTTGTTCCTATGATGTTATTATTTAGCAATGTATGCATTTTATATTTATGTGTTTTGTTGATAATCTATAATGATGTTTGTATTCTATTTTGTTTTTGTAAACGGGGGTTCGATACATTAGAGTGTAACAGCAGAAATAGTGTCGACAAAATATAGGAAATTAGCTTAGCGCAAAATAGATACCATCGAACGAAACTGGACGTTAATTCAACAGTTATCTAAAAAGCAGCACACACATGTCAAATTAACTTCCTTGAGACAGTCACACCGACAGCCGTTCCAGATACCATCTAACAGACTTAGCGATCCAAGACTAAATAGCATACGTGAGTCAAAACTGACCGTAACCCCGTCTTCGTTAACTAGCCTTCTTCACTATGACCAAAGTCACTGAGACACTAAGTAGCCTAGGCTCCGCGTAATCGTTATTGCATCTATCCTCTGACACTCCTATTCAAGGATAATTATACGCGTCTGGTAACTAGGACAGGGTGGAAAATATTCTAAATAAAAACTATTAATCCCGTATATGCGAGATTGACGAAAACGAGAGCTAAACGATTGGTCAGAAGACTACTAGGAACTCTTGCATATCTTTGGGGACCAAATCTCAGCTGGTCAGTCACAAACGAACTGCCCAGCTGCGAGGGTCTACTAAAGGAACAAACTGCAGTGTCCGTCTATCTCCATCTCATCAAGAGAGTGCTAGAGACGTAACAGACGATTTCACGAGGCCCAGAGTCTACAAGTAAGATAACACTAGTAGTTTTGATATGTGTATGTTTATTTAATATTGATTGCCATGTATTAATAATATGTTCCTGATATATATATAGTTATAGAAACAGATTATTGTTTCTGAGACAGTATGCATGTGGATTGATGTATCTTAGCCTTAAGATTCGAATCGAATTGTGCATATGGGAACCTTGCAGGTGTCTGATGCTATAGACACTTTGCAGAGGAGACCGCACACGTATATCTAACGAGAATAGTGTAGCCAGAGCTCCGACTTTTACAGGTCGGCTCTGGGAAGGTTTGTGGAGACGAACGCATGACATTCGCTCCCGTGGCACCAAAGGAGAACAACCAAGATTCTACCTGGCCACGTCCGAACCCCGCAGCTACAAGAGCGACCCGACTCACTGCCAGAGCAGCTAAGTCACCCGCAAATGAACTGAGTCCTACCCTCGAGAAACCTAGAAAACCACTAGAACATTTAGTAAACTACGAACAGTGAAAATCGTAACCGCAGTTAGCACAGGATAAAGAAAACCTGCTAAAGAACTTTCCCAGCACTTTGAACTATATTAATTATTAAATTACCGGTTAATGCAGAAATATTAAAGTTTGTGTTGAATATATAAAAAGTGAAATTACATACATACGACTGGTGTCATTCTATTTTGTATTGTTGTGTAGCTATTAGTTTTCTTCTCTCGAGACATAATAATCTAGTCTTTTGATTAGTAATTAACGGTTCTCAAGTTGAGCCAAACGATACTAAAACGCCCGAGAACAAATATAAATTTTATGTGACCAAAGTGCCGTGATCAGTCTTTCACACAACTTTCGGAATTCTGGTAAAAGAACGATCGATAGTGGTAGCACATCGCCCATCTATCAATAAGTCTTACCCCTTAGTAAGATAAACGTATCTTCCCCAGAATATCATCACATAGAGTACAGCCTCAGCGTCCCCTGCGTGGGATGTCTTTATTGTAAAGTGACTGGCTGGTGGAGAGCTTTCAGTTTTACCACTAGGGTTGTTTCAGCAGATCTTTTATACGGATCGGGGGTTGTCCGGTCCTGATTTGGCTCGGAAGAGTCCGCTGGACCTAAAGCAATAATCATGTAATTTAATGTAATGTATCGCCAATGGAGGTCGTGGACATGGACGTTAAACTTCAATGTCTATTCATTCAGACCGACTGACGATATTCCCTCCCTCACGTCAAAATCAAAATATTTCCACATAAAATGATAACCGAGAAATAGACTCCGGGTGTATGATTCTTGGTCTAAGCTTACAAACTCACACATCATCATAGATTTGCGCTTCCATTAGAGTGCGTGCCTTAAAACATTCAGTATTATCAGTATTACTATTGTAGGGCTTCCAGCCTACGTTTAGCTTATCGCCAGGTGTTCTGTATTGACTATTAAGGTTTAAAGGCCTGTTGGTATTACTGCCACGATCATATACACCTATTTTATTCATTATAGTCTTAAGGCTTAGCGGGTATCGCTGTCATCATAATAGGACTGCTCTTTTATTTTTCAGGGCTAACAAGCATTACTGTCATCACAAAATGAACCTCTCTGTTATTTTTTTTTCTCTCTGTAGAATGACGGCAATAAAGATATTTGACATCATTACATAGCCTACACACACATACACACACACACACACACACACACACACACACACACACACATCGTCGATCATCATCAATGACGTTTGGTCAAACCAAGGTACCCTAAGTTTAACACGATTAAAATGTACGCTAAAGGAGAAGCGTCAGGGTAAATATTATATTTTATTTTGGAACAAAAAAAGATACGATCAGAATTCCAAATTAGCCTTTTACAATCAAATGAGTACAGGAACTAGATATGAATTTCAAACGTATCTTTTATGTAAAAATCTTAATTACCGACAATCCATGTGCAAGTTAAAAATAAGCGCACACGAACTTGAAATCGAAAAGGGCAGATATAAAAATATCCCTCGAGAGCACCGTTTGTGTCAATGTTGCAACGTGATTGAAGACGAGCTTCACTTTCTGGACAAGTGTGTATTGTATAATAATGAAAGACAAAAGTTTATTGGTGAAGTTCTCAACTCTAATGATAGGGAATTATTCATAAACAACCTTGCAATATTGAAACCGAGCATGATTTTTCAAACGGGAATATGTTCAAACTATCTTTCATCCTATATTTTTCGCTGCTTCAAAACAAGACTTTCTGCACTATAAATGTCAAGACTTTTCTCTTGACACAATGACAAGAATTGCATGCGTCAATGTACCATATTGTGTCTTGTAAACCTTGTTTTGGTTTTATGACAATAAATATTCCTATTCGTATTCGTATTCACACACACACACACACCTCGACATGAGACTTAGATCAACGACATAGCCAATGTCATTTACAGAGCTGAAATAGCACCAACACTGTTTGATTCAATCAGCGTCTATCCACCGAAGTGACTTTAGAGCAGGGAATTAAAGTAAAGGTTAAAAAGATGGGAGAAGGAGAAGGGACGAGGGGTGAAGTGATGCATTGCTAGGGGGTGAGGTTAAAACAAATTAATTAATTAAATTTATTTTATTAAAAAGTCAAATCTTGTTAACCAGCACCGTCAAAGTAATAGCATGGGCCTAATTACTACAACCAACACGTTTTTGACGTCAGTGATAATAAGTTTTAAATAATATTTTGTAAAACTAGCAAACAAAGTAGAGAGACAAAGAAAGCAGAGAGAGAGAGAGAGAGAGAGAGAGAGAGAGAGAGAGAGAGAGAGAGAGAGAGAGAGAGAGAGAGAGAGAGAGAGAGAGAGAGATTGGAGACCTACTCGACCGCAACTTGAATCCATCTGTTAATTGATTCCATCTGTTAAAGATTTGTCTTTTGTCGAATCCCACAGCTATCCCAAAACAAAGATACGCCTGCTTTTTAAAAAAAAAAAGAAAAAAAAAGCAATACTGACAGGTCGAAACTTTATATTTGGACTATCGCCTCCCCCCCTTCCTCCCTCCTCTAACCTTACTCCTCCTCTCTCTCTGGAATGTTTACCTAATGATCACTGTATAATTGATCCTATATCCTACTTCAAGGAAGAGAGTTTACGGTTGAGAGAGATCTGAAAGAAGTCCGTGAATCTCTGAATATCAAATAGAATGATCTGTTCATGGGTTTGAACTTACACTAACAGTTGATCTGGATAAAAGGGGTCACCGTCATGGATGTCTTTCCGTCATCGTTTTCGTCATCGCCGTCGTCTTCGTCCTTCCATATCGTCAATGTGAAGAGTTATGACGATGCAGTAACTACAGTAACAGCGAAATGCCGACGTCACAATCGTCCTCGTATTCGCTGTCGTGATTATTGTCATAGTTGTCGTCGCATACTACAAACCAGCATCATCATCTTAATTAACATTACCTTCGTCATCGTCGATCATCATCGTCTATGAATACAATTAGAATCATCGTTGTTGAATGTGTGTAGGCTATGCATCAGCATTATCATCATCTTCATCATCGCCAATCATCATCATCATCATCATCATCATCATCATCATCATCATCATCATCATCATCATCGTATACCATCAACGCGTTAGCCAAACTTTCTTTGGTCGCAAAATGTTGTCGTGAGTATTAAAGTGAGTATAATCGCAATCTTACAGTGACGACTGTTATTTTCACCGAGGACCAGAAACTAGCTTTTACTCGTTTTCTTTACTTCTTTCTAAGCATAGGTCGCAGCAATCGGAGATAGAACAGCATGACTGTGATATACTTAATATTGTATTACGAGTGTTGCGTCTTAAGTCTGCATGCTGGGTTATCCCTTTGTCCGACATGATCGCTTTCGCTTATAAGTCACACTCCATTTAAAGTGGTCACGCTTTGAGAGCATATTAACGAAGGCGATAATTGTGTTTTGTTTTTTCCGCCATGGTGTAATGAGGGGTGGGTATGCCACAAAGACAGAAAGCATCGAGTTTCAAAAGTGTATACCATCATCATCATCATCATCATCATCATCATCATCATCATCATCATCATCGTCGTCGTCGTTGTCGTTGTCGTTGACCCCCGTTGGGGTGCCGGGGGTTTCAGTATAAATAGTATCCCCACTTTCTGGAAATTTAGTGCTTTAAATTCCCACTGTCGCTGTCTTTCTCATTTGCTCTTTCTCATTCCTGCTCTGTTCTATCAATCTGCTATACTACATGTATCTTCTTCTTCGATAGACCAGTCACCTACCTTTTTTCTTGAAAACTCTTCCGGGACAAGACTCCTTATTTGTGTATGAGGTCTGTTGGATCAGCTTGGGAATATTGGACGCTTTCTGCCAGGTGGTCACTAGGGCTTCCTATGATGTTATTATTTAGCAATGTAGACATTTTATATGTATGTGTTTGTTGATAATTTATAATGATGTTTGTATTCTATTTTGTTTTTGTAAACGGGGGTTCGATAAATTAGAGTACAGCCTCAGCGTCCCCTGCGTGGGATGTCTTTATTGTAAAGTGACTGGCTGGTGGAGAGCTTTCAGTTTTACCACTAGGGTTGTTTCAGCAGATTTCTTATGCGGATCGGGGATTGTCCGGTCCTGATTTGGCTCGGAAGAGTCCGCTGGACCTAAAGCAATAATCATGTAATGTAATGTAACGTCGTCGTCGTCGTCGTCATCATCATCATCATCATCATCATCATCATCATCATCATCATCATCATCATCACCGCCATCGTCATCGTCATCATCATCATCATTTATCATCATCATCATCATCATCATCATCATCATCATCATCATCATCATCATCATCATCATCATCATATTTTACAATATGAATTTCATCCCGCATATGTGATATGCCTGATTCTGAAATGCAAAACTAAAAATCCATTAATTATACCTACTTTTAAACATTGAGAAAAACGACACCTAATTTTTTTTTTAAGATCCTATTACGCAGTAATTAAAATACAACCTGCCAAATAATAAATTAATCTCTTTGGGAACACGGAAGAGAATCTTTCAAAGGTTAAGGATACTTATTCTTGAAAATACGTCGTGTCTATGTGATTTATCTACAAGGGGAGGATAGTGCCAAAATCACGTATTAGCCAGATACTGTATGTAACCAAATAAGATGTTATTATCAATTGTATAGAGGACCACCTTTGCATTTTAAAGTATTGCATTTCTTATAACACTTTGTTTTACAATTTACGACATTACATATGGTCAGGTCAAATTCAATTCAATTCAATATTTTAATCTGAAGGTCTATTGTGAATTCTTCATGTATATCAATTTAAAATGTGATTCTACGCCTTCTGTAATTCCTTTTGGGGTAACAAAGATGTGTTGTATTGTATTGCATTGTATTGTATCTTTTAATTAACAATAATGTGATTTTAGATGGTTAGGACATTGTCAATATACTTATATGATGTGTGTGTGTGTGTATGTAAGTGTGTGTGTGTGTCTTTTTGTTTGTGAGCGTCTACGTTAGACAGCTTTTAATCAATTTTGCAGTTAGTAATACACGTTTGTCTGTTGCACACAAGCGTCCCATACCGTCCTCAAAAAAATGCGTTTGTACAAGCTTAAAGAGCACCTCCAATAGTGTGGCCTCAGCGCAAGCACACAGCAGTTTTCAAAACAGTCGGGATCGAACCCCAAGCGCCGAAGCCACTTGCGCCATGGACCACTGAGCCAACTTACGGAGCAAGTAGTGTACCACAGCAATAGCACAAGCCGTAACATGTGCGTGCAATACAACATAAAGAACTAATTACGTGTCTAAGTTTTCAAGCCGGGTCGGCATGGTCGCCTATAGGATAATAACTCATCGTCTGCTCACGTCGGCTGCGACCTCAAAGGCCTGATACAGGGTGTTAACATGAATCCTTTTAAATGAGCAGGTGTCTTTGCATTGTCCTCCGCAACTGGGTTTTGCAGTGCAGCTCAGTAGTACTGTGCTCAGCATGGCGTGCGAGAGGACCTGGGTTCGCATTTAAACTGATTTACTTTTAAAAAAAAAGTTTATTTAAATAAATAACTAAATAAATAAATAACTATATATATATATATAGTAGTAGTATCACTTAGTAGTAGTAGTAGTAGTAGTAGTAGTAGTAGTAGTAGTAGTAGTAGTAGTAGTAGTAGTAGTAGTAGTAGTAGTAGTAGTAGTAGTAGTATGCCGGTGACAGTAGATGTTTCAGATGAGTTTACGTTCTGTAATTACGCTATTAAAAAAATCGATGGTTTACTATATCCCCTCTCCTTCCCCAACCCTCCCGCTCCTTCATTCTATTAACAACTACAAAAGTAACAAAAACAGCAACAACTACTACCACTACAACAACAACTACTACTACAACAATTATTTATTTATTTATTTTATTTATTTAACATCTATTTACATTTGTGATATTAGACAATTACAACCAAACTCTTTCCCCCCCCCACCCCACCCACCCCAAAAAAAAAAAGTAAAATAAAATAAAATAAAAATAAATAAATAAATAAAACACAACAACAAAAACAACAAAACAACAAAAAACAACAAGAAAGAAACAACACCGAATCCCAGCAGATGACAGATTCAAATAAACCTAGAGGGGTGGTTCAGATGCCCTGAGCGAATGACAATGCAATGCGGTTAACGTTGCAAGTTGGCGTCGTGGAGGTTTGAGTTAGGCCCATATCTTCTTTTATTTCGTTTTTGAGAAGCTCTTTGATCTGGAAAGTTGCGCTTTATAAGAGCAATTGATGTCCTTACCTTAACAGTGCCTCCACTACCCCCTCGCCCCCTCCGCCCTCCACTCTGCAATTCTGTAATTAATAATCTACCATTTCGGATTTTCCCTAATTCTCGTAGTTGCCGCCATGCACGTTTTTTAAGCCTGCCCATCGTGAAAACAACACAATGCGTTGTTTAACAGTATCACGTTCAGTTCCTTGGAAATAATTCACAGCATTCTTTATGCACATAGTTATTCATTAATGCTTGCTTCCTGCATCAGTACCGTTAGGTTTCCACCAATCTCAACTCCACGCATTTGACAATACGCCCTTGTATTTTTGTTGTTATTGTTCTTTTTTTTTGTTTGTTTATTTATTTATTACTTTCATTTATTTGTTTATGTATAGCTTGTGTTTTCTGCCTTATGTTGAATATCTTACATAATCTCCATCATCAGCTGACTGGTATAAAGGAACAATTTGAAAGAGAGAGAGAGAGAGAGAGAGAGAGAGAGAGAGAGAGAGAGAGAGAGAGAGAGAGAGAATGAAAAGGAGAAAATGTGAAGGGGGAGGGGGGAATGGAGGGTTGCGATGGGAGGAGGGATGAAGAGGGAATAGATACCGATGTAGTGAGAGAGAAGCGAGAGAGCTTGTATGAGAGTTGTATAGCATACCGCGCGTGTGTGTATGACAGCATGTCTGTGTGTTTGTGTACGCGTGTGTGTACGCGTGGGCGTGTATTCATGGAGTTATGGAGTGCTAAATTTGCCTTTTTATGCACAAAATGGGGAATGTAGCTAGCGCCTTACTTTTTTTTTTAGCGCCCCACTTTTTTCTAAGTATATGTGGTATTTTAGTGCACGGGAGTGCTCTTGAAGAGCATAGGACTGTTTTAAATACATGGGAGTGCTCTAACCGGGACGGGCTGTTTTCTAGACGAATTTGAAGATAAAGGGTAAGGGTTAGCGTTAGGAGACGAAATAGGCCAACCTTTTCACGAAAAGAGCCATTTTAAAAATCTAATTCTTGCATTTTTTTAGATGACTTTTGCGATCTTTCCGATTTAAAAAAAACACACGCTTTCTGATGCTACATTTCGTCTCAAACCCCAATTTGCTATGTCAACAGACTTGTGTGTGTGTGTATGCATTTATGTGTGTGCGTGAGTGTGTACTTGCGCGCGTATGTTTTTGTGACCTACCTGTCTTTCTGTTTATATATCAACCTTTCTCCGTCGTATACCCCGCTTCTCCTTTAAATAATTACTAATTTCTTCCAGTTCATTCTTACTGTCAACGCGATACTGCAGGGTATAAGAGTTGTTTTTTTAAAATAATTACTCCTTTTCTTTATTGCTACAGCAAATTACAGGACTTAAGTTTTCTTTTGTTGAAGATCATGCCATTGAAAGAAGGACCTTGGTATTAGTGTTTTCATTTATAATGTTGCTGACACTGACAATCCGCACACAAATGTAAAACTGTAAGATAATATGTAGCACAAACCGCCAGGTGTTCCAAATGCTTAATTATCTGGCAAGCCTATTGAGCTTAAGCAACTCTTCCTTGTAGGTAAATAGCAGGAGGAGGAGGAAAGGGAAGAAGAGGAAGAGGTGACAAGAAGAAGAAAATGAAATCAATAACAACAACAACAACAACAACAAAAACAATACCAATACCAAGAAGAAGAAGAAGAAGAAGAAGAAGAAGAAGAAGAAGAAGAAGAAGAAGAAGAAGAAGAAGAAGAAGAAGAAGAAGAAGAAAAAGAAGTAGAAGGAGGAGGAGGAGAAGGGAAATAATAGGATGGAGAGGAGGAGTAAAAAAGAAAGAAAGAAGGAGAAGAAGAAGAAGAAGAAGAAGAAGAAGAAGAAGAAGAAGAAGAAGAAGAAGAAGAAGAAGAAGAACAACAACAACAACAACAACAACAACAACAACAACAGCAACAACAATACAAACAAGAACAAGTTTTCGAGAAAAAAAAGAAAAAAAAATAAATGAGAAAAAAGAAGGGATGTGAATGCGGCGGCGGCGGAGAAGTGGTAGTAGTAGTAGTAGTAGTAGTAGTAGTAGTAGTAGTAGTAGTAGTAGTGGTAGTGGTAGTAGTAGTAGTAGTAGTAGTAGTAGTAGTGGTAGTAGTAGTAGTAGTAGTAGTAGTAGTAGTAGTAGTAGTAGTAGTAGTAGTAGTAGTAGAAAAAAAGAAGAAGAAGAAGAACAACAACAACAACAACAACAACAGCAACAACAACAACAATACAAACAAGAACAAGTTTGCGAGAAAAAGAAAGAAAAAAAGAAATGAGAAAAAAGAAGGGATGTGAATGCGGCGGCGGCGGAGAAGTGGTAGTAGTAGTAGTAGTAGTAGTAGTAGTAGTAGTAGTAGTAGTAGTAGTAGTAGTAGTAGTAGTAGTAGTAGTAGTAGAAGAAGAAGAAGAAGAGAAAAAGGAGGAGGAGGAGGAGGAAGAAGAAGAAGAAGAAGAAGACGAAGAAGAAGAAGAAGAAGAAGAAGAAGAAGAAGAAGAAGAAGAAGAAGAAGAAGAAGAAGAAGAAGAAGAAGAAGAAGAAGAAGAAGAAGAAGAAAAATTTAAAATCCTACTCTCAGGTTCCGGAAACACGACATCTTGTTCACGAAAACCGATAGCAGTTTCTTGCAAAACATCTGTATAAGTTGTCTTCTCCCTCTAGACTGGAGCCAAACGCATGGTACAGTGTGGTACTGCTAGATCAATTACATTTGTCTGTTTGTGTATGCTTGGTTATATTTATTACTTTGCTGACGGACCGTATGTTTTGACATCCACGTTGCAGCATGAGGACAAAGCAAAACCGGTCCATTTTTTCGCGCGGGTGTGCCAAAAATACGAGGAGACGCATCCTTCGTGTGAATTTCGAGAAGAATAAAAAGAAGAAGGAGAAGAAGAAGAAGAAGAAGAAGAAGAAGAAGAAGAAGAAGAAGAAGAAGAAATGATCAAGATACAACAGTCGATGTTCCCAAAACTGGTGTTGCTGGACTTGTAAACCTTTGCCGTTACACGTTGTTACGTTGAAACGCGAATGATAGTATGGCTGAAGCGTGTACGATAGATCTAATCGTTTCGTTTTGCAAAGTATTCAATAATGGAGTTTATTTACCTTTGATTTGAGTTTGCATTGTTGTTAGGAGAGGCTTTGTATAACGTTGATAATTTGCGTTAGTCGATATTATTTGAGAATCTTCTGGATATGCGTGTTTACTCTTGATAGAAATTTCCGGATGGATATCGAAGGTCGTGAATGTTCCCGGAAGTAGAGAAAATGTGAATGACGTAAGTCAGTGATGACGATCTTTTATTCGATTGGTGGCAGTACGTCATTTTCTACCATGTACGAAATCGTTCCAGAAAAGAGAGAGGTTATTTAATCGTGAGCCGAGTCGCTGTTGAGAGATAGTAAAGTTGTTGATAGTGATTTGGAAAGTTGCTGTGAAAGTTATTGAGTTGAATTGAGAATTGTATGCAGTTGTTGATGTGTGCTGAATAAAAGTGGAAAACTTCATATGTCGACTTTGTGACTTGTATGCTGTTTGGACGGGCTGTGTGAATAAACGAATCTGAGTTACACCCTATCAGGAATTCAAGCATCGGGGCTGAATCAGATACTGATAGAAAACACCAACATCGAACTTGAGTGTAACATTTTGGGGGTCAAGCCGCGATTCACGCCATAGCCAAGGGTTCAACTGCGACAACAAGCGAGTCAACGTTACGAGAGGCAGTCATCGAGGGTAGCCGCCAACGAGTTGCGTCGAGAGGGGCCAACATACTGGGACTACATCCGATAGATTCGGGTTGACTGCAAGGGCGTGTAGTCGCCGAAGAGTTGCTTCGTGAGCGAACAACTGAGCGGGACTACGTGGCTGCCGCAGGACTACGTCGAGGGACAGTCTCGGAGCTACATCGCCAGTATTAGAGAGAGCGACGAGCGGACGTCGCGTCTACTTCAGCACAGGAGCGTGTACATCAACACCAGCGTGGTGCAGCGTCGCATACGACGAGGACAGCGGGGCCTGCGTCAGCGAAAGCGACTAGTGACAAGCATCAGCGCTACTGCAGAAAGCGTGCTGTTCTAGAACAGTCTAGTAAGGTACAGCACAGTCAAGAACTTTCCAGAAAAAAAGAACTCTACAGTCAAGAACTTTCTAGAAGAAGAACCTTCCAGAAAAGAACTTTCTAGAAAAGAACTTTACAGAAAAGAACTTTCCAGAAGCATCAAGATGGCTGACTTCTGGCAGAAAGGGATGCAACTGAATCTAAAAGGCAAGCAGCTGACGGAGTACGTCAAGTCTCAGGAGAGAATACGAGAAAGAGAATTGGAAGAGAAGCGTCTAGAAAAAGAAATAGAACTAGAACAGAAGCGTCTAGAAATTGAACAGCAGCGGCAAGAAAAAGAAGAGCAACGACGTCGTGAAGAAAGAGAAATAGAGGAGCAGCGACGTCGTGAAGACAGAGAATTTGAACTGAAGCGTCTGGAAATTGAACAGCAGCAGCAAGAAAGAGATCGTCAGTACCAGCTAGAGTTGGCGCGTATCCAGAACAATCAGCATGCGCCGCAAGTCACCAACGACCATACGGCTCCAAAATTGCCAGCTTTCGTCGACGGGAAGGACCAGATCGACAGCTATCTGGCGAGATTCGAAAGGTTCGCCGAAAGCTCCAATTGGCAACCTCGAGACTGGGCGATTCGACTGAGTGCACTTCTGACGGGGCAAGCTCTCGAAGTTTACACCAGACTGTCGAACGATGACGCCAAAAACTACGACGTCTTGAAAGAGGCCCTGTTGCAGTGCTACAACTTTACAGAGAAGGGCTACCGTAAACGCTTCCGTGAATGCCGGCCTAAGTCAGACGAGACGCCAAAGCAGTTTGTGGAGCGCCTGTCGTCATATCTACACAAGTGGGTGGAGTTATCAGGCGAAACGAAGTCTTACGACAGTCTCCATGACCTGATCGTGAAGGAACAATTTCTCAATGCCTGTCACAAGGACTTAGCGACCCACTTAGAAGAACAAAAGCTGCAGACGCTTAAAGATGTGACTGAGGCTGCTGAAAGATATCTCATCGCTCATGGGAAAACCCTGGGGCCACCCAGCGCGACGAAACATTTTCAGAAGACTGGAAACCATGTGAACCAGATCCAGGGGAGCCAGACGAACCAGAGACAGACGGACTCCACGCCTCCCCCCAGGGAAGGGCATTCAAGAGGCTGTTTCACTTGCAACGCTACAGACCACAGAGCGGCTAACTGTCCTCAAAACAAAAGTAGCGGACAGCGGAGCAGTACGGACAACGCAGCGGCGGGCAACCGGCAGAGGCGGTTCTCCAATCTACGGCAAACCAGTAGATCTGACCATCAAGTGTGCGGCGGGAGCGTCATTCTTCCGAGTGAGACCGAGCGCACAGCTACCCCTGCGGACGTGCAAGAGTGCATGACTGATGGCCAACTTCTCCTTGCCAACGGGAAATCCATCCCCGTCGTCGCCAGCGCAGCTGTGACCGTCCAGAACATGCCTGTTTCCAAGGGACGCGTCGGAAATCATGAAGTGACTGTTTTAAGAGACTCTGGCTGCAGTGGGGTCATCGTCAGAGAAGACCTAATCGCTAAAGAACAGTTCACTGGCGATTCAAAATGGACACTTATGGCCGACAGCAAATGTGTGAAAGCGCCAGTTGCAAAAATTCAAGTCAGCACACCTTTCTACATAGGCGAAGTCGAAGCGGTTTGCCTGAAGAAGCCGCTGTATGATTTGATGATCGGGAATATCGACGGCGCGAGACGACCCGACGACCCCGATCCAGAGTGGAGTCCTGCCTCAATCCAACGCGTCGAAGTTGTGGAGGAGGATCCATTGCCGTTTCCCGATGGAGACCTCACAGAGCTGCTACGGGACAATGTGGTTACTCCGGCTCAGCCCTGCCGACCAGAGATCGTCGGTGCCGTTACTACCAGGGCCCAGGCCAAGAGAGACAAGACGTCTACGCCACTGAAGGTCGCCGACAACTCTAAAGCTGCCATCGTGGACAGAGATAAGCTGATCCAGCTCCAGGAAGCTGATAGTACTTTAAACAAGTACAGGAACCGCCAAGACCACGTGACCAAAGGCAGTGGTACGGTCTATTTTGAGGTGAAGGCCAAGATCCTGTACAGAATCTTCCAGCACCCGAGGGTCAACGGAGGTAAACCACTACGTCAAGTACTGGTACCATTACCCCTAAGGCGCCAGGTGATGGAAGTAGCGCATGACTCAATCATGGGAGGTCACCTAGGCATCAAGAAGACGTCAGACAGAATCCAGGCGGTGTTCTACTGGCCAGGACTTCATGCGGACGTCAGCCGTTTCTGTCGATCATGTGACATTTGCCAGAAGACCATACCTCGAGGAAGGGTCCCTAAAGTGCCAATGCAGAGAATGCCTTTGATCGACCGACCTTTCAAGAGGGTGGCCTTAGACTTAATCGGCGAAATAAGACCTCCGAGTGAAGAAGGTCATCGATGGGTACTGACTTTAGTAGACTATGCGACTCGGTACCCAGAAGCAGTGCCACTGAAGAAGATTGACACTGAAACTGTAGCAGAGGCACTGGTGGACATGTTCAGTAGACTTGGAGTGCCTGAAGAAATTCTGACAGACCTCGGGACGCAGTTCGTCTCTGACTGTATGAAGGAGGTCAACAGACTGCTGAGCATCCGGCATTTAACTACGACACCCTACCATCCAATGTGCAACGGGCTTGTCGAAAAGTTCAATGCTACGTTGAAGTCCACCCTGAAGAAACTGTGCAGCGAGCAGCCCAGACAATGGCATCGCTATATCAACGCCTTACTTTTCGCCTACAGAGAAGTACCGCAGGAGTCCACCGGCTTTTCTCCGTTCGAGCTGCTGTACGGAAGAACCATCCGAGGGCCGATGCACATCCTAAAAGAACTGTGGACGAAAGAAGTAGAGACCCCAGAGGTGAAGAACAGTTACCAGTACGTGTTTGAGCTACGGGAGAAGCTGGAGCAGACTCTCGAGATAGCCAGAGAAAACCTGAAGAAGTCCCAGGACTGTGGAAAGCACTACTACGATCGTAGGGCTGTGAACAGGAAGTTCAAACCTGGCAACAAAGTGCTGGTGCTGCTACCTACCGATCATAATAAGTTGCTGATGCAGTGGAAAGGCCCGTACGAAGTGGAGACCGTGGTGGGGATCAACGACTACAAGGTGAAGGTCGGCCAGCATTCCAAAATATACCACGCCAACCTCCTTAAGCTGTACGTGGAGAGGCCGCCAGAGACTGTACATGCAGCAACAGCAGCTGTGACCGACGACAGCTTTGACAGCGAAGAACTGTTGGAACTGGGAGACTTCCATAGCAAAGAAGGCATCAATGATGTTAAGCTAGGACCACGCTTGACGGAAGGTCAAAAATTGGAGCTCAAGGACCTTATGGGCGAGTTTCCCCACAACTTCAGCGATGTCCCTGGCTCTACGACTTTGGTCGAACATGAAGTCCACACCCAGACCTGGAAGGAGCATCTGCAGACCATGAGGGAGCTGTTCCACCGTCCCGCAGAAGCCAACCTGACCGTGAGACCCAGCGAATGCATTCTGGGAGCTGACAACGTCGACTGCGTCAGACATCCGATGGAAGAAGGAGACAACGGAGGACGCACTGATTCCGGGGAAGCCCACGTGATCATCGTCTTTGACCCTGGGCCGATGACGACCGCAACTGACGAGGGCGTCGATTCCTTGCGAACGAAAGAATATTGACTGTGTGGACGAACTAAGAATATTGGTAATGACAGACTTGAAAATGAAAAACGTTGACTGGGTAAATAATCTGTGAACATTGACAGTATCCAGAAAGACTTGCAGATGAGAAACTTTGAATCTGTGTGAATGAACTGAGAACATTGACAGTGTTCGGACAGACTGAAGTAAGTTTTAATTCTGTACTTTGTTTGTGCATTACGTTTCAACGTTGTTGAAAGAAATTAGGTAAATTTCTTCTTGAGTGGGGGGTTATGTTACGTTGAAACGCGAATGATAGTATGGCTGAAGCGTGTACGATAGATCTAATCGTTTCGTTTTGCAAAGTATTCAATAATGGAGTTTATTTACCTTTGATTTGAGTTTGCATTGTTGTTAGGAGAGGCTTTGTATAACGTTGATAATTTGCGTTAGTCGATATTATTTGAGAATCTTCTGGATATGCGTGTTTACTCTTGATAGAAATTTCCGGATGGATATCGAAGGTCGTGAATGTTCCCGGAAGTAGAGAAAATGTGAATGACGTAAGTCAGTGATGACGATCTTTTATTCGATTGGTGGCAGTACGTCATTTTCTACCATGTACGAAATCGTTCCAGAAAAGAGAGAGGTTATTTAATCGTGAGCCGAGTCGCTGTTGAGAGATAGTAAAGTTGTTGATAGTGATTTGGAAAGTTGCTGTGAAAGTTATTGAGTTGAATTGAGAATTGTATGCAGTTGTTGATGTGTGCTGAATAAAAGTGGAAAACTTCATATGTCGACTTTGTGACTTGTATGCTGTTTGGACGGGCTGTGTGAATAAACGAATCTGAGTTACACCCTATCAGGAATTCAAGCATCGGGGCTGAATCAGATACTGATAGAAAACACCAACATCGAACTTGAGTGTAACACACGTACACGGCAGTTATACGGCAGCATAACTTCCAACATTTTCTGCTTGTGGGTTTATTTTATTTTTGTCTTTTAATACCTGTGATTTTTTTCTCTTCAGAAAGCGAGAGAGAGAGAGGGAGAGATAAGCATTACATAATAGAACTAGGTTCTAGTCTATGAGAGAGAGAGAGAGAGAGAGAGAGAGAGAGAGAGAGAGAGAGAGAGAGAGAGAGAAAGAGAGAGACAGAGACAGACAGACAGACAGAGAGAGACAGACAGACAGACAGACAGACAGACAGACAGACAGACAGACAGACAGAGACATATAAAGAGACAGATGCAGAGAGAGAGGAAAAAAGCGGAGAGATAGGGACAACGAATAAAGTCATACATTAATGTACATTTCAAGTGCTTTACAAATTAGACACAAAATAGAAGGAAAAAATATAGGTAGTAAAACAATAAAGCAATTGTTGTTGATCCCAAAAAATCCCCCAACCCCCGAAAAAAGAATCTATCTATCTATCTATCTATCTATCTATCTATCTATCTATCTATCTATCTATCTATCTATCTATCTATCTATCTATCTATCTATCTATCTATCTATCTATCTATCTATCTATCTATCTATCTATCTATCTATCTATCTATCTATCTATCTATCTATCTATCTATCTATCTATCTATCTATCTATCTATCTATCTATCTATCTATCTATCTCTCTCTCTCTCTCTCTCTCTCTCTCTCTCTCTCTCTCTCTCTCTCTATCTATCTATCTATCTATCTATCTATCTATCTATCTATGTATCTATCTATCTATCTATCTATCTATCTATCTATCTATCTATCTATCTAGCTATCTATCTAGCTATCTATCTAGCTATCTATCTAGCTATCTATCTAGCTATCTATCTAGCTATCTATCTAGCTATCTATCATCTACACAACGAAATACAAACAATTTTAGAAATTATAAGCTAAATTATTTTTGAGTGCTTCTGAAATTAGACTATTAAAAATACTATCAAGTATCATGGAATAAGTAATAGGGCTGACATTATAATTAAGGCAATGGTTGGCCATGAACAAGAAAATAAATAACAAAAAGAAATACAATTTAAGAAGTAATACATTAGGGAAGTTTTGGAGTCCGGCAAAACAGTTAGAAGATGAAACTTAAGACTTAGGGATTTATGCCACACAAAAATCCTGCTATGACACTTCCCATATTTCTCGTCAGCGCGAAATCCAATCGGCCCTTTAGACACATGTAATAATTCGCTGATCAGGATTCCACAACGACTGGGTAGAAATGTCACCGGAAAACTCTAAACACTAGCTAACGATGTAGTATGAATTAAATTAATTTAGCCAGATGTACATATCTCTCACAGGGAGCTGATGCCTACCAAAAATTCAACAATGACATCCAAAAAGGCATGCGCACAGCAAAGTAGAACTGGATAGAAGATCAATGCCAGGAAACAGAGAACAATCTGAACACGAACAACAGCAAGAAAGCCTACCAGACTGAAGCGGCTGACAAGTGTTAAACAGCCCAAGATCTCCACGATCCAAAGCAAAGACTGGCGTATGCCTTGCAGAAGAACAGGAATTCTTGGATAGATGGACAGAGTACTGCTATGACCTTTACAACCATCCACCAAACGGAGACCCATCAGTTCTAAAATGTCCCCAAAACAAAAGAAGAAGAAGAAATCCTCCCAATTCTCCGAGAAGAAGTTGAGGCAGCAGTGCAATCGCTGAAAAAGGAGAAGTCGGCGGGAGTGGACAACATACCCGCAGAATTGATTCAAGCAGAAGGATAAGCGATGATTGACGCCCTCACCATCATCTGTAACAAGATCTCTGGCAGAGTGGGGAGTGGCCTACACCGTGGACCCAGTCGCTTGTCATTACTCTTCCCCAAAAGGTAACCTTCAGGAGTATAAAAATTACTGCACCATCTGCCTCATCAGTCATCCCAGCAAAGTCCTCCTAAAAATAATAATCAACAGGTTGAAACCCCAAGCTGAACAAATCATAGCTGAAGAACAAGCAGGATTCAGGGTAGAGCGAAGTACCACTGAACAGATTTTCAACCTCAGAATAATCTGCGAGAAATACCGACAGCACCAACAACATCCATATTATGTGTTTATAGACTTCAAGAAAGCCTTTGACCGAGTCTGGCATGCAGCTCTGTGGGTAACCATGAGAGTATACAACATCAGCCCTAACATTATTAAAGTCATCAAAAACCTGTATGACAAGTCTACCAGTGCAGTCCTCCACAACACCGCCATCGGGAGTTGGTTCAGAACAACACTCGGCGTGATTTAAGGATGCCTACTCTCTCAAACACTTTTCAACATCTTCCTAGACCGCATCATGTCAGATGACCTTGCAGATCCCGATGGCATAGTCAGCATAGGGGGCAGACCAATCTCCAACCTCCTTTTTTCCAATGCCATTGATGGATTGGCTGGAGAAGAACAAGAACTTGAACAGCTGGTACAGAGGTTCGACATCATCTCCAGAGCCTATGGAATGGAAATAAGTGCAGAGAAGACCAAAATGATGACCAACAACACCAATGGAATCAACACGGACATCAAAGTCCAAGGGCTGTCCATAAAAGCAATGCATAACTTCAAATATTTCGGAGCCATTGTATCTGAGAATGGGTCCAGACAGGAAGTCCTCTCCAGGATCGCACAAACAACTGCTGCCCTGACCAGCTTGAAGATCATTTGAAAAGACAGGACCATCAGTCTGCACTCCAAAGTAATGCTGCTGCGCTCCCTTGTCATCTCCATCTTCCTATACGCTTGCGAAACATGGACCATCACAGCAGATCTACAACGAAGAATACAAAGCATGGAGTTAAGGTGCTACAGAAGACTTCTGGATATTTCATATACCCAGCACATCACCAACGACGAAGTCCGACAGACCATCACACAAGCCATTGGACAACACGATGACAGTCATACTCACAGTGGTGAATAAACGGAAACTCTAATGGTATGGCCACGTCAGCAGAGCGTCAGGCCTTGCAAAGACCATCCTGCAAGGCACGGTGCAAGGAGGCCGAAGAAGAGAGAGACATAAAAAAACGTGGGAGGACGACATTCGAGAATGGACTGGCTTGACACTGAGCGAAGCCATGAGGGTTGCTGAGGACAGAGAAAGATGGAGTACGCTGGTTAAACGATTATCTGTGGTGCCCCTACGACCTTCGAATTATGGGATAGGATAGGAAGGATAGGATAGGAAATGTACATAAGAATAGAAAATATTCTGTCGGTTTATTGGTATTATTTTGTCATTGTTCAAATAGTATGATTGGATTGAAGAACCTTTTTCCCTCTAATATTTGTATAATAAGTTGTGTGCGTATATTCCTGCCAGAATTTCTAGATTATTTATATTACATTTATTGTATTGAATGCGCATGGAATGATGTGATTACAGTTTTATTTTATTTCCCGCTTATTTTGCTGTCTCTGAAAGTTATGTTTGTTTGAATTGGCTGAAAGTCCTCGGAGTCCTGAAAAAACAACAACTTGAAACTTGAATAAACCTGAAAGTTGAATGTGAATTTGTTTTATTCCATTTAATGACTATAATAATAATAATAATAATAATAATAATAATAATAATAATAATAATAATAATAATAATAATAATAATAATAATAATAATAATTCTAGCCTATCCTATCCAATCCCGTAACTCGAAGGTCGTTGGACCACCACAGAATGATCGTTTAACCAGCGTACATCATCTTTCTCTGTCCTCAGCAACCCTCATGGCTTCGCTCAGTGTCAAGCCAGTCCATTCTCGAATATTGTCTTCCCAACTATTTTTATGTCTCCATCTTTTTCTGCCTCTTTGCACCGTGCTTTGCAGGATGGTCTTTGCAAGAACTGATGATCTTGTGACGTGGCCATATCATCAGAGTTTCCGTTTCTTCATCACTGTGAACATGTCATTGTGTTGTCCAATGACTTTTGTGATTGTCTGTCGGACTTCGTTGTTGGTGATGTGCTGGGTACATAAAATGCCTAAAAGTCTTCTGTAGCACATCTCCCTGCTTTGTATTTTTCGTTGTTTATCTGCTGTGAGGATACGTGTTTCGCAAGCGCATACAAAGAGGGAGATAACAAGGGAGCACAAAAGCCTTACCTGGGAGTGTAGACTGATGGTCCTGTCTTTCCAAAGGGGCTTCAACCTTGCCAGGGCAGCAGTTGTTTGTGCGATCCTGGAGAGGACTTCCTGTCGGGACCCATTGTCTGATACAATGGCTTCTAAATATTTGAAGCTATGCACTGTGTTGAGGGATTGGCCTTGGACTTTGATGTCCATGTTGATGCCATTGGTATTGTTGGTCATCATTTTGGTGTTCTCTGCGCTCATTTCCATTCCAAAGGCTCTGGAGGTGGTGTCAAACTTCAGCTGTACCAGCTGTTCAAGTTCTTGTTCCTCTCCTGCCCATCCATCAATGTCATCCGCAAAATGGAAGTTGGAGATCTAGATAGCTCTACTCCATATGCTGACTGTGCCTTCGTGATCTGCAAGGGCATCTGACATAATGCGCTTTAGGAAGATGTTGAAGAGTGTTGGAATCATCATCATCATCATCATCATCATCATCATCATCATCATCATCATCATCATCATCATCATCATCATCATCATCATCATCATCATCGTTATCATAATCATAATAATAATAATACTACATAGAATGATAATAATAATAATAATAATAATAATAATAATAATAATAATAATAATAATAATAATAATAATAATAATAATAATAATACATGCTTTACGCGCTATATTCCTAAATCAGACTCAAAGGACGGCGATCTGTGACCAATATCCACTTTGAATATGAGATACCGTCGATCATTTTAACTGAACACATGCAATAATTCATTGTTCACGATTCTTCAAGGGTTGTGCAGAAACCCCTGTGCTGACGACCACACAGCTGGCTAATTAATGCAATATTTACTACTAACGTTATGATTCTTTTAAACGTGATAATTATGATATATAGATGTAGGCTTTACAATTTACTGATAAAGATTATACTCCGATTAAGTAGAACCTTTGTGAAGGGCGGAAAAAATAAAACCTACAACTATAAGAACTGTAGAACTCAGTAGATGTCATGCAATAAGCGTGGCCCTGATTCGACACTTAGCAGTCCGTTGGACTATATAAACATTGATTATCTAATCTAATCGTGGAAGATTAGATATCCTGTGAAGGGCACACAATGCAATAGGTGCACAAAGCTAATTTGGTTTCTGCAAGAAATGTTTTTAGGAATAAGATTTAGAGTTGTGAACGACTTTAACGCTGTGCTGCCGAATGCACTTTATCTAATCTAATCTAATCTAATCTAATCTAATCTAATCTAATCTAATCTAATCTAATCTAATCTAATCTAATTTAATCTTATCTATCTATCTATCTATCTATCTATCTATCTATCTATCTATCTATCTATCTATCTATCTATCTATCTATCTATCTATCTATCTATCTATCTATCTATCTATCTATCTATCTATCTATCTATCTATCTATCTATCTATCTATCTATCTATCTATCTATCTATCTATCTATCTATCTATCTATCTATCTATCTATCTATCTATCTATCTATCTATCTATCTATCTATCTATCTATCTATCTATCTATCTATCTATCGATAGATAGACAGATAGATCGATAGATAGATAAATAGATCCTTTTAAGGGGATTGGGGTGGAAGGAGAGGATACTGATATGGATATTTCAACAGTAAAATTAATGGGGCAGAATTAAACTTGAACATTGTTGCTGCATTTTGTAAACAAAAATTATTAAAACATTTCGAATCGACAAAAAAACTTAATTTCCCATTAAACAAAAAAAGTTATAAAGAACAGAGCATTTGATATGTGGGAACAACAACTTGGACACACAAAGTGGCTCAGATGTAGAATGATGGCCAGGAGTGCAAGAGACATTTGTCGCCTCAGTCGTACGTCAAAGCATTCAGTCATTCTAGGCTAGGGTGGAGATGGGGATGTAGAAGAGGGCAGTGACCGGTTAAAAATAAACACCTATATATATCAAACTCGAACTGAGTGCCTAAAAGTGCTCTGGATGCTTTAAAACGGCGTGTTCGGTGGCGGTAAATAGTATTAAATGTTAACAATGAGACCATGTCTCTATTAATTACTTTGCTTGAAATAACGCATAAAACCGCCACACATACACACACAAAGACACTGCGCCCCTACTCCTTCGGATGAGAGTATAAACTGAGGTCTAGTCAGTGCACTCACGCATTCCATCGCACGGACTTAAAAGATTATTAATTATTTATTTATTTAATGAATCTTATATAGTAGGGCTTGTCCAGCTCAAGAGCTGCTCAAGGTGCGGGTCAATACAGGATCTAACTCAATCCGCCCGAGGCGCCCACCTGCAACCTTTGGGCGCATAGTCTGGTGCCCAGACGACTGAGCACAACTTCCTGGGAGAGCGGGGATGAGGAGAAGGGACCTAGTGCGTACTGAATGTACTTGTGTAGCCGGCACTCACCCGTAGGATACGAGCGTCCTTTAAAGTCTATACGAAGCAATGCGTGCTTGCGGGACCAGACCTCGGTTTATACTCTCATCTGAAGATCCTGACGCTCATGTCCTAGACGGGAGAGTGCTGGCTACAAATTGCACAAAGCAAGGACTATGTTCCTTCTTCTTTATACCCGGTCGCCCAAGATTGTGCTCAGTTGTCTGAGCGACAGACGATGCACCCAAAGGCTGCAAGTAGGCGCTTCAGGCCGCTTGAATTAGATCATGTATCGGCCAGCGCCTTGAGTAGTTCTTGAACTGGAAAAGCGCTATATAAGAGCCATTAAATAGATAATAAAATATTAAATAGCGTGTTATATGAGTCTTCTTTCCTGTACTTAATACAAGTGTTGAAATTTAACCTTAGTTTATAGCTGGCCCTAATTATGCATGCAATATTGTTGTAGGCCCTATGCATGCATGCAGTATTGTTGGTATCAGCTATCATACGCAAAACAAATTTTGATATCTAAAACCCTGTTTCGACCTTCCACATTTCAATATCTCACAAATAATAGCACTAAGACCAAATAAAAATGTGTTTTAGGATCCGAAATCCGTATGGCACAATATTTTATATCCAAACATTAAACATACTTTTTTTAATTAAAAAAGGCAAATATAACAGTACAAGGAATACATAAGGATACAAAAGCAAAGCTTAAATGAGTGCTACCCTTGAACATAAATACAATTGGAACATAAAAAGCGGACAATTGAACTAAACGGAAACTCAAGTAAAATATACAATAATTAATTTACAAAAGCTAGCAAAACAATAAGTTGAAGAAATAGGGGAAATCTATATACAATAAAAAAGACAAACAACGCGAATATACAAACCAAAACAAGAACAACGCCCACACCCATTCGTTCTACGTCGACAGTGTATTATAAAGGTGAAGAAAGCTCATTTAGTGGAATTTACTTGACAACTGCCAGTTAGCATGTGAGGGTGTGAGGGAGGGTATTTAGTTAGTCATTGTTTATAAGGTCCGGGCGGACTGCTAAAGAGTTGAATCAGGACCACAATTTGGTTGGAAGAGGGTTCACCCCTGATCCCTATAATAGATCTGCCGAAACAACCCTAATGTTAACGCTGAAAGCACTGCACCTCCCGGTCACTTTACAATAAAGGCATCCCATTCAGGGGACGCTGAAGCTGTACTCTAATTTATCGAACCCGCGTTTAAAAAACTAAATAAAATATATACATCTTTATAAAATATGAACAAAACGCATACATTTAAAATACCTATATTGCTAAATAATACTACAGAAAGCTCTAGTTACCATTTGGCAGAAAGCGTTCAATATCCCCAAGCAGACCTAACAGACCCCATACACAGATGAGGAGTTTTGGGAGAGTTTTTAAGAAAAAAAAGTAGATGACTGGTCTAGTCAATCAATCAATATTTCATTTATTGTCTATTCACACATTCAGGTGATATTAGACATTAATTAATAACAACAACAATATAAATCAAATCACAACTAAGAAATCTTATAACAAAATGGAATGAAAGGGGAAGAAGGATTTAACACCAAACTATAAAAGTCTACCAATAGGAGTCATTGCAATAATTTTCACAACTGCTGTTATCTGTGAATGATGTAATACATCATCTATAGAATGTCCATACTCAGTCAAATGATGTCCTTGGTTTTCGTACATTGCATTTAAAATTGGACATTCAAATAAAATATGGTAAACTGATATATTTTTGCCACACATACACTGTATATCTGCTGAATATTTAGTATTCCACGAGTTCATTCTTAACTTGTATATTAATTTTGACAACTGTCGTGAACAGTTCGGTATAGTAACCTTTTTAATGCTATTATCTTGACATACTACTTTTTCTAATACGGAATACATTTCAGAACAACACATACTCAAATTGTTGACAGAAATGGAATCTAATGATCTTAGTGCTCCCTCTTTGGCTAACGTGTCACACACTTCATTCCAATGAATTCCACAATGTGCTGGAACCCAACAGAAATCAACAACTATACCTCTAGAGAATATACAATGGATCATATGTTTAATTTCATATATGAATTCATTTCTTATTTTGGAATTACCCTGTTTTAAAGCATACAAAACCGCTTTTGAATCGACACAAATCAGTAAACCTAAGAGCTCTAACGGTAAAGTCATAATGTAATTTAGAGCCATTACAATAGCATAAAGCTCACTCGTAAAGATAGAAAACCCCTTTCCTAGATAATATGAGCGTCTTACATTTAATTCAGGAATAATAAAGGCCGATCCACTATCTAAAGAATCTAATACCGAACCATCTGTAAAAATCTTCAAATGGTGTAAATAAGTATTTGCAAACCTCAGTAACTAAGAGACTAGTGTTATCCTCTGTTTTAGTTACACTATAATCAATGTTAAAATTTGCATTTCTGTGCTCCCATGGTGGAATAGGTGATATTAATGGCATAACGGGAATTGCTGTGATATCAATGTTACACTTTTCAAAAAGATCTTTTGTGTAGTTCTTAATTGGCTGCAAATAATTAATATGTTTAGTTCTTTTGGGATAGTCCTCTGCATCTATAAAAATTTCGTCTTGTACTGAATTAGGGACAGATAAACATCTTAGTACATATTTTGAAGTCGCTAATTGACGTTGTTGGTTTAATGGTAATATGCCAGCTTCTTGGTATGTTTTAATCGTATTAGCATGAAGTGGAACACCTAATGCAACTTTAATAGCTCTACTGTCGATGCTTTGTAATTTATTTAATAATGTATTGTTTGTTGAAAAGTACACCTCCTGACCATAAACAAGCTTTGAACGGACTAGTGATATTGCTAAATGTAAGAGGGATTTGGTATCCTGACCCCAATTTTGTACACTAATAATTTTTAATAAATTTAGGGATTTTCTTGCCTTTGTTATTAAATGTTCAATATGTAATTTCCAGTTTAATTTAGAAGTTAGCTGAACACCAAGAAATTTAACCTGTTTCTTGTATATATGACTGGTCTAGCAAAGAAGATAGAAGATAGTAATTGATAGAACAGAATAGGACGAGAAAGAACAAATGAGAATGACAGAAACAGTGGTGATTTAAAGTACTACATTTCCACAAAGTGGGGATACTATTTATACAGAAAACTATGGCTTTGGGCATTTTTACAATCTGCAGTAAGCAGTACATCAGAAAAAGTGTGTAAAGCACACACAGTGAAACATCATCATCATCATCATCATCATCATCATCATCATCATCATCATCATCATCATCATCATCATCATCGTCGTCGTCGTCGTCGTCGTTGTCGTCATCATCATCATCAAGAACAACATCAATGTCAGTATGGTTTTGTGTAATAGTATAATTTTCAGTAAGCGGTGACGTGAATGAGCATCAGCATCAGAAAGGAACTGCTCAAAATAATCAATTGAATTAACACCTTCATCAACAATCCCAGGATGGCTTTGTGCATTTACATAATCTTCAGTAAGCAGCACATGAGCATCATCATAAGAAAGAGTTTGTACATGATAAAGAATTGAATCAACAGCCTCGCCGTCGACAACACCACCACCGCCACCACTACCACCATCATCCCACCTCCGCCATGATCATCATCATCATCATCTCATCATCATCATTATCATCATCATCATCATCATCATTATCATAATCATCATCATTATCATCGTCATCATCATAATCATCATTATCATTATCATCACCATGTATTAGCCCATTCATTTATTTTTTGAAGATCGGAATTTATTTCAGCTAGGATGTCTGGGTTATTTAGAGTTAATGACATACATATATCGTCCGCAAAAACGTTTGATAACAGATTAAATATGTTCAACAATATTGTTTATGTAAACTAGAAACAGCCGGGTGCCTAAAACTGCCCCTTGAGGTAAGCCTGAAGAAACGATTTTGTAGGCCGATTTGCTTCCCTTGATGACGACGGCTTGTTTGCGTTACTCTAGACAGTTAGCAAACCACTGGAGACGCTTTTCTCTTATACCTATTGACTCTTACCGTCCCACCGCCATAGCTCAAGTGGTAGAGCGTTCGCCTAGCACACTGAAGACCCGGGATCGAATCTCGTGGTGGGCGAAATAAAAGTGTCAATTTTTCACAGTCCATTTTAGCAGCATGATTGTTCTGATTGTTCAGTGCTACTTAGGTCCCTATCCTTTGTTCCCTGAGATGGTTAGCCCCATCTGCCATATTGCCAATTGTGGATGTAGACGTTAACCCTCAATGCTCATTAATTCTGCCTCTAACTTAGTTTATAACCATTTGTGCCATACTCTATCGAAAGCTTCAGATATGTCGACACATATTGACTGATTATAGTGATTCCATTATTGTAAGTGTAGCCGAGGGGAGTATTTGACTCCCGTCTCTCGGCCACCACTTTGAGAAAAACGGCCCGACACGAGCTGTTATTTCATATTTATCCCTCTCAAGAAGGACATAAAAATATTTGCCCTGCAAGGGGGGAAGAGTGTTGAAAATAAACCGGTGTAACAGGCCGGAATATACCACTGCCTACTCTATACCCTGGGTATAATGTAGCCTAGGCGGGTTTAACCCCCTGGGTATAGATCAGCCTAGGCCAGGTCATACCCCTCGCGCCCGGAATATACCCCCACCTAAAGAGATTTCACTCATTGGGTTTGTTGTACATGACCGTTTGCGTGACCAACTCTCAGGTAACAGCCTTTTGCTTGCGAGTTAAAAAAAAACAAAAAAACCTGAGTGAACTCAGCTAACAGCTTTTATCTTGCGTGTAAAAAAACAAAACTAAAAAAACCATAACCCTAACCCTAACCCTATCTATCTATCTATCTATCTATCTATCTATCTATCTATCTATCTATCTATCTATCTATCTATCTATCTATCTATCTATCTATCTATCTATCTATCTATCTATCTATCTATCTATCTATCTATCTATCTATCTATCTATCTATCTATCTATCTATCTATCTATCTATCTATCTATCTATCTATCTATTCGTCTGTCTGTCTGTCTATCTATCTGAGTGCATCAGAACAATTACAACACATAAATTAAAGAGTAACGTGAAGGATAAGGTCTTCCGTGTTGGGGGGGGGGTTATAATGGGCAGGAGAGGGTTAAACGAGCCTAGGCCAGATAATACCCAGAGGTATAGTCTGGGCTAGGCCAGTTTATACCCTGGGTGTACTTGAGGCGGGGTATAATCTGGCCTGCTACACCGGGTTTCCGGCTAAAAGTGCCACGACAATCCATACAAGTCACTGCCATTAACATGCATAAAATGCCTGCCAGCAATGTAGTCCTGCTCACCACCAAAAGCAGAAGACAAACGGTTAGCCGGGAAACATATGTCGTGTCGCCTTGTCCTGCATAACCCATGGCCACACCAAAGGCTTCTGCGCAGCAGAACCCAAAAATGGAAGGTAGGCAACCTCTCTCCCAGGCTTGCACCAGTCGCCTCCCATTCCGCCACATAAGCTAATGTTAAGTCTTTGTAGATGCAGATGAGTTGGTTAACCGTAGAGTCCCAAGGAGTAAGTCCAGGCTGAGATGGTGTTATGCTTTTATTAGCTCTTATAAAATTAAAATAAAAAAAAAACATTAACAATGTTCTCATACTCAAGACATGATGTTTTGACGTTAATGTAATTATTTATGCATTAACATATCACATTCGATGTAATATATAAAATTTTATGAAAATTAGTTATGATTTTTTTTCTAAGTAAAATTTACCCATCATAAAAAATCTCAAATACTTTCGGTGCTAGATTTTTCAATTTGAATTTTTCATGAATTTATTTTAATTTCATTTAATTTTTGTTTGAATCGTTATTAGTAAACCTAAAACTTCGATGGCAGTGGGGAATGCATCCAGTCTCTCAATTACAACTGGCGGTGGTGACACAAGATTAAAAACACCATAATGTAAGTCTAAAAAGAACGGGTGTCTGATATAAGATAATGCCCGACGAATTAGCGCTTGATCTTAGGAGCTATACATTGTATAGCGAACATCGGTATTAAAATGCAAGCACAGTAATAAAATGAACATGATAACGAGGGTTGTAAAGAATGACATGTAAGGACAATTGCCCACGACGAAATAGTTTTGAAATTGGATCAACTGTCCCAGTTGTTGATTCATTTCCAGATTGCATGACTGTGGAAGCAGGACAAAAAAAAAAGGTTCCCTACAAATGAAAACAATTTTTATATATAATAAAACGTGATAAGTGAGAAGAAATATTGTGTAAAATGTCCTACACGCACGCTACACATATACATTTTGCATCTTAAATGCATTGTTGGGTCCATTGTTACATGCTACAGTATATACATGTACATAATATACTATGTGATAGTTATAAATATATTTATACACGAGGAAGTATAATCATTTTTTTTATGTGAATAATTCTACGGTGAATGTATGTTTCAAACATGGGCATAATGTGGCGCATTTAAAATTAACAAGAAGAGTAATCATTCATTCCACGTGATAAATTTTGCTTCTTTAGAATAAAACCGAGAAAGAATAGACCTACGAAAATTAGCACTTTTGAAATGTTTATTTAAAAAAAAGGAAAGTTGTGTTAGTGAGTGTCTAGAAATACATCTGAATGTCTTGCCATCTTGTTTACAGTGAATACATTTCTAAGTTAATAGACAAACGATCTTATTACCGAGCTCGCCATAAATCGTCATAACAGGGCTCTATCGAGGACACTACACACAAAAACGTAGATATTCATGCCCACAAAGCCACGAATATCGCCTTTCATACAAGAATATGCCCGCACCTTCCTCGAAAAATATATATACCTTTTTCATAATGCAACAAGTATCAGTATCAAGCGGTTCAGTTTCCTGGAGTCGCAGTTTTGAACGTCATTCTGCTACTGCTACGGATAAGGCTTCTTCTGTTGGTTTTGTTGTTGTTGTTTTAATAAATGTCCTGATATAGCGGTTTTGCCAGCTCAGAGCTGCTCAAGGCGCTGGTCGAAACAGGATCGATCTCAAACAGCACAAAACACCAACTTGCTGCTTTTCTGCGCACCCTCTAACTCCACAAACAAACAACCGGAGAGGGGACGAGGGAGGAGTGGGAAAGGGGGTGGGGGCGTGTATGTGCTCACTGGGTGTTTGTATGCAACTTGCATTCACCCGTCTAGGACAGCAGTTTTTAAAGTCCGTCGAGGCGTTCAAAGATTAGACCTCGGTTTATACTCTTATCCGAAATGGTCACTCACTTTAGCAATGGTTAAAAAAACAGAAGTCATCACTGTGTGGTGAGTGCTCTTTGTCACGTGGGGTTTATGGGCTCTGCACAATGGAATTATGGACCCTCACGTTTATTCGGTGGGAACTGCTAGTAAGTCACCCTATGAATTACTTTAATAAATTTATTTGTTTAGCTCGTTCTGTGTTAAGGTTGGGGTACAGAAATAGATAGAAAAAATGGTAAAAGAATACTGTCACACTAGCTTTCACACGGCTATGAATCATATGTAGTCCAGCCACTTGATAACAGTTAAAATCACACATTTATTTCTTCTACTCTATACAAGATTCTCTAAGTACTAATCTAACTTAAAATGTCTCAGTCACTGCTAATAGTTCGATCGCTGATAGTCTTGGCAGCTGTTATATCTTCCTCGGGCACTTTGCTAGTATATTTCATGTAGATTTGGACTACTGTGGTCCGTTTTACAGTTTCTGAAGAGTTGGACTACTGTGGTCCTGTTATGATCAGTTTAAGTGCACTTTCGGAGATTACACTTAACTTTCTTATGGTGCGGTCGAAGTCCTTCTGTGAGGTAGCTTCTGGTACACCTTTGTAGTTGTGTAGTTGGGTTCCCTTGCCACGCTGTGGGGTCTGACAGGGAGTTTTTCAAGGTAGCTCTTGCCGGCTTGTGCGGCAGAGTCTCCTCAACCAACTAGTCGTTTCTGTGGAGTGGGGTGCACAGGATAGCTCGGGATAGCTCGGGATAGCTCGCCTGCTCGTCTGTAATATAAGAGACGAAATTCTGCACAACCCTGAATAATCGGTTTGTGCAGAGCGTCTCACTGAAAGCCAAGTAGCCCTCAGTGATAGCTCCACATCTCTATACATAAGCGACGAACATTCTGCTACTACCGGGTTCCACTGGAATCTCACTCTAAATTCCTATACATACATAAATATAAATCGCGTCTAACTATACACATACAGAATTAATAATAATATAAACATTCAGTGGTACAGCCACTGGTCTGCAAACATACATATAAGTTAAACAACAGTGGTTCCGTACGGGATACAACATGGCGGCGCAACCGGTCGTGTTTCGCCTCGTGCTCGGCTCTTCCACGTGGTACGGCAAATTCGGATTAATAATTCACATTTATGCATAGCAAATTCTTCAAACATAATTTCAACAATAATATAAATATATCACGATGAAACAGAAGGGTGTTCATTTACCTGTTTGACAAGTTCAGGCCCGTAGTGACTTGATAGAATTCTAAGATTTCTAAGTCCTGCTTCCTGGTCTATGAGTGTAGAGATTTCTCTAGCTGTGGAGATGTTGACTCTACCTCGTCTCACACACGACTGATTCAAACTGTGTTAGGATCTGACACATTCAAAACTGCTCTACCCACTGAGCCTGCTCTGATTGGTTAAAACGGTCCGATTCGAAGCTCAAGTGCTGACTCACTGCGCTAGCGTGGGTCGGGCTCGCGGTGTGTGGTCTGCTGTGTAATCTTAATTGCTGCTGTGTAGCTTACTGTCTCTCTACTGTTACAAAAACTACACAAGGCTAAATAGTAAATGTGCAGAGTTAAAGCTAGCCAGTTCGTGACACTCTTGGATGATATTTACATAGCGATCAGAATGCAACGAGGACGCCAATAATGACCCGGTGAGAAAGAGGAGGGGTTATACTGAACAAAGACTTTGGCTATAATGGTAAGGAAGAATGAGGAGGAAGAAGGCGATAAGAGGAGGAGGAATAGAAGAAGATGAAGCAAAAGAAGAAGGAGAAAGAGGAAGAGGAGAAGCAGGAAAGAGGAAGAATGAAAAAGGAGACGTGATGACATTTGTGATGATGACGATGATGATAATTATTTCAAGCTAAATTCTTAGTCATTTGTTTATTGAGAATTACTTTTGAAAAACTTATTAATACCAAAAAGGGTCAATGCAGTTCGAGCAATAAAGTCATCATTAATACAAATTTCGTTAGTTCCACAAATCTGTCTTAATAATAGGTAGCAAGAGGAAGACAGAGAGGGAAAAAAATGTATTTTTAATAATAGTAAGCCGTGGACTTGAATAATGCAGTTCATTGCATTTGAGACATCTTTCTATTTTACAGAGATTATCGTCAGCATACAGGGTTAAATTTGCTTGGGTTAGTTTTACCTTAGCTATGTCATGCAACATGGCGGAGAAACATGTCGGCGCAACTACGCTACCTTGAGTGAGAAGAAGAACAACAACAATAAGAAGAGAGGGAGAGAATGAAGGAGGAAGAGAGTGAGAAAAACAGAGAGAGAGAGGGAGGGAGAGAGAGAGAGAGAGAGAGAGAAAGGGTGGTCGGGAAGGGGAAGAATGTAACAAGGGGAGAGGAGGGAGGATTGATGGGAGATAGAGCGGGAGAGAGACAGACAGACAGAGAGTCCAAAATAGCAATTAGGCCTACATATGGGATCACTTAACTTTTCAAGTGAAAACGAACCTATTGATTAATTACAGTAAGCTTACTTCTTGTGAATTTTTTCTTAAAAGTTACATTTTTGAGGTACTCCTCAGGGATGAAAAAAAAAGGGAAAAATGACCGCCAGCAAATAAAGCACTGCAGCGGAAAATAGAGTAGCATATAGTGGCCTAGTGAAGTACTGTGTAGTATAAGAAAATCTGGATTTTAACGGGATTCTTTCCTCACAGGATCCGACTTTCGGTAATACCTTGGAAAGGTCAGACTATCATGGATGTTTGTGACTATGACTTTAATTTAGAAATTTCATTGTTGTCATAATAAAAGTTGATATAACGGCTAATCATCCATCTGGAACTTTATTCAGGAACGTGCTTAAGCATACCAAAGACATCCTGTCGTTTTGCTGATGGCTAAAAACCTACTTGTTTCGTCAGCAATGGTAAACCTGTTAACTGGAAAGTTCAATAGTGTTTAATCTTCCCTCTTTCCTTGTGCCGTGAGCATATCATCACAGGAAATAGAGATTTTTATTGGCGCGATACAAGTGGATATCATCATTGTCGTCCTCCTCCTCCTCCTTTTCCTCCTCATCATCGTCCTCCTCCTCCTCATCATCATCCATCATCATCAATAGCTGCTCGAACGATGTGGCAACACTGAAAAAAAATCTTGGATGCTGCAATGCGTTATCTTGTCTTGGGGTCCTTGAAACCGTCCAAGAAACTAACTTGTTGGTGACGACAATGATTATGATAATGATCATGATGATGATGATGACGACGACGATAATGATGATGATAATGTCGATGAGGACGATGTTGCTGCCACTGCTTCTGCTGCTGCTGCTGCTGCTGCTGCTGCTGCTGATGATGATGATGATGATGATGATGATGATGATGATGATGATGATGATGATGATGATGATAAAGCGAAATCTAGTCTGTGCACGAATGTGGTTGCAGTGCTAAAGTAGCGAGAAAGAATCAGAAAGGATTTTTACTCAAATAGGTTGATATTCAGTGGACCTGATGGCTGCTATTCTGGCATTGGGGGCGACAGTAAAGTGTTGTGCACGTGCAGCACTAACCTCAGAGGTGGCAGTTAAACGAAAGACTTGGCAGCTTGGCTACGACATATGTGCTCACTCTTATCAACTCTTTCTACTAACCCCAGGTCAACCGGCCGACTCCAAATAAAAAGGCAAAAGCGCGCGCGAGGGTATACTTACATACATACATACATACAGACAAAGACACACACAGGCGCGTGAAAGAGACAAGAAATAAAGGGTTGGAAAGAGAGAGAGAGAGAGAGAGAGAGAGAGAGAGAGAGAGAGAGAGAGAGAGAAGAGAGAGAGAGAGAGAGAGAGAGAGAGAGAGAGAGAGAGAGAGAGAATGTGTTTGAAAGAAATTAGTTGGCGAATTTGCTGGCTCTTAAAATAAGGACGCCAATGCTGCAAGTAGGAGGTTGGGGCGGCTTGAATTAGATCCTGTATCGGCCAGCAGCTCTTGAGCTGGAAAAGCCAATCATAAGATAGTCAAATAAATAAATAAAATTGATAAATAAACGACAGCATTTAAAGGATACTGCTTGCAAACGTAGCCTACTCCTCACTCCATTCTTGTTTCCTGATCTTCTTGTTCTTATTCTTCTCCATTGTCCTTGTTCTTCTTTTCTCTCCTCCTCTTCGTCATCTTCTTCCTCCTTCTCCTCCTTCTTTGTCATCCTCCTTCTTCTTTCTTTTCTACTTATTAATTATGTCTCATAGTACATGGAACAGGTGTACCTACTGGATCAGCTCCAGCGCGAGAAGACATACAAAAAGCTTCACAATATCCTCGAATATAAGGATTTCTGTTTTTTTTTCTTTTAACATTTTCCGCTTATGACGGGGTGCTGTAGTTGTTTTTGAAAATAATACTCACGGCGTACGGACTATAAAAGTACTGTTGTACAATGAAAATAGTACTGGGCAATGGGTCTGCCAGGGTCCAAAATGCACAGAGATTGTACGCACCACGGTCTGAAATTTACAAACCTGTTTATCCGTCCACCTCCATTGTCCCAGTTCCTCGCAGCTGACCTGTCTGGTCACCCACTGGTCATCGGTCATAGGAATGTGGCGAAAAAAAAACAACCGATGTGAGCTCCTTTAAAGTTTTATATAATAATAGTACATAGCGGGCATTTGGATATGTAGGCTCCTAACTCAACACCGTGACTCCCTTCCTACAATACAGATCCCGGGTAGATATAATACATTAATTCTGTATTATATGCAGTTCCTTGAAGTGTGTCTTACAAAAGATACACTGGCTCTCGTCTCAGTCCGTTTGACGGTGACCAAGCCTTCTTTTTCACGCAGTTGACCCGACCATCGTGAACTCGGATATGCTCTGTATTACCCGCCAGTTCCTTGGGCAGCTCATTGGGACGTGCTCTCGCTTAAGTCTGGAATGTGTAAAGGTCAAAGAAGGATGCATAAAAATTAATCACCGACAGACTTCAAGCCACAGTCAGGACACACACACACACACAATGTTCGTAGTTCATGAGTTATTAATAGATGAAGAAATCGCTGACCACGTATCTATTCAGTTCTAACACATCTCTGCTTGTCTATCAAAACGCCCATCATTTGTCAACAGCAACAATACCGCCGTCGTCGTCGCCGCCGCCTCATCATTGTCGTTTTCATCATCATCAGCACCATCATCATCATCATCATCATCATCACCATCATCATCATCATCATCATCATCATCATCATCATCATCATCATCATCATCATCATCATCATCATCGTCGTCGTCATCATACTCATGATATATACTCGTGAAGAAACTGTGTTGCAAAACACTATTAATATTAGTTAGGGTGGGGTTAGGCGCGCCACAGGCTGCGATTGCGCCTTTCCCAGAAAAGGCGGGACTGATTTTCCGACAAAAAGGGACATTAAAGCGTAAAAAAAATCTAACTCAAATATAAAAATCTTTAAAATATATAATTCTACACTATGGATTCGTCGTGGCTAGCTGCATGTGCATGGCAAGATGGTTTGCTGACACAATGGGTGTTACAAACCAATGGAGTCTGCTATGGACACAATCCAACCAGTATCCGGGACAAGCCGAGTGGTTTAATCCTTGATGCTGTCGTCTTAGGTCCTAATTTGGGCCTTGAGCACCTGTTTCAAAATGGTTACTGCCGTATGTTAGAGACCAATTACTTCAAAAAGACCAACTACACTATAGAACGATTTCCTCACGTAATGACTAATATATATACTAACAATAGGGCCTACCACACTTCGTAGACCAACTCTGAAAAAGAATGACTGACTCAGCTAAATAAGAACAATGAACCTTCCCTCTATAGTAACTCTTCTATTTTAGAACAATTGTTTTAATTTATAAAATGACTCCGCTAGTAAAAAAAACACCATTACTCTTTCGATTGCTTCCATTCTGTAGGTTTCTGTTCCGTTTTGTAGACAAATCGAAAGCAAAACGCTGCTAAAAACACAACATGCCACTGGCCAACGAGTAGAAGAGCAAGCTACCTGCTGCTACGGAAATGATTTGGGGATTAGCCATGCCTGAGGCACGCGAGACGAGTCTCCTCGCTTGTCTGCGAAATGCGCCATTGACGCCTTGGGGTCCAAGCTCAGTGTGTTCAGGCTGAGCGGTCCCAAGGGGTAGGGGCCTTCAGGAACAAGGCAGTTCATTGTTCTTGTGCTGAGCCACAAGTCCCTGTCGCCGACGCCGCGGTCTGCGCGCTGCGTTTTCTGGTGGGACAAATATTAGCTGAGGCTCATTGAGATTCTACTAATAAAACTGAACGATGATTGTGTGACTCTCTTGTGCAGCAAGCGTTGACTGGAATACGTAAAGTCCCGCGTAACAATCTTACTTGTAATAACGTTCAACTAGTATCTTAATTAATTAATTAATTAATTTTGTTGCGATTCTTTTAAAGAAGAAAAGAAAAAAAAGGAAATATTTATAAAAAGTAACATTCTTTTGTCTACTTCCGTTTATCAAAGAATTGTCGTTGACATTTTGAATTAAGGAAAGCATCTCACCGTGGACAGTGTGTCTGTTGTTTTGCTTGATCCACTGGCTGCAGTGACTGAAGATATGGCGATTGGACAAGGTGGTCCACACAGGCCCTGGACATTCCTGGCGTTAGCATTCCTAGAAGACGATGCCAATGACCAGTTAACATTTTTCAGACTACTGAACCCGGGAAGGACCAGCACTTGATAGAGGAAGATGAAAGCTTTGTGTACAGTTCAGGAGGAATCTGTCTCGCCTATAGAGAGAGAAATGAATGATAGCATCATAGACATAACCTTAATATAATGCGATCCTTCGGGAAGTAAATGAATTCCTTCATCAGTTGCCATTGCACTTTCGCCTCCGCTGTGTCTAATAAAGTCCAAAAAATACTAAACAAACATTACTTTTGTATGTTTACTTAATTGAAATATAATGCAGAAGAAGAAGCAGAAGAAGAAGGATGAGACGGAGAAGAAGGAGGAAGAGGAGGAGGAGGAGAAGAAGGAAGTGGAGAAAAAAGTTATGGGTGCCTGTTTGCACAAAGACAAACGAAGTTTTTAAACCATGATATTTACTTTATTCCTGGGTTTTTTGTTTTTTTTACGTGTTTGCAACATCCATTTCAAACCAATTGCTGTTCCTCACAGGTTGCAAACTTGAATAATAAAATATAACGTACTTCAAAGGAAAAAAAAAGTTCTTTGCAGATTAATTTCTCAATTTTAAAATAAATTACTGCCTTCAATCTCTCCCCTCCCCCCCCCCCCTACTTTCGCCACCGTGGTAAAATCTTTCAAATAACTATGAAGAATCCAGGAAGCAGAATGTTTCATCTTTTAGCATGACATGAGATCGTTAGAACCTGAGTTATCACCTTTCTGTTGTGCCCTACGGCTGTGATCTCCAAATTAATATCCTCCAAGTATGATTTTTTTAAAAGCTTATGATCTGATAATTAATATCCAACTGATACTATTTTTAAGCTTATGATTTGTAAGCTTATCAGCTCATAATTAGTGTTTGGCAAAGATAACATTTTTATGTTTATGATCTTAAAATTAATGTTCTACGGCCAGGTTTCTTTCCTTGTTTTTACCCCCGTTGGGGTGCCGGGGGTTTCAGTATAAATAGTATCCCCACTTTCTGGAAATTTAGTGCTTTAAATTCCCACTGTCGCTGTCTTCCTCATTTACTCTTTCCCAATCCTGCTCTGTCCTATCACTCTGCTATACTATCTTCTTCTTCGCTAGATCAATGACCTACCTTTTTTATGGAAAACTCTTCCTGGACAAGACTCCTTGTTTGTGTATGAGGTCTGTTGGATCAGCTTGGGAGTGTTGGACGCTTTCTGACGGGTGGTCACTAGGGCTTCCTATGATGTTATTAGCTAGCAATATAGGCATTTTATATGTATATGTTTTGTTGATAATTTATAATGATGTTTGTATTCTATTTTGTTTTTGTAACCGGGGGTTCGAGTAGTTGGGGTAAAGCCTCAGCCGTCCCCTGCGTGGGATGTCTTTATTGTAAAGTGACTGGCCGGTGGAGGGCATTCAATTTTCCCACTAGGGTTGTTTCAGCAGATCTTTTATGCGGATCGGGGGTTGTCCGGTCCTGATTTGGCTCGGAAGAGTCCGCTGGACCTAAAGCAACAATCAATCAATCAATCAATCCTTGTGTTTTTTTAAGCGAGTGCGTATAACTCTTTCGAGCCCATGGTGGTCAAAGCTTGATTATTCTACATTCAGATAGCTGTGCTTTGTGTGCTACTGAGAATTCTGTTTTCTATCCTGAGATCGAATCACTGCACTTTGGATGAGTTCTTCCTACAAGATCAGGTGCCGATCGAATGACAACGGGTATCATAATTATTTTAACACAAAAATCTGTCATTGACGCTGTCTTCTAATAAACAATTGAAGATGACCCTACCATCTTATTGCCTAATTTTATACACTCTTAAACATGAGAATGCGTTCTGTGTTGAAGTTTGCTTTATGGTGTTGTTGTTATTGCGACTTGATTATACAATATTAACGCTTCATTGTTGTATTGTATCCCTTTTCCGTGGATACTTTCTTTCTATAATTGTATTGGATGCAGTCTGTCTAAAATTTCAAAAATAAAAATTCAGCCTCCTTTTTGTGTTCTAATAGCAACTGGCCTTTACACCATATGTTTGAGTGATGAATATGTATGTGTTTTGTATGCAGGAGTGTCTATAACATGTGAGCGTGTATGCTGTTACAGATCGCCGGGTTTAGCGCGCATAGCCTCCAGTATAATAGTACTACTACTACTACTACTACTACTACTACTACTACTACTACTACTACTACTACTACTACTAATAATAATAATAATAATAATAAATATTAATATTAACAATAATAATAATAATAATAATAATAATAATAATAATAATAATAATAATAATAATAATAGTAATATTAACAATAATAATAATAATAATAATAATAATAATAATAATAATAATAATAATAATAATAATAATAATAATAATAATAATAATAATAATAATAATAATAATAACTGCCACCGCATCTTTAGCTTCTGTTTGTTTGTCCAGTAGTTTGTATGTTTGCCTGTCTAGTCTGTATCTCTATATACCTCTCTCTCCTCTCCCTCTCAGCTTGTCTCTATCTCTTTTCTTCCACTTCTTTCTTCTTTTGCTACCTTCACGTACAAATGAGAAAGAGAGAGAGAGGGTGGACGGGATAGGGAGGGAGATAAAAAGAAATGGAGAGAGAGAATGAATTAATTAATTAAACAAAGACAGAAGGAAAGAAAGAAGACAAACAAAGGACTAAACTATGCATAGTATTTGAGGAATGGACTGCCGACGATACAAGGAATACAGAATCAAGAAGCCCCGTCTCCCCAGTTTTCAACCAACATGTTTGCATTCAATCCTGGCCAGCCAGTGGCCAAATTTACTAATCACATTTCAAAGTTGCACTCAGCACGCAGTGACGCCGGGAAGTCTGTGGAATATGAGCATAACCTTTTGCAACCGTCGGATATCTCAATCAGACACATTCAAGGCTGTTTTACTACTACATTTAACATTGTAATGCCTTCTTTGATGAAACTCTTTCTATACTGATTCATTCGTCTGGTTAAGCACACCTCCTTTTAACTAACTCCATTATAACCATAGCTTTAAGCTGTGAATGGCTGTGGGATATTGCACTCAAAATATCATTCAATTAGGTAAAATAAATAGAATCTGAGGCTATAAATATCTACTCACTATAACGACACTGCAGTGTGAACAAATACATTTAAGAATACAGCATAGCAAGTCAAAAAAATCATACATTAAGGTGATTTGTGAACACAACAACAACAACGACAGCAACAACACTACGTAAGTTGGCGATACTGCTAAATGATTTACTACGATACAGGTCTTTTATTTAAAGTCTATTAATTTATTACAACGATTTTTTAGTAAAATACCAATCAAGGTCAAGGAATTAACAGAATCTGAGGCTTTATGTATCTTCTCATTATAACCATATTGTAATTTGAACAAACTAGATATTAGTATGCACAGTTTATACATTATAAGTGAAGCCTAGCGGAGTATTTGACTTCCGATTCTCGGCCAACGACCATGAGAACACTGCCCAACACGACCTGTTATTTTCATTTTCATTCTCGTAACAGGTACATACAAAAATAGTTGCATTGCAAGGCGGGTAAGAATGTTGATAATACAACGGATTGCCGGCTACTAGTGCCACCACACTCTCTGCAGATCACTGCCACAAACCTGCATAGAATGCCAGCCGACAATTTAGCCCTGTTCACCCCTAAAAGCGGAAGACGAATGGTCATACGGGGAGAACATATGTCCTGTTTCTTTGTCCTGCTAAGGGTTCAAGCACACCCCCAAGGATTCTGCACAGCAGCCCAGGCCACCCCAGGCTAGATTAATAACAAGGGAACAAACTCCCTCTGTCTGTTACTAATTGTTACGACTGAGACGCACGATAGTAACGAACATATTGTTTAGCAAAGAGTGCACTGATAGCGTGTATTCCACCTTTGATTTGATTCTGTGTTATTGCTGGAAAAGGCATTGCATAATAGTGTTTATTTCCGTTGGTCGACATTGTCGGAGCAGTGTTGAGAACGGTCTTTAATAATACTTATTTATTAGCGGCCGAGATGAATCTAGCGATGGCTAGTCGTTTCTTGTAAATTCGTAGAACATTTTATGACGTACGACATTGCGTAATTCACGAAAACTATGGGAAGGATAAAAACATAAAAAGAAAGGAAATACCAGATAAAATGAAACCAGAAAGGAAATACCAGAAGTTTGAAAGAAAAAGACAAGACTAATCAGCGCGGTGGCGGAGAAGGGCTACCTGTGTATGATAAAACGCAAAGGGCAGGAGAAGAAAACAGATCGGAAATGAAACGAAGAAAGAAACCAGATCGACTGAGGAAGAGCAGAAAGAACCGGGAGAAAGGACAGGATTATCTCCCCTTAGTTCTTGTTAGGCCAGGTGTGGCTGGGTAGCGTTGATAAATTTTGAAAGGTTGGTGGCCGCCACGTGGGCTGAGTGCTCATTAGCAAATTTCGTTGCAGAAATAACTTGGGTGGCGCTCCGGTCGCCAGAAGTCATAAATGGCGGCGCCGCTGTCGTAAAGCGGTTCTATGACGACTCTGCGCGCTGATTGGACCAGACGGTTATGTGGCTATGCACAGAGGGGAACTAGAAGATTGATGTTCGAGGGTTTTGCCAAAAAATTCAGGTCCCTCCTGGAGGTTGGAATAATATCCACTGGTTTGGTTGTTCTCAGTAGACTCTCAAAGAGATAACAGTATACCAGTTATAGTACACACACATCTAATGGTGTTTACAGTAGAAAGTTTTAATGCTACTGGGAAGTTTAGTCCGAGGAAGATATTTGAAACTCTCAGTAGCCGATATTCACATAGGTATATGACCGCAACAATTACCTACCATTACAATCAAATGTTATGTGTCTAGTCACTCCCTTAATGAATGGAGAATATTGTTCAGCCTCTTTTACAATTGTTTTCTGTTCGTAGTATACTCTGCTGCTGCTGTTGATGTTGTTGAGTGCACCAATTCCCTGGCTGGTACTATACTGGTATATTTGTATTAATACTGGCAAGTCTCAAATGTTATCTTCATCGTCGCCTCTATCATTCTCCAGTACTACATCCCTTCCTCAAAGCAAGATACACTCAACAAGTCTCTTCCCTCTTCCAGTCATTGAAGCACACACTGCAAAGAATAGCGCTCCCAGAAGATTTTGTCCAAAGTACATTTTTTTAGTGTAAGGCATATTACAAGAGTGACTTAAGACCAGAGAGTCTTCACATGGTGTCAGATAGCAGAACGTTGATGTCTTAACTTCCCGCAGTCTTGTGGAAAGTTGTTTTCACATCTTATGAGTAGGAGCTGTAAATATGCGCTTTTTGCTCATCCCTAATGTTCGAGGTGAAGATGAATGTGTTGAATGAGTGGTTGTGTGACCGACACGTGTGTGTTTGAAAGGCGGAAATCCTGTTTGACATACGCACGTTGAAGTAAGTGAGAAACCGATTGCGTGATATGGATTCTGTGAAACGGAGTACGAAGTTTAGACGATAAATTATATGTGTTAGATTATTACAGCTCATGGTAATACTTTTATTGTTTTTAGAGAGTGTTTTTTGTGTTTTGTTTGTTTTTTCTTATGGTCTAAAATCACAATGTGCTCAGACCTTAAATGAAATAAATAAATTAATTAATTAATACAAATAATAATTGGGGGCAGGGTGTTAAGTTTGTGGGTGTGTGAATGGAAACAAGGCGTGTGGGATGTGTGTGTGTGTGTGGGTGTGTGTGTGTGTTGTGTGTGTATGTGTGTGTTGTGTGTGTGTGTCTACCCGTGGTAAAATAATTGGCTGCGAGAAGCATTAGAGTCAATTATTTTCACCCATGTCATACAGACGCCTGGCCCTTTTATCAGAGCGCACTGTCATGTTTTCCTTCACTCTTCGTCTTTATCCAACTTTATCACAACAGTTCCAGTCTGGCAAAGCCCAAATAGCATTTGCTATTGGCTACGAATAGGCATATATTACTCCACGTTGGTACATAGGATACAACTGCATGGACTCCGCAGGGATTTCCAATAGTGTGAAAAAAACAATAGAAGAAAGACAGATACTCTTCTAACAATATTTCGCACTTGCCGGCTCGAAGAGCTGCTCATGGCGCTGATGCAAATCACGCTGAATATCACACCGCCAAAGAGGGTATAGCGATGATTTTAGGGAAGGGGCACGGAGTAGATGTCTAGATAATGTTTATAGGGGTGGAGAGAGGCGTGGTGGCTAGGGGCATTTCTAGTAGCAAACATATAGAGTCGAAACTTATAGGCCCACTAGAAAGGAAGTCGATCCTTTGATTTTTAAAAAATCTCTTGTCCCCAAGGGGAATCAACCCCGGAATCCCCTGCGCGTCGTGCTAGCAATCTATCGACTGAGCTGTTTTGAATGAAACAAAACAAAAGTTTTAGCCATTCAGCACCATCTGTTTTGTGCATATTGTTGATGAAGACGATCAAAAAAGCATTGTTGATGGGAAATCGTGATACCTGTCATGTCTAAATACCGGTTGACTGTTATTTTCTCACAACGATTGCTAAACCTGTATCCGTTTACATATTCCTAAATTGAATTTCTCTAGAAATTTTGTTATTTTACCTCTCTTTTACGACACGAATATCTGGTTATTTGGCGCGCTGATTGCTTTTTCAATGCACGTTTTTGCATTCTTGTTGCAACTTTACGAATTTTGAGATGGGTTTGTTATCATAGCATTTCTTTTTATTATGATAGCACTGAATCTCTTTAAGGCGTTTAACAGCGAAATTAATAACATGTTGCAGTCTTCAACATTGACATGAGTATCAATTAGCAACGAGAGTTGTATCAAGTTAACTATATGTAGTCAAATTTGAGCACTTCTAAAAGGGAGGTGTCTTTAAAATTTATATATTTATATTTTTTATATTGAAGGCGGCATAGATTTCTTCCTTTGTCTTTTTATCTTCTTGTTTGCTTAACACCAAACACTCCCATCCCCACTCCACCACCCCCCCCCCCACCCCACCCCGGATTGGTTTTTGCTTTTTAGCACTAGTAATTTTAGGCTTGCTTGAACTAAAACTTTAACGTCCGTTTATTTGTAATTAGTGTCGTAAATGAAATTCGTATTCTATTTATTCTATTTTTCTTATTTATCATTCTTATATAGCGCTTTTCTTATATAATAGCTCATCTATTTTCCGTGTCTTAACTTATTTAACTGTTATAATTCCTTTTTTATAGTCACGTCTTAATGAAAACTCTACCGTCTGTTAATTTGTACTTAGGTCGTAAATGAAATTGTCGTATCTATTTTTCGGTGTAGCGTTTCAGAAGTACTACCCCATCACCCCATCCCCTTTAAAGTTACTCCCCTTTTTGATTCCGTGTTTTTACAAGGGGGAGTACTTCTGGGATATTCCAGAAATACTTCCCCTTTGCCATGTTTATTTATGTATGGTCAGTGCTTTACACAAGTTCACCACTGTTTCTGCCATTCTCATTTGTTCTCTGTCGTTCCTACTCTTATCAATCTACTATCTTCTTCGCTAGACCAATCATCTACCTTTTTTTCTTGAAAATTCTCCCAAACCTTCTGATTTGTGAATGAGGTTTGTTGGGTCAGCTTGGGGATATTAGACGCTTTCTGCCAAATGGTCACTACGGCTTTCTATGGTATTATTTAGCAATTTAGGCATTTCATATGTATGTGTTTTGTTAATATTTTATAATAATGTTTATATTCAATTTTTTGTTTGTAACTGGGGGTTCGATAAATTAAAATAAAGGCTCAGCGGCCCACGCATGGGATGCCTTTATTGTAAAGTGAACACCTGGTGGAGTGCCTTCAATGTTAAAGTTAGAGTTGTTTCGGCAGATCTTTTATACAGATCAGGGGTGAGTCCTCTTTCAACCAAGTTATGGTCATGATTCGGCTTTTTGCAGTTCGTTGGACCCCATAAATAATGCCTAACTAACTAAATGCCCACAAGTTACTCCTGTTTTCCTACTCCTTCGGATGAGAGTATAAACCGAGGTCTAGTCTGTGTGTCGCATACATTCCATCATAACGGACTTTAAAGTGGTGAGTGCCGGTAACAAGAACACACCCAGCATGCACTTGGTCCTTCTCCCCCATCCCTGGCTGCCCAGGATTGTGCTCAGTTGTCCGGGCGTCATACCATGCGCCAAAGGCTGCGGGTGGGCGTCTCGGACGGTTTGAGTTAGATCCTGTATCGGCCAGCGCCTTGATCCTTAGGCTAAGGCGCCTTATAAATGACGAACATTAAATTAAGTGGGAGTACTGTTGGGATATCCCAAATATACTCTAGCTACCCACTTCCTTCTCGCTTAATGGAGCGTTTCTATGATATACAGCCCATTCCCCACCCCCTTCTCATTTCTATAAGCCCTTTAACCCGTTCTGAACAAGAACAACAGCAAGAAGGCCTACCAGACTGTGAAGCGGCTGACAAGTGTTAAACAGCCCAAGCTCTCCACGATCCAAAGCAAGTCTGGCCTATGCCTTACAGAAGAACAAGAAGTCTTGGAAAGATGGACAAAGCACTGCTCTGACCTTTACGACCACACACCAAACGGAGACCCATCATTTCTAGCATGTCCAGAGAACAAAGAAGAAGAAGAAATCCTCCCAATTCTCCGAGAAGAAGTTGAGGCAGCAGTGCAATCACTAAAGAAGGGGAAGTGAGCGGGAGTGGATAACATTCCCGCGGAACTGCTTCATGCAGGAGGAGAAGCGATGATTGACGCCCTCACCATTATTTGTAATAAGCCCTGGCAGAGTGGGGAGTGGCCTACACCATGGACCCAGTCGCTTGTCATCACTCTTCCCAAACAATTTAACCTTCAGGAGTGTGAAAATTACCGCACCATCAGCCTCATCAGCCATCCTAGCAAAGTCCTCCTGAAAATAATACCCAACAGGTTGAAACCCCAAGCTGAACAAATCATAGCTGAAGAACAAACAGGATTCGGGGCAGGGCGAAGAACCATTGAACAGATTTTCAACCTCAGAATAATCTGCGAGAAATACCTACAGCACCAACAAAATCTATATCATGTGTTAGAAGACTTCAAGAAGGCGTTTGATCGAGTCTGGCATTCAGCTCTGTGGGCAACCATGAGAGTGTACAATATCAGCCTTAAAATTATTGAAGTCATCAAAAGCCTGTATGACAAGGCTACCAGTGCCGTCCTCCATAATAGCGCCATCGGAAACTGGTTCAGAACAATAATCGGTGTACGTCAGGGATGCCTACTCTCTCCAACACTCTTCAACATCTTCCTAGAGCGCATCATGTCAGATGCCCTTGCAGATCTCGAAGGCACAGTCAGCACAGGGGGTAGACCAATCTCCAACTGTCGTTTTGCGGATGACATTGATGGATTAGCTGGAGCGGAACAAGAACTTAAACAGCTGGTCCAGAGGCTCGACACCACCTACAGAGCCTACGGAATGGAAATAAGTGCAGAGAAGACCAAATTAATGACTAACAACACCAATGGAATTAACACGGACATCAAAGTCCAAGGCCAATCCCTCAACACAGTGCATAGCTTCAAATATTTAAGAGCCATTGTATCAGACGATGGGTCCAGACAGGAAGTCCTCTCCAGGATCGCACAAACAACTGCTGCCCTGACAAGGTTGAAGCCCATTTGGAAAAACAAGACCATCAGTCTACATCCCAAGGTAAGGCTGCTGCGCTCCCTTGTCATCTCTATCTTCCTATACGCTTGCGAAACATGGACCATCACAGCAGATTTACAACGAAGAATACAAATCATGGAGATGAGGTGTTACAGAAGACTTCTCGACATTTCATATACCCAGCACATCACCAACGACGAAGTCCGACAGACCATCACACAAGCCATTGGACAACACGATGACATGCTCACAGTGGTGAAGAAACGGAATCGGCGAAGCTATTTATAGCTAGCCTGGCTGAACTAACTTCAAAACCTAAAAGCTTTGGTTGAGTCGGTGTGCAGAGCCAAGGCGACGGCGTCGTCCACAGACTGGTTGGCGCGATAGGCGAACTGAAGGGGATCCATCTTTTCCGTGGTGAGAGCCTGCAGGTGCCGGAGGACTAGTCGTTCCAGCACTTTCATCACCACGGAGGTCAGCGCCACCGGTATGTAGTCGTTGAGGGACGCCACCTTGGCCTTTTTCCGGACGGGGATGATGGTAGAAGTCTTGAAGCAGAGGGGGACAGTGGACAGTTCGAGAGAGGAGTTGAAGATTATTACTGCTATAGACAAGTTAAGTGACTGAAAGCGAATTGTTATGTCCCTTGTGTAAAGAATCAAAAGAGGACGAAGTGCATTTTGTATTACGCTGTCCAGTTTTTGAAAATGTAAGAAGACAATTAATTGCTCTTAAGTTTATTAGAAAACTCAAATGCTTTTAGCTTTAATATTTTTCTGTCATCGAAAGGCCAAAAAAAACTGTCCGAAAGTTATGGATATATCTGTACAAAGCGTTTAAAATGAGGGAGATAGGAATTTCAAAGATTTTATTAATTTGTTTCCTCTGATTGTTTGTTATATATGTTCGTTTATCTTGTTAGTAAATTCATTGTATACACTCCTTCAATAGGTGGCATAGGCTTTATGCTGAATAAAATATTCGTATTCCTATTCTCTCTTACTCTCTCTCGCTCTCTCTCTTTCGTTTCCCTTTTGAACCTCTCAATTTTGTTCTCACTATAGTCTAAGAAAACCAGAATGGCACAGAGGAGAAGAAGAAGAAGAAGAAGAAGAAGAAGAAGAAGAAGAAGAAGAAGAAGAAGAAGAAGAAGAAGAAGAAGAAGAAGAAGAAAAAGAAGAAGAAGAAGAAGAAGAAGAAAGTAAAAAAAAAAGAAAAAGTCAAAAGAAGAAAAACAGAAAGAAATGAAGGAATGTAAAAAAAATTTCAAGAGAAAGCAGTACGAGAAAATGTTTCTAACTTTTAATTTTTATTGGTATCACACCACGCGTCTTTCTTCTTCGTGTGGCTGTAGTGCAACATAAAGAGGGTTTCACCTATATCATTCACATTTAGCGAGGCAACATCAAAGAGTGTGTCTCTTCTTGTTATGCTTTGTACACGCGGATAAGACATAGGGCAGGGACATCTTCCTTTATGACTCATGGCAAACGCACGGTCATGAAAGTTGATAAGAAATAAATTAATTGTGAAGAGCTGAGAAACTTCTTCTTCTTCTTCTTCTTCTTCTTCCTCTTATGTCTCCTGTTTTCAATCGACCTTCTTCTCATTCTTTCTCCTATTCGTTCTCCTTCATCCTCTTCTTCTTCTTCTTCTTCTTCTTCTTCTTCTTCTTCTTCTTCTTCTTCTTCTTCTCTTCTCTTCTTCTTCTTCTTCTTCTTCTTCTTCTTCTTCTTCTTTCTTCTTCTTCTTCTTCTTCTTCTTCTTCTTCTTCTTCTTCTTCTTCTTCTTCTTCTTCTTCTTCTTTTTCTTCGTTGTTGTTTTTGTTGTTGTTGTTGTTGTTGTTGTTGTTGTGGCGTGTGTGTATTTACAACACACATTATCTTCTTCGTCTCATTCATCATCTAGTAGTTCGTAGGAGTGTACTGTTAAACAGGGGAAATCACTCCCTGTTAGAACGGAAATGAAAAATTCAAACTTTGGCGGTTGATTGGAGCAACTTGATCCACATTGTATGCAATATCAACGCACATTTTTAGTCCAAAGTCACTTTCGCCCAAGTAGAGAAATTGGGTCTGAGAGAAAAAAAACACAGTCACAAGTAATAATTTGATAGCTACCGCGCTAAGAATCGCATATTCGCAAACATATTAGCGGACGATCAGTGCTATGGAAGGCAGCATTGATGAAGTCTTTCAATCTTCATTCACAATTAAAGCATGAATGAACAAAACCATGCTAAGTGATCTTATCTACATCGCAACGAGGTCTGTATGTGTCTATATTGCGTGAGCGCCTTCACTAATACTGGGACCACTGTACAGTAATCTGTATGAAGGAGGATAGACGAGGAGGTCTTAAATTTCAATGAAAGTAACCGTTCGCATTCTTTGTTTGCACGGCTAATGACTATTTCCGGAGGAGAGAGCACGACTTTAGGGGTGGACGTGTGAGCACACGTTAACGGTAAAGGCTGCAGAAGGAGGAGGAGGAGGAGGGGGGAAGGTGAACGAGCGATGAAGGACAGGTGTTGAGAGAAGGAAGGGTAAAGGAAGAAGGCTTGAGTAGAAGAGTTGCATCGAGCACTCAATGATGGGAGAGGAGGGGAGGGGAGAATTGTGTTATATTTAGAGGGGTAGGTTAGGTGATAAGAGCGATTTTAATCCTAAGGGGTGCAGTGTACCCAAGAAACACCGTGACAGCCACGTGCCTATTTTACGGGTATTTAAATTGACATAGAGGGGACAAAACGGTCTTAGTGTACGCTACCCCAGCGCATTACTATATAAGACCCAAAGAACATGCCGCGACGCTTCTAAACTCAGAACTACGGAGCCCTCCACAGTAATCGTAGCAGGCAGCGAGAGAACCTATCATTTCGTAGCGATACAGCCTGTAGATGAGGGTTGATTCACTTGTTGAACCAGCACAAGTCAACAAGAAGGGCAGAGCAGTCAAACATTCACATTTAACTTGAGTCACACACACAGTTATGCCCCCTTCAGAAAAAAAAAAATAGAACGTAAATGGCGAATATGAAGGAAGGACGCCCGGCTCGGCCCTGAATGGCTGGATGGCATTTATTTAGCACAGTGGAGGCTCTTTAGAGTGAATAAGGTGCAGGACTTCGCGAGGGAGTATCATAACCTTTCACTAAGTCTTGTCACGCACGCGCACCCTACACGCTAAGTACGAAGAATTTGCGCCGAGAAGTTGGATAGAATATATCCATAAATTTGTATTCCCCCTCTTTTTCTGCTATTACATTTTCTTCTTAGGATGCATCCACTTTCTGTCTCTCTCTGCTTCATACTTCCTCTCACTCGCTTCTTCATCTTCTTCTCTCACTCACCCTGGTCCACCCGCCCTTTAGAAGATATTTTGCACTTCAAGAGTCAGCATACCCACCTTCTGCTTTAGGGTACGCTGCTCTATTTTAATTCGCATATTTTTCATGCCTCGTCCGCTCCTACCTTCTGTCACTCACACTCTTACAGCCCTAACGCTTATAACTTGAATCTGTCAAAATGCACTAAAAGAAAATTAAAAGAAAGTGCCATTAATCAGTCGGTGACACACTAACAGCAGCAGAAGCAGTATCATCATCATCATCATCATCATCATCATCATCATCATCATCATCATCATCATCATCATCATCATCATCATCATTATCGTAGCAATATTATCATCAACATCATCATTTATCATCATCACCGGCAAGCAGCAACATCATCGTCAACAGCAGTAGCCATCTTCACCCTTAACGCCGTCGTCAGTATTGTCTTTTAAAATTAACCACTTACATAATCATAAAATATACTATCATAAAACTAAAGTAATATTACATTGCTTTATGGGTTAATTGTTCTTTGCGTTTAACACAAACTAAACTTTCCTGAATAATCAATACCCCGTTTAGTTAACATAATATAGTTGAAATAAACATGTATTAAATTCCATTGCCGCGGGAAGGATTACAAGAGAAAGGATAAGTAGGAGAAGGGAGGTTAAATTAAAATCAAAGAAAGATTCAAGCAAAGTGAACGCTAGGCTTATGAGACTTTGCCCGAATTGTACATTCCAGTCACGGAGTCAACTCAGCCTATTCTTCGACTTCGTCAATGTTAAATCATTTTAGAAAAGCCAACCGGTGCGGATCTACATACATTTGTTTGAATAAACGAAGTCGCTGAATATGACAATAGTCATTTGCATAGGGCATGTTTAAGCTTCATCTTCTGAAGTCTATAACAAGCTTTGTTCGTTGTCTGTATTTTAAAACAACATCCCATCTGATGATGCGAAAAATGAATGCAAATAGCGCCGTTTAGCAATAAAAGAAAGGCTCTGATGTGCAGCCTATTTGCTGTGACTGGTGAGCAGCATCAAAGGATATATCAAAAAGTATTTAAAATGCATCGTCCTGTCTGGTACACATCGGCTTGGTGGTCCTGTCTTCAAGCGACATTGTCTTTCTAAATCATGTAACATAGGTGGGGAAAATGTGCTTAGATGCCACGCGCAGCTTTCATCATTGAGGGTTGGTTTGCAAATTGCCAATGGATGTAGACATGCTGCAAGTAGACGTCTTGGGTGTGCTTTGCGTTATATGCTGATTTCGGTCGGCGCCTTGAATAGCTCTTTGACCTGGTAAGTGACCTAAGTAGGAATACATAATGTAATAGTCTGCTTACACCAAAGAATCAAGTTTAAAAAAGGTAATGTAGAAGTGTTATTTACTGACATCACCGTAATTGTTATAAACATTTGCAAAAAGTTCTGTGCATACCTAACCCTATGCCATCTTGGCCCGTTAAAAATATTGCATGCCGTAAATAATCTTCTTGTTCTTGTTCTTCTTGTCCTTTTTCTTCTTTTTCTTCAGGATACAGTGGATACTACGACTGTCGGAAGAAAAGCTCCACAACTATCTTGTCAAGGTTCGTTTGTAGATGACCACAAAGGGCTCACACAAATACAATTTGCCAAAGTGTACATACGGGGCGAAAAGGGGATTGAGAAGGCGACGGAAATGGGAGATTTTACCAGTTATCGAAGAGAACGGACCTTAAATCTGACTGAAATGTGGGCAATTCCCTTTGGCAGTAGTTAATGATGATATTTTAGAGGCCAAATCTCGGAATCCAGGTCTTTGCACCTTATTCCTGGCTTGTTGACGATAGTTTTAGTGAACACCGACGTCTCTCTTCCCAACTCTCTCGCCTATTCCTATTGCCACTTCTCACCTCCGCCACCTTATTAACATATTATTTTCACGTTTTCTCCTGTATGTTCCTCTTTGGCTGTTATATCTTTGCGCCACTAAATGGCCACATCGTCCGTCTGTCGCATCGCCAATGTTGGGGGTGAACGTTAAACTTCAGTCTTCATTCAATCATTCATTCATAAATCGTCTCGTGTCAACTCTCCTCTCTCGTTGTCAAATAGGCCTACTTGCGGTCCGCATTTTTCCAACCATTAATTCATGTCGTTATTTTCCCCGTCTTTGTATAATCTTTTTCTCTTAGCACATATGTAGCCTATTTGCTGAGGCTTCTGGGTATTGGCTGCAATGTTACTATGGGTTTTAAAGGCTTATTTACATGGGTTGTGTATTAGTCACCGTCATCATCGGTCGCAGCAACACTGAGGATGACAACTCAAGTGTCGTCGCCTCAGGTGATATACATGTAAGCGTCGGCCAGTCTCTGCTACGCTGTGCGGTGTCGTCGTAGCCTGTATGTTGATAAGAAGGTGGGATGCAGTTTTTGGCCAGCGGCGGAAGATTGTTCGTCATCCCCAGTCGATGCAACAAAAACAACAACAACAATAATAATAATAGTAATAATAATAATAATTTATTATTATTATTATTATTATTATTATTATTATTATTATTATTATTATTATTATTATTATTATTATTATTATTATTATTATTTGGCGGCAGGGATAGCTCAGTGGTCAGAGCGCACGACTTGTGTGAGTGCGTCTTGGGCGACGTGGGTTCGAATCCTGACTTCAGCAAACTATTTTGTGATTGCTGGATATTACGGGCTAGCGCCCTGAGAAGCTCTCTGAGCTTGTAAGTGCGCTATATAAGAGAAATTTCTTCTTCTTCTTCTTAATATTATTATTATTATTATTATTATTATTATTATTATTATTATTATTATTATTATTATTATTATTATTATAAGTGTATTAATTTTATAGAGCGCTTTTTTCCCTAAGAAGGCTATAAATCAGTTCAAAGCCCAGACCTCGCATTATGATTGGGGTCCATTCACGTTCACCGATGGTTTTTGTAAAGACTGGATCCAGCACCGAATATGGGACCACGATTCTGTTAATCCTCATCCGCAGCTACGGCCAAGAGCCAAAGGGTGAGGCCGCGTGCTGTTTGCCCGGCTCTGTGTGCGGCGAATAAAGCGGTGACAATTTTCTCCATTACATCCTGCCGAATATGACGGGAGGCGCTCGGTCAGCGGATCTCAATATTTGTCCACAGTTTGCTCCTTTAGTGGCGACAGAGGGCGACCCTCGTCGTTACCGCCAGATGTCAGCACCTTGTTCGGTCTGTTCAGGAAAATAAGAAAAAAAAAACTGTTATTAAGAGAAACGCGCGGGAGCGAGCGCGCGCATCCCACACTCACACCCCCCCCCCCACACACACACCCACCCACACTCACACACACACACGCACACACACACACACACCCTTACACACACACTCACACAAAGTATTTGGATGTGTGTTTTGAAAAAAAAAACCAATTACAAAGGCACGTTAATAGACAAAATGAAAAATATCAATCTAATCTTCCACTCAAAGTTCAAGGAAGTTTCAGCAATCTGTTCAACAAAACGTTATTACCGAACTGGTCTAAATGTTGTCCCCACTTCTGTTGACTTTTGTTTATGTCACCGTCGCCTTCTTTTGATTGAAATGAAAATGCGTTTGTTTGAATAAACTATCATCTGTCCCCTTGTCTGAATAAACAGTCTTCTCTCCTATGTCTTTTTGCCGCCATTATTCGCCGCCACACACACAGGAAGCTGCGCACGCACCACCGCTAGCACGCGCGTGGCTCAGCAAACATGGTTTCCTTATACCGAAGAGCTCCCCGTGCAAGCAAGGGAGGTTACCGCCAGTTGCAGTTTTGATGACACAAGCTTTGATGAAGGAGATTAGGAGGCCGATGTGTTTTGGCCTTTACTTCACTACAGGTGTCGGGCTATTCTTCCACACTGGGGTCATAGTATGAATAACCAACTTTTTTCTTTTAGCTCACTGACAAGTGACAACCAAGTCTATCTACCCCCCCCCCCTCCCTCTCTCTCTCCCACACACACCTCCACACACTTTACAACCGAACTGCTCCTAACAAGCATTGTTTAAATCGATCGATGCAATTTTGAAAAGAGCGTTTTATAGCTGATGATTTGATGATGATGATGATGATGATGATGATGATGATGATGATGATGATGATGATGATGATGATGATGATGCTATTATTATTATTATTATTATTATTATTATTATTATTATTATTATTATTATTATTATTATTAGAAGTACATGTAATAGCAGTAGTAGTAGTAGCAGTAGTATTAGTAGTATTAGTAGTAGTAGTAGTAGTACTAGTAGCAGCAGTAGTAGTAGTAGTAGTAGTACTAGTAGCAGCAGTAGTAGTAGTCCTCGCAATTTGAAAAGTTCGTTTTATAGATGTTTATGATGATGATGATGAGGATGACAGTGGTATTGATGATGATGATGATGATGATGATGATGATGATGATGATGATGATGATGATGATGATGATGATGTTGATGATGTTGATGATAAAAAAATAAAAAAATTTTAATATAATTCTCTGTCTCTCTCTGTCTCTCTCTGTCTCTCTCTCTCTCTCTCTCTCTCTCTCTCTTCCTCTCTCTCTCTCTCTCTCTCTCTCTCTCTCTCTCTCTCTCTCTCTCTCTCTCTCTCTTTCTTTCTTTCTTTCTTTCTTTCTCTCTGCCAACTTCCCATGAGGTGCATTATGTTAAGTGTGATTGTAAAAAATATCATACGCTTCAGCGTTTGTGCAATTTGCTTGTGATTGCAGCGCAGACCATCTGACAAATTACAGTAGCATTATCAGACAGTTCAACTACTGTGCGTCGTCGTAATAAAAAAAAATCATCCACGAACAATCTGTAAAAGGCATACAACCAACAACATTTCACGAGTAACACATCACATTGGAACAACAGTAAATCTACAACAATAGCAACAGCAGCATCAACAGCAACAACAACAACAACAACAACAACAACAGTGACGCCGTCGTCGTCGTCGTCATCATTATCATCATCATCATCATCATCATCATCATCACCGTCATCATCATCATTATCATCCACAACTACAACAACAATACAGTGCCGGCTACACAAATAGACTAAGCATGCACTAGTTAACTTCTCCGGTCGCCCAGGATTGTGCAAAGTCGTCTGGGCGTCAGACTATGCGCCCAAAGGCTGCATGTGGGCGCTTCGGGCGGCTTGAGTTAGATCCTGTATCGGCCAGCGCCTTGAGCGGCTTTTCAGCTGGAAAAGTAATTAAATAAATAAATTAATAAATAGGGGATGGGCGATTGACCTACTGCTGCCAAGTACAATGGCACACTTTTTGGTTTGTTTGTTTGTTTTTCATAATTTTGAGAGCCAATATGGCTTTAACGCATTTCACTCCAACGACTGTCGCGCCGACAGTGCAGAAAAAAATGACACATGACGAGAAAATTACTACCGGCCTTGCCCGATGACAAAAATGTCACTGCGCTTTTGACTTTCAAAATTCATTACTCACAGAGGTGCTAACCTTTGCATTTGATGTCAGCGTTCGTTGCAGTTTGGGGCGAAGGAGGAGCGGAAGAGTTAGGTGAAGGGTGGGTGAGTGGGTGGGAGGAAGGATGGTGGGTGAGTGGGGAGAGGGAGAGAGAGAAGTGCACTGCGTGGAGCAGAGGCGGGTTGAGAGTAGGAACGTAGTCCAGTGATGGTAGCGCGGTCGTCGGGTGCTTGGGAGGAATGTGGGGTTCGCAACTTGACAATGGTGACGGGCGATTTTTTTTTTCTCACAAGAAGAGTCGACTTTCTGTAATGACTCATTATACGGTGTTTCATAACACCCCTGTGTTGCTGCTGCGTCGCGTTAAAGAACTCTGGTCTTTAACTATAAAGTGCCTGCATGTACGTAGGTGGCTCACTAGTCCGGGGAGTTTGTTCCTGCATGATTGAGGCCGCAAGCATAGGGTGTCATAGGGCAGCTTGAGTAAAGTCCTGATTTCGATCAGCGCCTTTGAACAGCTCTTTGAGCTGGTAATTGTGCTATATTACAACAACTTGTTTAATTCTTTTGAAAGAGGGAGAGAGAGATAGAGAGAGGGAGAGAGGGAGAGAGAGATGGAAGACCGCCGTTGGGGTGCCGGGGGTATCAGTATAAATAGTATTCCCACTTTCTGGAAATTTAGTGCTTTAAATTCCCACCGTCGCTGTCTTTCTCATTTGCTCTTTCTCATTCCTGCTCTGTTCTATCAATCTGTTATACTATCTTCTTCTTCGCTAGACCAGTCACCTACTTTTTTTCTTGAAAACTCTTCCAGGACAAGACTCCTTATTTGTGTTTGATGTTTGTTGGATCAGCTTGGGAATATTGGACGCTTTCTGCCAGGTGGTCACTGGGGCTTCCTATGTTGTTATTATTTAGCAATGTAGGCATTTTATATGTATGTGTTTTGTTGATAATTTATAATGATGATTGTATTCTATTTTGTTTTTGTAAACGGAGGTTCGATAAATTAGAGTACAGCCTCAGCGTCCCCTGCGTGGGATGTCTTTATTGTAAAGTGACTGGCTGGTGGAGAGCTTTCAGTTTTACCACTAGGTTTGTTTCAGCAGATCTTTTATGCGGATCAGGGGTTGTCCGGTCCTGATTTGGCTCGGAAGAGTCCGCTGGACCTAAAGCAATAATCATGTAATGTAATGAGAGATATAAGAGAGGGGGTGACGGGGAGAGTGAGAGAGGGTGAGGAGGTAAAAGAGGTTGAGAGAAAGAGAGAGAGTGGGAGGGAGGGAGGGAGGGAGGAGAGGGAGAGTAAAAGAGGCAGTGATGGAGAAGGAGGTGGAGGAGGTGGAGGAGGTTTAGGGAAGGAGAGAGAGAAAGGAAGTGAGAGAGAGAATGAGGGAGAAAAGAGAGAGTGAAGTGGAGGGGGGGGGGTTAGGAGAGAGAAAAGTGTGAGTGAAGGATGGAATGAAGTGTCGACGTGCTTAACCTTAAGCTTCAGACCGTGGAAACTATGCCAATCTGTTTTTCTCGACAATTTATATTTTCCCCTTTTTTTAAATGCTTGCTCTCTTCTGACAAATATTGGTCGCATACACATTCACGACAACGAAACACGAGGGAGAAACAACACAATGGCATGAACAGGCCAAATGACAACGAAAAGGAAAAGAAGAATAAAGGGAGCGCTGCGAATTGGGTAAAAACTGCATGGACCATAGTATAGAATGATGAAAAACAGATGTACGATTCCGACAGAATGAAAAAAGAAATGAAGAACCAAGGACATTTTGATTGAAACTTCAGAAGAAAGGGAAAGAAGACGACAGAGGAAATAAGGTGGGAGAGTTGGAGAGATATTGGTGGGTCAGGAAAGGGCGGGAGAAGGGAAGGAATGCGTTATGGAGGTTGAGGGGACAAGGAGTGGTTGGGATGGGGGTGGTGGCAATTTTTTTTTCTAGCGAGGGCGCAAACTTGGCAGGAAATGGAAGCCCATCAAAAAGTTTTCCTGAAAAATGCGCGCGCACGCTCCGATCCGAACAAATATGGCGGACCTGCAGCATGCACACGCCTGGAGATCAGCGAAGGGGGAGAAAAATTACTGTCAAGAATTTTGATGTTGTGAGAAGCCATGCCTCTCCTCTCCTTCCAGTCAGTGGAAGTCCTTCAAGGGCAAAGAGAGGTCAAAGATTTGGGATTGACTCGCTGACCGGAAGCGAGGCGTAAGCAAGAAGATAGGAATTGGATTTCAAAGGCCAGAAATACATACGTCGGGCACGTTTTCCTCTTGCCGTCAATTTCATATCAAACCTAGCAAACCATAGATATCTTCCTCTTTATCTTCTTCTTTTTCTTCTTCTTCTTCTTCTTCTTCTTCTTCTTCTTCTTCTTCTTCTTCTTCTTCTTCTTCTTCTTCTTCTTCTTCTTCTTCTTCTTCTTCTTCTTCTTCTTCTTTTTCTTCTTCTTCTTCGTCTCCTGCTGCTGCATTCTCCTTATCCTCCTCTTCTTCTCGTCATAGAACTTACATAATCACCATCTTTATTTTCTTCTTCTTTTCTCATTCACCTCATCCACTCCAGCTATTCGATCTATTACTACTTCTACTACTTCTACTACTACTACTACTACTATTACTGCCATCTACTTCTTTCTTCTTCATCTACTACTACTACTCCTACTCCTACTACTCCTACTCCTACTACTACTACTACTACTATTACTATTACTCCTACTACTACTCCTACTATTACTCATAATCATCATCGTTAATACCACCACCATCATTATAATCATCATTATCATCATCTTACTCATCAACATCATTCCATCGATGTCTTATTTTGCAGAAGAAAAAAGAGACGCGCATGCAGTTTATGGGTTTTTCTCCCCACTCCATAAAAAAGTGTGTTGATATTATATTTTTAAATCAGTTTTAAACTGTAGGGCAGTTCATAATTATGAACGTAACAGATAAGAAATCTTACATTGCTATTATTGTATTTTTTCCTTCTATTTATATTGTTGCAAGCATGGACGCCGTGCTAAAAGCACTTTTTTTTAAATCGGACAATTGTATTGTATTGTATTTTGTTGTATTGTACTGTATTGTACAATAATCATGTCATCATAAGAGATATTGTCCATGGGCTGCCCAGCTGCCAGAGATGAAATGAAGCACAAGTAGAAATACAAGGGTGCCCGCTTTGACATAGGTAGGCCGCCATTAACTGGCTATGGAATGACCTGTATGAAGTCGCTGTATAAGGCGCAAAACAACCAGGATAAAATGAGGTTCAAAATGTAGTCACTCGCGACTCTTTATAGCATCAAAATGTGTTTACATAAATTTACAAAGAGTCTTCTCTTCCTACTCTTTCTTTCTCTCTCTGTCTGTTTGTCTGTCTATCTGTCTCTCTCCCTCTCTGCGTGTGTGTGTGTGTGTGTGTGTGTGTGTGTGTGTGTGTGTGTGTGAGACAATCTCATTCATAGTTTTTTTACTGGCAATTGTACTGTTATCCTGTGTGTTATACACATGCACTGCCGAAGAAGATTTGCCAGATTTGATACGGTAATACCACTTTTTAAGTGTCCATTTCCACAAGCGTCTTTTATTTTCATTACATTACATTACATTACATTACATTACATTACATTACATAATTGTTGCTTAAGGTCCAGCGGACTCTTCCGAGCCAAATCAGGACCGGACAACCCCCAATCCGCATAAAAGATCTGCTGAAACAACCCTAGTGGGAAAACTGAATGCCCTCCACCAGCCAGTCACTTTACAATAAAGACATCCCACGCAGGGGACGCTGAGGCTGCACTCTAATTTATCGAACGCCCGTTTACAAAAACAAAATAGAATACAAACATCATTATAAATTATCAACAAAACATATACATATAAAATGCCTACATTGCTAAATAATAACATCATAGGAAGCCCTAGTGACCACCTAGCAGAAAGCGTCCAATATTCCCAAGCTGATCCAACGGACCTCATACACAAACAAGGAGTCTTGTCCCGGAAGAGTTTTCAAGAAAAAAGGTAGGTGACTGGTCTAGCGAAGAAGAAGAAAGTATAGCAGATTGATAGAACAGAGCAGGACTGAGAAAGAGCAAATGAGAAAGACAGCGACAGTGGGAATTTAAAGCACTAAATTTCCATAAAGTGGGGATACTATTTATACTGAAACCCCCGGCACCCCAACGTGGGTTTATTTTCATTGGCCAAGTAGAGTGTGACTAAAACTATCGCATGGCAATTGATTAATCAACGATGTTTCTAGCAAGCTGAGAAATATGTCAGTCGTAAGAATACAGGACCTACTTTAACGCATTATGAATCGCAATCTCGATGCTCTCCTTTTCTGAATGAATGAAAAGCCAAACGGCCTTCTCGTATTTTCTAAGACGCTAAAACAGCAAGGTTTTATTCTCAAACCGTCACTAATAGCAACAATTATATCAAGGAAAGGAGGTCAAAAGAGAATAACTAACTGAATTGTTTTAGGTTTGTTTTTGTGGGTAAAGAGTTGATGGACTAATAGTAAATTTTTGTTTTGAATCAACTATTGTTATTTTTTTTTTTGTTGTTTTTTTTACTATGTGTAGTGTTGTAGAGAGAAAGGGTGTTTGTTTGGCTTTTTTGGTGCTAAGGAAAACTTATGATTTTGGTATTTTTGGGTTGCACGACAATTGAATGACATTATTAAAGCAATGTGAGCGGTCGTTCACACGCTTTTTCTAATCTATTCTAATGTCGATTCCTCTTTTTATTCCAATCGAAGAAATCTTACATAAATGTTATTCGCATTTTAGACGTCAAATATGAAAAATTGTCACATCTTCATCGGACTATATTGCCCTCGCGCGCTACGCTCGCTCGTGAATATTGTCCGATCTCGATGTGACAATTTTTCATATTCCACGCCAAGATGCAAATAACGTGAAATGACAAGTGCTTTGATGTAGAATGGGTAACAAGCGCTACACACATGCTAAATAATAATAATAATAATAATAATAATAATAATAATAATAATAATAATAATAATAATAATAATAATAATAATAAATTTATTATTATTATTATTATTATTATTATTATTATTATTATTATTATTATTATTATGTCAGGAGATCAAATAAAATAAGAAAATTATATAAAACTATTCAATGTCAGCAGTAACCCGAAAATTAAAGATTAGAAGTTAACATATTTCGTCTCCGGTGAGGGTGAATCGAAGCCACAGCCTTTAGCATTGGAAACTTGTACATTGGAGACTAGCTCTCTAGTCCTAGCACTAGCACAGGCCACCCCTGAGAACACCAGCTTTAAAACCATATACGCATGTGTGTATGAAATGGCCAAGTTTGCACAAAACGGCTCTTGATGCTATAAGCTGCGGATGAAAGGAAGCATGTGGCTTGTTGACCGTCAGCTGAGGTCCAAGGCTTCACCTCTGCATGATCCTATGACAAGCACGTGGCCACGTGTCGGTCAACATATCTGGCAAACATATCTTCCGGATCCCAAGACCGCCAGAATATTGGACCATGTTGGAACGTGCGTGGGCTTCCGCTTCTTAAGGCGTTCTTTACTTTGGGGCATTTTTAAGGGCCCTCTGCTTTAAAAAAAAAATACGGAAACAAAACTTGTAGTCTATTTAAAGCGTAGGGTATTTTGATGTCGTCATGCGTTACTATTCCTTACTCTGTCTTCCCTCTTGCTATCTGTTCCCTTTTGCTGACCTGGGTGGTTACAGCGACAGTTTCCAGTTCCGAAAGTATGGGTTCGAGCCTCTCCGCGGGACAAAGTATTTACTTTAAGTATGAGACGTGTCGGGTCACCGAGAGATATTTTCCGGCTACTATAACCTTTGAGGGAAAGTTATACGGGGGAAGAGGATGATGATAAGGGATGATTGTGGAACTAGTAAGTTTGACATAGTTATTGTAGTGAGTCAGAGAGGCAGAAGTGTTGGTATTAGCTAGCACGTGCGATACATATTCGCCTAGTCAGCAGTTACTGCAGTTGCTGGCCGGGAAAGTTTATAGTTTGCATGGTCAGTTGCATGACGCATACAGGTACCTACTTCCGGCTATTTTTCCTATAGGGAGCGCCCGGACAGTTCTTAGTTCATGATTGGCTGGAGCTTGGCGCATTACCTTATCTAGAGAGATGCGGATTTTCTGCAGAGATTGTGGAATAAAAGGAAGAGAACAAAGGAGGCTCGCTCTCTTATCTTTGACCTCCTGCTTCGTCCAGTCCGCTCTTCTGTACAGAATGCTAGAACGTAGGGCAGTCAGTATATAATATGTAGTGAATTTAATAATGTAAAGAGACTGCGGGCTCTTTTCTCTTGTGCATAATGGGTTAGGATGTGTGTAGGATAATTACTACAAAGCTTGGTGGCTTGCATTTAGTAGTTGTTTAATTGGTGATTTTGTTATTTAGAGGCAATAGTGAGATTGAAAGTTAATCAGTAAATGAGCTGATAAATAAGTTAGGGCCGGTCGGTTCTAAGGGTATGTGCATAGCTTAGACTGCTGTTTTAGTCTATTACTGTTAGTATAGGGTGAAAGTTCGTGTTTTCAATGGAGGAACGAAGGGCGAAAGAAAATGAAAAGATACGGTAAGAAACAATGAATTTACTTGACTATTATTTGCATTGTTAGTTAGAATATATGTGCATGCGAGTTTTATGTTTCTTGGTTGACACGTATTAGTTAGATTATTAAAATTGTATAAAAAATGGAGACAAGCTGTAGTTTATTGTGTTTTATTTGAGCGCGTGGCAAACCCTTTTGGAACGGCAGTGAGACTGATTCTACCTTGTTTGTCTTGTATATTATAATTTGGTTTGTCATGCCCTTTCCCCGTACAAGTACAGAATTAAGTAGTTTAGATTAACTCTCACAAGATAACGCAAATATAGAGACGCGTTACACTACTCCGGTTTCCACCCTCTCTTAACCATGGTATATTAGAGGCAGCCAATCTACAATTTTCACTAATACAAAACTAATTTCTTGTCCGTCATCGGAGCCCCTGCCTATCTTCAAATCTTAAACTAGTTTAAACCTTTCTTGTTGTGTATGCCTATCCTATCCTACCCGGGAACTCGAAAGTCGTTCGGGCAACACAGATGATCGTTTAACCAGGGTACTTCATCTTTCTCTGTCCTCAGCAACCCTCATGGCTTCGCTCAATGTCAAGCCAATCCATTCTCGAATGTTGTCCTTCCACCTCTTTGTTTGTCTCCCTCTTCTTCTGCCTCCTTGCACCGTGTCTTGTGTATGCCTAACTTATGTTTTAATAAGGTATTGTCCAACGGCTCTCGTGTTTTAATCACACTAAGCCTTCCTGCTAATGCTTTTTGATGGGATCGCACTGACTCGCCAGAAACTGCTGAGTACTATGCCTGAAGGTGCCTCACAAGTCTCTGATTCTCAGTTCGAGGAGGGCGATAAGCAGGTGAGGAGAAGAAGGTTGTGAGGTGCGGGGTTGATGAGAGGAAGGTGGGGGTGAATTTTGTTTGTTAAACTCCATAATGACGCAGCGTTGGTCAACACTGCCCATTGCTGGATACACACGTCCGTGGAATGCAGCGGCCATATGATGTCGCGCTACAGTCGTTTGTTGTCAGGGCTCTCGCAGTAGTGAAGACTGCGGAACTGGCTGATAAAAGGAGGAGGATGAAGAAGAAGGCGAAAAGAAGGAGAAGGAGGAGGGAAGGGGTGAACAAGGGGAGGGGGGATGTTGGGGAGAGGCAAAAAAGAGAATGACGAAAGGATGAAGAGCGAGAAAGAAGAATAAGGTGAAGAAGGATGAAGATGAGAAAGCTGAGGAGGAAGAAGAACAAAGAAGAAAAAGGAGAAGAAGAAGAGGAAGAGAAAGGATGAGTGTTTCTTTTTGTGTGCGTGTGAGAGCTCTTGCAGTAACGATGATTGCTGAACATGGTGATACATAAGCAGGAAGAGGAGGAGGATTAAGAAGAAGAAGAAGAAGAAGAAGAAGAAGAAGAAGAAGAAGAAGAAGAAGAAGAAGAAGAAGAAGAAGAAGAAGTTTTTTACTCAAGGGTTTTATCTTAATTTTTATTTCCTGATGTTGGTGCGTTCCTCAGTTTACGTTGAGTAGCCTACCTGTCTGCATAACAGTGATCTGTTGTTTTTATTGATCGTCAGCACACAAGATTTCCTATAATATCCTATCCTATCCCTAGCTCGAAAGTCGTTGGGGCACCATAGATGATCGTTTAACCAGCATACTCCATCTTTCTGTGTCCTCAGCAACCCTCAAGGCTTCGCTCAGTGTCAAGCCAATGCATTCTCGAATGTTGTCCAAGATTTAGGATTTTTTTAAAAATACAATGTTCATTAAATGAAATATTACAGGAAAACATTGTGTGATGTTGTATGTATAAAGAAAGTCTGTTAACTGCACAGTTATTAAATTTTTGTTACAACGACATGCAATTTACATGTAGACTGCAGGCAATTTGTCCGGCTGAACAAACCACAGGCGCAGGTTTAACAACGTTTACGGCAACAACAGTCAGTTCATGTTTTAACAATCGTGATAGCACACTGCGAAGCTGAAACTACGTCCACCTCCCCAATAATGAGAGGTACTCAGCGCGTCTCAACTACGCTCGGTGTAGTAATGCTAGTGCATGTTTGGCTTGAAACCACTGCGCTAAACAGTTTTGTAGCGTTAACACAGTCATCGGTCGTCTGTCTGTCCTATACTATTGTCGCATACTTGTGGTCATGGTCAACGGTGATTCCCCATATCCTTAAAATAGAACCAAGCAGGCAGAGGGGGAATAGGGGGGAGATGGGCGAATTATTCTCTGGTGTCTTACGCTTCGAACGACAGCAGAGGAGTGAGGGAAGGGAGGGACGGACGGGGGAAATAGTTTTTTTTAAGAATCTCAAGTATGCAAACATTTTCAGATATGGGTTCTTTGTTCTTGAATCTGCACTCTCCTAAGTCTCGTCCTTCTTTCTATTATAGTTAAACGTTTGTTGTTTAAAATTAGACTTGGAGTTTCCATTTAACAAAAATGTTTCCTCTTCAAAGACAAATGTGTTTCACTTTATTTATTTAAAAAAAAGAAAAAAGAAAAGAAACCCACTAGCACGAATTGCTTGCACGTTCACCAAATAGATACACAAGGTTTACATTTCTTCTCTCTCTGTCTCTCTCTGTCTCTCTCTCTGTCTCTCTCTCTCTCTCTGTCTCTCTCTCTGTCTCTCTCTCTCTCTCTCTCTCTCTCTCTCTCTCTCTCTCTCTCTCTCTCTCTCTCTTTACGACCTTTGTTATTTTCTTTCAACATAAATGATCTTCCCTTTCATATTTCTACTTCTTGTAAAGTCTTTGCTGATGACACTACGGTACTTTCTGAAAATACAGACTTGAATAATGTATCCTCCTCATTACAAAAAGGGACTAGTGAACTACAGGAATTGACTGAATCCAACCACATGGTCCTCAATCCAGACAAAACAATTTCCAGGCG
>CM072519.1:39944548-39987048 GCA_036898135.1 Oncomelania hupensis | reverse complement strand
AAGAAGAAGAAGAAAAAGAAGAAGAAGAAGAAGAAGAAGAAGAAGAAGAAGAAGAAGAAGAAGAAGAAGAAGAAGAAGAAGAAGAAGAAGAAGAAGAAGAAGAAGAAGAAGAAGAAGTAGAAGAAGAAGAAGAAGAAGAAGAAGAAGAAGAAGAAGAAGAAGAAGTAGAAGAAGAAGAAGAAGAAGAAGTAGAAGAAGAAGAAGAAGAAGAAGAAGAAGAAGAAGAAGAAGAAGAAGAAGAAGAAGAAGAAGAAGAAGAAGAAGAAGAAGAAGAAGAAGAAGTAGAAGAAGAAGAAGAAGAAGAAGAAGAAGAAGAAGAAGAAGAAGAAGAAGAAGAAGAAGAAGAAAAGTATAAAAACATTACAAGTGAAGATGGGCGAAACAGAATTCATAAACAAGAAATCCAACCATAGAAACATTAATATTAGAATCCAGCATGAACCTTCTAACCCCGGCATAAATTATGTCAATTTTGCCTGTCCGGAGACATAAATTATGTCAGTTTTTTTTAGTAAAGCCGTAATAAAGTCCATGACCGCGGTAGTTAGAGAAGCTTGTTAGCATATTACATTTCACGCATTCCGATATAAATCGTAAAATTTGATAGCCGTACTTTTTGTCATTTCCGGTACCTTCCGCCCTTCCTCTCTCACACAATTCAGTCCCATCAACCTCACTACAATAAAGCACACATTTAAAAGGAATCAACCTCTCCAGTGTTATTCGATCCTCTTTTCCCTTATTAAACAAGAAGACATCTGTATAATTGTAGAGACCACCAAGAAAGTTTGGCCATCTTACTTTATAAGAAGAGCGAATGAATGAAAGAAAGAAGACAAGAAAATAAGGAAGGGAGGGGGGGGGGGAGATAGAAAGAATGAATGAAATTACAGACACCAGAAGAAGAAAAAGAAAAGAACGAAAATTAAGGAAGGAAGAACTAGAGACTAATACAAACTGAGGAAAATTAACTGAGAATGTAAAAAATACGGAGTAAAGAGCGGCGCGGGGATTGCGGAGTACAGAACAGAAAAATTAGAATAAAAATGGAGGAAGGATCGATGGGTGAATAAATACAGAAACACGTTAGAAAGAAAAAATTAATATGAGAGAGAGAGAGAGAGAGAGTTCCCTCTAACAGACAGACTCTCAGAAAAAGAAAGAAAGAAGGAAATCTACGAACAGAAGAAGAACTGACGAATTAATGAAAAATGTCACAAAAGTAAAGCCGTGCGTTGCAACGCTAACCAAGACATTGAAATCAACAGACACCATTTGAAAACAACACTTGTTTTCCTACATATTTCAATGTATGTTTTTTTTGTCTCTTTTAGTACTGATTCGAATAAGAAAACACGTGGATCAGCATCCCTTTCCTGATGGATGAGCTGCTTCATTAGACATCAAAAGCTACATTTGTTTTGGTTTTTGTAACGCTAACAAAAATAAATAATTTTGTTAAGCTAAGCAACTTGCACATTTTAAATGGACCTTGTCACCATTTTGCATGTAATACACGAAGTAGGCATCTTCTTGAAAACGCCCTAACAAATCGCAAAGGTTCGCAAATAAACTAGCGCAACCCGCAATTAAAGGTGCAGTAGCATGTTCAATAAAGAAAAACAAACAGAATTAGATAGTTTATGATATATTTTTTGAGATTATGGCATATAATCATTTTCCATGATGTACGGAATGCATTCGGCTAATTATAAAAGGACACATCTGACAATAGATAGAGAGAAATAAACCAGTCCTCGTTAATATCGACAACACCGCATTAATTATGAACCTTATCGTTGTGAATAATGGCAAGACAGTATTTAAAGAAAAGACTAAGAATCAAACTCAAGATGCTGAAAGCTTAGCCTCATGGAAACACGACTCAATCCCACTATCTTTGAATGAACCTTAACAAGTATAGCAAGTAAAGTAAAGCAGCAAAACCTAACAAAACCAACAAAACAACACAACAATAACAACAGCAAAAAGCGTATTTAAATTTCTGAAGTTGATGTTACTTAAAAAAAAAAAAACTCTAGTTCGCTCTCTTTAAACTAGCCTTTAAAATGCCAAACAGCAAAATCCTCCCAAAACAAAAAAGCGCGCTTATATTTTTGAGGTAGTATGATAGTAAGTTGTTTTTTTCCCCATGGACAGGAGCTTTAATTCCACAGGTATTAGTGTCATAATCTTGAAAATTACACTGGACGTAAGCTCCCGGCACGCACAATAGAAATAAACCATCCTACCCGAGCAGGGACAACCAACCCACACAAAAACTGTCCCAACTAATGAAGGCCTGACACCGAAGAGTACTTTAAGAGGAGACTAAGTCACTGAACACAAACCTACTCCCTTTCTCTCCCTCCATCTTTACCGACTGAAAGTGACTTCTCTCTTGCTTGTACATAAGTCTTTCTGGTGTCAGGCTAGTATTGTGTAATGTCGTGTGTGGTACTACTACTACTACTACTACTACTACTACTACTACTACTACTACTACTACTAACAAGTGCTGGAACCTAACGGGTGCAGAATTTCCTCGCGTGCTGTCTCAAACTTCACCATGAAGACGTCACCAATGACGTCACTCAATATATCATAGTTTCATTTTAGGCTCAAGGCATCTGTAAGTTTAACATTAAAAAAAATATTTTACTTTTTTTTAAAATGACGTCACGATGATTACATCACTCGATTTGTATAAGTTTGTTTTTACCTTGAAGGCACAGTTAAAGGCTAAATAAATAACAAATTCGTCAATTAGTTTCAGAGAAAAGTTTGCAAATATCAATTCGGACGGACGCCGGGTCAACACGATGACGTCAAGTCAACAGGTCAAGCCAATAAAACGTTATAACCCACAATTGAGAATTATTGCGTCTCAGCGAATAAGAAAAGAAGAACAGAAAAAAAAACCGTTGAAAACAAATACAATAATACATGAAATCGTTATCACAAACAATCTCGTCCAGTTCTTTCTTAATACTAACGCACATACACCCACATAACAAATTTACAGTTAATTTCATTTGGTTGACAGAACAATTCATATCAGGCACATACAGTTGAGATAACATTCCATTCATTATGACAGGTTGAGGATATGAACATAATATATAATTGTATTAGTCACTCACTACACACAAATTTTGATTAAGGCTCAACGCATCTGTACATTCTCATTGCATAAACAGTGTAAAGGAAGTGTTAAAAAAATTTAAAGAGACGCCATCATGATTACGTCATTCGATTTGCATAAGTTTGGTTTTACGTTGGAGGCTTAGTGAAAGTCTATATATCAAACTTGAACCAAATCCATCCAGTAATTTGGGAGAAAATAGGATTAGAAAAAAACAAAACAAATTATAACGTCACTATGATGACGTCACACGGTGACGTCACTCAATATATTATAGTTTCGTTTAAGGTTCAAGTCATCTGTACATTCTGATTACATAGGAAATGTTAAAAAAAAAAATTTAACATTAGTCTTTTGTAAAATGACATTACGACGATTACTTAACTCGATATGCATAAGTTTGGTTTTACCTTGGAGGCACTGGTAAAGTCGAAGTATATACCAAACTTGAACCAAATATTCCTCGAGAAGTTTGGAAGAAAATAGGATTAGAGAAAAACACAACAAATTATGACGTCACCAAGATGACTCACCCGATAGGCATAGTTTTGAGTCATCTGGTAGGGTTAACAATTTCCTAACTACATACTAATTTTCACAGAAATGCGTTCAGAGAAAGTGCGCAGACATTCAACTCCGGATGCAGGACGGACACCGGACACTGGACCGACGGACAAAGCCAAAAACAATAGCTCCAGAGCTGAGCTTAAAGCTCGGGAACTCATAATAATAAGAAGAAGAAGAAGAAGAAGAAGAAGAAGAAGAAGAAGAAGAAGAAGAAGAAGAAGAAGAAGAAGAAGAAGAAGAAGAAGAAGAAGAAGAAGAAGAAGAAGAAGAAGAAGAAACGTATTTATATAGCTCTTTTACGTTTAGAGTAAATCAGTTCAAAGAAGAAGAAGAAGAAGAAGAAGAAGAAGAAGAAGAAGAAGAAGAAGAAGAAGAAGAAGAAGAAGAAGAAGAAGAAGAAGAAGAAGAAGAAGAAGAAATGTATTATATAGCGCTTTTGCCTTTAGCGTAAATCAGTTCAAAGAAGAAGAAGAAGAAGAAGGAGAAGAAGAAGAAGAAGTAGAAGAAGAAATGTATTATATAGCGCTTTTGCCTTTAGAGTAAATCAGTTCAATTTGCAGCATGGTACAGCATCTTATGTCATAGTAGTCAACATCGCTTGGGATGGAAAAGGGAAGACGCACCTATATTTCGGTGATTCAGATTATTTTAAAGCTTCCGAATCGATGTTATTGTAGATTTAGTATTATTACCTGTGCAACATGGCCTGGAGGGAAAACGGAAGACGCACCTTTATTTAGATGAAATCAAACAGACTATTTTAAAGCTTCCGAATCGATGTTTGTGTAGCTGTCATAATCATTCATCAAATCTGGCTGTATTGCCACGCAGTAGCAGCACTAGCAAAAGGTTTAAGTGTCTCTCTCTCTATATATATAAAAAGTATAGGGGGAATTACACCATTAAATTGGGATTATAATACAGAAGTAATATGGGAGGAATTTGACCGAATGTCAGGTAGTATTGTGGGCTGGCTGTGACTTATTCGTTCATGGTGGGGGGTAAGAGAAAGCCGATACTGCAACACCTTTCTCTTCTTTCACACAGATTTCCTCGGGTCGCTTCCCAAAACATTCATATTCGGCGGGTCGACCCGTGTCGTAAAGCTAGCAATAATAATTGCACAGGCCCCGTGCAGCAGAAATAACGTCACTCGTGCTGTTAAAACTGGCGTGATAAAAAGGAGACCATAGTGTTGGAAAATGCATGACATTTTACGGCTTATTTTGTTGTATCCAGTATCGCACTTCGGTACACTGGCGATGATGATCTGGTCAACAATGCGTTCTTTGTCAGACTGTTAATGTTTACAGGCACGAAGTGTCATCATAAAGTATGAAAAATCCTGACAAATAAACACGCTACTCTTAGGCTATATACGACCACAATAAAACCGTGATTTTGTCGTTGTTTTTATTTTGTTCGTCTTAAGACCTTTCATTCGGAGACGAGCGTTCTCCCCCTCTTCCTCCTTGTGTTTTTTCTTGTGTATACGTGGAACGAACAACTAAATGTAAGAATAAGATGTATGCTTAAAATTATTACCCTGCTCTTGTAAAATGGAAAACTATGTAATAAACGTTTAAAGTCTAAGTCATAAGTTTAAAAATCATCATCATCATCATCATCCTCATCATCATCATCATCATCATCATCATCATCATCTTCTTCTTCTTCTTCTTCTTCTTCTTCTTCTTCTCCTCCTCCTCTTCCTTCTTCTTCTTCTCCTTCTTCATTCTCGTCATAATCATCAAAAATTCTCATCACCTTAATCTTCTTTTTCCTCTTTCTCCAAATGGATACATATAATGATTAGAGTTATTTTTACCGTAGTTCTATTTGTTTTGTATGAAGTTCTCTGTGAGATTCGGCTATCATTGCCTATACAGAATAGAGTCTATATTAGTGTAAAATAGTATCTATCTATGTATTAAGGCAGCAACTTTCTTTGCGAAAGAAGATGAAGAAGGGGAAAGGAATATGACATTTCATAGAAGAAGAAGAAGAAGAAGAAGAAGAAGAAGAAGAAGAAGAAGAAGAAGAAGAAGAAGAAGAAGAAGAAGAAAAACAGGAAGAGGAAGAAGAAGCAAACATTTGTAAGTTAAAATATGTAACATGTCACAGTGAGTGTCAGATAAAGTAGTGAAAAATTAAATCAATCAAACAATCAATATTTATTGTCTATTCACACATGTTGAAAAGTATTCAAACAAGTTATTCAAATGTTCATAGTTTATTTAATGTGCCAGGGCCAAATGGGGTTAAATCGTTCGAGCGCGTTTCAACCATCTGACATAGAAAACTTTACAATGAGTATGAAATAAGATGATTAACGATTAATGTAACGTATTTATATGCGCTCACACACACACAAACACACACTCACACACACACACACTAAAATTCAGCATTTTTAAATGTGGTAATTTAAGGAGATGCTTTCTTTCGGTTTTATCCTAAACAATGAGATGAATAAAACGATTAATGTACATGTATTTCCATGCACACACACACACATCTAAACACAGAGAGAGAAAGATAGAGAGTGTGTGTGTGGGTGTGTATGTGTGTGTGTGTGTGAGTGTTTGTGTGTGTGTGTTTTCTATTGAGAAGTAACAAAAACACATGAAAATAATGAAGAAAAAAAATAAAGTAAATAACAAAGTAAAATTTAAAAAATTAAAAAATTAAAAAAGCATGTATAGTTTGTTAAGATTTCTTTTAGACATTGTGGGTGAGAAACACTCTTAAGAATAAAGGAAAGAGGGGGCAGTCATGGAGAAGGCAATCTCCGCAAAACCCAAATTACTTCTCATTTAAAATCATTACATTACCTTCCCGTGGAAAACAGAATATAGTATAAAATTGAAAACCTTTGCTTCAAAGCTGTTACTGTGGTCCATTGTATCTCTCTGAGTTAGTTCCCTTTTATACACCATCAAGATCTTTTCGTTCATCTTCTGACAGTCGCCATCTTCGTATTCCCCGTATGAAAACAAAAACTTTGGTGAACGCTTATTCTACTTTTCAGCTGCTACATTTTGGAATTCTCTTCCTGTGCTGTGTCGAATCATCTCTTTCCTTTCGCTCTGAACACAAAACACACATTTTCAACAGTGTCTATCCTTAAATCTCGATTCTGAACTTTTCTTTGTCAAATACTTAAAACACAGTCATAGTTCTGTGTGTGTGTGTGTGTGTGTGTGTGTGTGTGTGTGTGTGTGTGTGTGTGTGTGTGTGTGTGGAGTATTTGGTTTTCCATTTTTTGCTTTTGCTTGATTAATTAATTAATTAATTATTTTATTTTGTTATGTAGTTATTTATTTATTTTCTTTCTGTAAAGCTCTATAAAAAAATGACGACAGCGAAGTGGAGGATTTTTATTAAAATCTACAGGCGGTCCTTGACCAAGTGCCGAAGAAGGACATAGTCATAGTGCAAGGCGACTGGAATGCCAAGGTTGGCCAAGATGCGCACCACAACTGGGGAGACACATGTGGACCACACTGCAACAACGAGACAAATGACAGGGGTCTGAGACTCTTGGAGTTTGCCAGAAACAACAATCTCGTACTGGCAAACACACTTGGTCTCCACAAAAACCAGACGATGGACATGGCACAATCCCGGCGGGGAGCATCACAACCAAATAGACTACATCATGGTCAAGAAACGCTTCAGATCAAGCATCAACATTGGCAGGACACGCACTTTTCCAGAAGCAGACATCGGAAGTGATCACGATCTCGTGATGATGTCTTTCCGGCTCCACTTGAAGAGAGTAAATACAGCAAATTGCACTAGACTGAAGTTCGACCTGGACAAACTGCAAGACCCAGAGGTGGCAGAACTATTTCAGGCCACAATTGGAGGGAAATTTGCACCACTGCTCATTTTGGGGGCTGGTGAAGTAAATGTCAACACCATGACCACCACCTTCAACTCAGCTGTGACAGATGCCGCCACTGAGATCCTTGGCAAGCACCGACCAAAGAAGAAGCCGTGGATCACACCTGAACTTTTGGATCTGTGTGATAAACGAAGAGAAATAAAAAAAGAAAAAGAACACCACACAGGGAGTTGATGTCTACCGAAAAATCAACAATGACATCCGGAAAGGCATGCGCACAGCAAAGGAGAACTGGATAGAAGATCAATGCCAGGAAATAGAGAACAGTCTGAACAAGAACAACGGCAAGAAGGCCTACCAGACTGTAAAGCGGTTGACAAGTGTCAAACAGCCCAAAGTCTCCACGATCCAAAGCAAGTCTGGCATATGCCTTACAGAAGAACAAGAAGTCTTGGACAGATGGACAGAGTACTGCTCTGACCTTTACAACCATACACCAAATGGAGACCCATCAGTTCTAGCAAGTCCCGGAACAGAGATGAAGAAGAAATCCTCCCAATTCTCCGGGAAGAAGTTGAGGCAGCAGTGCAATCGCTAAAGAAAGGGAAGTCAGCGGGAGTGGACAACATACCCGCGGAACTGCTACAAGCAGGAGGAGAAGCGATGATTGATGCCCTCACCATTATCTGTAACAAGATCTGGCAGAGTGGGGAGTGGCCTATACCATGGACCCGGTCGCTTGTCATCACTCTTCCCAAAAAAAGGTAACCTTCAGGAGTGTGAAAATTACCGCACCATCAGCCTCATCAGCCATCCCAGCAAGGTCCTCCTGAAAATAATACTCAACAGGTTGAAACCCCAAGCTGAACAAATTATAGCTGAAGAACAAGCAGGATTCAGGGCAGGACGAAGTACCACTGAGCAGATTTTCAACCTCAGAATAATCTGTGAGAAATACCTACAGCACCAACAACATCTATATCATGTGTTCATAGACTTCAAGAAGGCGTTTGACCGAGTCTGGCATGCAGCTCTATGGGCAACAATGAAAGTGTAAACATCAGCCCTAAAATTATTGAAGTCATCAAAAGCCTGTATGACAAGGCTACCAGTGCAGTCCTCCACAACAGCGCCATCGGGAACTGGTTCAGAACAACAATCGATGTGCGTCAAGGATGCCTACTCTCTCCAACACTCTTCAACATCTTCCTAGAGCGCATCATGTCAGATGCTCTTGCAGATCATGAAGGCACAGTCAGCATAGGGGGTAGAGCAATCTCCAATCTTCGTTTTGCGGATGACATTGATGGATTGGCTGGAGAGGAACAAGAACTTGAACAGCTGGTACAGAGGCTTGACACCGCCTCCAGAGCCTATGGAATGGAAATAAATGCAGAGAAGACCAAAATGATGACCAACAACACCAATGGCATCAAAACGGACATCAAAGTCCAAGGCCAATCCCTCAACACAGTGCATAGCTTCAAATATTTAGGAGCCATTGTATCAGACAATGGGTCCCGACAGGAAGTCCTCTCCAGGATCGCACAAACAACTGCTGCCCTGACAAGATTGAAGCCCATTTGGAAAGACAGGACCACCAGTCTACATTCCAAAGTAAGGCTGCTGCGCTCCATTGTCATCTCCATTTTCCTATATGCTTGCGAAGCATGGACCCTCACAGCAGATCTCCAACGAAGAATAAAAAGCATGGAGATGAGGTGCTACAGAAGACTTCTGGGCATTTCCTATACCCAACACATCACCAACGACGAAGTCCGACAGACCATCACACAAGCCATTAGACAACACGATGACCTGCTCACAGTGGTGAAAAAACGGAAACTCCGATGGTATGGCCACGTCACCAGATCATCCGGCCTTGCAAAGAATATTCTGCAAGGCACAGAGCAAGGGGCTAGAAGAAGAGGGAGACCGAAAAAGAGGTGGGAAGACAACATTCGAGAATGGACTGTGTGACGACACGAGTTTTCAGATAGCAGGGAGAATTATACTTTTTACGAAGTTACACTTCTCCGTATATAGTGTACATAGAATAGCGTGACCGATTTACTTTTTGCGTATGCAAGTGCAGTTTCGTAAAGTCCGTGCGTTTCGTAGAAGACAGGGAGTCGGCCAATTTCGAATAGGGATACGCGTAATAAAGAATGTGCATACTGACGAGAGCTCGACTATTTTGCTTGTGGCCGGCGCGGTTTTGGAGGGCAGAGTGGTTTGAGATGCTGTTGCGAGAGGAGCGAATCTAACGAGGCAGCAACCCTGTGACAGAGGTCATTGTAGTGTAGGGTACTGTTGGAAGGGTGTGTTTATTGTTTATATAGCCACCCAAGGTCTTATGCCCTCGTCGGGATAAGGATGTTTAGAATTCGAAAGGAAGATGTTAACTGCCATTCGTCAACGAATGTAGAGTTACATGCTTAAGGTGTGTGTAGTTCTCGATTGAACACCCACCAAGACTTAGCGTCTGTGATAGAGCTAAGGTGACCTCATCCTCAGTATAAGTGTTATTTGGAAAGTGAAATAACGTGCAATAGCAAGAGAAAGTGACTCTCAAAAAGACTAACCAAGTGTATTGTGACAGTGTTGTGTCGTGTTGTGGTGTTGGGGAGAAAGGGTGTCACAAGCCGAGGCCTATAAGGTGAGCAAATCCTGTCATTCAATTCTTTAGTGGCGCGCTCCGAGAACTGCGTACGTGTATGAGTGGTAATGAGTGTGGGGAAGGGGATGTATTTTAGGATGTATAATGAATTTTGTTGATTTTATATGATTTTCTTATGATTTTCTTATTGTATATGTGATGGGGAAATGTCGTTGCTGTTGTTGTTATAAAAGTGGGTCAAAGGCGACGATGGGGAATATAGAGAGGGAGAGAGAGAGTAAGGGTGTATGTATGGAGAGAGCGATAGAATGTATTATACTAAACAAAGATGAAGCGATGATTATGCAGCAAGCATGTTTACAGTATAGTATGGCAAGGTAGTATGGATGAAGGGAGGTAATCGTGATGTGCTATAATTGTTGGGGGTGACGGTGGTGATGAAGGGGGGCGGAATGAATCAGGACTGTGTGATTGAAGTGAGGTCGCAATGATTATGTACATTTATATAAAGGTTTGTGTTTATAGAAGATGCGAATTATTTAGCATCAAAGGTTGATTTATATTATTGAAATGTGTGTATAGTATCTTGTATTATTATCATGGTATTCATAATTATACAGGTCAAGATGGTGGACGGAGGACGGCGTGTTATGTTATATTATATAGTGTTTATTGTATTGTAGGCATATTGTTAAGACTGTGTATATGCTTACAGGTGTGGGCTATTACTTCTACGTATTACTTCTACCTGTTTATTTCTGCGCATAATTTCAACACTGTTACTTCTACCTGTTGCCTGTTATGCTGTACTGATGTTGCTGTTGTTGACGCTGATTGGGTTCTAACCAGCCTGGTGGGGTGCCTTTGCCTCTACGACAGAGTAGTGTTGTGGTGATCTCTGCCACTGCTGCAGGTTTTGCCTATGTATCGAGGCAACACCATTACAGGAGGTTTTCATACCTAATTCATGCACACACAGATTCACACTGCACCACACCTAAAAACATATTCATTTAGTTAGAAGAATCATCCGCTTATTGTGAAAGAGACTGTTTAGCTCTCTGAGCTACTTGACAAGAACATTGAGACATTACTTCTGTGCCACAGCTTCGCCTAGATGATAGTTTATGATTCAACGCCATTGCTTATTATTTGAAGATGTACATTTTGAATTGATTTGTTGATTTTGATTTTTGTTGTACACACTTGTAGAGAAACTGTTGTTGTTTAGTTCTGTTTGGGGTTGTTACAAGGGGAGGTAATTGTTAGTTAGTATTGGGACGGGGGCCTATTTAGGGGTTGGGGGAAGGTTAGTTCCCATTTGTCCTGTGTTTGTATGTTGATTGTAGAATAAAAGAGTGTGATTGTATTCTGGCATTTTGTGTTAGTTTATTTTGTTTGAGTTCTATTCCTTATTCACTCGTTGATGTGCTGAAGTCACAGAACCCGCTCGGGGGACGTGACATTTTGGTGTCAGAAGTGGGATAGACTCATTTATTTTGTTAGGGTAGTGCCAGATGTGTATGTTGTGTACTTGAGTTGTTGTGTGAAAGGGTGCGCAGCGGGCGGTTGGCGGGAGTGTGGGTGTATTGCACTAGGGATCACACTCGGAGTGCAGCATTAACGGGGAATTGGGTTGCAGGGTTCACTTGCTCGCCTTTAGGGGTACGACGGTGAACGATTCCTCGGCTCCTGTGACTGTTGTGTTGCGTATTCATTCTGTTAGGTGTTTGTATCAGTTAAGTGTTATTTGTTTTGTGTATACTAACATTTGTTCTTCCCTTCTTTTCCGACATGGCTACGCGGGATGCTCGAGCCGCGATGCGCCGCGACGCTAGGACCCGTAAGGAGGAGGCTGAGCAGGAGGATCGGGACTTCGGTGATGACGGCTCAGTGACAGGGTTGTTGGAGGAACCTTACGCAGTGAGTACTCAGACCACTATGCCTAAGATGTATGCCAAATCGCCCGGTGCACAGAGCAAAGTCGAGGTCGCGCTCGGTGATAGTGAGAGATTTAGACAGATTGGGGAAAGTCTGGGTTTCTGAGACGGAGCGTTAGCGCACTACGTAGTTAGTGAGATGAGAAGGAAAGAAGAACGGAGGGAGAGGGAGGAAGAGAAGAGAGAAAGAGAAGATGATCGACGTCGGTTGGAGGCTAGATTAGAGGCCAGACTGGACGCGGAAAGAGAAGCTAGGCAGGCAGAACAGCGTCAGAGGGAAGCAGACCAACGTCGGTTGGAACAGAGGATAGAAGATGAGAAAAGGGAAGAGAGGGCGGCTAAGGAAGAGGAAAGAAGAATGTTCGAGATGAGGCTAGAGGAGGAACGTAGAATCAGAGATGAAGACCGAGCTGATCAGAGGGAGAATAGGGCTAGAGATAGGGGGGCAGCATACTCAGTCAAGCTGAAACCCTTGGAGGAGAGGGAGGATGTGGAGGCCTACCTCCAGATGTTCGAACGGGTGGCGGAGATTCAGGGTTGGAGGAGGGAGGTATGGGCGGTTAGGCTAGCGCCTTTGTTGCAAGGGGAAGCCCGGGATACTTACCTTCGACTAACGCCTGAGCAAGCCCAGGATTTCGACACCGTGAGAAACGCGCTGTTGAAACGCTTCAGGAAGGACGCCGACTACTATCGTAGGCAGTTTCGAGAGGCCAAGAAGGAGGCTGCAGAAACGTTTCCTCAGCTGGTAGTGAGATTAGGGTCGTTGGTGAAGAAGTGGTTTTCGCTCGCCGACAAAGACATCACCGACGTAGAGCAGGTTTTGGACACCTTCATTGGAGAGCAGCTTTTCTCCATCATGACTACCGAGTTAGAGATCTACGTGAGGGAGAATCTGCCTGAGACTAGCCATGCCGCAGCAGAGTTAGCACAGCGCGTGGTAGATGCCAAGCGGGCAGCATCAGCACCGGCACCCGTACTACCCAGTCAGAGACGCAGTTTTCCCAGACGACCGGAGGCTCCTCAGCAACCTAGCAACCGGGGGAGTCAGGGTCAGAAGGTAGGGAGGACGGAAGGGGGTAGTGGGGTACGTCGTTGCTACCGGTGTGGGTCGGATAAGCATGTGGTCAAGGACTGCAAGGTCAAATCGCAGACAGTAGGCCAGGTTACGGTGGGACGGACTATTTCCACGGAGACCGCACCTCGGGCTAGCGTGTGTGCAATCAAACCTTATGATCCATGGGGCCAAGGTAGGGCGAATGGGCAGGACGTTCGAGTATTGAGAGATACGGGGGCGGAGATAGGGGCAGTCGCGAGCAGGTTAGTCAAACCAGCTGATTTGACGGGTCGGACTGTCGAGATTTGCTTGGCGAATCGATCGAACGTGGGTCTGCTACCTACAGCTTGGGTGGAGTTGGATTGTGCGCTGGTCAGGGGGAGAGTGGAGCTGGTGGTTTTCGAGGACGGGCCCGATATCATCCTGGGTAACTGGGTAACGTTTGATAGCGGGGAAAAGAGTCCTGTTTCCTTGTTCGGAGGTGAATGCGCGATGGCTGCAGCAGTGCAGACTCGGGCGCAGGTGAAGGCCGAGAAGAAGAGGGAGGTACCCTTAGCAGTAGTCGAACCATCCCAGATCTCTGTTAGCACCCCAGAGTTGATCAGGATGCAAGAGACCGACGAGACGCTCGCGAAGGCGAGAACGTTGGCACAGAGTGGTGGGGCGATAGCGTCAGGTAGGGCGTCAGCCGAGTTTCGCAAGAAGAAGGGGGTGTTGTACCGGGTACACACGAAGAGAGGTAGCCAGGTCACGCAACTGGTAGTCCCGAAACAGTTGAGAGGGGGGATCCTTCAGTTGGCTCATGATCCACCCATGGCTGGGCATTTGGGAGGGAAACGTACCAGGGAGCGGATCTGGGGAACATTCTATTGGCCGGGAATGTGTGCCGAAGTACGGAGGTATTGCGCCAGTTGTCCAGAATGCCAGAAGGTAGTACCGAGGGGACGGGTGAGGAAGGTACCACTACAGCAACTTCCGCTGGTGGACGAGCCATTTCAGAGGGTGGCTGTAGACATTGTGGGACCCATCAAACCCAAGTCAGATCGGGGTAACATGTACATCCTAGTGGTAGTAGACTATGCCACACGCTATCCCGAGGCTGTACCGCTCAAGGGCATAGAGGCAGAGAGGGTGGCAGAAGCGCTGTGGGAGATTTGGTCGAGGGTGGGCGTTCCTAGGGAAGTTTTGACAGATCAAGGGACGCAATTCATGTCTGAAGTCATGCGGGAGATGAACAGACTACTGTCGATCCACGGGAAAGCTACCACACCGTATCATCCACAGTGCAACGGACTGGTTGAGCGATTCAACGGGACGCTAGTGTCCATGCTCAAGAAGTTAGCCACAGAACAACCTACAGCGTGGGACCGCTACATTCCAGCGCTACTATTTGCATACCGAGAAGTAGCACAAGAGTCTACAGGGTTCTCTCCCTTCGAGCTTCTATATGGGAAGACCGTGCGGGGACCGATGGCTGTGTTGCGAGACCTCTGGACCAAGGAGATACAAGAGGAGGAGGTGAAATTGAGTAGCCAGTACGTGGTAGACTTGCGTAATCGCATCGAGGAGACATGTAAGTTGGCACAAGGAAACCTCAGAACCGCATCAGCCAAGCAGAAGCGGCACTTTGATAAGAAGGCGAAACGGCGTTTGTTCAACGCGGGGGATCAAGTGTTGCTACTGTTGCCAGAAAAGCACAACAAGTTGCAGCTAGCATGGCGAGGACCGTACGAGGTGATCGAACGCGTGGGAGAGTGCGACTACCGGATCAGGATGCGTGGGAAAAGCAAACTATACCACGCCAATCTCTTGAAGAAGTTCCATACCAGAGCGACGGTGGCCACGATCGTCGAGGACGACGAAAGGGTAGAGGAGGAGGGAACCATGCCAGCGGTGGGGGATACTCCGGCGACCACCGTGACGGCATCGGCGATACCCTGTGACGTAAAGAGGGAAAGAGACCGAAATGCATCATGTCCTACGTTCAACAGGGGCGACGATCACATCAGGGGAGATAAGATCAGGTTGATGAAGTGGGCAATTCGTTTACATCCATCGTTTGGAATTGTAGAGCGTACTCCAGGGAAGGACGATGGACCAGCAGCTTTTCTCAGTAGGAGTATTAGGTAGCATAGGGGGTATTGAAATTCGCGTCGTAGTTAAGGTTCTTCAAGGTGTTAAGAACTGGGGGGGGGTTGTGTGACGACACGAGTTTTCAGATAGCAGGGAGAATTATACTTTTTACGAAGTTACACTTCTCCGTATATAGTGTACATAGAATAGCGTGACCGATTTACTTTTTGCGTATGCAAGTGCAGTTTCGTAAAGTCCGTGCGTTTCGTAGAAGACAGGGAGTCGGCCAATTTCGAATAGGGATACGCGTAATAAAGAATGTGCATACTGACGAGAGCTCGACTATTTTGCTTGTGGCCGGCGCGGTTTTGGAGGGCAGAGTGGTTTGAGATGCTGTTGCGAGAGGAGCGAATCTAACGAGGCAGCAACCCTGTGACAGAGGTCATTGTAGTGTAGGGTACTGTTGGAAGGGTGTGTTTATTGTTTATATAGCCACCCAAGGTCTTATGCCCTCGTCGGGATAAGGATGTTTAGAATTCGAAAGGAAGATGTTAACTGCCATTCGTCAACGAATGTAGAGTTACATGCTTAAGGTGTGTGTAGTTCTCGATTGAACACCCACCAAGACTTAGCGTCTGTGATAGAGCTAAGGTGACCTCATCCTCAGTATAAGTGTTATTTGGAAAGTGAAATAACGTGCAATAGCAAGAGAAAGTGACTCTCAAAAAGACTAACCAAGTGTATTGTGACAGTGTTGTGTCGTGTTGTGGTGTTGGGGAGAAAGGGTGTCACAAGCCGAGGCCTATAAGGTGAGCAAATCCTGTCATTCAATTCTTTAGTGGCGCGCTCCGAGAACTGCGTACGTGTATGAGTGGTAATGAGTGTGGGGAAGGGGATGTATTTTAGGATGTATAATGAATTTTGTTGATTTTATATGATTTTCTTATGATTTTCTTATTGTATATGTGATGGGTGTAGAGAACGGCAGTTGGGTAGAGAGAGGCATAGGCCTAGTGGTATGGAAGGAGTATGAAATAAACTTTATTATGATTGGATGAAATAGTATGATTGATCCAATCAATGACTAGCAGTGAAATGACGTGGTGTTTGAGCGGGAATGTTGTTAGTTTAGGCACTCCTATTCTGTGTTTTGAGGAGGGCAGTGGTGTAATTGTATTACGTAGCAGACACATTGTAGTGGACTTGTTCAACAAGGTTTTCTATCATGGCGGATTAGAAGCATGGTTTGATCGTCCGAACTGCATGTGGTTCTCTCGTATTGCTGCATGAAGCAGGTATTTGTAAAACAATTTTTTGATGTGCCATTGTAATGTTTTGAAGGAAGAATTGTAATATTTTGAACGAAATAAGGATGTGAACGAACTAGTGAGCTGTTTGCTGGTTTGTACTGGTTGAAGATTTGTCAATGAGAAAAGGTATGTGCGATGGTGGTTGTTGATAGAGAGAAATATTATTATTGTTTATTGTGAATTTTGAACGAAGGTGTATGGATAGTATATTGTGACGGAAGTGGAGAAATATTGGAAAATGGTGAGCAGAAGGAGAAATTACTATTCACAAGGTAACAGAAGAAAGAGGAGGAGAGGAATGATATTTAGTTTAAATAAGTAGTCTCAGACAATGTTGTTATTGTATGTTCAGCCGCTGAGCTGGGGCTGTCACGGAAGACAACCCAGATGTTGATGTTGATGCTAATGACGATGATGGAGTGATGGCTGTTGCTGATGCACTGTATACCGACGTATGGTATGGTGACATCTTGTATGCTGATAATGGATGCTGATGCATGAGGTCGACTGGAAGACAGCGACTACAACTTGTTAATTTTCAGCCAAATCATCGTGGTGTGAGTACCTATATATATTTAGAGAAAGTGTGATATACACATCGACACATGTGTGTATAACTTGGATGACAGTCTTGAAAGCTGGTATCACAGATAGTCGGTACTCTGGATTGAAGAAGTGTGATGGTGACATGTGTCGCCAATATTGATCAAGTGAAAGACGATTGACAGAGTGGACTTATGTGATTGACTATGCGGACTGGAGTGATAAGAGTATTGTGCATTGTGTCATGGAAGGGGAGATTTCTAAAGTATAATTGAGTGACAGTGCGAAACGAACATTGGAATTATATTGACGTTGGAGGTGATGTTGGAGAAGGGGAGATTATATGTGTTAAACTGATGTGGGGTTGTAAGACAGACAACCGAAGTGTGTAATAGTGGTGATAGTTGGAGGTGAGGAGGTTAAACAATGTTTATAATTAATTTATTTGTGTAATTGTGACTTGGAATGAGTTGTGGTGAAGTACGGTTGGTGTGAATAATTTTGTAAGTCAAGTGATTGGAAGTGATACGTTCTGACTCCTGGATAATAATTCATGTGCTTAAAGTTAGTTAATATTTAATAGAATAGGGAGAGCGTGGAAATCATATATAAAGGAGTGGTTTTGTTTTGTGAGTGATTGATGAGTGTCTGAGAGCAAAGTAAACAGAGAGAGCATGCACCATACAGAGTAAGTCAGACACACACTCACTTCGCAAACACAATAGTTATTACATTTCTTTAGCTGTTTAATAATTCCACATATATAAGTATAATTTAAGAAAACCCGTGCGTTACATCTGGTGACCCTGAAAAACTCTGTGTTAGTTCAAATTAACGTAAGGTTGTATCTATTGTGTTGAATGGTGATTGCTTCCCTTGCCTGTGTCTTTTGTATTGGGTATTTATAAGTGGTCTGAATTTGATTGTCTCCCTTGCATTGTAAATAAATTTATATATTTTGTGTTGTTATTTATCTTAGGATAGTTGTTAAATAATTACACCGTCTCCAGGTTCACGGTGGGGCTCTCTTGTACAGAAATTCTGAGTTGCTCAAGGGCCTAGACTCATTTTTCTTCCTTTGGGGTTCTAAATCTTCTCTTTGCTCGCTTATCTAAATTTTGATTAATTCAGTTCTTATATTATCAGTTACTCTTGTTATACTCGGTAGGGCTATTCTTTTGTGTGGGTGTGTGTGTGGATATGGAGTGAGTTAGTTTTCCACGCTCTTATTTTAAAATAGAATAGTTAGCAAAAGCCTTCATTAGAATTAATTTTTTTAGTAGAATTGTTGTTTTGTTGTAGTTGGTTACTTTTGTTTATATTTAGACCTGATTATATTGTGTTGTAATCACCTTACCCTTGTTTAACTTAAGTTGATTTTATAATTTTATAGAAATTAGTTGTTTTATTTGTGCATATTGGTTAAAAAAAAAAAAATTTTCTTGTTTGTTTTAGTTCCATTTGTGCATCTTTGTTGAAAATTATTTGTGAATGTTTTGAAGTTTGTCTATGTTTTTGCTGTGAGGTTTCTGTTTGTTGACTTAGTTTACTAAAAAGTTCTTCTCTCCCTTTGTTGCAGTGTTTTGGGAATTTAGTATTTATTGTGAGGAAATTTGAAAATTTTATAGAATTATTATAATTAATTGGTATTATTAGTATAGTAAGTTAAAGTTGTTTTTATTTTGAGGTTGGAATATTGAAAGAAAAATAATAATGATTTTGACTTAATTTTTTTTTTTTGCTGATTCGCCACTTATTACTGAATTTGTCTTGGATTTGTGGATTTTGTGTGTTGAAAATATTTATTAATATTTGGTATTGATGATTATTGGAAATAGCTATTAGTTGTGAAGTTGTTATAATAATTATTTTTTTAAAACCTTTTGTCATCTTTAGTGTTGTAAACTGAGTTTGTTAGTAATTTAAGTTGAATACTGAGGGATAAAAACACTTGATACTTGTTTTGAAATTATTAAGTGTTGTTGTATTAGGTGTTGATTTGTGTATTTTGTTTAGTTATATTGAATATAATGTAAATAGAGTGTTCTAGATTGAACGTTTGGGCTGTTTGTTAAAATAAATTTTATTTTTATCATTGTTTCTCGGGTTTTGGGGACTTAGTGCATTAATACTAGTGGTTTGTTGTATATTGTATATATTGTTAGGTATTAGGTTTTCATAGAATTTTTTTTTTTTTGCTTTTTTGGAATTTTTTTTTTGTTGTTGAAAAAATTTTGATCCTAGTCTTCAGTAAACAAAACAAACATGGATAATTATGATGAATTATTTCAAACTTTTCTCAAACAAGCATCTACTTTAGGAGTTTCGGACAAAGAAAAATATGTTAAAGAATGTTTCGAAAGACTTGAAAGAAAACCCGTGCGTTACATCTGGTTTCGGTTTTGAGTGAGTTTCCGAATATTCTCACTGCAAAACCTGGTTCCTTTTCTGATGATGTATTGCTTGATATTCATTTGACATCAGATATTCCGGTGCGTCGTAAGGCATACGAGTTACCTTTTGCTTCTCAACAGGTAGTGGCCCGTGAGATTCGTACAATGTTGAACTTCTGCCAGGATCTCAGAACGTTCTTGCTGATTTGTTGTCACGTTCTGATGTTGATCAATACCTACCCTGAGTTCTATTTTGTAATAGTGAGGTAAAAAGAAACCTCGGTCGGTATCTTTTTTTTTGAAGGAGGGGGTAATGTAGAGAACGGCAGTTGGGTAGAGAGAGGCATAGGCCTAGTGGTATGGAAGGAGTATGAAATAAACTTTATTATGATTGGATGAAATAGTATGATTGATCCAATCAATGACTAGCAGTGAAATGACGTGGTGTTTGAGCGGGAATGTTGTTAGTTTAGGCACTCCTATTCTGTGTTTTGAGGAGGGCAGTGGTGTAATTGTATTACGTAGCAGACACATTGTAGTGGACTTGTTCAACAAGGTTTTCTATCATGGCGGATTAGAAGCATGGTTTGATCGTCCGAACTGCATGTGGTTCTCTCGTATTGCTGCATGAAGCAGGTATTTGTAAAACAATTTTTTGATGTGCCATTGTAATGTTTTGAAGGAAGAATTGTAATATTTTGAACGAAATAAGGATGTGAACGAACTAGTGAGCTGTTTGCTGGTTTGTACTGGTTGAAGATTTGTCAATGAGAAAAGGTATGTGCGATGGTGGTTGTTGATAGAGAGAAATATTATTATTGTTTATTGTGAATTTTGAACGAAGGTGTATGGATAGTATATTGTGACGGAAGTGGAGAAATATTGGAAAATGGTGAGCAGAAGGAGAAATTACTATTCACAAGGTAACAGAAGAAAGAGGAGGAGAGGAATGATATTTAGTTTAAATAAGTAGTCTCAGACAATGTTGTTATTGTATGTTCAGCCGCTGAGCTGGGGCTGTCACGGAAGACAACCCAGATGTTGATGTTGATGCTAATGACGATGATGGAGTGATGGCTGTTGCTGATGCACTGTATACCGACGTATGGTATGGTGACATCTTGTATGCTGATAATGGATGCTGATGCATGAGGTCGACTGGAAGACAGCGACTACAACTTGTTAATTTTCAGCCAAATCATCGTGGTGTGAGTACCTATATATATTTAGAGAAAGTGTGATATACACATCGACACATGTGTGTATAACTTGGATGACAGTCTTGAAAGCTGGTATCACAGATAGTCGGTACTCTGGATTGAAGAAGTGTGATGGTGACATGTGTCGCCAATATTGATCAAGTGAAAGACGATTGACAGAGTGGACTTATGTGATTGACTATGCGGACTGGAGTGATAAGAGTATTGTGCATTGTGTCATGGAAGGGGAGATTTCTAAAGTATAATTGAGTATACACAATAGTTATTACATTTCTTTAGCTGTTTAATAATTCCACATATATAAGTATAATTTAAGAAAACCCGTGCATTACAATGGGGAAATGTCGTTGCTGTTGTTGTTATAAAAGTGGGTCAAAGGCGACGATGGGGAATATAGAGAGGGAGAGAGAGAGTAAGGGTGTATGTATGGAGAGAGCGATAGAATGTATTATACTAAACAAAGATGAAGCGATGATTATGCAGCAAGCATGTTTACAGTATAGTATGGCAAGGTAGTATGGATGAAGGGAGGTAATCGTGATGTGCTATAATTGTTGGGGGTGACGGTGGTGATGAAGGGGGGCGGAATGAATCAGGACTGTGTGATTGAAGTGAGGTCGCAATGATTATGTACATTTATATAAAGGTTTGTGTTTATAGAAGATGCGAATTATTTAGCATCAAAGGTTGATTTATATTATTGAAATGTGTGTATAGTATCTTGTATTATTATCATGGTATTCATAATTATACAGGTCAAGATGGTGGACGGAGGACGGCGTGTTATGTTATATTATATAGTGTTTATTGTTTTGTAGGCATATTGTTAAGACTGTGTATATGCTTACAGGTGTGGGCTATTACTTCTACGTATTACTTCTACCTGTTTATTTCTGCGCATAATTTCAACGCTGTTACTTCTACCTGTTGCCTGTTATGCTGTACTGATGTTGCTGTTGTTGACGCTGATTGGGTTCTAACCAGCCTGGTGGGGTGCCTTTGCCTCTACGACAGAGTAGTGTTGTGGTGATCTCTGCCACTGCTGCAGGTTTTGCCTATGTATCGAGGCAACACCATTACAGGAGGTTTTCATACCTAATTCATGCACACACAGATTCACACTGCACCACACCTAAAAACATATTCATTTAGTTAGAAGAATCATCCGCTTATTGTGAAAGAGACTGTTTAGCTCTCTGAGCTACTTGACAAGAACATTGAGACATTACTTCTGTGCCACAGCTTCGCCTAGATGATAGTTTATGATTCAACGCCATTGCTTATTATTTGAAGATGTACATTTTGAATTGATTTGTTGATTTTGATTTTTGTTGTACACACTTGTAGAGAAACTGTTGTTGTTTAGTTCTGTTTGGGGTTGTTACAAGGGGAGGTAATTGTTAGTTAGTATTGGGACGGGGGCCTATTTAGGGGTTGGGGGAAGGTTAGTTCCCATTTGTCCTGTGTTTGTATGTTGATTGTAGAATAAAAGAGTGTGATTGTATTCTGGCATTTTGTGTTAGTTTATTTTGTTTGAGTTCTATTCCTTATTCACTCGTTGATGTGCTGAAGTCACAGAACCCGCTCGGGGGACGTGACAGACTGGTTTGACACTGAGCGAAGCCATCAGGGCTGCTGAGGACAGAGAAAGATGGAGTATGCTGGTTAAACGATCATCTGTGGTGCCCCTACGACCTCCGGGTTACGGGACAGGATAGGATAGGATAGTAAAGCTCTATAAGCTCCAGTGAGAAAAGACGCTTGACAAATGTACTTCTTCTTCTTCTTCTTCTTCTTCTTCTTCTTCTTCTTCTTCTTCTTATTATTATTATTATTATTATTATTATTATTATTATTATTATTATATAAACCACAGGTCTACCATGGCGTCATTACATATGACTTCCTATCACAGAGAGCCAGAGCTAAATTTAGAACTAAGCCGCGACTCTGTAATGCCATACAGATGAAAATTATAGTAGGTATTACGCAAAATCACTGACAGATCTGGCACTCAAGCGTTCTTGACTTGCAAAGATTAGGTGACCGATCTTCAACACAGGCATCGTCTTCTCTTTACATTAATTGTGTAAAGAAACACAACAATCATCTCCATCTTCCTATACTCTTGCGAAACATGGACCCTCACAGCAGACCTACAACGAAGAATACAAAGCATGGAGATGAAAAGCTACGGAAGACTTCTGGGCATTTCCAATACCAAGCACATCACCAACGATAAAGTCCTATAGACCTTCACACAAGCCATGGGACAAAACGATGACATGCTCACAGTGGTAAAGAAACGGAAACTTCAACGGTAAGGCTCGTCACCAGAGCATCAGGCCTTGCAAAGACCATATTGCAAGGCACGGTGCAAAGAGGCAGAAGAGGGAGACATAAAAAGAGGTTGGAGGACAACATTCAAAAATGGACTGGCTTGACACTAAGCGCAGCCTTGGGGGGGGAGGTGAGGCGGGTGGGGCAGGGGGTCTGAGGACAGAGAAAGATGGAGTACGCTGGTTAAACGATCATCTGTGGTGTCCCTACGATTTTCGAGTTACGGGATAGGATAGGAAAGGATAGGAATACAATAACAAAGACGTTATGAAAGTTTTCTCAATCGGCAATGCACAAGTATGATGCGTAAAACTATTAAATATTCAGCATCAGTAGCAAAGTATAATGTGTAACATATTTCTTAAATTAAGTCAATGATTTTAGTGTGTGCCGCAGATATGTTTTGATTGTTTTTATTGTGCTATGCATTGGCTCTGTCATTTGTATTATTGTTATGACTTCATTTTTAAGTGTGAAGTTTTACGTATAATGTGTTACATATTTCTTAAATTAAGTTTTAATTGTGAAGCACAGTGAGCCTGGTCATTGTTCAGGAAACCGCGCTATATAAATTTACGTTATTATTATTATTATTATTATTATTATTATTATTATTATTATTATTATTATTATTATTATTATTATTATTATAAGAATGAATATAACACGAAATATTGGCTCCCAACGGCTATAAATGCGTTGTTGAAATAACAACAAAATGTCACATAAATTTTTGTTTACAAAGCAGTTTTAATAAAATAGGGAACACTGAACTTTGAACAGCAGTTAAATATATATATATATAAATTGCTTAGCCGGAAGTCCTTCTTCGCCACTACTATAAAGTTTGTCTCCTATGGACGCTGATCTGGGCACGTGCTGAGAGCTGCTGATCGGCCTGCTGTGTGCTCAAAACCATCCAAATCGTTATAGCCGACATTCCCTTACCGAACGTTTAACCGTTTCTGAGATAAATAAATAAACAAAATGTCCACAAACTGCAATAGCCTCATTCCGCGCGCTTCCATTAAAAATCAAATTGAGGTTTCAGCATGTTTTCCCATATAGAACAAAAAATTCATGGTTTTTCTACGAAGCCTTCGTAGCTTAGTGGTTTAATCTTTCGGCTACGGTTTCGGGCGACCCAAGATCGATACTCACGCGGGCCATATTTTTTTTTTAAGTTTTTTTTTTTTTACACTACAATATGGATATTTTTTTTTAAATTTAGACTTTTTACATTTAATTTATTATTATTATTATTATTATTATTATTATTATTATTATTATTATTATTATTATTATTATTATTATTATTATTATTATTATTATTATTGTTGTTGTTATTATTGTTATTATTAATAAACTATAAACTGATTTAAAAAAATTAATAAACTAATAATAATAATAATAATAATACATTATTATTATTATTATTATTATTATTATTATTATTATTATTATTATTATTATTATTATTATTATTATTATTATTATCATTATTATTATATCAAATTTTCTTTTAAAACCTTATTGTTTTTTTATGATTTCTATTTGTATTATTCTATATTCAATATTAGTAGTAGTAGTAGTAGTAGTAGTAGTAGTAGTAGTAGTAGTAGTAGTAGTAGTAGTAGGCCTGCTGTGTGCTCAAAACCAGCGAAATCGTTTTAGCCGACATTTCCTTACCGATCGTTTAACCGTTTCTGAGTGTAACGAACGCGTTTTGCACGCAGTTATATAGAAAGACGTTATGACGTCACTGTGTGTTCCGGTAGAAATTATAATTTAGTTTCTGAGCTGTTGTTAGATCAGAGACTATACATCAGCCTAAGCGAGAGGACGTTTTTTGTGGGTGCTCTGGAAAGACCTGTTTCTTTAGGACTTTAGCTGTATAAGAATACAGGTATTTATTTATTATTATTATTATTAGTGGTATCTATAATGAACTGCTAAGCTATCCTTACGAAAAAGGAAGAGTATTGCTTTTTATGAATTAGTACGTTTAGGGTACAGAAGAACCCATGTTTGAAAACAAAGTTCGATAACTCATGTCAATATTTATTTGATCATGTGTATACATGTATGTGTGACTCAGTTTGTAATTATGATGCCATTTTTATATTCATTCATATGTGGATATGGGGCTGAAATAGGAACGTATTTCAGTTGTGTAATTTGTATATCTATTGATGAATGAATAGGTATAAATATGTTATAAAATGGAGTTGAGCTGTGTTTGTAATAATTGGCTCATAGTCCATTGTGTGTAGCCTATGCAATGTGTGTAAAGTGGCTATACTAGGTATTGTCACAGGAATGGTGACAGTAGTGATTGTAGTGTGGTGGTGGCGTGTAGAGACGTTCTACAAAGGGAAATGATCCTTGCTCAATGTGAGCTATAAAGACATACAGTCTCTTTAAGGATAAGAGCGAAAATTTACGATTGTGTACATGTTGTATACAGCGGGGCGGTTACGGAGCAAAGAACCCCTGATGTGCGGCGGATGGATCTGGTCCCCATGACATCACTGGCTTGACCGGATGTGGACACCATCTTTGCCTTGCCTCTCCTTCGGATACCATCACTGGTGCAGAATTGCAACAACGGTGCCGAAGTAAACTTCCGGACCTACGCCACGAAGACATCTGCAGCGTCTTCAGTGTGTGGCTGTGACCCCAGCGTCGGCTGTGAATACCGCGCCGGGAGTGTTTGATCCGTGAAGTAGGTCAGTAAACTGAAACTGTGCATTCTGGAATTTACAAGTCATCGAAGTGAAAATAATTGTGTCGATGCTAATGCAAAAGAGTAAAGTCGAGTGACGTCCTCAGTAAGGGACAACGACTTCTGCTAGTATTGAACTTACTGAGTAACCTGTGTGCACCTACCAAATGGACTGGGTGATCTTACTAAGTTAACTGTGTGCACTTAACAGAAACTGCGTGAACTTACCGAGTAATCTGCGTGCACTCACCCAAGTACCTGGGTGAGAGAATTACACTAACTGTGTGCACTTGACTATCGTATGTGTGAATTTATTTATGCTGGAAATAATTGTGTGATTTAATGTATCTGTGAATTTAGTGTATGTGAAGATGGTTTAATGTGTATGTTTATAATTGAATGAGAAATAGTATAACAGGAGGGCAAAGAGAAACAATTGTGTAGACTTTGTCCTTGTCTGAAAGCATATGTGTGGTGAAGGATGAGATGTTAGTAAAGTAAACAGAGATAGAACACACTCCTTTATACTGAGCGTCAGACAGCCACACCCACACACTCATTCAATATACCATAAGTAGTTATACATATATTTATTTAGATTATAATACACAAAAAACCCTCCGTTACATTTGGTGACCCTAGACTCTCTCTGTGTTAGCATTAAGTCATACATATTTATATTTATTGAGGGCACCACTAGTTATTATATTTATATACAGTTAGACTAGTGGGCTTATTTCCCTTGAAATTCTTGATTATATTGTGTATGACTGTGATGTTTTGTTTTGTGTGACAATGCCGTCTCCGGCGTAACGGCTGTGCCTGTGTATAGTTTCTTGGCACTAAGGGTTTAATACTTTTTCTGTCTGTGGGTTGCTATTTTCTTCTTCAGCTCTGTTCTTCTATTAGTGGGATTGTTTGTTTTTTGTTAGTTCTTTGCTGTGTAGGGTTCTGTCCTTTCATGCGTGTGTTTGGGTGTATGTTCTCTTTGCCCTTATTTTAAGTAGGTTATAGTGTTAGAATTTCAGGCCCATTTAATTTGATTTATTTTATTTATTCATTGTGTTGTTGATTTGCATTGAGTTTGATATTACATTATTCTGTGTTTATGTATGTAGTTATATTGGGTTGTCCTTGTTAAATTGTTTCCCTTGATTTAGCTTGGTTGTTGTTAAATTGTTTCCCTTGATTTAGCTTGGTTGTTGTTAAATTGTTTCCCTTGATTTAGTTGTTGATACATTGTTTCCTTTGGTTCATGTTGGATTGTTAGTACTGATAGTTTGTGTTTTGTGATTTTGTTTTGGTTTAGTATTTAATTGGATATACAATAATATAGTAGTTAGTGTGACACTTATTGATTTTTATTATTTATAAAATTAATCTTGATAAGACTTTGTTATTTTGTTAAGTTTATTTTCCTTTGGCCGTTTACTTGGTATTATAGTATTATTTAGTTCTAGTGCTTACTGTGTTGAGAGTTAATTGTTTTTTTTCTCATTTCATAATTCTTTATTTAATAACTTTGTTTAAATAATATTTCCTTTGTGGGCATTGTATATATTTTTCATTAGGATAGTTTTTTACACTGTTTATATAATTATTCTCTTGGGGAAAGGGAGGTAACCATTTTGATTGTGAGTGTTGAACGTTGGTATATTTTATTTGACTTAGAAATTTATTTAATTTTTTTTTTAATTCCTATTGACATTAATATAGACTTTAAATACTTGTGAATAGATTCATTACTGGGATTATGCATAATAATATTATCATACTTTAAAACTAAAAGACTGTTTGAACAAATATTTGGATACAAACTTAACTTAGTAATTTAATCTTTCACTGTATAGTCATTGTGCTTATTATGAACTTCAGTTGAAGTTCTTCAACATATGTTGTGAATATATTGACTTGGTGTATTCCATTTGATATTTAAAAAGATTTTTTGTCATTGCTTCACAACTTGTAAAACATATTTGGATAATATAATATATAATTTGCTTTGTTTACATTAAGACTTGACTGCTTTCATTATAACTTGAATTGTGCATTGTATTGAAAAGCTGCTTTTGAAAAAACCTTAATTGTTTTCATAAGATTCATTGAGCAATTTATAGTTGTTTGATTGATTGCATTTGACCATTTCATTGTTGATACTTTGATATTTTATTGATTTACTGGTTGAACACTTTGATACTTTTATAGTAAATTTTTTTTGTTGATTGTTGATCTACATTGTACTTAGCCATGTCTGATGATTATGATCAGTTGTTCCAATCTTTTATTGCTCAAGCTACAACTTTGGGTATTCCTGATAAAGAACGTGGGAAATATGTACAGGATTGTTTTGATCGTCTTGAGAGACAAAGATTAAGAGATGAAAAGAAATTAGAAGAAGAAACAAAGCAGAAAGCATTGGATGTTGAATTAGAAAAAGAAAAGGTTGAATTGGCTAAAAAACAGGCAGAAGTTGAACTAGCAACTAAACAAGCAGATGTTGAGTTAGAAAAAGAGAGAGAGAAAACTAAACAAAAGGAATTTGAGTTCCGTTCTGAACATAGACCTGAGGAACAAGATGTTGGTAATGGAAACAGAGGTAGAGATAGTAATTCTTTTGGTGCTAGACCTGTTTATCCCAAGTTGCCTCTTTTCAAAGAAAGACAAGATGACATAGATTCATACCTTTTTCGTTTTGAGACTCATGCTACAGCCCTTGGCTGGGATAGAAGCAAATGGGTTACATTTCTTTCAGTTTGTTAGAAGGTAATGCACTGAACTTATACCACCGTCTTGCTGCAAATGGTGAGGTTGATTACCCAACTTTGAAAGACAATTTGCTTAAGAAGTTCCAGTGTACTGCTGAAGGTTTTCGCAAGAAATTCCGTGAAGTCCGACCAGACTCAAACGAACCTTTCCAAACATTTGGTATTGAACTGAACAGATTGTTTGATAGGTGGATAGCTTTGTCCGGTGTTCCTAGAAACATGCAAGGAATAATGAATCTTGTGTTAGGTGAACAGTTTCTAGAATGTGTGTCACAAGATCTCGCTACTTTCATTCGCGAGCGTGGACTTGTCACATTGGATGATATGGTTAAAACTGCTGAAAGTTATCGTCTTGCTCGTCCCGGAAAGAACTTAGCACGCAAATCGGCTGCTACAATTTTCGGTTCAGTAGGATCAGTTGATGTAGCTGAGGAATCGCAAGCTGCTGCTGGCTCGGCAGATTCTCGCGGTGGTTACTCCAACTATCGAGGTCGTGGCTATTGGAGAAATCGTGGTGGTTTTCAAAAGAAAGACCCAACATACACAGATTCGAACCAAAAGGTCGAAGGTCGTTTTGATCAAACTCGGGGATCTTATAGACGTGGACGTGGAGGTGGTTCATTTTACAACAACTTTGATAATTGCCCTCTTTGTGATGGTAAAGGTCATGGTCCTAGACAATGTCCCCTTCGAAATAGTCAAAACCCTTGCCCTGTTTGCAACATTGGTGGTCATACTAGAAAAGCTTGTCCCTTTGTTGTAATGAAAGCCACAGCTTCAGATGATAAGACAAATAAATCAAGCTCAGGTTGTGCAGTTGTCCCTGTAGACTCTGAAGTTGTTTGTTCTGTTTTTGATCAGACACCTGGTCACTTGCATTTAGAAGTTGGTTCTGTAAACTCTATTGCTTGCTCAGTTCTGCGAGACACAGGTGCTACCATATGTGGTGTTCGAAAACGTTTGGTTTCTGATGAGCAGTATGTACCAGGTACTGTTCGTTGTAAAACTTTTGGTGGAGAGATCAACATTTATCAGCAGGCTAAAGTTGTTGTTTCTTGTCCATATTTTGTTGGAGAGTTGGTTTGTTGTGTTCTTGAGGATCCAGTTGCTGACTTGATTGTAGGAAATATTCCAGGTTTGATTGTTCAGCAGACCCAAGATACCCAAGTTGCTGCTGCTGCTGATGATGTCCCTGTTGCTGCTGTCACTACTCGTGCTCAGGCTAGGAAGCAAGATCTCCCGCACAAACCTCTTGTCACTGTGTGCGATGACTTGAAGGTTACTCGTGTTGAACTTATTCAGTTGCAGAAAGATGATGCTACTTTGCAAGGTTGTTTTAAGTTAGCTGACTCAGGTGAAGAAAAGGTTGTTGGTTCTGCTACTTATACTTTCTATTTTAAAGATGATATTTTGTACAGAATGTATCAGAAATCCAAGGATATTTTGCATCAGGTTGTCGTTCCTGAAAAACTTCGCACTTCAGTCATGATTGCTGCGCATGATCAACTTTTGGCAGGTCATTGTGGAGTTCGTAGAACTTTGACTAGGATTCTGTCCCAATTCTTTTGGCCTGGTGTTTCTGCTGATGTGAGTGCTTATGTTCACACTTGTGACATTTGCCAGAAAACAATTTCAAAAGGAAAAGTTCCCCCTGTTCCTTTGGCGACTATGCCTCTTATCTCGACTCCATTCGAGAGGGTTGCTATTGATCTAGTTGGGCCTTTGTCTCCTCCATCTGTGGAAGGTCACAGATATATTCTGACTTTGATTGACTTGGCTACTAGGTTTCCCGAAGCTGTTCCTATGAAAGACATTTCTTCTGTTGCTGTTGCTGAAGCTTTGATGGGTATTTTTTCAAGGTTAGGTTTTCCCAAGGAAATTCTTTCAGATCAAGGTTCTCAGTTCAACTCAGATTTGATGAAACAGTTTCATGCTTTGTGTGGTACTCAAGCCATACGTACTTCGCCCTACCATCCTCAAGCAAATGGTACTGTTGAACGGTTTCATGGCACTTTGAAATCTATGCTTCGAAAGGTTGTTCATTCTCAACCTAAAGCTTGGCATCGCTATCTTCCTGCATTGCTCTTCGCATGTAGAGAATTGCCGTCAGAAAGTACAGGTTTCAGTCCTTTCGAACTGATGTTCGGTCGCAAACCGAGAGGTCCCATTTCTCTCATTGCTGATTTCTGGACCGAAGATCACAACTCTAGTGATACATCAGCGAAGCCATTGTACACTTACCTCTTTGACCTGAAGAATATTATTTCTGAAGTTTGTGAAATTGCTTCCCAAAACTCTGCAGATTCGTCTGTCAAGAACAAAAGGTACTTTGATCGTCGTGCAAAAGCACGAACTTTTTCTGTTCATGATGAGGTACTTGTTCTTCTCCCCACTGACTCTAACAAACTTCTTATGACATGGTCAGGTCCTTATTTTGTACAGGAATGTCTTCATCCAGATTATAGAATTCTTGTGAAAGGCAAGTCGAAGATTTTCCATGCAAACATGCTCAAACGATATCTTCGTCGTGTTGATGCTGCTGTTGGTGTTGTTGAGGATACTACACAGTTGTCGACAGGTGTTTTAGTTGACTGGTCTTCCATTTCTACTTTTTTGCTTCCAGATGTCGAGGATGTTGGACCTCAGTGTGATGTTCCTCATGCTGACGTTTCAGATTGGCATACTGTCCCATCAGTGGCTATTGGTGTTGTCCAAGATGATGATGATGTTGGTGGTCTTCCCACTATTCCTCTCATGTTGTCATCTGTCAATGACGAGGACATTTCAAAGATCGATTTCAACAATGATCTCTCTGATTCTGATGGTCAGTCCCTGTATTCAGTGTTTGCAGATTTTCCTACGGTGTTGACATCGAGACCCGGTGCATTCAATGGAAATCTATTCCTTGACGTCAAACTTACGACTGATGTTCCAGTTCGTCGACGGGCTTATGATTTACCTTTCTCTTCCAAGCAGGTAGTCGTAAGAGAAATTCAAGCCATGCTTGATCTGGGTGTGATCGAGAAGTCAAAGTCTGCATATTCATCACCTGTTGTCTTGGTTCAAAAGAAAGATGGCGCTTGTAGATTTTGCATTGACTACAGAGCCCTCAACAAAATTACAGTTTTTGATGCGGAGCCTATTCCAGATGTGGACGAGTTGTTCACAAGGCTTGCGAACAGTACGTTTTTCACACGTATTGATCTTTCTAAGGGCTACTGGCAGATTATTGTCAGCCCGGTGGATCGTCACAAGACGGCGTTCGCAACGCACATTGGTCTCTACCAATGGATCAGAATGCCTTTTGGTTTGGTTTCTGCTCCTGCAGTGTTTGCCCGGATGATGAGGATGCTCGAACTTGATGAGGCCAATTCCATGAACTTCTTTGACGATGTTTTGGTTCATAGTGCTACTTTCCAAGATCATTTGGTGCATGTTAGAGGAGTTTTGAACAAGCTGCTTCACTACAATTTGACGGCGAGACCGGCTAAGATCGCGTCTGGCTACAAAAGTCTGGAGTTTCTTGGACATGTGGTGGGAGAGGGGATGCTGCGTCCAGAAAAGAAAAAGATAGAAAAGATTTTGGCCATCCCTACTCCGACTACCAGAAAGCAGGTCCGTTCCCTGTTAGGGCTGTTGAGTTTTTTTAGAAGATATGTCCCTGCTTTCGCAACGATCACGGCTCCCATTACCGATCTCACAAAGGAGACGAAAGCGCGCACAATTGCGTGGACTCCTGCTTGTGAGGAAGCGTTGGTTAAGATCAGACACATTTTTTCTTCTGCGCCTGTTCTTCAGTTACCTAGGCTGGACCAACCTTTCATTTTGCGCACGGATGCTAGTTCTACTGGCCTGGGTGCTGTGCTGCTTCAGGAGTTGGAGGAAACTCTTCACCCCGTGTCATTTGCGAGCAGAAAGTTGCTCGACAGAGAAACCCGATATAGCACGATAGAAAGGGAATGTTTGGCTATTGTTTGGGCTATTTCGAAATTTTCAAAATTTCTCTGGGGGGTTGACTTCGTCCTTCAGACTGATCACAGACCGCTGACGTACTTGCATACAAGTCGCTTTAAGAATTCTCGCATCATGCGTTGGTCTTTGTCCTTACAAGAGTTCAGATTCACTCTTGAACCACTTCCAGGTACACAGAATGTGTTCGCGGATCTGTTGTCACGCGCTGATCGTGATCAATCGGTTCCATAGATCAAGGTTTCGTGGTCGTTGCTGTGTTTTGACACTATCCTCAGAACTTGTAAAAAATAACCTCGGTCGGTTCTTTTTTTCTTTGGGAGGGGGGTAGTGTAACGAACGCGTTTTGCACGCAGTTATATAGAAAGACGTTATGACGTCACTGTGTGTTCCGGTAGAAATTATAATTTAGTTTCTGAGCTGTTGTTAGATCAGAGACTATACATCAGCCTAAGCGAGAGGACGTTTTTTGTGGGTGCTCTGGAAAGACCTGTTTCTTTAGGACTTTAGCTGTATAAGAATACAGGTATTTATTTATTATTATTATTATTAGTGGTATCTATAATGAACTGCTAAGCTATCCTTACGAAAAAGGAAGAGTATTGCTTTTTATGAATTAGTACGTTTAGGGTACAGAAGAACCCATGTTTGAAAACAAAGTTCGATAACTCATGTCAATATTTATTTGATCATGTGTATACATGTATGTGTGACTCAGTTTGTAATTATGATGCCATTTTTATATTCATTCATATGTGGATATGGGGCTGAAATAGGAACGTATTTCAGTTGTGTAATTTGTATATCTATTGATGAATGAATAGGTATAAATATGTTATAAAATGGAGTTGAGCTGTGTTTGTAATAATTGGCTCATAGTCCATTGTGTGTAGCCTATGCAATGTGTGTAAAGTGGCTATACTAGGTATTGTCACAGGAATGGTGACAGTAGTGATTGTAGTGTGGTGGTGGCGTGTAGAGACGTTCTACAAAGGGAAATGATCCTTGCTCAATGTGAGCTATAAAGACATACAGTCTCTTTAAGGATAAGAGCGAAAATTTACGATTGTGTACATGTTGTATACAGCGGGGCGGTTACGGAGCAAAGAACCCCTGATGTGCGGCGGATGGATCTGGTCCCCATGACATCACTGGCTTGACCGGATGTGGACACCATCTTTGCCTTGCCTCTCCTTCGGATACCATCACTGGTGCAGAATTGCAACAACGGTGCCGAAGTAAACTTCCGGACCTACGCCACGAAGACATCTGCAGCGTCTTCAGTGTGTGGCTGTGACCCCAGCGTCGGCTGTGAATACCGCGCCGGGAGTGTTTGATCCGTGAAGTAGGTCAGTAAACTGAAACTGTGCATTCTGGAATTTACAAGTCATCGAAGTGAAAATAATTGTGTCGATGCTAATGCAAAAGAGTAAAGTCGAGTGACGTCCTCAGTAAGGGACAACGACTTCTGCTAGTATTGAACTTACTGAGTAACCTGTGTGCACCTACCAAATGGACTGGGTGATCTTACTAAGTTAACTGTGTGCACTTAACAGAAACTGCGTGAACTTACCGAGTAATCTGCGTGCACTCACCCAAGTACCTGGGTGAGAGAATTACACTAACTGTGTGCACTTGACTATCGTATGTGTGAATTTATTTATGCTGGAAATAATTGTGTGATTTAATGTATCTGTGAATTTAGTGTATGTGAAGATGGTTTAATGTGTATGTTTATAATTGAATGAGAAATAGTATAACAGGAGGGCAAAGAGAAACAATTGTGTAGACTTTGTCCTTGTCTGAAAGCATATGTGTGGTGAAGGATGAGATGTTAGTAAAGTAAACAGAGATAGAACACACTCCTTTATACTGAGCGTCAGACAGCCACACCCACACACTCATTCAATATACCATAAGTAGTTATACATATATTTATTTAGATTATAATACACAAATAAATAAATAAACAAAATGTCCACAAACTGTAATAGCCTCATTCCGCGCGCTTCCATTAAAATGGTATGGGGAGAGGTATCAAGTGGGTTCGGGGAGGTATCAAGGGAGTATGATGAGGCATCATGGGGGGGGGGGGACGGGGAGATATCAGGGGGGGGGTATGGTGAGGTATCAAGGGGGATATGGGGAGGTATCATCGTCCAAATGAAACTCGCAGACAAAAGTTCTCTCTTTCTACATTTTAAACAGCATCATGTGTACCCTGGCTTGCCAGGGTACAAAAACCACTAGTATAATATAAACACCACGTTCATTGATTTGGGAAGGCGAGATAACAAAGCAAATGGTCATAAACGTTACACTTATGTCGGATAGCGCAGTGGTTGGAGCACTCGCTACTGTGTCGCAAGTTAAGCACCGTCCAGTGCGGTTAGCACTTGGATGGGTGACCGCCAATCGTGAAGCGACAAATAACAACGCCCCCAGTTGACTCAACTGTGACTGAGTACCTACTCTCTTAAGGGTGGGGAAAGGTAAAACAGCGAGGGAGAGAGATGGGCATCACCCTCATTACGCTGGCCCAAGATAAGTGTGATCTCCAACATCACGCTCCCCTACGGCCACAAGGCTATGGGACCACCTTTACCTTTTACCTACCTATGCCATATTATTTGAATACAGAGTAATTTGACTGTGGAGATACAACTACTAGTTGTAAAAAAAAGAAAGTAAACACAGTATCTCACTCCCCTTCTATACAGACTTTACTCGCTGCCGTATCATGTACAAAGTCGCTTGTCTACGTTTCAAGGTCTCCTCAGGAAATGTCCCTCAGTACCTTTCTGAACTTCTGCACATTTACACTCAATCACGAACACTCAGATCGTGCGCTGACACCAGGCTATCAAAAATTGAGCGTTTTAACAAGAAGCAACATGGAGCAAGAACCTTCTCTTGTGCTGCACCACTACTCTGGAACTCTCTTCCTTTCTCTGTCAGACACTGCACCTCTTTCAGCTCTTTCAAACAACAGCTGAAAACTGTCTTTTTCACACAATACTACACCAACCCTGCCTAATGTATTTTCCATTCCACTTCTGCACGTACTCTTGCCACACAAAGTTGTTCTGATGGTTGAAAGTGTTTGTTGGGTATGTATATGTTGTAAATAGTATGTATGAATATGGTATGAATAGTACATGTGGTGATTTTGTCCGTATAGTTAATTGTGTAATGTATATTTTAATTGTTCAATTATGTATGTTCTTTGTAGAGGGCTTAGAGCCATAGGTTAGGCACTTACACATGTCCTGCTATTGTTAATACAATGAATAATTGAAATTTACTTTCGGGCAGGCAAAATTCGACTGGCGTCACTGGGAATATAACAGCCGCTTAGTTCCCCATATGTAGACGGGAAAGAAAACTAAACCGAATATTTCTCTCCATGTCGTTCAAAGGTGCAGACTGACTGTGGAAAAATAGGTCCAATGCGGGTCTGTGTATGATAACTGCTGATGTTGATTAGGTTGTTGAAAACCGAGGACATTGGCTTGCGCTGGCCTTGAGCTTTTGTCATCTGATTTTCGTCAGTGGCAGATGTCTGTGGTTACAAAGACTGGATCACATAGGTTTGGTAGCGTTGATGATTCCAGTTAACACAACAAAGTAAAGGGGACGGGTGGTTTGGGTCTGGATAGGATCACGCCAAAAGTTACTGGTAGACTGTGATTGAAAGTTTGCTGTGGACATAGTAACTGCCCCATTAGGCTGGTTGGGTTTGAAGTTCGCTTCATGCTGATGAAGATGACTGCGAATCTTGGTCTATATCTTGCCCGAGTAAGTGTAGAAGACCACATCGTTTTCGACAAGATTTACGCAAGTAAACTGTTCATACACCTTTCCCATGCAATATGTTCGATTCATCAATGCAAGTATTGATGCGTGCATGGTTTTTAAATAGTGAGTGGATAGTGGACTCTTGCCTTTTGTAAGCATCGTCGAGAGAAGTGTAGCCTGCTGATAGATAATCATTAACCTTGGGTCACGGGGGTTAGTCGTTGTCAACCTTTTGGAGTGAGGGTTGGGAAGAGAGGAGGAATAACACGGATGTCTACGAATTGAGTGTGCATACACGACTTGCACCAATCAAGTACATTACATTACATGATCTGATGATTTCTTTAGGTCCAGCGGACTCTTCCGAGCCAAATCAGGACCAGACAACCCCTGATCCGCATAAAAGATGTGCTGAAACAACCCTAGTGGTAAAACTGAAGGCCCTCCACCAGCCAGTCACATTACAATAAAGACATCCCACGCAGGGGCTATACTCCAATTTATCGAACCCCCGTTTACAAAAACAAAACAGAATACAAACATCATTATAAATTATCAACAAAACACACACATATAAAATGCCTACATAGCTAAATAAAAACATCATAGGAAGCCTCAGTGACCACCTGGCAGAAAGCGTCCAATATTCCCAAGCTGATCCAACAAACTTCACACACAAATAAGGAGTTTTGTCCCGGAAGAGTTTTCAACAAAAAGGTAGGTGACTGGTCTAGCGAAGAAGAAGATAGTATAGCAGATTGATAGAACAGAGCAGGTATGAGAAAGAACAAATGAGAAAGACAGCGACAGTGGGAATTTAAAGCACTAAATTTCCAGAAAGTGGGGATACTATTTATACTGAAACCCCCGGCACCCCAACGGGGGTGCACCAATCAATAGGCTTTATAATTATGTGAAAGTTCTTCTGATTTTATCAATAGTTAAGAGCCTTGTCAAAGTAACATAGAGAGGTAATCATATACAGTGTTTTCAATTTTATTGTATTTTCTTTTTTTTTATTCATTTATTATTTCTTAAAATGAAAATGCGTTAAATTTGCATTAATTCACACTTTAACAGAATTCCATTCAATTCAGATACTGGAAGCTTTCAACTCGCTGCTTTGAAAATGATACACTGGGTGAGAACATATCCTGGATTGAAGAACAAAATTCATGTTATTTTTTCTCCACCAATATTTCTCCGTTCCCCACTTAAAAGTGAAGAAGGGGCAATATAAATTTCCGGAGTCTGAAGTTCCATTTTCGACCTCATCCATCATCATTGTGTGGGCTTCAAAAGCTTTTTTTTAATGTTCTTAAAGCAGTAGTTCTAAATGTTGGCTTTAGTTTTCTTTTGTTGTAGCTTAAACATTTTTTTTTTGATAAAAACATATATTTTATCTAACAACGAGAAGTCTCTTACAAGCTGTATACACAGTCTATCCAGTTTATGTACAGTAACAAGGTTGCACCACGTTCAGATTTGGCATGTGCGGCTCTCTGAGCTTGCACACCGGTTATATAAAGACCAGTTTCACGTAACTGAAACAACAATCGTCCCCTATACGCTTATGTATCCGGGGACGTTAATCTATTTAACTAAACTAAACTGAAACAATTTGAATCTAAACGTCTTGTCTAAGCGTTCTAAAAGTAGTAGAGCTTTTAAATATAGTCTTGATTCTTCTCTCGATTTCTCACCTTCCAACCACAGCTCAGCTTGAAAACAAACAAAAAAAAGCTGGCATGCAATACATTGTTCTCACCAGCTCAAAGAGCTGCACAAGGCATTGGGCGAATCAGGATCTAAGTTCAACTTGCAGCATGGTGTACACTGTCAAACGCCCCTGACAACTGCATGAGCTACCATGATCGACATAAATGTAAGCCTATTACCTGGCCATTTTGACAGAATGACTAGGTTCTTTAACGTACCCCTGATGCGACATGGAGAGGGGAACTAAGGGGCTAGGAGGGGGAGGAGAAAAATGAACCTTCCATTTGTGTATGATATTCTTATTGCTATGATTATTGGGATCTTCAGCCAGGGTTTGTGGAGCATTACATGGTTGTTGTCATGTGTCATTGCAAACCAAAAGCAAAGCGGGTGAAGTCGACGTGATGACAGGGCAATGATGAAAGCATGAAGAGAAATGGTCAAACGCTGTTGCGGGCGCCACAAAACAGCATCAATCACAATCGAGCCCGTGCCATCAGGCCCCTGTGTGAAAGTGTCTCCAGCGACCGGGCCCCGCGACATGGTGCAAACGAACGGGTGAAGCGTGAAATTGTCATATTCGATCACAGCCGCCTATCACAGGACTGGATCTGTTTTAACACCATGGCCAGCAGGGCAGATTATGATGGCCCATAATTGTCCAAACGGGTCTCCTGGGGTCCGGGGGCAGGCGCGTGTGCATTGAGAGCGGAAGTTGCGCCAAGCAGTGAAAACAGTTGTCACCAGAGATATGAGGAGTTATGGCCCTTTGATCTGCCCTACTCTCCACCCGGCGCTGTTATTCTTTTCTTTCGTTGTTGCGTTTCTGTTCTTTTATTCTTTCCTTCCCTTTCCTATTCTTTCTTTCTTTCTTTCAGCCCGTCAAAATATTGCCATATCTCTTTACTACGCGTAAACCAAAGATGTTGGAAGGTGTGGAAAACACTTCAATATTCTTAAGCTCCACGCTCCTATCCCTAACCACACCTGCACAGAAAACCCTTCCAAGTGTCCACATTTGAAATAACAAAATCAATGCATCACTTAAAAATAAAACTTTCAATAAAAACACAACGCTCTACATCCATTCGACATGATGTGAATTTATGCTCTCCCTCCCTCCCTTCTTCCCTCCCTCCCTCTCTCTCTCTCTCTTTCTCTCTCTCTCTCTCTCCACGTTTAAAGTGCGTCTGACATCGAGATGAAAATTGCGCAAATCTAATTCACGCTAAGAGATGACTATTTGCTTACATAGTCATACATTTTGTGGGGATGTGTCTAATAGTTGAGACATTTTAATTTAAACGTCTTGTCCGACCGCTCAAACTGTTGTCTGGTATAGCAGTCAGTGGACTCTCTACATTAAAGGGACCCACTTTCACCACGCCCCTTCGACAGATCCTTTAACATTCACAGTGAGTTTTGCCCCACTGAAAATAAAAAAGCTTGCAACAAAAAATAACTCTTTTTAAAGTATATTTTTTTAAACTAAATATATTCCGTAGTTTGTGTGCCTATTAATAGCAACAGCCAATATCTAGCCGGCTAACATTCTGGAGCTAAAAATAGCAGCTACCAAAGCCAGTAAGAGATAGAACCCGTTAAAACAATTGCTCGTAAGGTTTTTCGTGCTAAGGTTTGATATCATAGACCCTACTTAACCCCAGACACCAAAGAGGCACACTCAAGCCCGGCTGTTCACTCCCAAATAGGCTCCAAAGGTTCCGTACCTGTACCGTTAAAAACAAGGGATATAACTCTCTGCCCAAACCGAAATTAAAAATTCAAACTTAAGCGGGTAGTTCGAGCAACGAAAGCCCACTTTATCATTGTTTAATGTAAAAACAATGCGAATGTTAGGTTAAACCCGTTTTTGTAAAAAGTAAACAAAACCTTCCAATTGGATCCTTTTAAAATACAGGCACTGGCTAACCACAAACAAACGCAGCGGTGCGTGGCCAAATCGTTCCTTCCTGTGGACTATCCTATCCTATCCTGTCCCATAACCCGAAGGTCGTAGGGGCACCACAGATGATCGCTTAACCAGCATACTCCATCTTTCTCTGTCCTCAGCAGCCCTCATGGCTTCGCTCAGTGTCAAACCAGTCCATTCTCGAATGTTGTCCTCCCACCTCTTTTTCGGTCTCCCCCTTCTTCTACCTCCTTGCACTGTGCCTTGCAGAATGGTCTTTGCAAGGCCTGATGATCTGGTGACGTGGCCATACCATCGGAGTTTCCGTTTCTTCACCACTGTGAGCAGGTCATCGTGTTGTCCAATGGCTTGTGTGATGGCTTTTGTGTGGACTAGCCAAGCGAAACAATGGTGTGCCTGCAGGTTGAAGTGACGCATAATGGATCGCTTTGCTAGACTTGCGCAGTGACGTTGTCTGGGAGCCAAAGGTGCTTTTCATCTGGTTACACGTTCCTTTGAGAGCTTTCACCTCAATAATGTGAATTATTAAACTATCATGTCTAGTGTACAAGTATTTTTAAAACATACATAAAAACACACATGATAGGAAATACTACCAAATACTACAGATATACTACAGAATAACGTAAAAAACGCAAAAAAGTATCAATGGAGAGCATGATAGCACATAATAAATTACATTTTTAAAACTCAGAATTTTGTTGGAAATAACAATAAATCTTCCAAAATCTGGCACTGGATAGAAAATAGCAAGTTGTCAAAGAAACATTTTGCAAAATTCCTCGACTTGGACCCCACCGAGCCACTAGCAGTCCTTCCTGACCTTCGTCCCAATGCTACGAGCAGCCGCAACACCCACCGACTACCGGATGGATGTTGCTACGTCCCCGCAACACTGGTCCGGAGGTCAGGAGGGTGGTACGAGTGTCCGGTTTAGGGAGTAGTGATAGGCTATATCGAAAGCGAGATATTTGGGGAAAGTTCGCCTGGAACAGCCAAACACTCGCCGTCTCTGCCCATTCGGCCTCTGCCCAGGAACAGTAATGAGGACTATAAGTTACAGGTAACACTACGTTTTGTGTACTATATTAGCTCGCTTATAACCCCGCTATTTGTAATCAATATTACTGTGCATTTAAGAAAAAAAAACAAATTATTGTTTCAAACAAAATCATAGACATTCCTAAGAAGTTCAAATAGATCCTGTAAACACTGCACAATTTTGTGTAGAAAATTATTATGTTTGATTTTGTTGCATTCCTTCTGAAATAACTACTATCGATAATAATAGCATACAACCCCCATAAATCCATTTGGTTATAAGGTTTGAAGAGTTATTACCACTACAAAGGAGCAAAGTTGAAACAGACATTCAAACAGTGACCTAATAGGTGTCCAGGAAATAAGAAGGGTGGGTGGGGAGGGGGGGAGTGATCAGTGTTTCCTAGAAGCCAGCAACTATGGTATTATTCTTGGGCGACCAATTCATCATACAACGACATCATAATACTAGAAAAAAAAGTAATGTCACGTTGACTTCTGCATGCCTCTGCGACATAGAATGTTTAGCCATTTCAAAAGTGTTCATTTCCTTGGAGGTTTTATCCTAACAAAGCAAAAAGGAAATTATTATAGGCCATCTGAACCATTTGAAAGCAAAAGAAAATCGGCTCAACCGATTTTTAGATACAGTTAGATACAGTAGAAATGGTGAAGCACAATGACCTTGACCTTTGCAAAAATCCAAATAAGATATGATCTAACATGCTTAGCAGTAGTTTAAGTATCCGCAAAGTTTTTAAAAAAATGCAGCTCAGTTATTTTGAGATAAGGCCAAAAATGTGTTTTGGGGCAAAACAAGTGACGTTGGGAGCGATGGACCCAGCGGACTGACCGAAAACCGAACTGCTACTGAAGGATGGCCCCTGATGAGAAGTATCCTGTATACAAAAACTCAACACAATCGCTCCAACCGTTCTTGAGATATAATGAGCAAAACATGTTTAGCAACAAAATGATGCCAGACAGAAGGTATTGAATGTTTAAAGTCTAATATCACAGTGAATAGACGTTAAATTAAATAAATAAATGTTAAAGCGATAACATTGCCTATCCTATCCTATCCCTATCCTGTCCCGTAACCCGGATGTCGTAGGAGCACCACAGATGATCGTTCAACCAGCATACTCCATCTTTCTCTGTCCTCAGCAGCCATGATGGCTTCGCTCAGTGTCAAACCAGTCCATTCTCGAATGTTGTCCTCCCACCTCTTTTTCGGTCTTTCTCTTCTTCTACCTCTTTGCACTGTGCCTTGCAGAATATTCTTTGCAAGGCCTGATGATCTGGGGACGTGGCCATACCATCGGAGTTTCCGTTTCTTCACCACTGTGAGCAGGTCATCGTGTTGTCCAATGGCTTGTGTGATGGTCTGTCGGACTTCGTCGTTGGTGATGTGTTGGATATAGGAAATACCCAGAAGTCTTCTGTAGCACCTTATCTCCATACTTTGTATTCTTCGTTGGAGATCTGCTGTGAG
>CM072519.1:39892048-39939548 GCA_036898135.1 Oncomelania hupensis | reverse complement strand
AAAAAGGATCTGTGGCGCTAAATAATTATGTTTTGTTAGGTCCACTCTCATCTTCTTTGTCCTGCTTTCTCTTCCTACTCCGATCCACCTCAACTTCTTCCTTCTTTTTAAAATGTAGCACACACTTTGGAAAAAAATGAATAAGCTTACATTTCTCACTACAATTGAAAGTCAACCTAACAACATCGATAACACGTAAAAATTTCGATTCCCTATTAGACTAATTTAATGAATAAGAATAGTCGATATCATTTCCAAATAATGAAACATAAAATAGCTTAAGTTGTTACAGTTTTTAAAAAAAATCATCTAAAATAAAATTAAGTAAGCTTATTAATAACATAACTAAAACAAAGCAATTTGATAAAATAAACAACAATACTATAAAAAATACAATACTATAAAATAAAATAATATAAAACACCAACAACAAACCAAAACTTTTTTTGTGTGTGTTTGTGTGTTTGGATCGAGTCTAGATTGAGTTGTGATTACATAAAAATTGAGTTTTCCTTTGAGTGTTTGTGTCAATAATCAGAGAACGACATCATTTAGCACTACAGCGCGTGTCGACCCATTTTGTGTGATAAATCTCTTGATTTCCCCCCTCATGTCGCCGGTACCTCGTTATTGGTTACATTAGCAATAGATGCTGTCTATTGTCATAGTAAACAATGAAATTGTCTGTGAAATCACTCGTTTAGTCTGTCTCACACTGTTTCCCTCTTTATTTTATGTCTGTCTGTCTGTTTCTCTTTGTTTCGCTGTCTGTCTTTTTCTCTGGCTCTCTCGTCTGTGACGTCTAGACTCCGCATGCTGTCTGTCTCTGGAGTTGTCTCCATGTCGTTCTCCGTTTGGTTCTCTCTGTCCCTTCTGTCATTCTGTCTCTCGGTGTCTGAAACTTTCTCTCTTTCCTCTCGGTTTCACCCGCGCGCGATGACCTTTCTCTGTCTTTGTCTGTCTGTCTCTCTCTTTCGTCACCATGACTTTAAAGATCCCAACACTCATGTCCTATATTTCATAGACGGGCGAGTGCCAGCTATAGCTACACACACCCACCAAGCGCTACATCTCGTCTCACCAATCCTAGGTCGCCCATGATTGTGCTCTGTCGTCTGGGAGTCAGACGAGGCGCATAATGACCTGTCATAATTGGAAGGTTCTTAGAAAGGTCGTGGAGGATCACCATTTTTTTTCCACGGTTCTCAAATCACGAACCTAGGTTCCTGAAACTTTTTTGTTTTGTTTTTGTTTTTGTTTTGTTTTGTTTAAAAGGTTCAGGAGTCTAGGTTCGGGATCTGAAAACCTCGAAAAAAGGTTCGTGAGCCTTCTCGAACCTTCCAATTAAAACAGGCCATAAGACTGCAAGTGGGCGCCTGAGACATCTTGGGTTAGATCATTTATCGGCCAAGCGTTCTATAAGAGCCATTAAAGATCTATTTCATAAACCCTTCTTGTTCTAACAACCAACTGTCTCTCCCTACCATCTCCTAACTCCTCTTTTTTTCCCCACTCCTCCATTCTCACCGCTCAGACAATTATGCGATTAAATGGAACATGTGCCAATTAAATGGAGCGTTGTGGTCAAGTGGGCTAAGGCGGGACTGACTTGCCTTGTCCACAGGCCAGAAACCAATGGCGCCTGACAGGTGTGGGTTCGATCCAGCATCTGGGCGTTACGTTTCTCCGAATATTATTTACTTCTCAGCTCCCCCAGCAAATTTTCACAATCACAACTAATGTTAGGTAGGTTGGGTTTGGGCGCGCCACAGGCTGCGACTACGCTTTCCCCAGGGGAGGCGGCCCAGAATTTCCCTATGGAAAAAGGGACAATAAGGTAAATAAAATAAAATATAAAATAAATAAAATAATAAAATAAATTGTATTAAAAAATAAATAAAGGATATAGCACACGCTTTACAGCTTACATAAACTCTTCCATCAAGAACCCAGATTTTTTTTCCAACGGTGGACGGTTTAAAATACATCAACAGAAAATTACTATATAAAAGATAAGCAGACAGGTAAATAGATGGACAAAAAGCAATATTGACAGACACACAATGAAACATAGTTACTAACACTTGTGTAGTCTGACGGATACCAGTCTGCGAAGTAACGATTCTGTATAATATGAAACAGTAGATCTAAATAAATTAAAAACAAACAAACATGAACTTGAAGACGCATCTTTTTAGAGAGGCCTTTTGTTAGGCGCCATGAGTGAGTGTTGTTTGTTATTTTTGGTGTTGGAATGTGTATGTGGTTGCGTGTTATTGACCAATGTACGCATGTTGTGCTAAAGCACTTTGTGATTTTGGAAAGCGCTGTATAAATTGCCTGTTGTTGTTGTTGTTGTTATTATTATTATTATTATTATTATTATTATTATTATTATTATTATTATTATTATTATTATTATTATGTACAGACTGAAAAATAAGCTAACAGTTACTGTAGAGACTGAAAAATAGTTCTCTCGCTTACAGTCCAAGGGAGAGAACACCTTATTTTTAAACTAAGCGAATATGTTGCTTCCCTTGAATGTACAGCACTTCCGGAAATACGTAGCAGAAAAAGGTAACAACGAGGTAAACAAAATGGAGTGCAACAAACTTTATTCTTAAGCAATCCAAATTTGGAATTTGCAATGTATGTACGCAGACAAAACACTTAGTAGCTAGTTCTGTAGGGAAATAGAGCAGACAATAATTGGTAATAGTTTAGTTTGTGTACCAGTTTGGCTTGGGCATAAAAGCAGATATTGCCGCTACTAGAGGTACAACACGTTCAAACCACATAGTATGTACTTGAGGCGAGGCCTACGGACTTCACAGCCTGTGGTTCAAACATCAGTGGACACAGGCTGTGAAGTCCCGTATTTCGTACGCCTCAATGACATACTAAAGACGAGACTTCACAGCCTATGATTGTACTACTCGCAGTCGTACTCGTAAGTAGTTTGTCACTGTGACTTTCAAACTTAGTGTTTATTGTCACTGATGTCTGAAGTTTTGAGATTTATAGAACAGTGTTCAGCCATTTTTTATAAAATGTGTTGATAATGTTGAGTTATAATAATTAGTGAAATAATTAATAAATATAAATGAATGAATCAGACTTGAATTTGTTAATTAATCTGCACAGTCCATTCATGATTCAACAACCAGTTCCAACAGTCTTGACTTGAACATTGTGATTGTTCTTTTCTTGATTTTGAATAGATCTGTGAATAAATAAGTATGCGTACAAATTTATCCAAGGCACCAATTAACGGCATTTATGTAAATATTTTAAATCTCTTAGCAAACCTTTTATTTTATTTGCTTGCTTAACGTTTATATTTATTTTTTTGATCAATGTCAAAATATATCATTTCAATTTGGTTCTGTTCAAAGATGCACGAAGACTTCTTAACGTGTGGTGGATGTGCTGAGGAATACCAGCTCTCTAGGATCAATGAGTTCATCGCACACAAAGTGGCCTGTCTGCAGCTGCAGAGCCCTGTGGTTAATAGTAATACTGGTTTATTGTCTTTCTTGGTCTGAGGGTGGCGCTGTGGTGTAGTGGTTTGGCCACATCCTAGCTAGGTTTCATGTTAAGCAACGTTTGGGAATGTTTAGTACGTGTTTAGGTGACCGTGCTTGGAAGTATAACCACCAAATGGCGAAAAAAGATTAAAACGAGCGTATGACGCACACTAGTCCATACAGCTGTGAATGAGTGCCTGGATCTGTTTAGAACTGGAGAAGGTGAAGCAGCGAGGGGAGAGGAGATAAGCTGCCTAGAGAAAAGGGAGGACCCAAACGCTTCCCCCCCCCCCCCCTCCCCCCAACGACTGAAAGGTCACGGGGATACTTTTACCTTTTTTTTCCTGTCTTTCTTCTTCTTGGCGATGGTGTTGTTTGTGGTGATGATGGTTGTGTGGTTGGAGGCGGCAGTGGTAGTGTTGTTGTATCCGTTAATGTTAATGGTATGTGTGTGGTGGTTGTGTGTGTTTGTGCATGTGTGTGTATAGCATTAACAATCCTCTCAATGTGTGTGAGTGTGCATGTGGATATATATATATATACATTTATAACAGTCATCTTCAAGTTCTGTTCACTACTTACCTTAATATGTTTTGTATTATTAATAGCAATAATAAGGGGTTTTGTATTTCATTTATTACATGCCTCTGGCTTTTTTGCTGTAAGTGATGGTGTTGGAGTGTGTTTGTGTTTTATATTAGAAGACAAACATACGACTTTGTGGTTGTGTGGTGCAAGCAGCTGGGTTGGTTATATACTGATTTAATTATATATATATATATATATATATATATATATATATATATATATATATATATATATATATATATATATATATATATATATATATATATATATATATATATTATGGTATTTCACTATTTGTATTTATTTGTCTTGCAAATAAAAAAAGAAAGAAGCTCAGTATTTAGTATTTATTATATACTTCTGACTTTCAATTTGTGGGGTTTTAACACTTCAATTATTTTCCTTATTTTCCAGGCTTTCCTACTGCAGGGCTGTCATGTTTCTTCTGCAAGCAGCAGTTTCATACAGCAAGGGGTGTGTTTCATCACATGCAGACGAAGCATCATCACTCCCTGCAAAGTGTTGGTGGCTTCTCTACAATCAACTCAGCTTTAACCCCTTTGGGCACAAACCCTGCATATCTTACATCTTCTGTATACACCACAGATGACCTGGCCTTTGACAACAATGCGTGGGGAACCATGGTCTCCACAGCAGCAACAACATTAACAAATACATCATGTATTGACGCCAGAACAAATACTGCCATTACACCTTCGGAATCATCAAAACTGCCAGCAGCATGCGCAAAATTGATTAGATCTGATGGACAGACCAGTACTATCTGCTGCAATGGACAGACTTGCCAGGTCACAATTGGCTCGCCGAAAGAGATTAAGAAGTGCTGCAGCGCTGTCGTCCCCAAGAAAAGGCGTCGTCACATGCAGGAGCATGGTGAACAAACTGCACTTGAAGTACCAGCAAGCCTGCGTGAACGTGTTCTGCTCTGCCAAAGAGAAAAATCCAAGAAGCAAAAGAGACGAGCATATAGAAAATCTCAAATGAAACGCAAAGGATTCAGGACACACTGTATTCTTCAGAGGAGGAAAGAAGAACTGGTCTGCGTTGCTAGAGACTGCGACAGTTATGAAGATAGAGAGGAAGAAGTAGAGGATAGAGGAGGTTTATCAGATCAATTGTGTGAGCTAGATTCTTCAGACACTATCTCAGACTTCGAGAGAGAGTACACCCCACAGAAAGTGGAGATATTCAGCATTGAGAATGAAGAAGTTGTGAGCAAGAAGACAGTTCTGGTCAACTCTGGTATGACTGTAACTCTTGAACCAAGACGGAAACAAACTGAGGGTGTACAGGAGAGAGAGGCAAGCATGAATGGAGCCACCTTTAGTACAGCTTCAGCTGGAACAAACTCCTCATTGATAAACAAGGAGCAGATCACGATGAGCAGCAATGCTGGTGTGTCTGCAGATCTGTTGGAGCTCATATCATCTGCAGCTTCCAACATTCCAGATTCTCTGTTGGTAGAGAATTTTCAAATGGGGTCTAGAGACTCACAAGCTTCTAATATGATGTCTTTAGCCTGTGGAACAAATCCTAATTCGGCTCATCCAATGCATTCAAGCTATGCAGAAATTTCTGCCCCCAATGGGTTAACCAGGACTAATAAAAATGCTAATACTTTGACTTCTTTGAATCGCAGTATATCGCAAAGCATACCTGAAATTAATGGCATGAACATGAGCGGAGATGTTCTGTTGTCAAGACAGCCCATCGACTCAGATCTGAATATGTCACTAGTCGATAGCACTCTGAACTTGAATAGTTTGCTACCAGAAAATTCTTTGAATGTATCATCAGGGCATTATGGTTCGCAGCCTCTTAATCAGTCTGCGTCACATACGTCAGTACATGCACAGTCTTCTTCAGCATTAGCTGAAGATTTCCAGTCTGTCTTGCCACTGCAGCTTCAGCAGACAATGACACAACAAGTAATACCTCACATGGATATTCATCCACTGTGTGATATGGGAGACCTATCTTTGAATATTTTAGATTTCAATCAGGTTAGCAATGGAAGCAGCATCAACATGAATCCTCTAGGACCATTGTCTGTTACTAACACTTTGACATCATCATCTCCTCCTGCAGAAAGCAACATCCTGGAAACTCAAGAAAAGCCAGGTATAGGCGAGGATTGGTAGAGTTTATGAGTTGACAAAAATGTGTTGTAAGACCTGAGTTCAACTTCAAATGAAGACACAATAGTTGTAAAAAAAAAAAAAATTAAAATCTAAGGCTGGAAATTATTTGAAAATTGATTTTAGGGGAACGAAGGGAAAGAAAACCCATCTTAATTTTGAAATTCATGAAGCATAAAGATAGGGTCAGTTACTATAGGAACTTGACTGAAATTTGTTAGGCCAGAGTTTGTGATTGTTAGTAAATACATTCAAGAGGAAAAAGATACAGGGAAAGGAAAAGATGAAGGAGGAGGGAAAAAAGACAATGAGTGTGTTACTTCTTGCTTAGGCTCTTGACTTTGTTTGCTTAGATGAGAAGCAGAAGAAGAGAAAGTATCCAACCTCCAGACCTTACAAGTGCAGAGAGTGTAATCAAGCATTCAACCAACTCATTCATCTAAGGAAGCACATGAGCAAACATACAGGTATTACATATCAATGCAGTAGTTCTCGTTTTTGTTCTTTCTTTCCTTTCCGTCTTTCTTTACGTACATAAATATTTATATAAAAATGTTTGTGTATGTGTGCTTTCCATATCACTGTATAAATATACACTAAATAAAACAACTGTTTAGACTTGTTAAACTGGAGATATTGATTTTTTTAATCATTTCTTTATGTTTTGCTTTTATTATATATACAAAGTATAAATATTATTCCCCCCACTCTCTCTCTCATACTTTATTATAGGATGCTTGCTTGGTCGCTAGATTTCCTCAGGTAACTTAAAACTTCCATTTCACTTGCTCAAAAGGTGACCTTTGTTTTAGCTTACCTTCATTCTTTTTCATAACGATACATATGATTGTCAGATTTCATTGACCTGTGCACTATCTCTCATCACGTGGAGACAGATTTAAGTTTAAAGTGAAAGTTGTGAATGGGCTAGTGAGCATTCTGGCGGTCTGGTAGCTTTAGCTAGGTCGATTACCTGATGGAAATGTTGAAAATTCTGACTTTCACTGTTTCAGAATCCATGTGCTTGTTGGTGTTTATGCTTTTAATATGAATTGTATTTGTGTGTTATTTAAGGTGTGAAGCCCTTTAAATGTGAGCAGTGTGACTATTCTACAGTGGAACGCAGCCACCTGAAGGCGCACAACAGGATCCACACTGGTAAGTTTACATCCACTTACAATAGATCTTTATAAGGCCGTTACTAAGGCTATATAGGCTGTCGTCCCTAAATCCACACTGATCCTAATCAGAGTCTGTGGATGGCCTATGTGTATACAAAGCCTGAGCTTGATAGATCTCCGACGCTCAGCTAGGATTAAGGTTACCTGTTTAGTGGAAATTGGCCTATTTCTAGAGAAGTTCCTCAAGCTGAAAAGTGCTCTATGAATATGAACTCTTTTTAGGGAAAATATTACATAACAGTGGTTCCCAGCACTGAATATTTTCTATAGATTTCAAAGTTTTAGTTTAAAAAAAATTTAAAATGCAATATATCCAAAACGATTGTAGATACACACATGACATTTTGTGAGCTCAAATAAGACATGTTGCTATTTAATTTTCTGTAATTGTCAGTGTAAAAGAATCTAGATGTATTAACAGGAGCATTTGAACTAATTTAACAGAATGCACTTGCTTTAAATATTGTCTGATCATGTACTAAATTGGGAATAATAGCTTATGCATTATACAAATGTCAATATTATTTTTTAATTATTATTGTGAATCTTATTATTGATATTCTAGGTGTTTTTATCTCAATCAGCAAACTAAATTCTGCCATTCCACTTATTCCTGTCACTATGTACAATGATAGCAAATTGTCTCTTTTGCAGGAGAAAAGCCTTTCCAGTGTCAGTTCTGCAACTATGCCACTGCTCAAAATAGCACTCTCACTGTGCATCTCAGGCGACATCATAAAGATCACTGATTATTTTGTAGCATTATTTGTAATTATGTTGTGATGTATATTTTTCAGTGATAAAAAATTCTTTTTCCACACATCCAAGTATTTCATCTATTGTTATGTGTACTAATAGTCGCAAGCAATGAGCATGTCTACCGACATGGAGGATCATGCCGCACCAGAGACATCATCATCAACATAAAATAATAAATATGACACACATGTATTCGGACCCAACTAGTGCTCAGGAATATTTTATTTTATTTGCTTGAAGAGCCTTGTGTATATTTATATATACATATGAATTTGGAAGAAAAATTAAACTACGTATTTTTAAAATGAATATGCCTTGAACACTCGCTGTGATATGGTACCGTATGTTTCCAAATATTCAGAATAACTTGTATTGAATTGCTGCCGAGCAATCACTATTTTCTTGGCAGAACTATAAGGTTGTGATACTTGAGTGTGCCACAAGCAGAGCAAAGCATTTAGGAATATATTGGTTGTGCTAATAATAACATTACATGAATTTGGAGTTTCAGATGCTTTTATAAAAATATAAAAAAATCAAGAGTGTGTGTATTATTCATCCTCTGAGAAATAATTTTTTAGGTGTGACAGTAATGCTTGTAAAATAAGCAACAGAAGCTTTCATTAAAGGTTCTCAATAATCATTTGAGTCTTTCTTTATTTTTTTTTTTAAATTCAGGATAGCAGGTGTGATATTGATTGATTGATTTATTGTTGCTTTAGGTCCAGCGGACTCTTCCGAGCCAAATCAGGACCGGACAACCCCCGATCCGCATAAAAGATCTGCTGAAACAACCCCAGTGCGAAAATTGAATGCCCTCCACCGGCCAGTCACTTTACAATAAAGACATCCCACGCGGGGGACGGCTGAGGGTTTACCTCAACTACGCGAATCCCCGGTTACAAAAACAAAATAGAATACAACCATCATTACAAATCATCAACAAAAACGTATACATATAAAATGCCTATAGTGCTAAATAATACAATCATAGGAAGCCCTAGTGACCACCCGGCAGAAAGCGTCCAACACTCCCAAGCTGATCCAACAGACCTCATACACAAACAAGGAGTCTTGTCCAGGAAGAGTTTTCAAGAAAAAAGGTAGGTCATTGATCTAGCGAAGAAGAAGATAGTATAGCAGAGTGATAGGACAGATCAGGAATGGGAAAGAGCAAATGAGGAAGACAGCGACAGTGGGAATTTAAAGCACTAAATTTCCAGAAAGTGGGGGTACTATTTATACTGAAACCCCCCGGCACTCCAACAGGGGGGGGGGGGGGGGGGGACTGTTGCCGCAGTGAAACTGTCATGCCTACAAAGGCAAGACAGGTTTTCAACTGGGGCTTTTACTTTTCCCTTTATAGGTTAGAACAATCTACAGTGACAAGATTGCTCATGACCCCAAGGGGTAGCAGCAGGTGCGATAGAACTACATCCAAGCTCCCAAATGTTCAAATGATATCAATTAGTCTTTAAATAGTCTTTATTCACATATTTAGTTCGTAAAATACAATGGCAAATTAATTGAACAAAGTATTTATCACTTATATTCTAAATCATTCTGTATCATGTGCAACTTGCAATACTTAACAAGATATTTATAACCATTATTTCTTCTTTTTTTTTATAATGTCTTATCTTTGGCAACAACAATTTTTCCATTTTAATTTGTAATAAAGATTTATTACCTTGACTTGACATTGTTAAAGAAACACATTCTTATTAGAAATCTGAATAATTTTTATCAAAATATTCTCCGGTTAATTATTTATTAAATACACAAAATTGTATTTAACAAATAAAATTGTAATCAGAGCGTTGACACACAGTTGCAGGGAGACAACTTGTATAAGATGTTTAAATTGCCGGACTAGATGTTATTTCCCCTGAACTGTGTGACTCTTCAATACTACTGGTATCTCATATATCTCTTCCATCTCAATTATATCAGATACCAGTACAAAGTTTATATTGCTGGCGCCCAGTGGCTTGCTTTAAAATGAGTCGTCTTTTTCTCTAGCCTATTTTTGAACACGGCAACAAGGAGGAACTATAAGTAATTATAAGTAATCAGAAAGGTTTATATTTATTGTACACGTCAAGCGGTGTACACAAACCTTTTGTTTCTGTGTAAATGCATCGTTTCAACTATACAACATTGGAGACTATGCCACACATTTGCTATAGCTACCATTGCCTACACAATATGTTTCTATATAATGTCATGTAAGCTCTGTTCCTTTTATATTAATATAATTGAAAGACAAGACAACGACATTTGCCAATTTCGAATGGCAAAATCTTCATCTTGAGGAGTTATCACTTCCGATTATAAATAATAATATCCAGTGTTGGTATCTAACTCATTTTCTACCTAATAATATAAATGTTTTCCCTCCCCATTTCACCCTCCTCTCAGTCCTTTCCCTTGGGGATATGATTCAACATATGAGATCTAATACTATTAGTAATTGTTTACCTCTGAAACTGTTTCATGGTATGATCCCATAACCTTACCCTGTATGGTATGAATAGGCTTTAGTATGGAATTAATAATATCTGTAGTGTATATCCATACCATTGATGGAATGCCATAGAAACAGGAGCAGAAGAAGGTATTCTGAGCATGAGATTCCACAATACAATGCAAAAAAAAAAAAAAAACAATTAAAATTGCATCCAAAAGAAATGTCCCTTAATTAACAGAGACAAAAAATAATTAATCTGAAAACATATTATTACCAAATAATAAAAACAAATAATAAGAGTATGTGAGAAAAACAAAAAGACTAATAAAAACAAATGAGTATATATATGACTTTTTCTTTGAAGCCATATTTAAAGATTAAAACGATGTAAAAAAAATGTGTAGAGTATCTAATAAAAGCAAATAACGAGTATATATGACCTTTTCTTTAAAGCTGTATTTAAAGATGAAAACAATGTAAAAAAAAATTTACACTGACAATTATTATCATCAATTTTAGTACTTGCAGTACTGTAGTATAGATTAATTGCAACAGCCAAACACAACCGGAAGGAAAAATCACAACGAATGTATTAGCAACCGATTCACCATGCAAACAAGAGCAGTATAATTCTTTTGATGGAAAGAAAAAGTCAATAATAGCAACAACAAAAGAATAAAAGATAAACAGTTACCTAATGCCATTCTTGTGTTACAGGCTCGAAATCACAACTAAATTCGAGGGTAAAAAATTTTCAGCTTACTGAGCAAATAATTACAATTAAGATTATGGAATTCAGAGATTGCACATGGACTAAACACATATTTGCATCACTTTTATAAATAATTAAAGCATTGATGAGTGGAATCACACACAAAGTAGTATAGAACATGCACATAGTACCAAATGTTTTGATATGTCATCAAATATACCATTTCTTGAATAAATTAACTACGACAACCACTATATACAAGTTCAAATAAATAATGTACATACAACTAATTACGTCACAGTCAATAATTGAAAAGCACAATAATCTGTAATATGCAGAGGTGCCAACCTCCTAATCTTCTTGTCAGTATTTCTGGACCCGTTTGTCAATATTTTTTAACACTTGTCAGTATTTTTATTCTCGCAAAACCCAGCCTACCAAATTATAACGACAGGCTTACCTCTGAAATTGCAGGCTATTTTCAGTCTTCTAAAATCACCATGAAAATAAGCTTGTTGAACACCACACTTTTACTCTAAAATCACCATGAAAATTAGCTCGTTGAACACTACACTTGTTTTACTTAAAATGAATGATACTGATAGTCTTTCCAAAAAAGCAATGTCAGCAACAAAACAGTTCTATTGTTTCAAGGACTTTGCAGTTGCCTTTTTCAGAAGTGTTGGAGAGAGTTTTGTTTTGTAGCAGTCAGTATTTGAATTTCTGGATTTCATCTGCAGCATTGCATTCAGTATCTTACTTCCCATAGTCCCTCTAAAGTCAGTTTTATTTTTTCTAACCAGAGAAAAGACCCTTTCACATGAACAGTTGGACACAGGGATCAGGAGAATCCTCAGTATGATCTTGGACAGTAAGTAAGTTTTGTGTCTAGAAGATGCAACATGCCTGGCAACATCGTCAAAGCCACCATGACTTATTAAAAAATCGAAGCCACCCAGTACAGAGTGCATACTTTGTTGACAGTTTCGATGCAATGATGCATGGATGTGCTTCTGTGTATGAATGCAGAAAATCTTGCAGACGTTTAGTTGCAGGCTTTGTTTTCTTTGATGAGGAATCGGCTTCGTCATCAGACTTAGCAGCTATTCTTTTTCTGGGTCTACCACGTTCTGCCATTTTCGCGATTTTGAAACACTCTAAAAGGCGGTGAAGACTAATATGGAGGGAGCTCGTACAGGTATATTTTTAAACTATGGTAACCCTAACCCAACCCAACCTTACCCTAAACCCAGTTGACGTCAGTCTAAAAATAGATCTGTACGAGTTCTCTCCATTACAGTCTTCACCACGAAAGGCTAAGAACGAGTGTTTTCATTGGACAAATGGATCACGTGTTTGATTCGGGTCGCGCGCTCTTGATTCGGCTTTCATCACGTGATTGATTAGGGTACAGTCCAAGGAGTACTGGTACAGTCATGAATCGAAAAGCGTGTCGGAAAATATCGCAGGCACACAGCGATGTTCAGCGAGTGCATGAATACTATTCTGAGACCAGAAACCGGTACAGAAGCACCGCTGGCAAAGATAAACGATCGGCAACTTCTCCTCTGTATTCTTATAAAAGCTACCATATTTCCGTATTTAATTCACTTCACCTGAATTAAATAGGTCAATCCGTACTGGTTGGCACCTCTGAATATGACTTGATTTCTGGTTAGTCTTGCATCTATCATAATAGACAAGTATGACTGAAAACTAACAGTGTCAAAAATAATTAATTGTTTTCTAACATCACCCTGCACTTTACAACACAAGGAGAATAATTTGTGTGATTACAGTCTCTACATCTATGGAGTGATACGTAAAGATTTTATTTGATTTGATATAACATGCCTCCCCTAGGATTGAATTCTGTGCTTAGATGTTGTACATCTCTAAGATTATAACAGAAGAAATGCTGTCTGCCCAACGTTGAATTTCAGGGATGTCTGTTTGATCACTGTTAGGCTGTGCTGTCAGCAACTGTTCCGGGAACTACCTAAATTGGCTACTGGCTTAACACTGGGAGAAATGTTTGTTTGTGATCTGCATGTACAGACTGGCTGTGATGACAGCAGCTGTCGGTGGTTACTTCCAGCTGTCGGTGGTTATTTGCTTGGCAAATATTCTCTGTGGCGATGACAATGATGACGATGGCAATGGCAAAATCTGATATACTTCAGGTGTCCAAAACTAACACAGATGGTTCCTACTTCTTGCGATTGAAAATGTTGGAGATGTTGGCTTTGGATGTGGTATCCTTGATCCTTGACATCACTCTGGCCTTCATGTCATCCCCAGAGGCTCCTGTCACACTGCCACTCCTGAAAATGCAGATAAAAAAACGAAGTCAAAAATTTAAAAAAACATGACCTAATATGTTATTCAAAGTAGGAATTATTGTTTTTAATACCTGTCAGGTCTGTTCTCAAGTTTATTCTCATAGTCCCTGATCATGGAGGAGACAACCTCTTCGTGTTCTGGAGTGATGGTGGCAAGATCCTGCCGCAGACACCGTAGGCCTGGCAACAAGGCTTCCTGTATCAACTGGTCAGTCAGGACTGATACCCAGTCAAGGACACTATTGAAGCATTCACATTGTTATAAATCTCTAGTAACATAAATTTAAAAAATCACAAATAATGTTAGGTAGGTTGGGTTTGGGTGCGTTACAGACTGCGACTACGCCTTCCCCAGGGGAGGCGGCCCGGAGTTTCCCGATAGAAATGGATAATAATAATAATAAGCTTCAGTAACATAATTATTCTAACTTTATAACTAAACTAGAATTATAGCACGAGTCATGCTGCAAAAATAGCTGTAGGAAAATCTGGAATCGACTCAAGTTTGCGCAATGGCCAATATTTTCGAGGTATCAAGATCGAAACATCTAGCTTGAATAATTTAACCGTCGTGTAGCAATTTCTGGTAGTTTTAATTTAAATCGTAAAAGAACCCTATTGGAACAGCAATGGTTTGAGTTAGTTTCTGGCAGTTCAGTTTGAGTCCATTCACAGCTCCCGGTTTGAGGGCTTGAAGTTCTCTGCCTAGTTGGATTGCGTGCCTAGTTTCCGGCAGTATGAGAATAGGCCTAAATCCAAGCTCTTGAAATTCCATGATTTGAGTGATTGCAAGAAACTGTATCTTTTTTGTTTCCTTCAAGAAATATGACAGAATAGAAAACAGAGAGGAAGAGAGCACCTATCTCCACTGCAGATGTTTCCAATGCTGCATAAAGGGTGTGCATTTAATAAGTTTAACTGAAGTAGAAGCTCACCAAGGCTTCTCTCCTAGTACTCTGGTATCTTTCCCTCCCTTAATAATGCTATTGGATGCAGTCAATGTAAATTTCAAACGTTCTCAATTGCGATCTCCCTGCCTTTATTTACACACGTTTAATGAATGCGTGATTGTTATATGAGGCTATGTTATTTGAGATTACATTACATTACATTACATAATTGTTGCTTTAGGTCCAGCGGACTCCTCCGAGCCAAATCAGGACCGGACAACCCTCAATCCGCATAAAAGATCTGCCGAAACAACCCTAGTGGGAAAACTGAAAGCTCTCCACCAGCCAGTCACTTTACAATAAAGACATCCCACGCAGAGGACAGCTGAGGCTTCACCCCAACTTATCGAACCCCCGTTTACAAAAACAAAATAGAATACAAACATCATTATACATTATCAACAAAACACATACATATAAAATGCCTACATTGCTAAATAATAACATCATAGGAAGCCCTAGTGACCACCTGGCAGAAAGCGTCCAATATTCCCAAGCTGATCCAACAGACCTCATACACAAACAAGGAGTCTTGTCCCGGAAGAAAAAAGGTAGGAGACTGGTCTAGCGAAGAAGACGATAGTATAGCAGATTGATAGAACAGAGCAGGAATGAGAAAGAGCAAATGAGAAAGACAGCGACAGTGGGAATTTAAAGCACTAAATTTCCAGAAAGTGGGGATACTATTTATACTGAAACCCCTGGCATCCCAACGGGGGCGTTATTTGAGGTAAATGTATGTGTAGCAAGTGGATGTGTATGTGGCTAGAGATCACTGCGTTTTGGTTCTGATTTAGAAGGAAAGAGAATATATAGCATCCATTATTATTATTATAAGTAGTAGTAGTACTAGTAGTGTATTGAGAAATTAAGCAAGACCTATAGGTTGGAAAAACTTTCAATTTGTGAGGACTGTGATGGAGGAACTTATGTTTCTGGAAATTCATTTTAATGGCTTGCAATCTTATTACCATCATTACTACCACAACCATCCATCCCACCCCCTCCTCCTTATCATCATCATAAAATGTATCCTTTCTAGCACTGCTAATTAGTCCTAACTTAAACGTTTTGATAAGGTTCACACAAAGCTATCTTTTCCTTGTTATTTTTCCTAGCTGTACCCCCAAACGTGCTTGTTAGCAAGTCGCCGCCTGCGTATGTTAATGTCCTTATAGATGTTTGACTTAGACATTCTCTTGACTATAAGACTCGGGTGCTGTCTGGAGAAATTGAAAAGCCAGTGTGTGTGTGCTTGAAGTTTTTATTTTTATTCTTTTAAATTTTATTTTAAAATTTGAATGTACTATGTTTTTGTTTTTTTTTTCTTGTCTGTCCTTTAATATATGTCATTTAATCTTATTTTATATTTTTACTTTAGAACCATGAATTTTAGTTACGCTTGACGATGTGTTTTATATGCTGCCTGTCAGTATAAATTGGTTGCCAGCGCCTGTGGTAAACTGTATGTGAGGATGGAAGGAGAGGGACAGGCGAATGGTAAAGAGGGTCGCACATCGCGGCGGTGGGCAGAGAAAGTTGGTGTGTTACATTCAACATGTTAACTATTGTATTTTATGATTGTATGCTTTGTTTTTCATATCTCTGATTATATCATCATCCTCATCAACATTACCACACACAACCCGCAATTTTTGTTGAAGGATACATCCACTGCAGGACATGGCACTGTAAGCATCAAAGAGTTGGCGGGCAATGTCCGTCTTCTTGGTCTCGTTGGCCATTTGGTTGTTCGCAGACGCCATGGCCGCAAGGCGTGGCAGGATGACTGTAAAACACAAAACAACAACTTATCAATGACAGTGGCTTGATAATTATACCGTTTGCTTCATCACATTGTCTTATAAAAGAAGATTATCCAACCTGCTTAGGTATATTTGGAACAGCTTATGTTTCATTCATTGCTCCGGGTTTTATAAAAAAAGAAGGTAGTCCAATACAGCATGCTCTTAATGGGTACCAGCCCCGAGTTGCATAGCCAGAACACAACGCAGTTATTTTGGCGGAAAGTCTGCGCCGGCCCATTTTCGTGGAGAGCACTAGAGAGGGCTCTGTAGCAGTCTTAAAAGGTTGTTTGCGGAGTGGAAAAATGGCATCTATAGTGGTGGGCTTTTTATTTGCGAATGGCGATTTGTTCAACGGTGAAGTAGCAAGGGAGGACTTTTGTCATTTACAGTCTGGTAAGATTTGTATACTTGTTCTTTGACGGAATAATTATGTTTATGTGCAATCGGTACGAATTTGTACTTATATTTGATAATATTGTTGGGTCATCAGTGCGATTGACAGTAACTTTGACTTTCAGCCAACTTCACTTTGATTAGCTGTTGTGCAGTCAACATGTGCTGCGCCCACAACAGCTCAATGCCTATGTGAACAGCACTGTTTAGTGCCTCCACATTTTGCTTGCTGCAGGCTATTTATAGCTTGCCTGCACCCTCCCTTCCAGAGAAAAAAAAGGAAAGGAAGCATCATCGAAGCTATTTATAGCTAGCCTGGCTGACCTAACCTCAAAACTAAAAACTTTGGTTGAGTCGTTGTGGTGCGCCATTTTAAAAGCATTTGATTATGGCAAAAGGTTGCCCAGAAGCAAAACTAGTTCATGCGCAGCAATTGCAAACGTTTTGTAGCACTTTTATTCTAGGCAACTCGGGGCTGGCTGTGCTTAGCTAGAATGGGAAACAGTGAAGTAGAGAGGAGTTGTGATGGGCTTGAAGCTTGATAGATTTGATTTTATGTGTAAAAGCTTTCCCATCATAGTATAACTCTAATAACTTACAAGCATGAGAAGACAGCCTAGTCCACCGTACCCTAGTAAGAAAGAAAGAAGGAAGGAAAGAAGAAAGAAAGAAGGAAAGAAAAGTAAGAAAGAAAGCTTCAAAGAAAGAAAGCTACGTAAAAAAAATACCCAAAAAGTTACAAAGAAAGACTTATAGAAAAAGTAAGAAATAAAAATAAGAAAGGATAAAAGAAAGGTCAGAAAAAAAAGATTGAAAGAAAGAAAGCTAAGCAAACAAGAAAAGGAATACCAACATTTAAAATAAAAAGAAAGATAAAAGGGAAAAAACCATTGGTGGTGGTTGGGTTGGGGCTTAGGGCTTAGGTGGAAGGGTGAAGGGTGGGGGGGGGGACAGAAGAGGAGAAAATGAAGAAATGCAAATGGAAGAAGAAGCCCATGGTAACCGATATCTCGTGAATATGTCACGCCACATATAAAATAAATGCAAGGGGCGTGATAAGTCTCTCTCTCTCTCTCTCTCTCTCTCTCTCTCTCTCTCTCTCTCTCTCTCTCTCTCTCTCTCTCTCTCTCTCTCTCTCTCTCTCTCTCTCTTTTTTCCTCCTTCCCAATCACGCACGTTCTCGCTTGACCTAAGAATTCCTTTTCTCACGCACAAAGACGAATGTGGAACGTCCCTTGTAAGGTGTCATTACACAAGAGACCGCAATGCAACACTCCACGCAGAACTCAGAGAGGTAAAGACTGTCAAGCGACTTTGTCACAAAGGTGGCGATGATGATAATGACACTGGCGATGATGATGAGAGATATGACCAAGTGGGCAAAGACGGGACTTGTCAACAGGCCAGAAAACAATGGCGCCTGACAGTTGTGGGATCGATCGTTATGTTTCTCCGAATATTATTTACTTACGACTCTGGCAACGTATCGGGGGTTTTTTCCGGGTACTCCGGTTTGCTCCCCCAGCACATTTAAAAAACACAACTAATATTAGGTAGGTTGGGTTTGGGCGCGCCGCGCCACAGGCTGCGACTACGCCTTCCCCAGGGGAGGCGGCCCAGAGTTTCCCGATTAAAAAAATACAATAAAACGTTGCAACCCCCCCCCCCCCCCCCCCCCCAAAAAAAAAAAAAAAAAAAAAAAGAAAGAAGAGGGGGGTGAGGACGCCAATGCGACTAAATAGGCTTGTTGCATAACTAACTTTTCTATATTTTTTATTTTATTTAAGCCAGTCGGTCCAATTTAATGAAGTTATGTTGGCACCTACCAAATACCCTTTACTGAACACTGTACCGCGCGTGATGTACACAGTCCTGTGAATAACTGGATTACGCCTGGCCACTTCTTGAAACGTATTCTGGCATCAACAACCCCCTAACGTGACGAAAACAATGGCAAGGAGGAAGTTAAAGCCAACCTCACGAACGTCTCTCCCTCCCTCCCTCCATCCCGTACCCCATGTGATCTAATTCCTAATCCCGACAGGATAACAATTCCAAAAAAATAGTTACACGACTCGGCGAGTGAGTTCCCAAAGGGACCTCGATCAATTTCGGCCACACAGACGACACCTCAATGTCAAGGAGAACCCCACCATCCCCAGGTCGAACTTGCGGAATGTATCAACAAAAGAATCGGTGTTTCGTGCACAAAAATCAGTGTACCGGCTATCTCGGTTATCCACGATTTCCCTTTGGTATAAAACAGCGAATCGACCCTCATTTTGCTTCGCCTTTGTCGTGGAAAGAGCTCAGTGAAGTTAAAATGAGATAGCATTACCTAGTACACATATCCCCTGTGGGTTCGGGCACTGAAAAGAATAGACCTACCGTTTCCCAGCGTGTCGTAAGAGGCGACTAACAGGGGTGATGTCAGCACGGCATCACTGAGCGAAAGTATTCTACACAGAAGTCACTGTCCAGGACGGAGGAATCTCACGTTACTACAAGTTCAACGACTACGTGCAAGACCAACCACACTGTACTCGTGGATTTCGGCTGTGGCCAACAGCCTGGAAAGGATTGCGCCTTGCCAGGTCTTTCTTGCCGAAGACACGCCGTATGATGAAAAGAACCAATCCCTCCATACCGGATCTGTCGTCGCCCGGATCATCAAGGACCGCGCCTTACGTTGGCCACCAGGACGAGGTGATAACAGTGCTACTAATAGACAACTTAGCAGGATCCACACGAGAGACAACATCGTCATAGGAACCTGGAATGTCAGGAACCTAACTGCGGATGGAAAATAAGAAGGACTGGCCCATGAGCTGGACTACTATCAATGGAACATTTTAGGTATCAGCGAACAGCGCTGTTAAGGCCTAGGTGTAACAATGGCCCACGAAGGCCACAAGCTTTATTTCAGCGGGAGAGGTAACAGGCGCGAACACGGCGTTGGATTCTTAGTCCACAAAGACATTCTCCCAAAAGTTATCTGTTGTATCTTACTCTATCCTATCCCGTAACTCGGAGGTCGTAGGAGCAAACGGATGATCGTTTGACCAGCGTACTCCATCTTTCTCTGTCCTCGGCAACCCTGATGGCTTCGCTCAGTGTCAAACCAGTCCATTCTCGAATGTTGTCCTCCCACCTCCTTTTCTGTCTCCCTCTTCTTCTACCTCCTTGCACTGTGCCTTGTAGGATGGTCTTTGCAAGTCCTGATGATCAGCTGACGTGGCCATACCATCGGAGTTACCGTTTCTTCACCACTGTGAGCAGGTCATCGTGTTGTCTGTTGTAAGCATGGCATTAATAAAAAGCAGTGTGTGTGTGTATGCTTGTATGCGCGCGCGCGTTTGTGCGTGTGTATGTGTGTGTGTGTGTCTGTGTTCATCTTTGATCCTATCCTATCATATCACCTAACTCGGAGGTCGTAGGGGCACTAAAGATGATCGTTTAACCAGCGTACTCCCTCTTTCCTTGTCCTCGGCAACCCTGATGGTTTCGCTCAGTGTCATCGTCTTTGATGTTATTGTTTAAAGACAATTGTAGAAAAGTTTGTTAGTTATAAACTTATTGTAAACTAGTTCAGTGTTTAAAGGAGGAATACAATTACTTAACAGACCGTTGTTGTTTTCTTAAGTGAAAGAATGAAGATAGAAGGAAAGAATGAAGACAAGAAGTTACAAAATTATAAAGAAGCAAAATACAAAATGTTACACCAACCGTCGTCTCTGTCTCGAACCAAAAAAAATATTTTTGTTTGGATTCTAGTACTTGAAAACACTAGTGTTTCAATCTTTGTATATATATAAAAAAAAAACTTAAAAAAAAATAAGCAGCCACCTTTTCACTCAATCTAAAGGGTTCTTCTTCTCATGCTCTTTAACTTAAGCTAGTCGATATCGTGCAGACACGCAAACGGAAAACAGTCTGCAAAACTTCGTTGTAATCCTGAACTCGAATTTTAAAATACATCCATATCCATCTTTTTCCATCCATGGTCGGTTAGCGTAATTGCTCTACGAGAACTACATGCATGGTAGAGGAGTCGAACATCCTGCTAACCTAATAGAAATTATACAACGCTTCAGAGCAACTTTTTGTTGATGTTGTGCTGTACAATACGCTGTAAAGTTCTAGATTGTTCTAGTTAAATTGGCGCAAATCAAAACTAATATATTGTTATGCACACCCAATTCAAGCGTTAAACTACTACTTAGTGTCAACAGACACCAATAAAAAAAAGATTTTTTCAAAAGGGTCAGTTGGCGCCATGAGCAAATCCTCTAGTAAGGGAGTGTATCGGTGCATTACCAGTTGTGGTCTTTAACATCTATTATAACTGGACAATATAATAGTCAATGAATAAAAGCGTCAAATATGATATCACAATTCACTTACATTAACATAATAATAATGAATTACACTTATATAGCGCAAATTTCACAAAGACCAATTGCGCATTCATTCAAAATCTATTTCACAAAACATAACATGTATACATCGAAGTACATCTACAAACGACAAAAACCACACATATGAAAACAACCACATCCCAAACAGACTCCCTGTAAGATGAAAAATGAGAGGGGAGTGAGTGAGAGGATGGGGTGGAGGCAGAGAAAGAGGCCGAAGGGGTAAGGGGGGGGGAGCGAATGCAAGTAAGCTGATCACACTAAGTTCTCTGACACAATCTGTTAAGAAAATAAAGCATGTACAATAACATTATATATAGGCTTATCACTGTTTCACTCCTGATGAAGCTATCAGCGAAAATTTGAATGAGAAGAAAAAACAGAACAGTAAAGGCAAACCTTATGGATGCAGCGTATACTTACAGTTAAGAATATTTTCTCTCTCTCTCTCACTCTTTCAAAAGCAGATACAATAAGGCAGGACAAAAACCGGAATTCCAATAGTTTTAAATAAAATTATCGGAGTAAGAGAAGAGATAGCCTGATAGGAGAGGACGAACCATGACGAAAAGACAAGAGAAGAGGGAAACGAAGACAAAAAAGTCTGAAGAAAAGCGAAAAGAAGACAAAAAATAAATAAATAGAGAAGATAAAATAAAAGCGGTACAAGATAAAAACGAAATGGAATAAAAAGGAACAGAGATTTAATTTCCCTATGAAATAATGACATCCCTGTTCACTCACATAAACATTCTCAGACACAATCGTTCGTTTTCGTAAAATATAGATTTTTTTGTTTGTTGTTAAAAATGTGAAAGGAGCGTGAATGACATAACCATTACTTGGAAATTCATAGCATCTTGGGAATATTATCAATATTTTACATTACAAAAAATATATTTATTTAATCGTTCTTATACAGCGTTTTCCTGCTCTAGGCGCGCAAATATACCTTAGCTTGGCTGTCGAAAATTGTTTTGGGCTTGGCCTATGTACTGCACTTGAACATGTGTTAATAACATTAAAAATGCAAATTGTTTTATCTTGAGACATACAAGTTTTGTCTTTTTATATGAGGAAGTAGAGTATGAAATTTTGCTTGTTTCATAACTGTTGTTTTTTTTCTTTTGTCCATAGTTTCACTGCATAGCAATGTAGTTATTGTTCTTTTAAAAGAAAGGGGGAGGGGAGAGAGAGAGGTAGGTGGAGGGGATGGGGAGGAGAATACTAATATAATAGGAATTTCAGTTTGTCATTATGCAGTTTGTCTCCCGATTGACTAACCGAAGGGATTTGGCAAGGCGCCCAATGTGACTTTCTCTCAGTCCTTTGTTCTACACAAGGTGGATCCGATACAACAGTATCATTGAAGCGGTCCGTAAGATTGGGTGAGCAACAGGATCTGCATTCTAAGAGTAGCATGGTTTATTCTTCCTAGCTTACTCTGTGAAAGAAGTAGAAACTGAACAGTTCTCTAAAGTTCTGGTGCTTGGTGTGTGTTACACTCATTTGATGTTGGTGTTTTTCTATCAGTAGTTGATTCAGCCCCGATGCTTGAAATCCTGATAGGTGTAACTCAGATTCGTTTATCCACGCAACCCGTTCAATCATCAACAAGGCTGGAGTCGTCGTATAAAGTTTTCCACTTTTATTCAGCATACATCAACAACTGCATACAATCGTTCAATCGCTTTTTCTACTCTACAATTCTCAACTATCAACTTTCCACTTTTAACAACTTTCTCAACTCTAATACAACAACTCTCTCTACTTTCAACTCTCTCTTATTTTGAAACAGTGCGGCACATATATAGTCTCTACATACTCCAGAACAAGCGAGAATACCCCTGCATAAAACACCACAACCAATCAAAAGTAATTTCATCATCACTGTCTCACGTCACACAACCTTATTTGGGATGGAAGCGTCTCGTGGTTACCACTAGAATTATCCATACGCTTCGATCGATAGTAAACAACCGACTCTAGAAAATTCTCAACTAATATCGACCAACTAAAAACACCAACGTTATACAAAGCTTCTTCTAACAACAAGGCAAAATCAAATCAAAGATAAATACACTCTACCACTGCATGCCCAGCAAAACAAAACGATCCGATCCATCGCGCGCGTCACACACGCAAGCCCACCATTGTGCGCATTTCACACGCAAACCCACCATCGCACGCGTCTCCAACGTAACAGTGTTTATGTTGGTTATTTTTCTACATGTGGTTGTGTATATCCTGATATAAGATAGAACAGTGACCGAGATTCATGGATTACAAGTGAATTAAGCAGGAGGTCAGCCAGCAGTTTCCTTCATTTGCCTAAGAACTGTTAACGCTGGTAATAGCTGCCCACTGCTGTTTAGGTTTAAAATCACAATGTGACCATGCCTTAAATGAAATGAATGATAATCCCCTTCTTCTTTAGGTAAGGTAATGCTGCACCATTGTACCCAACCTGGAACGTTATACCTTCCTTCCTTAAATAAATTAACGTCCCCAGACACAAAAGCATATAGGGGACCAAATAAGAAGTCAAAATACCTAAGATTAGAGTAATTCAGTGCCTATACGGCTAATCATATAAATAAGTCTTATATCGACAAAGCACGAAGACAGTCTGGCACACGGCGGTGGGGAGATAAAGTCGAACTCGCTCGACGATGAGGGGAGGTGCATAAACACTGCACCAAAAAAAGGTGGAGTTAACGGGTCGGGGGATCTGGTAGGGGATGAACTAGTCATCATCCGAGTAGCTGCCCCAGACGCGTTGGCATAACTAAGAAACAGATTAAATTAAAATGTTAGTTTATAATCCAAAACCACTGAGTACAGTGGGAGGGTTAGTTAAAGCAGAGTTCAGATTTTCAGTACCACGATAAAACAGTTAAAAGGACAGATACTAATTAAATCAGATAAAATCATGTGGAGGTACAATAACACGTTAAAACAAGATTATGTCTACCCCGGCTTAGCCGAATTACAAAATATAAAGGATAAAACATCATTAAACTGTACAATTTAGTCAGCACCATGGCTATCACTCCCGACTCGGCATCACCAGCCCCCTGAGTAGGAATAGCAGCATAGCTATCAGAGTGGCACCAGGGGGGGGGGGGGGGGAGGGCATCGGAAAGTCAGGTAGGTACCAAACGGTAACATGACCCAGATTAAAAGCACTATGGCTATCACCATAAAATTTTAAAAGGTTATGTGTATCATCAAAACTGTCCCAGGATAAGCTTGGAGCATCCTGAGATAAATACAACATATAAGAGCATCATTAAAATCTAACAGGACAAAATCACCAAAGAAGAGAAAAAAAATGGGAGGAGTGGCTTATAAGGCATAACAACTTGTTAAAATCTCAAGCAGTTCAAAACTGTTGCATACCAGAAATCAATCTGATTCTGGAATTCCCAAAGGTGAACCCGAGCGATTTTCTATAAAACTCACCGTGGCCTCTTGGAAAAGTGCCCATAAGCATTTTTAATAAGTCAGCAATGATAAACGTATCCTCACTCCTTGCGACCCTATCTGGAACACATCAAGCCAAATGCATTGGCCTGTAATTTAATATCTACGGACACGGACACCTAAAGCGGAGTAGATATGGAATTATAGCATATGGCATGTCAAGGATGCAATCACAAATTATATTTTTTTTAAAAATAAAGCTTGACTGGAATGTTATCTGGGGGGCCTTGTAAACTCTTACCAATAAGAATAAAGAAGGTGAAAGAGAGAGGGTGAGAGAGTACATGGTGGTGGAAGTAGTGTGTGTGGTTGGGTGCGCGTGTGCTTTTGTGCGAATGTTTTCGCGAGTGCGGACGCTTTACAGCAAAAATGCACACTTGGGAGTCTACGTGATCAGTCAGAGCAATAAAAGCAAGACTAAATGCAGCATTCTAAAGGCGCTAGCTCGTCTTTTGTCAGATTATCTTTGGATTCTCCCGTACAGCTGCAGAACAGTACCAGCGAGAATACTTTCAAGCAACGGTAGATGAAGCATATTGATAAGCCAATCATTCTTGACTACAGCACGTCCCAGCTACTAAATAAACTGGAGACTACGCTGTGCGAACTAAGATACTGCGCAGGCGCATTAACCAAGAAGGATGGATTTTCGGAATATAATTTAAATTAGTCGATCCCCGATAGCAGAGATAGCAATAGTATGTGCCAGCTTATTGAATATAATACATACTACTGCTACCCCTCTGCTAATGGGGATCCATTAATTCTTTCCGAGGATCCATTCTTTTTGATTAATGCGCCTGTGGATACAGCTGGTGCCATTCCTGACTTCAGTGATGATATTGCGTGCGTTCAGTCGAAGAAGAAGACTCCGCTGGCCCACCTCACGCTTTCTGATGAATATTTTATTGGATTCTCCGAGGGCATGGCCAAGATGTTCGCAAACATAAACATGAATTATCGGGGATTTATATACCGCTTGTATTTAAGTCATTAAGACAGGCGCAGTGTTGAGTTTAAATACACAATCTGGTAAAATGCTAAACGTTTTATAAAGTCCTGGAACATTGCACTACTATGGACGGAGACTGCGCTATCCATGACACAAAATGTTAAAACAACTGAATAGGATAAATTCTTCCTGATTCTGCTTACGGCGTTTCTTCTCAAAGTGTGTACATCGTAATTCACAGAAGCTTCTTGCGTCCAAAGTTTGCCTCGCCTGAAAGATTATCGCATGTGCTTTGACTGTAGTTTGTTAGCTAATTCATATAGTTGGGTCTTCTCAATAGAGCAGGACTGAATTGTTTGGCAGTTCGCTACACGACGTCTGTGTTACTCGACGTTTGTGATTATGATAATCGGCGTACAGGTGGTGGCTTGTGAAACTGAACTACAGAAATAATTATATCAAAGTGAATCATACATTGCAAAACCTCTGGAAATATATTCGGTTTTTGTGTGCTAAAAGGTAAGTTTTGCGCTGTATTCATCTGTTTGCATGCCATTATTATTATTATTATTATTATTATTATTATTATTATTATTATTATTATTATTAATAATAATAATAATAATAATAATAATAATAATAATATTATTATTATTATTATTATTATTATTATTATTATATTATTATTATTATTATTATTATTATTATTATTATTATTATTATTATTATTATTAATAATAATAATAATAATAATAATAATAATAATAATAATAATAATATTATTATTATTATTATTATTATTATTATTATTATTATATTATTATTATTATTATTATTATTATTATTATTATTATTATTATTATTATTATTATTTCGTCTTCCTGTACTTCTGATGATCTGATGATCATCAGGCCTTGCAAAGACCATTCTGCAAGGCACAGTGCAAGGAGGTAGAATAAAAGGGAGACCGAAAAAGAGGTGGGAGGACCACATTCAAGAATGGACTGGTTTGACACTGAGCGAAGCCATCAGGGCTGCTGAGGACAGAGAAAGATGGAGTATGCTGGTTAAACGATCTTCTGTGGTGCCTTTACGACCTCCGGGTTACGGGACAGGATAGGATAGGATAGGTACTTCTTCCTTTACTTCTTCTAGTGAATCAACTATCAGTCTATCGGTCACTCTGAACAGCTTGTCGAGGGTAGAGTTGCTGCTTAAACTTATTGAGAGACTAGTGGTTTTTGTACCCTGGCAAGCCAGGGTACACAGGTTGCTGTTTAAAATGTAGACAGAGAGACAACTGTTGTAAGGAATCGACCATCACCATACCCCCTTATATATACCCGTATCCCCGTTATGCCTACCCATGCCCCTTTAAACCTACCCGTAGCCCCCTTTTACCTACACGTACCACCTCATCCCGATCCTTGATAATAATAATAATAATAATAATAATAATAATAATAATAATAATAATAATAATAATAATAATAATAATAATAACAACAACAACAATAATAATAATAATAATAATAATAATAATAATAATAATAATAATAATAATAATAATATTGAATAATACAAATAGAAATCATAAAAAACGCCAAGGTTTTAAAATAAAATTTGATATAAGATATTATAATTATAATAATAATAATTATTATTATTAGTTTATAAATAATAATAATAATAATAATAATAATAATAAAAAAAATAATAATAATAACGTACCACCCCATCCCGATCCTTGGTAATAATAATAATAATAATAATAATAATAATAATAATAATAATAATAATAATAATAATGAATATAGAATAATACAAATAGAAATCATAAACACCAAGGTTTTAAAAGAAAATTTGATATAAGATATAATATTATAAATAATAATAATAATAGTAGTAATAATAATAATAATAATAATAATAATAATAATAATAATAATAATAATAATAATAATAATAAAGGTAAAAAGCCTAAATTTAAAAAAAATCCATATTGTAGTGGAAAAAAAACATTAAAAAAAATATGGCCCGCGACGGATTCGAACTTGGGTCACCCTAAACGTTAGCCGAAGGTGTTACCAACTGAGCTATCAATGCTTCGTACAAAAACAATAAATTTTTTGGTCTATATGGGAAAACATGCTGAAACCTCAATTTGATTTTTAATGGAAGCGTGCGGAATGAGGCTATTGCAGTTTGTGGACATTTTGTTTATTTATTTATCTCAGAAACGGTTAAACGTTCGGTAAGGAAATGTCGGCTATAACGATTTCGCTGGTTTTGAGCACACAACAGGCCGATTCCCAGCGGCCAACACCTGCCCAGATCAGCGTCCATACCGGACAAACTTTATAGTAGTGGCGAAGAAGGACTTCCGGCTAAGCAATTTATATATATAGACTGAGACTTTATTCGTCTTTGAAATTTACATAGAAATTTACCTTTCGGCTGCACAAACACAGTAAATGTAAAATGTAGAACATCTTTTAAAGAATTACATGTTCAAATAACAATATAAATAAAGCCACACATAAAATATAATAAAACAACTACTCTCCCACACCCCAAACATGCGTGCGCTGTACACTCCCGCATACACCCCTACACACCATCACAAACCAATGTCATCACGCACAAACACCAACTACAGGCATACAACACAGGCAACCCTGCACAGACATGACCATCACATGTTAAGCCAACTCACAAAACAGGATTGTTTGAAACACACACACACGCGCGCACGCACACACACACACACACACACACACATTGACAATTTATTCAGAATTTCAACAGCATTATTATACAAAGCATCGTCATTTGATTGAGATAACATTGGAACCAACAGGTGCATGAAGAAAATGCACTCACAACCACGCACCCAAAACACACACAACATCCACACTGGCATAATGGACACACAGTAAACCTTTTTTTTTTTTTTTCCCCACACATTTCAATATTTCATTCTCCATAAACCGCATAAGAATACGCATTTAGAGAAATGAAGACATCAAACACAATATCCAAGCTTGATCATGATTTTACAAAGGCCTTATTGCTGACATAGGCACATTCACGTCATCAATTCTCTCATTCACTCTCCTTTTTCTTTCGTAAAGCTCGCACACACACAAACACACACACACACACACACACACACACACACACACACAGATCCACAATGCACAGTTTTCACAACAAATACTGTACTACACACTGTATATTGTAGGCCGAATCATACACACACACACGCAGTACACACACATACCGGCTTGCCATTTAACACTCAAAAAATCGCGCGCAGTCAAGCACCCACACACATACACACACAAACACACACGCAGGCAGGAAAACATTCTTGCTGACTAGCTAAATTGATCAGACTGATTGACGGACTGACTGATCGGATTTCATAAAGTCAGGGAAAATCGTTTTTAAGTTGAATGGCGCTCGGCAGAAAGGACAGGCAGAATTCGCGCGGCAACTAATAAACCTGCCGGCTCTGGAGGAGGTCTGCACCAGCAGTTCATTACACAGCGGATGGGTTGGGTCACGCTGAATGTACCCCAGGCGCTTCACTGCTTTCACCTCGAAGTGCGCCTGAAGGTCAAAGACGAGTCTGCCAATCAACGTGCCGACAGTCTTTGTGACCTTTGCCAGCCTGGCATTGTTCTGCTCTTTCAGGCTGCCGAAAAAGCACAGGCTGTTGTAGGTCAGTACGGACTCCACAGTCACCCCGTAGAACAGCTCCAACACCGGGAGCTCACACTGAAGGCATTCAGCCTCCTCCTAAAGTAGAGGCGTTTGTTGGCCTTCTTGAGGAGCAGCAGAGCGTTGGGGGACCAGTCCAACTTGATACTGATGGTGGACCCCAAGTACTTGTACTCGTCCACCACCTCACTCCCAATTACAAGTGCTGTGGGTCGAGTGTCGGAGCGCTCCTCCTGTAGTCAACCATCTCCTTTGTTTTAGAGAAGTTGAAGAGGTGATGGTTGCCAAATCTGGATAAATAAAGTTGTTTGAATTGAATTGAATTGAATTGAATTGAATTGAATTGTCGTCGCACCATCTGGCGAGCTTTTCCACGGCGCAGCGGTACGGTACGAGTTAACGCTCTTTGTAATAAGGCCAGTCAAGGACGTGTTGACAGAAAACTTGACTTGGACCCTGTGTTGGTATGAAGGTATCTCGATGCCTTTACGTAAATGGACGACCTAATCACCACGCGTTGTGGTCTGTCGGTGAGAAAGCTGCAGATAGGTATTTCGGTGCATCTTCCATTGTTCCGAAACTGTTCTAAGTTTTGGCAGACGTCGTCTACTGCCGAATCAATGTAATACACTGAACGACTGTGTGGTGTTTATGGATGATGGTAGTGAGTGGAGGAACTTGGCCACATTAAAATAAACCATACAACGTTCGGCATAACAGATCCAGCTGCAAATAATACTTAAATATTCGAGCAAGTGTGTCTTGGGCAAAAAAGACCTTGCGGTGCTCAATCCTCTCCAGGCTGTTGGCCACAGCCGAAATCCACGAATACAGTGTGGCTCGCCTTGGACCTGAGCACGTGGTCGTTGAACCTGTAGTAACGTGAGGTTCCTCCGCCCTGGCCGGTGACTTCTGTGTAAAAGACTTTCGCCCAGTGATGCCGTGCTAACATCGCCCCTGTTAGTCGCCTCTTACGACACGCCGGGAAACGTTGGGTCTATTCTATTTAATGCCCGAACCCACAGGGCTGAATGACCAAAATGATGACCAACAACACCAATGGCATCAACACGGACATCAAAGTCCAAGGCTAATCCCTCAACTCAGTGCATACTTCAAATACTTAGGAGCCATTGTATCAGACAATGGGTCCCGACAGGATGTCCTCTCCAGGATCGCACAAACAACTGCTGCCCTGACAAGGATGAAGTCCATTTGGAAAGACAGGACCATGAGTCTACATTCCAAAGTAAGACTGCTGCGCTCCCTTGTCATCTCCATCTTCCTATATGCTTGCGAAGCATGGACCCTCACAGCAGATCTACAACGAAGAATACAAAGCATGGAGATGAGGAGCTACAGAAGACTTATGGGCATTTCCTATACCCAACACATCACAAACGACGAAGTCCGACAGACCATCACACACGCCATTGGACAACACGATGACCTGCTCACAGTGGTGAAGAAACGGAAACTCCGATGGTATGGCCACCTCACCAGATCATCAGGCCTTGCAAAGACCATTCTGCAAGGCACAGTGCAAGGAGGTAGAAGAAGAGGGAGACCGAAAAAGAGGTGGAACGACAACATTCGAGGATGGACTGGTTTGACTGACACTGATCGAAGCCATCATGGCTGCTGAGGACAGAAAAAGATGGAGTATGCTGGTTAAACGATCATCTGTGGTGCCCATTCGTCCTCCGGGTTACGGGACAGGACAGGATAGGATAGGATTCGAGCAAACCACAAACTTTCACAATGTTGCTCCATACACTATTTACAGGTATGCGCAGAATCCACATCAACACGGTAAGGAACAATATTATAATACGATAACTCCACTTCCGTCAACAGGTATCAAAGAAAGAAAAAGAGAGAAAGAAGAAGAGCCTTCAATGTCACATCCATCTTGTAAAGCTCTCGGAGAACGAGAAAGATCGGGGGAGAGGTGGGGGGGGGGAGAAGTGGAACAAAAAACAGAAAAAGAAGAAAAGAACGACAGTCGATACACATGTCAATGAAAAATGAGGGACCCCTCCCCCATCTTACACACACACAGACACATTCATAATACTGTTGTGGAATTGAGCTTATAACAATGAGGCAATACAACCCTTTAATACTATTCTGGAATTCGCCTTAAGACGGATCCACGGAGTACAACAGTTTTATTTCAGTGCTCTCTAGCACCGCTCTCTTAATTTATGTTCTTCCAAGCGTTGCTAACGTTTACTCATTGGATTCTGGTTGTATCTTGGTACATAAGCTATTTGTCACGGCCTAAGAGATCGGCTCAAGACTAGTGAGCAATTGCTGTAGCAAAAGGTCAACACACGTAGCATTTTTTCGTATGCTCAAGTACACTTAACACACGAATTTTTGTGCATTTGCTCTTGTGATAGTATGGTATGTATGCCAAGAGTACTTGTTCGGAAGAGTGGCTTGTTTGCTACTCGTAAATCACAGAACGCGCAGTGAAGGTGAGAAGTACCGTAAGATGTTGATGTATAGCAAACCACTACCACTGATACACGGAAAGCTGTAACCGCAGTTAAAACTATATTACTGCAGTTCGTCAACTAATGCACGGCTAATGTTTACTATAATGTCAATGCTTTGTTTCATCTTTATTAAAAGCGCACATTCACACGTGTGTAATGCCCCTTTCCCACTTGTGCCCCTACCACAGGTACCACCAGAACACACTCTCTCCCCCTCCTTCCCTCCCCCCTCTGTATTGATGTGTATTGCTTTCATAGCGATTCGCTGGGCCTTTTGACTATTAATAATAACATGCGATGATATGGTAATGTCGAAACGAAAAAAAACCTGTTATTTTTGCTAATGCTATTGAAAATTAAGTCCACTGTCAGCTTTAGTGCCCATTTTATTGTGATTTAAGATTACGTTTTTTTTTTAAATTATTAAATACACATCCACTTGGATAGACTGCTTAAGGGCAATGATATCACTGTTACTCGTCGAGTTGCGCAATTTACTTTTCATGCTATTAAACGAAGAGATCAGTTGATGGAAATCTAAATCATTACAGGGACTTGTTTCAATGATTTTGGAACACATCTGTTTTCTGCCTATTTTCGATGCACATGATGATCTTTTTCCCTCTTTAACTACTTTTATAATTATTGTACTTCCTCCATCATTCCCCCTCACAATTGTTGTGTATAATGTGCCAAAGGCAAAGCCCACGAATAAATTGTCAATGCGTCAATTTTTCCCCTCCTCCCACCTCTCTCTCTCTCTCTCTCTCTCTCTCTCTCTCTCTCTCTCTCTCTCTCTCTTTGAGCAACCATTAGATGGGAATCATTTATCTTGGAAAATCAAATTCCCTTTGCCAGGAACATTACATAAAATCGCTTTAGCCATTTTTGAAATATTAAGCAACAAAATTACTCTAGAGGCCTTGAACTTTGCTAAATATGATGACACGGGAGGCAGGCCACTAACCAAGGTAACGTTCATATGAAGCTTGGTCAAAATACGTTCAGTGGTTCTTAAATATGGCTTCCAGCGGACCTACGGACCTACACTTGGCTCGTTTTGATTCCTTCCGACTAATTTAAAGTATCTTCAGATATGTCTGAAAATACAAGAAAATGTTTGTACAAGACATACCGCCTCCCAAGAACTCCTGACAGCATCATAATCATCAGCATGAATATTTTATGCACTAGTCTAGTCCAAAAAATTAACCTCCAACTGGGGAACTTTTCTTCTTCCCCCAACGTACAGCACTAGTTTGGCTTAAGAAACTTAAACAAACACAGTTGGTTTAACGTTGTACGGGTGGAAGAAGGTGCTGGGCTTGTGTAAAACAGAAACTGTGACAGATGGTGTTTACGATGAAAGAGCTTTGAGTAAGAAGACGCAAGAAGAATACAGCACGCTTGCAAATGTTCTCATCAACATTGTTTCGCTTGCGAGCAGTCTGAAGGGGAGTAAACAGCAGAAGAAAAAAAACCGCAATATTCAGGAAAAGTGATTGTTTCATGAAAATACCAATACGAACGTATTGAAAAGTGCAAAACTACCGAAGAAAGCCGCTAGTCCATACTACGAAGTGACAAAAATACAAAATTGGGTTGAATCTACGTTAAAGGTCAACCACAGTGCTCGGTCAAAAAGTTTCTGCTGAAAGAACTTTACTAAATAATACCAGATGCAAAAAATTCGGTAAGCAAAGCTCTATCGTTTAATAGATATCGATCACTGAAAGTGGGATTTCCTACCTGTAATTAAGGGTAAGGGAAGTAATACTCTAAAACGCAGCTATCGCTGATCTCCCCTCGCAGTGATGTCAGCAGCTGTAGACAATGGCCGATTGCGAAGAAGTTACAAGCGAGACAAGCAGTGTTTCTTCACTCGATCTGTCGTGTTACAGCAGTGCTCTCTTCTGTTAGAAACGAATTCGACCCCCGAGTACTAATTGTAATAATAAACAAATAATTATACGAGCTAGACCCGTGAATACATAACCTCTTGCGTTCCCTTTTCTGAAAAGCTCCTCTGACTTTCCTGACACCCGGCAAGTGATAGCAGACGATAGATGTGTAGTAGCCACTGTGACTGTAGTTGAAGTTGAAGCAGTACTAGTAGGCCTACTACTAGTAACTTGAATCACTGTTGCTGTTGTTGAGGCTTTGGATCGTTGGAACAGAGATAGGCTTTAATGTCTGTATTGTTTTCATCCCAAAGCTCCGCATAAAAGTGGCACTTGGGGGGTAGCAGTCTTCAGCGAAGTGTTTTTGCAAATTGCTGACGACGCACAAATCTCACCCACTTATTTCGCACTTCTTCGTTTTTTGGAAACCTATGCAATGTTATCCCATCCGCTTGTTTGTTTGTACAACCTCCAACGGCACAATATAGGCCACTGCTCTTCGTTTTCCTGCGTTTTGGTAGAGAAGTTTTTTGTTTGTATGTAGATTATAGTCACACGACACTTTCGCAAATAGGTGACTACTGGACCGATTTATACTGACACCAGTTGTTGGTAAAGGGGAAAATAATATGATCACACGTTGACCAATCCGGGATTCGAACCACCGACCTTTCGGTTACTAGCAAGACGCTCTTACCAACTGAGCTACCCGGCCCCTGGTAGAGAAGGGGCACTATCGGACTCTATATTGTCTCCAGCAGTTGACGTCACGAGCCATGTGGTCACGTGAGCGGGCTTTTCGAAGGTGCAAAAGTTTATTCGAAGTAGATTTTATTAAATATTAAAAAAAGGCAGTATTTTTCGGAAAAAAGTTGTTTGGCATGTGACTTTTTTTTATTATGTAGATATTTTGTGCTCAATTTCATATTTCAATGATGTTGACCTTTAAATTGCCCGATTGTGCGAACTTGTCTCATACTGCTTATACAGCACATTATACAGCATACTCAGTGCGCAGTTCTTTAAGCTGATGAGCGCGTTAGGCCAGAACAGTTATTACTAAGGTACAGTTTCGCTGAGCCAAAAGCCACAAACACAGACGAAGTGAAGGCAGTTCCAGAAGATGTTCTGAATCTACTTTATGAATAACGCCGAAATGCTTTACATGCAATGAAGTGTGTGCAAAAATAACTGTAAATTAAATAGACCAGCTTCTAGAGAAGGGGAGAAAAACCAACAAAAATAAATGAACTAACATTTCTAGGACAAAGTTCCAAAAGTTCCAGATGAAAACGATTTCACTACACGCAACACGTCCATTTATTTATTTATCACAGGCAATTTAACATAGCGTTATATTAAACAGCCTGAAATAAATTAGTCAATAATGAAAGTGTTGCGTGAGTATAGCGAGGACAGAAATGCACGATAGAGGGACAAAGGGTTGTTAAAAAATACAATTACACACAGTCATTGACTTCGATACTCACAACAGCCGAGAAACAGCAAGGTTGTGTATTTGAATATTTCTTTCTTCTTATTCATATTATGCCGGCTACCTTCGGACAAAGCATCTTGTAGTTTAACGTCAGAAAATCACTTAAGCTGAAGTCGGCGGATGCATTCACTAATTCTGCTCTTTGAAAAAAAACACACGATCTAATTTGGTTCACGTTGAAAAAAAACAACACAAAAAGAACACCCTTCAAAAACACAACATGGCCTGCTTAATGTATATAGCAGACTGTAATCGTTTGTTGTTTCTTGTACATGTACATAAGTTTTGAAACGGCTGTTTTAGACAGCCAATGTACTTAGGTAAACACAATTCTGTGGATTTGCAACCAAGTGTTCAGGTAAATTAAAAGGTAGTTAAATTTGTTTAATGAAAAATAAAAGATATTTGTGTATTTATTTCTACGCTAAAACGTTTTGTTTCGTATGGAAGCGTAAAATAATAATAATAATAATAATAATAATAATAATAATAATAATAATAATAATAATAATAATAATAATAATATTAAAAAAAAAAAAAAAAAAAAATAATAATAATAATAATAATAATAATAATAATAATAATAATAATAATAATAATAAGGCGCTTTTCCTAGTAAGGAACAGTTCAAAGCGCACCCTCACGCATTCACACTCATTAAACATTAGTACAATACATATACAAGCAAGGCTTGGAGCGGGCGAAATCAAAGCGGACAGGGGGAGAAGCAGTTCTCAAGAAAGTGAAAACTCATCTCTTCCTTAAAGGTTTTTGTTCTTGCCTCCCACCATCATCGTCGTCATTCCTCCATTTGTTTTGTTTGGTTTTTTGTTTTGATTCAGACCACCGCCACGACCCACCCCATCACCCACCCTTAGCTCCCCCCTCCTCCTTCCCCACCTCCTCTCTTATTCGTTAGCAAGTGTCCGATTTTATTTTGTATGAAGCCGGATGTTTAGAATGAATGCGTGAGTACTGCGCTTTGAAATGATATTGTTCATTGAGAAAAAAAGCTATACAAATATTATTATTATAATTATAATTAATAATAATAATAATAATAATAATAATAATAATAATAATAATAATAATAATAATAATAATAATAATAATTAACATTTATATAGCGCCCTTTCTAATGAAAGCTCAGAGCGCTTTACATTCCCATAAGACACTTCTAAGAACTAAAATGACTAAACAATAACAATATAAAAACATGATAAACAAAACATACAGAATGTAATTACATACTATAAACACGCACGCACACAGACACACACACACTCACACACATGCGTGTACGAGGTATAAAATGGGGTAATTTTACCTACTTCGCGCCTCTTAGGCGGCGAATTAGGTCAAGTTTGTTGAAAAACACGGCTAGGATAAGCAATTTTACTCGACGATTAGGGGTAAGGCACACGTCTCGACGATTAGGGTAAGGCACCCCTTCAAGAAAAGGGTTAGGGTCAGGGCTAGTTGCAGCGCTGCAACTAGCCCTGACCCTAACCCTTTTGTGGAACGGGTGCCTTACCCTAATCGTCGAGGCACTGCCTTACCCTAATCGTCGAGGAAAGTTCAAAACTTGACCTAGTTCCTCTCTTATAGGCGCGGAATTAGGTCAAACTGTTTGAGAAAACGGTGCTCTAAAACCTACTTTTTTTTTGAGCAAAACTTGACCTACTTCGCGCTCTATAGCAGAGGAAATTCGAAAGCGGGATGGAAGTTCTCCGTCCCGGATAGAGCACTCCCTTGCACTAATAACACTCCCATGCACTACAACTGCACTCCCATGTACTAAAAGAGCACTCCCGTGTACTTAGAACAAATGAGGAACGGCAGACAAACGGGGAACGACAAAATTACCTCATTTTGTACTAAAAAAGGCAAATTTCGTTCCTCATTCGAGCCGTTTTACAGGTACACACACACACACACACGCCAAGTTCAACACGAATTTAAATTGTGATGTCAGCAAAGAAACGTTTGAACAGATGGGTCTTGAGGCCAGAACGAAAGTCAGCAGATGTTTGGGAAGAATGGAGAGACATGGGAAGGGAGTTCCTGACGGTGGGAGCAGAAAATGAAAATGAGCGTTTGCCAAAGGACTTGTTCACTCGTGGAATGGAGAAATTTTGGGCAGAAGAAGATCGAAGGGTTCTAGAGGGTATGTAGGGGTTAACCATGGTTTTGAGATAAGAAGGGCCGGATGAAGAGAAAGCATTGAAGCAGAGGCAAGCAATTTTGTACTCAATTCTTTGTTCAATGGGAAGCCAGTGTAGGGATTTAAGATGAGGAGTTATATGGGCAGATTTTGGAATGCGAAGAATGAGACGGGCGGCATTATTTTGAATCTTTTGAAGTCTTTGCAATAGATAGTCCGGGCAACCACAGAAGAGAGAGTTACAATAGTCAAGCCGTGAGAGAATGAAAGCTGAGACAAGAGTTTGAGTGGCTTTGGCAGACAGAAAGTGACGGATGCTGTTGATTCGACGGAGTTCAAAATTTAGGTTTCGGATTAGAGTTTGAATGTGAGCTTGCATAGTCAGGTGAGAGTCCAAAATCACGCCCAAGTTTTTGACAGAATCAGAAAACTGGACAACAGAGTTACCAACAACAAAGGAAGATGGAAGCTGAGATGTTATGCGAGGAGATGAAATAATTATGGCTTCTGTCTTTTCGTCATTAAGTTTCAATTTGTTGAACGTCATCCAAGACTTGACATCACAGATGCACTCTTGCATCGAATTTATTGTAATGCCAAGATCCTGTGGGTCACAAGGTTTATGAAGTTGTGTATGGTTTGCAAAGGAATGATGATTGACAGAGTGAGAATCGATGATGTCAGAAAGAGGGGATGTGTACAGAACAAAGAGGACAGGACCCAAAACCGATCCTTGCGGCACGCCACAGAGGATCGGAGCAGGATCAGAGCGGTCATTGTCAACGTAAACAGTTTGTTGTCTGTTAGTAATGTATGACGTGAGCCAGTCAAGAACTGTGCCACGAAGGCCAAAAGTGTGTTGCAGACGGTCAATGAGAATGGTGTGATCTATGGTGTCAAATGCTGACGAAAGGTCTAACAGAGCAAGAACAGAGAGTTTGCCTTGATCAAGGGAGAGGAGGAGATCATTAGTGATTTTAACAAGAGCAGTTTCTGTACTATGTCTAGGTCTGTAAGCGGATTGAAGAGGATCAAGAAGGTTGTTTGAAGACAGGTGTGCATTGAGTTGAGAGAGAACAATTTTTTCGATGATTTTGGAAACAAAGGATAAATTTGATATAGGCCTGAAATTTTTTAGGTCATTTGGGTCGAGAGAAGGCTTTTTGAGAAGAGGCTTGACAAGAGCGGATTTGAAGACGTCAGGAAAAGAGCCAGAGGTGAGAGAATTGGTGATGACTTGAGTGAGAGAAGGAAGGACTACATCCAGAAATTCAAAGAGGAGTGAGGTAGGGATGGGATCTAGGTCACAAGTTTTGGGAGCAGAGGCTTTGACGACCTTCAGGACGTCAGACTCTGTGACAGGAGAGAAAGAAGTGAAAGGTTCGCCCTGAAAGGGCTTGCCAAGAGAAAACGGAACAGAGGGCTGGGAGTCAAGTTCTTTTCTGAGTTTTTCAATCTTACTCACAAAGAAGTCGGAGAGAACACCGGGAAGACAAGAAGAGGGGTATGTGGTGGGGAGCTGAGTGGTTTTTGTTCTGGCACAGAGACCATTTGTGATTTTATACAACTCTTTGCTAGACTGCGCTTCATCAATTTTGGTACAATAGAATAGGCTTTTGGCTTGGTGGACAAGAGCTATAACAAACTGTTTTGCTTTCTTGTAAATTTGTTGGTGGACGGTAAGGCGAGTAGCTCGCCACTGTTTTTCAGCATTACGTCTATTACGTTTGGCCTGAAGCAGCTCTTCGCTGACAAGGCTAAACCAGGGGGAAGGCTTCCTAGTGGGAACTTTACGATGGGTGGCGGGAGCGTGCTTGTCCAGCACTAACCGCAGGGCGGCGTTGTACCGGTCAGCAGTGCAACCCTCGGGCTGCGCTAACGCCTCCTGCAGATCCGCTCTGAACGCAGCCCTATGAATGGCGCATATGTTGCGGACTGTGGCGTACATTGGGGAGGGTGGGGGAAGGGTCATGTTAAAGCGCGACAGCACACAAAAATGGTCGGACTCTAGGCCGTGAGTTACCTCAGTGGACACATGAACATCATCAGTAGATCTTACAATCACAAGATCAAGTGCATGACCTTTTACATGAGTAGGCTCAGTCACTGTCTGTTCTAAATCATACATCTGAATTTGTTCTAAAAACTTAGCAGCACTTCGTTCGCGAGAACAATCAACATGAAAATTGAAATCCCCAAGCAAACACAAATTGCCATGAAGAGAGTTGCTGTAGTCTAGCAGATCGGGAAATTGTTCGAAAAACATTTTTTCAGTTTGTTTGTTCTTTTGGGACGTTCCTGGACGGTAGGTGCACATAAAATGCAAAACACTCTGTGGAGAGGTGACAGACACTTGGAGCAGTTCAAAGGTAGAATGTGTGAAGGAAAACGAAGATTTAAATGTCAGGTGTGGAGCCAGGCTCTGCTTGTAGACAACGGCTATGCCACCCCCGCGACTAGAGCGCGGACACGAATGTACGGCATAGCCGCTGGGCGTGATATCAGCACACAGGGCCTCGTCTCCACGCGCCTTAAACCATGTCTCCACAACAAACATCATATCAACATCCTCCTCTACAATGAAGGCAGCAGTTGCAGTTCGTTTCTCTCTGCATGTGGGGCCCAGTGACTGTGCATTGAAAGAAGCAATTTTAATTATTATTATTATTTTTTTTTTTAAAATAAAAATTATTATTTCCCACACATGCACACACTAACAGTCACACATACTCACACACACCCACACGCACAAAATCGATGAGGCAATATGTAAGAAGCAGTTTAAAGACAGAAGAGAAGAAATGAGCTTTGAGGTTTGCTGTGAAGGCGATGATATTCGGTATGCTGAGGAGAGAAAGTGATATGAATTCCACGTAGTTGGTCCAAAGACAAAGAAAGAACTAGAACCAACAGAGGACCGTTTGTGGCTAGGTATCCTGAGAAGGAGTTTTTCGGATGAAGAGCGCAAGTTGCGAATTCCGTAACTTCCACAAGTGTACGGACTTTAAAACCTATCGTGCGGATATCCCATCCTCAAATATGTGTGTGTTACGCTGCAAATAATTCTGTGAATTTGGCAACCAGCTTTTCAGGTGAGTTGATAGTTCAATTTTTATTTTACCCGATAGCTCTCTGTTTTCATGTTATGTAGCAAAGTAAGGGGGAGTTGTTTGGTTTGCACAAAACCTTAGTATTAATTGTTATTTTATACAGTCACGTGCTCTTGTTGTTGTTGTTTCAGATTAACCGAAGTTGTCCTGAACTGTACTCTGGTTAACGGTTTTACACTTAAACCACGCAAAGGTATTTCAAGACACTTACACACATCAGCCGAAAATTAAGCAGTTCACCTCCCTTTCTCCCTCCCCTCCCATCCCCGGCGGTGTTGTGATAATTGGTTGGTTGGTTGTTTTATTAACGTCTTGGTCTTCATCGAGATGATAAGAAGTACGCATACATTCACGCACATTTGCATGATACATACATAATACATACTTAATTATACAGGGTGTTCCAAAAGTCTTGAGCACATTTTGACATTGAATATTTCCGAAACTATTAAGGATATAAAAACGCATCTGGTAAATTCAGAAAGCTTGTAATCTCAAATTTTACATGGAATGTTCAAAGATGTTCAATGTGAGCACCATTGGTCACACGACACACATCAAGCCGATAGTCAAATTCTTGCCAAACGCGTCCCAGCATTTTCTGGTTGAGTGAACGCCATTAATGGGTCTGAAAAAAAAATCAACAGCTTTACAAAAAACTTAATGTAATTAGCTTTAAAATGGCACAACTTTTATCTTACTACCATTCATAATAATTGAGATATGGGGACTTCAAATGTGCCCAAGACTTTTGGAACACCCTGTATATACTGAGCCACTGGAGAATCAATCAAAGCTTTTGCTACTCTAACGCTTACATGAAAGCTTATGTTAACAATGGAATCGATAATATGAACATCAGTTGGCAAAACGGGACTAATATTACTGTATTGAAGTAATACAAACAATAAAATACGATACATTATAATATGCCTTTATTCATCTCTACAAAAGAAATTACAAGCTTGACTGTGTGTCTGTAAAATCAATTAAACACCATGCAAAAATAACAGATTCCCGTCACATCACATATTCACATCATACCATCACCTACAACATTATACCCACACTCTTACTGAGAAGAAGTCTACAACCAATGCATTGACTATACAGGCCTAATAAGAGAAGTCTATAATACATACAAAAACAAATTACTACTATATCCACGACACGCTATCATCATTCGCCATCAGTGTAACTAACGAAGAAAACCAACTGACAACAAAGTGTAAAAATATCTAGTATCACAAAAGAAAAGAAAAAGGCTCCCTAAATCCCTTGTAAGATCGACAGCACCACCACTCAGTTGGAAGTTGAAGATGTGAATTGCAGATGAATGAGTTTCGGTAGCTGGTGGTTCTTGTGCATGGCTGTCTGAACTTAAGCTTCTGTCTATCCGTCTGCTGTCAAATTCAGCTCTGAGTGTCATTTTTCAGATAAATAGATTCACCATATGCATTTCACATTTTTACAATATTTGGTTTTAACCGAGTTTAATATTATTATGTGTGCCATGCTTGAAACTGATCTAGCAATTCCACAAGGGTTATCAAAGTTGCGATTAAGTTTAATCTCTTAGCGGTTTTGTGACTTGGCTTTAACCTAAAAAAACAAACAAACAAAAAACAACAATAAAATGAAAACATGGAATGATACTAAGCCATTGTTATCTGATCTATATACAAACAAACAAATGTATCCAAACTGGCCCTGCCCATATTTTGATACATCGCACCACGTATTTAGAAAACAGTGAAGCATAATGAAATGGGCCTTTGAGAAAGAATGATCAAACATGCTTAGCAGTAGTCAAAGTATCAACAAAGTAAAACTGATGAATTTCGGTTCAGTTATTCTGGAGACAAAGGAAAGAAGCGTGTTTTGGACAGACAAAAAAAAGAGAAATTCGGAGCGACAGGTCTACCGACCGACCAACCAACCGACAACCGGACTGAAGGATGGCCTATGATTTTAAGTACCTGTATACCAAAACCCAACAACATCGCCATAGCCGTGTTGAAATATTGAGCAAAACTTGTTTAGCATCAAAATTATTGCAGTGACCTTTATCTCTGCGGTAGAGCACATATGACGGCTCGGGAGACAAGCCACTAACCTAGGTAGTGGTCGGGTAAAGTCCGGTCAAAATCCGTTTTAGTGGTTCTTGAGATAATTATGGCTTCCAACAAACCGACCGACAGACAGACGGACCGAACGACAGGTCGACATTTGGCTCGTTCTAATCCTCTCCCCCTACAAACCCTGATTATTTCAAAGACAATTTAGTGTTAGTGTTTTAACCTGAGACGTTATAAGATTAAAACAATTATTTTCAATTTAAAAAAAAAAAGGGTTGTAGGGATGGGGCAGAGGCGCACGTATCGGGGTGTGAGCGGAGAGAGTGCTGCCTACTAATAATAAAAGATGTAAAAGTCGTCTCCGCAAATCACTGTTGACTCGACTGAGTCGCCTTCTTTCAAGAGAAATCTTCTAGTTGGTTCATATGAATTTGAACAATGCAATGAGCCGCGATTTTCGCTGAGACGAATATTACACCTTGTACTATAAGTAGGCAGCAGGCTACTCCGCTAACACCCGATGCGGGCGCCTGTGGGATGGGGGATTCAGGCGCGAATAGCAATTAGCATGTACACAATAAACACACACACACACACAAACACACACACACCATCAACAACAACAAAACAACAACAACAAATACCAAGCTCTTTGTTTGCTCGTTTCTTTGATTACTTCTCTGTCTTTCTTTGATTTAATTTAAGTTGCAGCCAGCTAGATATTCATTACATGAGTTGCAAGGACAACATGAGTCAAAATCGATTTTTACATCATTTCTATGGCGACCGGAAAGAACGAAAGAACGACAGAAGGAAAATGGGAAAAGAAGAGAAGAAAGATGATTTACAAGAGCACTTATTGACATTTCAAATTTCCACTCATTCCTGCAAAAGCAGAAAAACGATAGTTGTCACTGAGCACGACTGCAATACGTGGGAACAGGAATATCCCTTAAATTTAGCTCAAGCGTTTGTTATGCATATTTTTTTGAAAGAAACAAATAAATAATTAAAAAATCATTTTTAACAGAACATTTGGTAAAGCGCGACCCATGTACTGAAGAGAAAGGAAGTACAACCCCACCCCCACCCCGAAAAAAAAGAAGAAAGAGGGAGAGAAAGAGAGAGAGAGAGAGAGAGAGAGAGAGAGAGAGAGAGAGAGAGAGAGAGAGAGAGAGAGAGAGAGAGAGATACAGACAGACAGACAGACAGAGAAGATAAAAAAGACAAAGTACCGTGAAGAAGAAAAAAAATTAAAAAAATGTAATCACTTTTAAAAAGCGCTTTTCCAATTACAGAGCCTCTTAAGGCGCTGGCCGATATAATATTTAACTCGGGCCGCCCGAGGTGCCTACTTTCTGCCTTCGGGCGCATGGTCTGACGCCCAGACGACTAAGCACAATCATGGGCGACCTGGAATGGGAAGAAAAGGCCTAGTGCGTGCCGGGTGTATTTGTGTAGCCGGTACTCACCCGTTTATGACATGAGCGTCAGGATCTTTAAAGTCCATGCGATGGCATGCGTGCGTGCACAGACTAGACCTCGGTTTACACTCTCAACTGAAGGAAAAAGGAAAAGAAAAAAAAAGACTTCGTCCTACAGCAATAAACGAACAGAAACGAACGAGATTATAAACCCGAGGTCTACTCTGTGCACTCACACATTCCATAGCACGGATTTTAAAGATACTGACGCTCATGTCTGATGTCCCTTCTCCCCATCCCCGGTCGCTCAGGATTATGTTCAGAGATCCGAACGTCAGGTTGCAAGTAGGCGCTTCGGGCGGAGTTAGATTCTGTAGCGTTCAGCGCCTTGAGCAGCTCTTGAGCTATAAAAGCGCTATATAAGAACAATGAAATAAAAATTAAATAAATAACAAAGAAAATCAAAGAGAAAGAAAAAGGAAAGAAATAAATTAAGAAAAGGAAGACAAAAAGGGAAAGAAACAAATAAAAGAAAACAAACTACAAAACATTAAGAAAAATAAAATACATTAAAATAAACCAATCAAACAAGCAGGAATAAAGGGAAAAAAAGAAATCATGAAAACAAACCAAAGCAAGGAATCCAGCAAGAAAGGAAACTATGAAGAAATAAGACAGACAGGGCCTGATAACGTTATTACACTAAACCAGTTCCAGAAGAGACTGTAGCGTGCTCACTAACATTCCCTGAGCCTTTTCCAACGGTATTTCAGATTGGAAACGGGAAAATAGCGACGCTGCAAGAGTTAAAACATTTGAAAAGCGCATAAACAGTGAACATTTCTTTTGTATGAGGAGAACTTGTCAACCGACTTGCTGTGCAAGTTGGTGTTTATTGGCTTAGATTTATAGGATTAATATAGTACCTACAATTATCTTGCTAAAATAGCCACTAGAATATAATATAGGTAGGCAGTACAATATTGCATACATGCTAAAAGGAACAACGGAGAACTTGACACTAAAGCTATATTTTTACATCTAAGAAGCATCGGTGCCTGTATTAAATTGAAATATATCAAGGTGGAGGAGGAGGTGGACGAGGAGGAGGAGGGTGAGAAGAAGCAGAATAATAATAACAACAACAACAACAACAACAACAACAATAATAATAATAACAATAATAATAATAATAATAATAATAATAATAATAATAATAATAATAATAATAATAATAATAATAATAATAATAATAAGAAGAAGAAGAAGAAGAAGAAGAAGAAGAAGAAGAAGAAGAAGAAGAAGAAGAAGAAGAAGTGCACCCGATGCACCTTGGTCGAAGGCTACCAGAAGCATGCTGTAGTAGCCGCCACAACAGGCCATAAAGCATGCTCTCATGCTTCAGAGCACTGCTTCCTATACGCTTCAAGCCCTAGGAGCATTGACCAATGAACTCATGAAAATAGAAAATGTAAGTTTCTTCTCCTCTAGGGGACGAATTAGGTCAAACTGTATTTGTTTCTAGGTCAATGTCTTTTACGAACCGTTTGAGAATGTTTTTGAACCGTTTGTTGACGCCGGATAGTGTCCTCACTTGATTTCATACAATTTAAGAATCCAACAAGGCAAACGGGTTTTTGAGACGGAAAGAGCGGAATGTTGTAGAGCAACATTCTGTATATATTTACAGTGAAATTGCGCTTTTTCCGTCACTATAGAGCTTGAAGCGTATAGGAAGCAGTGCTCTGAAGCATGAGAGCATGCTTTATCGCCTGTTGAGGCGACTACTAAAGCATGCTTCTGGCAGCCTTCGACCAATGTGTACCGGGGCACAGAAGAAGAAGAAGTATTTATGACTCATGTCGCAGATTTACAAAAATCTTGAAAAAGTTGTTTTAAGGGGCGAGTACATAGCGTCACATTGCTATGCATCCGAGTCAAAAAGGCAGTTGAAAAACAACAAGCTTTTTTCTGGTTAGACGAACAGCCAAAGCCTGTGGAGCAACTGTAAGCGTTGTTTTGTTTTGTCTTTTCTTTCTGCCGTGGTATTTTAAAAAGAAAAAGTAATTTCAAACAATTGCACTGTTGTGTAAGCCTACTATTACCGATACAACGCTTCTCCTCTCGAAAAAACTTGTGTGCAGTTTAAAAATAATCGCTCCACCAAGGAAAAGACATGGAATTCCAAGTATCTCTATATAAATGTTTGTACAAAATGTGGAACAATGTGAAATAAACTACCCCTGCCTTCGACGTGTTATACGCCTGAACGAATTTCGCGGTACATACGTCAATGAACTGCCAAAATTAAGTTTTGTTGTTGTTGTTTTTTAAAAAATGCGATCCATCAAATTCTGAACGAAACTCGAACCTTTGAACAGGTGTATCGCAGGTAAATAACTTCATCTTCTACTGTTGTTGTTTTTTTTTTGTCATTAAGCCGTCTTAGCAGTATTCTTAAAACGTACCCATGTATAAGCATCGGCAACTTTGTAGTATTATACTCTACACAATATTTTCTAAAATTCTAATTATTATGGTAAGACTATACTACTGGCCGGGATGCCTCTAAAATGTCTACATTGTCAAACAACATAAATATATACAAGATGTGCTGTGCTGATGGTCAATGGAATTACAACAGGCAATTCAATATAATATTTCTGGAACGGAGCAGTCATGAGATCCCCAAGAACCGTAGGTGCATTTTACTGCCATGCATCTATAGTACATTGAGACAACAAAAAGTCTGGGATTAAACCTTGGAAGAATAATAATAATGTAAAAAAAATCTTACAACGCTTTTAAATTAAGTGTCTACAACAATTTGTTTAGGTTCACGCCATACAACCACTAACCTTAATTACATTATTTTCACCGTATTCTACTGTATGATAAATAACGGAAAAAACCCACACAAACTGGTCAGATTCTTAGCATCAGGATAAAATTACACTACAAAGTTAATTCAAATTGAAGTCAATGCGTTTTCAACATCCCAGAGGAACCGCCTGATGTCAGTTTTTGTAACGAATTTGACTGCGCTAACGCAAACGGTGTCATGTTTTGTTATCTTTTTGTTAAAAAAAATTTTTTTCATGGAGCAAACTACAAACTGGGATACAGCAAACGATAAAACAGACACAGGGGGAATGGACTGTGTGGCGGGTATCTTAGAACTAGGAGACAAGGTTACACCGCTGTATTCACCAAATTGAAATTGTGCAAGACTGGTTGGGAAACAGCGAGGACCCACAAACCCTCTACCAATCCTCCCTCTCTGGCATGGCCACGCTAAATTGAAAACGACACACTAATAAACACGCAACAACGTAAAGAAAAAGTGA
>CM072519.1:39837048-39889548 GCA_036898135.1 Oncomelania hupensis | reverse complement strand
CACACACACACACACACACACACACACACACACACACACACACACACACACAACATTATTCGTTGGTCGTTTGCGTTTTAAGGTTCTCGGCAACACAATTTAGATCTACTTCGTAAAACTATTTTTTTAAATATAAAAAAATGCATTGCTTTGTTTTGATGATGCGTGAAATAAGATGTCATTTCTTAGATGCGTGAAATAGGATATATCCGTGGAATATGATGTCTTTTTTTTCTGGGTTGGCGTTGGGAGTGGGGAGAGGAGGTGGGGGGGGGAGAGTAGATGGGGATGGGAGGGGGAGGAAGAATGATCCCTATTATTCTGACCTATCACCGAGAACTACTGCTGTCACGGTCGTGAATGGGAGGGAGTCAGTACAGCTGCGATCATCCTGGGACCGAGCAAGAGAGCAGCGGCGGAAGGAGAAAAGAAGCTCTAACTTCTAGGCAAGGAGGAGAAAAAAAAAGTGAGCTTTCGTTTAGCCTGTACAAATAAACCAAACAACGCCCTACAACTCACCCATTCCAGCTATATCGGACTACTCAGATGCCGTGTGACCGTAGCTCTCGTATCCGTAACTTTGTTAATGAAACCTCCCCAGTGGTCGCTACGGGTAAGCCAACATCCACAGTCGGAATAAGCTTCTTCGATAACACTGCATCTCACACTATATATTTCCGACTTATCCTGTACCGAGCGGTTTGTCTGCTTGTCCAATCCTATTTGTATACGCTGCTGTGCCTGCATCACTTACAAAGGAGAACACATAATACAGAATACAAAATGTATTCGGTCAAACGATAGCGCATAAATTGCATATTCGGAAATTGCCCCGATCTAGGTGAACAATCACGCGCACACACACACAAACACACGTCCACATGCCGGGCGAACGTCATCACTGACCAATGTCATAAATCTCTCAAACAGAAACTTTATATGACTTCAATTAAAAATCATTACAGACAAATATACAATACAACAGACAAGCTATTATCATACGAAATAATAATGTGCATACACACAAAGAAAGTAAATCGACACATGTTTGTTTCATTTCTTCTTTTTTTATGTTTAGAAAGAGGGGGGGAAGAGAGAGAGAGAGAGAGAGAGAGAGAGAGAGAGAGAGAGAGAGAGAGAGGGAGAGAGAAAAAGAGAGGGATTGAGAGAGAGGGAGGAGAGGGAGGGGGGAGAGGGAGAAAGAGAGAGTGAAAGAGAGAAGTAGTAAAAGTACCAGTAGCAGCAGCAGCAGCAGCAGCAGCAGCAGTAGTAGTAGTAGTAGTAGTAGTAGTAGCAGCAGCAATAGTGGTAGTAGTGGTAGTAATAGTAGTAGTAGTAGTAGTAGTAGTAGTAGTAGTAGTAGTAGTAGTAGTAGTAGTAGTAGTAGTAGTAGGTCCCACCGCCGTAGCTCAAGTGGTAGAGCGTTCGCCTGGCACACCGATGGCCCAGGTTCGAATCCCGTAGTGGGGCAATACAAAATGTGGCCATTTTTCACTGTCCATTTTAGCAGTATGATTGCTCTGGTGGTTCAGTGTTGATTCAGGTCCCTACCCCTCTTTTCCTGGGATGGTTATCCCCGTCTGCCATATCGCCAATGGTGGGTGTAGACGTTAAACCTCAATGTTCATTCAGTAGTAGTGTAGTAGTAGTAGTGTAGTAGTAGTAGTAGTAGTAGTACTAATAGTAGTAGCAGTAGTAGAGCTGCAGCATTAGTAGTAGTAGAAATAGTAGTCAGCGGCCATCATATGATCAAGAAAATCAAAACTAACTGCCTCAGTAGGTCTACTCTAACAAAAATCCTTACAATTCGCATTATTATAGTCATTAAATATGACACCAGACTTTAAGTGCACGCGAGGGAACATTGTACCCGTTAGGGGCCAGCTCTTGTTTCAAAACCCATTCTCTCAAGAGTGTGCCCCCATACATTCTATACAAATGAATGTTGCGCGTATGCATAACGCAAGTTGCAATATTATATCTGATCTGGCACATATGGCTTTACTCGGTTTAATTAGTAAAATATTATTTTGATTCACCTTTTTGTGTGTGTTCTTTCAAACAATTTCTCATTTATCCGAATTCTACATCTGCGCACACTACAAATATGCCACAGTTTCTTCAACCTCCTCCCCCTCTTTCACCTCCCCACTCTCTCTCTCTCTCTCTCTCTCTCTCTCTCTCTCTCTCTCTCTCTCTCTCTCTCTCTTATTTCTTTCAAGGAAGGAAATATAACTTGGCAGAATAATTAACATGATGAATGGTGATTGCTGTAAAGAAAGAAGGGGGTGGGGAAGAAATGATTTTAAAAGATCAAATATGCATTGCTCATTGGGCAAAGCTGCTTAACGGAAAACAAACCACTGGCTAATCTTGTTAGGGTTTGATGATGATGACGACGATGAAGATGATACTGTTGATGATACTGTTGATACGGGAAAACTATCGATTAGCTCTGCAAAGCAACGTTTAACCCAATTTACGCTCTCTCTCTCTCTCTCTCTCTCTCTCTCTCTCTCTCTCTCTCTCTCTCTCTCTCTCTCTCTCTCTCTCTCTCTCTCTCTCTCTCTATATATATATATATATAAAGAGAGAGAGAGAGATTTTTTATAGATTCTATTTATCTCTTTATATTTAATACAGCTATCTTTATGTTCAAAATCACACACGGAGAAACACCTGCAATCTTCATACATTTTTTATTAAGCCAGTTGATGGGCATAGACTGTATAATTATAAACTACCCCTCCCTCGCATTGATTTATACAAAAATAGCCTATCATTTAATAGAGCTAGTGTATGGAACTCTCCCTCTGGAGTGTAAACATTGCGACACACTGTTTTCTTTCAAATGTAAAATATGTAGGCATCTGCGAAATTAATTACAAAAGTGATATATAATAACATATATGAGAACACAGTAATTGATGTAATTATTAACTTATTTATTTATTTACTTTCTTCTTCTTCTTCTTATTCTTCTTCTTCTTATTATTATTATTATATTATTATTATTATTATTATTATTATTATTATTATTATTATTATCATTACTATTATGAAGGATATGGGGAGGAGGGGTGGTTGCCTAAAATTGTTTAAAGATAATGATGAAGATGTTGGTGTGATTGTGTGTGCATGCGTGTGTGTGAGTGATGTGTTTTCCAAGTTAAAGTTAAAGGTTAATTATTATGTTAATTTGTTAACGGACAGATTGGAAGATTAGACTCTATCATTACATTAGTCTAAAATCTTTATCCCTAATTAAAAAAAGTCTCTCTCTCTCTCTCTCTCTCTCTCTCTCTCTCTCTCTCTCTCTCTGTCTCTCTCTCTCTCTCTCTCTCTCTCTCTCTCTCTCTCTCTCTGAAAATCTCACCTTTTCTATTCTGTCCCTGTCATCTCTTAGACTTTCCTCAGAATCAATAACCTTAGGACATCCTCATTCGGACACACTCTCTCTCTCTCTCTCTCTCTCTCTCTCTCTCTCTCTCTCTCTCTCTCTCTCTCTCTCTCTCTCTCTCTCTCTCTCTCCCTCTCCCCTTCTCAACTTTCCCCACACATGTCTTTCTAGTTCTTCTGTTAATCAAGCTGCTTTCACCTCTTAACTGTTTTAGTTCAGAATCGTCAGTTTTCAAGCAACTATACTCCTTCTACTCCTTTCGTCAGGGTCGCTTGGTAACCGAAACGCTGATAGTTTTGAAGAGGAGCAGAAGCTAACCGAGTCAAAAACAACAGAAGTCAACGCATGAAAATCGAATCGTCTCAAATGCATAGACCTAAAAGTTAGATCTTTTAAGCACCAAGTGTGCATCAGCACTCGGATACTCTGGGAAAACGGGAACATATTTTAAAAAAAAAAAAACAACAAAACACACAGACAAAGTTACATAAATGTTTGCGATAACCCGACTCTCTGGGTGTGCGTAACTTTCCTTACATTTACTTGACGATCCATGAAACAACAATTACACTACACTAAATTCACAATAAAACACTATAAACACCGCAAAATCACAAAATTCAGCAGAGCTCGGGTCATTACAGCCTGTTGGCGTCAACCGGAACCAGCCAGTACTCATTTAAACGTCTCTAGTGGCGTAAAGCTCTGCTGGAACATAAGTCATTGCTTTAACAAACAGAAAGCGTTGGCACAAGTCATTGCTTTAAAAAACAGATAGCATGGGCAATGTAATAACAGAAGGACTGTCACTTAAAAGTGTGCAGTGTTAACTGTTGGCAGCCATCGTCACACTGAAAAACAATCTCTGTTCTACAAACAAAGAACTCACGATTTGATAAATAATAGAAGAAAAAAAACTTCGCCCTCAGCATCCCACGTTCAGTTCTGGAAAACAGTCGAAAAACACAAAAAAAGGTATTGACGATTTGATAATATAATGATAGTAAATATGTAAAGTGTTGATAGCCACCAAAGCGAAACCGTTCAGTGTCGCAATTAGAAGAAGGAGAAGAAGAAGTAGTAGTAAAAGAAGGATAATGATGATGATGATGATGATGATGATGATGATGATGATGATGATGATGATGATGATGATGATGATGATGATGATGATGATGATGATGATGATGATGATGATGATGATGATGATGGCGGTGGTGGTAAAGCAGATAAAACTGTTAGAACAAAGGACGTGAGTTGAACTAAACAAATTGGTGACTGGAATTAGCATCTTGACCCTTTCAATTTTCACTGTATACTTTCCATGTTAGAAACAGCTGTTAACTACGTCGGTAGATCTACAATCTACGCAACAACCGAAGGGCACAGTTCACGTACGGGTCCCTACACAATAGACCTCTCAATTTGGCAACCATTGTACAAAAAGTTTTGTACAAAAAAGTTTTATACTTCAGGATGTTATGCTAATAAGTTTCAAACGGCCGACTCCACAGAGTTCCGAAGGGACGAAACCGGACCACATAGTTTTCATTAAAAGCTTGACCGAAAGGGCGCAGAAAGATTTTAATTTCAATATTCAATCATAATCTCTCCCTGTAGAAATAAACTAGCGCGTAAAGGACAATTCTTGTATACTGAACTGGAACACACACACAAAGACATATAACGAAATATTGTAATATAATTATCTCTCCCTGTGGATTCGAGGCGCACAAAAGCAATACGTGTGGATAGCAAGGCTGGACAATTGTTCCTTTCACACGTGGAAGCGCGTTGTGTGCCAAGTTGGCGAGATGTAAGCACAGGTCCTGCGGAAATGACATATGTCTTGGCCCCAGCGATTTACACAAAGCGGTTCTTTGGGGGCGAAACAAAGCAGAGGCCTGCAGGCCTTTACGGGACCCCGGTGCCAGACTAAGTACATGCGATAGATGGCTGCAATGGGACTACCGCATTTCCATTCTATGCAAAACGCCGATCGCTGCCTCGCAATGAGCAAAGGGAATGACCGCTTCAAAGGACGCGGAGCTAAACGTCCTTCGAAGGCGAATCCAGATTGTGTGCTTACACACACATGCATATGTGTGTGTGTGTACATACACAAACAATCACACACAGCTCATATTATGAGATTTCAACAAGTCTGATACTGTACTTTTCTCCTCACCCCCCCCCCCTTTTTCTCTCATGCGTGTGTGTGTGTGTGTGTGTTTATGTGTAAGTTATTTGCTATTCAATTTAATGTTAAAGGTTCTTTATAAAGTTAATTTATAAAGTTAAGTTAATTTATATGGGGACAGATTGGAAGATAAGACTTTATAATTATTTTAAAATCTTTATCCCTAATACGAAAGGTTTAAAGTCTCTCCGCCCCCCCCCCCTCCGCCTCCCCGCTGTATAATTAGGTTTCCTCTGTTTAGCGGGATATTGTGAACAATTATTGGTAATGGCTAGAGTTAATAGCCTAACTTACCAACGACTGACTTTCTTAGTAGACTTAGTAAGTGCCGACTTAAATAAGCTTGGCTTCCTCAAGCAGATGGCGAACGTTAATAACCTCTTAAATATTGCGTTTTACATTTAACGTACCATATTAGCTCTGCAGTTCATCGTTAATTTCCGTTCCTTTTATTTTTTATTAGTATTATTTTTTAGTATTACTGAACAAACCCAACACCCACGTGGACAGACTTTACATCAAATCTACGACGACCAACCTTTTTTTTTAGCAGCCATCTCAAATGTGCGTCGCGTTAGTCTAAAACGGACTTTCAATTTGGCTCAGGTTTGCGTGTAGGTTGAAGGAAATTAAATGCCGCGTCATTCAATATACTGTCGTTCGTCAATTTACCAAAATACAACATACAAAAGTTGCGAAATTTCGGCCATGAGCTGACTCAAAAGACAGCTGCTCTCTAGTTATTGTCAGCAATTTGCAGCATTCGTTTTGGCGCTTCTTCCTTCGCTAACCAATTTCCATAACGACGAAAATGGAAACAAAATGCACCGGAAATGACCCAACTTTATTTCCGTGGCCATGATGCAGTTTATTTGTGACGGTTAAACTCCGCACTTTTTTTTGCAATTGTTGCAGTAACTCTTAGTCTTTTCGAAATATATCTGCTCCTCCTAGTCGCTCTCTCTCTCTCTCTCTCTCTCTCTCTCTCTCTCTCTCTCATGGTTTTGAAATTATTTTGTGCAATAAATCTAATGAAAAATCTGACGCAAGATTCTTCAGCAAACTGATGGGATGCTATTTTCGTGATTTGTTTGTGTGTAAGAGTGATTGAGTGGGGAGGTATTGTTGTGCAGGATGGCGCCAACCAACTCACTGTTGCTTTCAAAGTGACCCCAGACACTAAAGAAACTTCAGGAACATGCACATACATCAATGTCACACGACAGCAAAACCTCACACTGCTGGAGGAACAAAAAGAAAGACAGACAAAACATACAAAGAGAGTTGCACACTGATAGGGGAACGTTTAGGTAGTTCTTCAATTATGTGTTCAGTCTGAAGTTTTTTGGTTGGAACTGTACAGTTCGTAAAAAATATATTTTTTTACCCCCTTACCCGACGCTTCATAACAGATACCCATATTAGATACCTTAAGTTCTCCCTTCCAATAGCTCTCATACAAATCAGTAATAGCTCTCATACAAATCAGTAATAGCTCTCAAACAAATCAGTAATAGCTCTCATACAAATCAGTAATAGCAATTGTGGTCTTAATTTGTTTCTTTGGATGCTGCTATACACCTCATTAACCCACCCTAACATCCCTCACTCTTCTTGACATGCCCTTGTAATGCTAGCACGATGCCAAAGTGGCGAGTTTCTCTTCGAGACTGCAGAGAAATGAGACTCCGTCGGGTGACCTATCAACCAACAGGTGTACAGACTACTAACACAGTTTTTACTACTCTACACAGACCCTTTGTCTCTCGGTAGACTGATGTAGATCAATTATGTTGCGTCAGATTCTCATTTAACACTGCAGGCAACAAAATAAATTCATGAGAAAAAATGCAGCTGTCACATGGGGAAACAGAGTCAGAGGACAATAAAAAGAAACACGATAAAAGAAAAGAAAATGGGCAGTAGAAGGCAAATAAATAGGCATTATCCCTAAATAAACCGAAAGTAGAGTTGCTTCCCCTGAAATGCGGTACACAATACATGTTGACAGCTATCCTAAATAAATCGAAAGTAGGTCAATGAGAGTTGCTTCCCCTGAAAAGCGGTACAAAATCATGTTGACAGCTATTTAGGAAGTACTCCTATTGAATTGAAATTCAAGATGACGGGGCTAATGACAGCGGATCCTGTTCGGGGTATATAAACAAGTGCTATCTAAACAATCTGGGCAAACAACTCTTCATGTTTAATCTATACAGCTATTGCTACTATTAGATCTATATTAGGTTATGGAAAAGTTATGGATTTTACAGCATCAAAATCAGCTTTAAATAGGTTGACTAGTCTTTTAAAATAGCTCTTGGCATACCCCAGTGGTCTTCAACGTCAAAAATATATAAAGAAGCATGGGTACTACAATTTTTGACCAAAACAGGTTTCAAACTGCACAATACGTTACACGGCAAATTGTAAATTCTACAATTGAGCTAAGTGAAAATATTGAAATTAAAAAAGAATTTAAAACTAAAAGTGTTTTTATGTCAATTAATATATATCTATATATCTATATGTATATTATAGATAGACAGATAGATAGATAGATAGATAGATAGATAGATAGATAGATAGATAGATAGATAGATAGATAGATAGATAGATAGATAGATAGATAGATAGATAGATAGATAGATAGATAGATAGATTGATTGTTGCTTTAGGTCCAGCGGACTCTTCCGAGCCAAATCAGGACCGGACAACCCTCGATCCGCATAAAAGATCTGATGAAACAACCCTAGTGGAAAAACTGAATGCCCTCCACCGGCCAGTCACTTTACAATAAAGACATACCACGCAGGGGACGGCTGAGGCTTTACCCCAACTAATCGAACCGCCGGTTACAAAAACAAAATAGAATACAAACATCATTATAAATTATCAACAAAACACATACATATAAAATGCCTATATTGCTAAATAATAACATCATAGGAAACCCTAGTGACCACCCTGCAGAAAGCGTCCAATACTCCCAAGCTGATCCAACAGACCTCATACACAAACAAGGAGTCTTGTCCAGGAAGAGTTTTCAAGAAAAAAGGTAGGTCATTGATCTAGCGAAGAAGAAGATAGTATAGCAGAGTGATAGGACAGAGCAGGAATGGGAAAGAGCAAATGAGGAAGACAGCGACAGTGGGAATTTAAAGCACTAAATTTCCAGAAAGTGGGGATACTATTTATACTGAAACCCCGGCACTCCAACGGGGGTACTGTTGCCGCAGTGAATCGGTCATGCCTATAAAGGAAAGACAGGTTTTCAACTGGGGCTTTCACTTTTCCATTTATAGGTTAGAACAATCTACAGTGGCAAGATTGCTCATGACCCCAAGGGGTAGATAGATAGATAGATAGATAGATAGATAGATAGATAGATAGATAGATAGATAGATAGATAGATAGATAGATAGATAGATAGATAGATAGATAGATAGATAGATAGATAGATAGATAGATAGATAGATAGATAGATAGATAGATAGATAGATAGATAGATAGATCGATAGATTGATAGATTGATAGATAGAGATATTTATGTTTTCTATTTCTTTTTTTTTAAATTTGGAGAAAGCATCCACATACTGACCTAACCGATCGATTACTTTCATGACCAGACTGTTTATCGTTTTGTTGACTTTTCTAACACTTACCATAATTCCAAACTGTCTTTCCACATGAAAGTTCTTTTTTATACAGTATACCGTCATAATTCCAAACTCTCTTTCCACATGAAAGTTCTCTTTTCGCCATCATCTCCATTCTTCAAAACTCAAGACACCAACACTCAACACTCAGAGTCTTACCCCATCCCAAACACACTCGCCCCACGTCAGTTTATCAGGGAGCGTATCGGGTACTTTGAGAGGCGAACGTAACCTTCCGCAAGTCTCAGCTACGCAGTGTGGACTGTGCAAGCAAAAGAGATAACACAGGATGCGATTTAAAAAAAATCTTAAAAAAGCCTTTAGCCACCTTTCCCCATTCCTCAACCCCATCCTTCATCACGCACGCATGCACCCACGCACGCACGCTCAAACGCACGCACCCACACTCGCGTCAGGTTATGAGTAACTACGAGCAAGCGAAGAGATTACAAAGCTGTACGGCAGAAAACGGAACCATTTCTGCAAGGCGAATTTGTCAAGGGATTTCCAAGTCTCTCTTTTACCAGACAGGCATCAAAGATCGGGGAGCATCCAGTCAATCATCAGAAAATCACACTTTCCCCCGAAAGCGAGCATACACTCCCCCCTCTTATTCCCCACACATTCACATATAACAAACACACACTCACGTCACATACGCAATAGCTACCCAACACGTAATGTCAAACACAAACACAAGTCAAATATCGGAACAAATTTCCGAACATAAGTGATGGAGAGAAAGAGAGAGAGAGACAGAGAGAGAGAGAGAGAGGGGGGGGGGGGGTACAAAGTGGGAATGGTAAAGAAAGTATTTAAAATTTTCAAAAATGAAAGGAAAATCAGACAGCATATTTCAATTGTTTCAAATGTAACTTCAAGTCACTTTACAGAACTATAGATGTAAATAGGATGTTATCAAGTTAGCGGAGTGTGTATGCGTGTGTGACTGTCTACCAACATCTGAGCAACTTCCGTAAGCAATGTATGTAGTCATCTGGCTGAATAAATTCTATATCATAATAGTTATTTATGCCAATTCTCGGTGTTCCCCTGTAGTTAATTTTTGATGATGGTGATTTATACTGCCAGAGCCTTAAGTTACAAAATGTAAAATGGCTATTTAGGCAGTGTGTTTATTTTTAGTTTTTTTTTAAAATTTATCTATTTACTCACTTGTTTATTTTTAATCATGTCCAGTTTGCCTGCGCCCGATGGATTTATGGAACACTTGACCTCATGAATAATGGCGGCGAAATTAATTTCAATAGCGATATTTCTTTCTGAACTTAAATTAAAATAAAATTTGAATGGAAAAATAAACCCGTCAATTCTGTCAGCCATAAACAGCTCTTATCTTGGGTTTGAAAGTTGAATAGCCCGGATGAAAATTTAATATATACGGAGGACAACAACCCTTTTCTTCACCAAAGGGGGAATTTGTAAGTTCAGGTGTTTTTACTTCTACTTGTTTTACTCCCTGTTATGAAAATAAATCGTATTTAAATAGAAATTGATCATGGAGGATAAACTATGCCGATCTGGGTGATAACGTGAATAAACGTTTTGTACTCAAGCACACTAATTCAAAAATGCAAGATAGTGGAGACAATAGGTTAGGACGCTCTGTGTGTGTGTGTGTGTGTATGCGTGAGTGTATGTGTGTGTGAGAGAGAGAGGGGGAAGGGATGAGGGGTGGTGGGTGGGGATGGGCGTGCCCGCTACAAATGTGATTACTCTAGATCCCTTTCTCCAAAGGAGACTACTTTACTCCATGACCAACCCAACCCAATCTTTTGGTCCCTGCTGTAAAGGCCTTAAAAAATATCGAGGATCTTAAGAAATGTGATGATTATATCCTAGGGTAGCAAATTTATTATCATTTATGTTGCTGAGGACAGAGAAAGATGGAGTATGCTGGTTAAACGATCATCTGTGGTGCCCCCTACGACCTCCGAGTTACAGGATAGGATAGGATAGCAAATTTATTATTGTCTCTTCATTAGCATTTGTAACAAGATTCAGTAGCCTACTTTCAGTCTACAAAACGCACCGCTAGCTTAAAGTAAGGATATCCCTCGTGGTACCATGACAAATACGAGGGCGTTTAAACATCGAATGCTTTGGATCCGACCAAACAAGGAATCGTAGAATCATCAGAAGTTGCCCTAGGGAGGGCTTCACAATGTATTTCTGCATAACCTGGTCAGACAGTAACTATTAACAATGCCGCACCACTGGGTTCAAGGTTTCCAAGCTACACAACCAAACGTCATAAAGGCATAGCCTAACAACAGAACTCACAAACAAACTAAGCTTACACTGGGTGATACTTAAACATCAGTTGTTCTCCTACCACACAACAATTGTCAGGGTGGCGACGTGGTGATCGTCCTTAACGCTGATGCAATAGGACGTTAAGCTTCGTTATTCCTCCTCCTACCACACAACAACAAACGCAACAAGACCATTGTTGACCTACAAGCTTATCGGGTTAAGAACCAACAAACTGGATAATAATGGAAATCTCATTTTCTGAGGTCGCGACGAGCGCCTTTTGGGGGATATCATATTATTCCTTAATCCTCTGTACCTATTGGTTAAACATTCTTATATGCTCAAGACGACCACGAAGTACATTTACATTAAAGACCACATTTAAATTAAAGACCACGGTCCAAATGCGTGTCAAGTTAAGCAACTAGCATTAACAACTGATTGATTCCGGATAGCAGTTTCTGAGGTCGTGTCGCGAGAGGACTAGTTTTACCCTGCTTACTTTACTATTTAGCCTTGTTTGGGCATTGTAACCTTAGAAAGTTAGTGTATTACACAGCAGACGATTACAGTATACGGAGGTACACACACTGCGAGCTTGACGCAAACAGTGTAGTGACGTCAGCACTGTGTGCGTGGGATCGAAACGTTTTATCCAATCAGGACTCAGGCTGAGCGGCTAGATCCAGTTCTGGCTGATTCAGTCCAAACCAGGTATTAGGTCAGTTGAGAGTAAGACGCCAAAGGGTACACATCTACACCTGAGTAGAACAATATCTCCACTGAATAGACCAGGAAGCAGGACTTGAGAATCTTAGAATTCACTCAAGTAGCCACAAGCCTGACTTTGTCAAACAGGTAAATGAACATACTTCTGTTTCATCGTGATATATTTATATTATTGTTGGAATTATGTTTGTAGAATTTGCCATGCATAGATGTGAATTATTAATCCGAATTTGCCTTACCACGTGGAAAAGCCTAACACGTGTTAAGCACGACCGGCCGACGCCATCTTGAATTATGTACGGAACCACTGTTGTTGAACCTATATGTATGTTTGCAGACCCGTGGCTCTACCAGTGAATGTTTATAATATTATTAATTCTGTATGTGTATAGTTAGCCACAGATTTATATTTATGTATGGATAGGAAATTAGAGTTGAGATTCCAGTGGACCACGGACGTAGCAGAATGTTCGTCGCTTATGTATAGAGATGTGGTGGAGCTATCACTGAGGGCTACTTTGGCTTTCAGTGAGACGCTCTGCACAGACCTATTGTTCAAGGTTGTGCAGAATTTCGTCTCTTATATTACAGACGAGCAGGCGAGCTATAACGTGCGCCCAACTCCACAGGAAGACAAGTTGGCTGTTTAGCCTCTACAGCACAAGACTGAGGGAGCAACCCTGGAAAACACCCTGCAAGACCCCACAGCGTGGCAAGGGACCAAACTACACGACGACACATCTATACCAGAAGCTACCTCCACGAAGGGCTTCAAACACACCACACTGCAGTTAAGTGACACGGAAGAAGTGCACCCAAACTGATAGCAAAAGGACCACAGTAGTCCACTCTTCAGAACTGTAGTAGAACGGACCACAGTAGTCCAATCTTCAAGAACTTTAGTAGCCAGTGCCCGATGAAGACATAACAGCCGCATAGACTATCAGCGATCGAATCATTTGCATTGACTTAAGACTTTTTAAGGTAGATTAGTACATCGAAGAATCTTGTATAGAGTAGAAGAAATAAATGTGTGATTTTAACTGTTATCAAGTGGCTGGACTACATATGATTCATAGCCGTGTGAAAGCTAGTGTGACAGTGATCTTTTACCATTTTTTTAATCTATCTCTGTATCCCAGCCTTAACACAGACCGAGCTAAACAAATAAATTTATTAAAGTAATTCACAGGGTGACTAATTAGCAGTTCCCATCTAATAAAGCGTGAGGGTTACAGCATTCCTATGTGCAGAGCCCAGTAACACCTAAACCCCACGTGACAGGTCGTGGTGAGCAAAATAAAAGCGAGCGTTGTGGCCAAGTGGGCTATTGAGGGGCCGGGTAGCTCAGTTGGTAAGAGCGTCTTGCTAGTAACCAAAGGTCGCTGGTTCGAATCCCAGATTGGTCAACGTGTGATCATATTATTTTCCCCTTTACCAACAACTGGCCCGCTGGTGTCAGTATAAATCGGTCCAGTAGTCACCTATATGCGAAAGTGTCGTGTGACTATAATCTACAAACAACAACAACAACAAGTGGGCTAAGGCGGGACTAACTTGCCTTGTCCACAAGCCAGAAACCAATGGTGCCTGACAGGTGTGGGTTCGAGCCAGCACCTGGGCGTTATGTTTCTCCGAATATTATTTACTTTCGACTCGGGCAACGTCTCGAGGGTTTTCTCCGGGTACTCCGGTTTGCTCCTTCAGCAAAATTTCAAAAAAATCACAAATAATGTTAGGTAGGTAGGGTTTGGGCGCGCCACTGGCTGCGACTACGCCTTCCCCGGCCGGGGGAGGCGGCCCAGAGTTTCCCGATAAAAGGGATAATAAACTGCAGCCAAAAAAAAAAACCAAAAAAAAAAAAAGAAGATAATATTAATAATAGCAAACCCCTTATTTCCTAAAACCATTGTGTGAACAATTCAAACATCACGTTTAAACCAAACATACATCATGTTTGTGGTATATGTCCTGTGTGATTATTATTTACTTACTTAATAAGTAAGCTTTGTGATAAATGAGTTGTTTTTACAAAGCTAATTGGGCTGATTTGGGCTTCAATCTTGTTGAGGTGTTAAAAATATGTTAAATAGTTACCTTTGTTATTGCCTATAATCCCACAAGAAAGCTAGTGTATTTCAGGGTGGAGAACAATTGAATCAAGAAATCTCTGAAATCCGGCCGGGACCCAGGGGCCGCGTTAGGCCCCGGTGGGGTCCAGGGGCCAAGCCCCGGTAGGGGATCCATGGGGGCGAAGCCCCCTGGAAGAAAATGAATGTATGCAATTTTGAAAGCAATTTAGCGCCTCTCCTGAAAGCAAAAAGCACAAAGTAAACATAAACAGAAACAACAACAACAAAAAAAGAATGTTTTATGCACATGCCTTTTAAAAAAGCTAAGAATCTTGATTTGTAGGCCTAAATCTCGGAAATCATTGTTTTTCTTCTCGGAAATGCAAATTCCTTCCGCGGAAATCCGCGGATCCGAGGAAAATTCTTCACCCTGGTATTTAGTCTGTTAAACTCGCAGAACAAAACGCATAGGCCAACGACACAACTGCTGTTGCTGTTTTTTGTATAAGAAGCCACACACAATAATGGAGCACACGTAGAACTGTTCCGAAGCCGCACATTCCCCGTAGACCTTACGGCCATAACTTCTGTCTAGAGTAGTCTACCTCTTTAGTCAAATCGCAGACGACCAACAACACCTCACCTTCACCCCTACCCATGACCCGCCTCTCGCCCCCTCCTCCCTCAACCTGGCAAGTCCCTGCCCCCACACAAACGAAACTTCTCCATCACAAAGTGAAAGCGCTTTCGCGCAAGGGACACAGAATGGCAAACTGTGGAACACTCCATAATTCTTCCCAACTGATATAATTATTACACTTCTAATGTAATGGCTCAATCTAGCTACAAGTAAAACCACTTGAAGATGGATGACGTCGTAAATTTGTTCACACGATCACACCTAACGTAAACCACAATCGACGACGACGACGATGATGATGATGATGGCATCATCATCATCACGAAGACGACGACAACGATAATAATGACGACTACGATAATGATGACGATGGCGATTTACATAGTACAATTCTTCATGGTTTCATGCTCAAGAAAATGACGGGGTTGAATATGAGGATCGACTCGCTCAATTTAATAGCCCTTTAAACAAAAAAACAAAAAACCTCAAGCTTCATTTCTGCAGATATACTGGGTGAAGAAAAAGAAGAATTCGAGCGTTTGGTGTAGATTGGAGGGTGGTTGGGTGATAGAATGGATGTGTGGTTAGAAGGCTGGAGAGAGATAATTGCCTTAAACATAGGAATATGTGTCAGACATTGTCGCCTTTATTTGGATATGGGAATTGACTTGACCTACTTGCCAAACAGCATGCTTCTGCGTTACGAGATTGACTCTTTCCATTTCATCATAACCGGTGTGATATCGTCAAATTTCTTAGGATCTTATTTTTGACTGGAAGCATTCTGATTGGTCGACGCATTACAAAATTCGACGCATGCGCACAGTGCTATCGTAGTCATAGTAAGAGTTAGGGTTAGGGTTTGGGTAAGAGTGTTAGGTTTAGGGTTACGACGCCTAAGAACATCGTGAAAAGGCCGGCCCGACTTGACCTATTGCATCCGCAATGGCGCCCAGCCAAAATCACAGCCCTGGAACTTTGAGACGATGTTACACCGGAACAACGGGATGGACCAGAAACGTTCCAGAGTGACCCGAAAATTTTGCGAGTACCATTATCGTGCAAACCAGTCAGCCGAACGAACACTGGACTGAAATGAATGATCCTGTTGAGATCACGGCATCAGAGATGAAACAAAAAACAAACAAACATGTCAGACATGTATATTTTTTAGTTCCCGAAGCGTAAACTGGAGAACTACTGTGTTTGACTCTGTCCATCCATCCGTCAAGCGTCCGTCCGTCACTTATGCGCACTTTTCTTTGATGCAAATCGTCGAATTTCTTTGAAACTTATAATGTACTAGTGGTTTTTGTACCCTGGCAAGCCAGGGTACACAGGTTGCTGTTTAAAATGTAGACAGAGAGGCAACTGTTGTCTGCGAGTTTCATTTGGACGATGATACCTCCCCATATCCCCTTTGAAACCTCCCCATACCCCCCCTGATATCTCCCCGTCCCCCCCCCCCCCCATGATGCCTCACCATACCCCCTTGATACCTCCCCGAACCCACTTGATACCTTCCTATACCCCCTTGATACCTTCCGTACCCTCCCTTGTAACCTACCTGTACCCTCCTTGATACTTCCCCGTTGATCGCTTCGCAGGTATGGATGAAAGGAATCGACCATCATCATACCCCTTTATATATACCCGTATCCCCGTTATGCCTACCCATGCCCCTTTAAACCTACGCGTAGCCCCCTTTTACCTACACGTACCACCCCATCCCAATCCTTGGTAATAATAATAATAATAATAATAATAATAATAATAATAATAATAATAATAATAATAATAATAATAATAATATTGAATATAGAATAATACAAATAGAAATCATAAAAAAACAAGGTTTTAAAATAAAATTTGATATAAGATATAATAATAATAATAATAATAATAATAATAATAATAATAATAATAATAATAATAATAATAATAATAAATAAGTTAAAAGTAAAAAGCCTAAATTAAAAAAAATCCATATTGTAGTGTAAAAAAAAAACATAAAAAAATATGGCCCGCGAGAGATTTGAACTTGGGTCGCCTGCACGGGAGGCGAATGTCATAATAATAATAATAATAATAATAATAATAATAATAATAATAATAATAATAATATCGAATATAGAATAATACAAATAGAAATCATAAAAAACACCAAGGTTTTAAAATAACATTCGATATAAGATATTATAATTATTATTATTATAATAATTATTATTATTATTATTAGTTTATAAATAATAATAATAATAATAATAATAATAATAATAATAATAATAATAATAATAATAATAAATAAGTTAAAAGTAAAAAGCCTAAATTAAAAAGAAAAATATTCATATTGTAGTGTAAAAAAAAAAAAAAAAAAGGCTCGCGGGAGGTTTGAACTTTTGACACGTTAGGCGAATGTCTTACTAAGTCAGCTACCAAGGCTTCGTTTGAAGAATATCAATTTTTTGGTCTATATGGGAAAACATGCTGAAACCTCGATTCGATTTTTAATTAATCAAATTTAATTAGTTAAACCCAAAATTTTGTAAGATTGGTGACCAGAGTGCAGAAGTGTTTTGAATGGAAATAAAAGAAAATTTGCGGTATTACGAAACGGCACGTTCTTGACACGGGTTGAATGGAAACTGCGCGCGGAATGAGGCTATTGCAGTTTGTGGACATTTTGTTTATTTATTTATCTCAGAAACGGTTAAACGTTCGGTAAAGAAATGTCGGCTATAACGATTTCGTGGGTTTTGAGCACACAGCAGGCCGATCCGTAGCGGCCAGCACCTGCCCAGATCAGCGTCCATACCGGACAAACTTTACAGTAGAGGCGAAGAAGGACTTCCGGCTAAGCAATTTATATATATAGATTTATAACATAAGGCTCCCTACGAGATTAAAAAATAAAGGTTTTTGCTTGTGGTGTGTAAAAAACACTTTTTGCAAAATATAACCTAGCGAGAGAGAGAGAGAGAGAGAGAGGGGGGGGTGAGAGAGAGAGGAAGGTAGAGAGAGGGATAGAGGGAGAGAGAGGGATGGAGGGAGGGGAAATGAGGAAGGAAGAGAGGGAGGGAGAGCGCGTGTTATAATTTATTGAATGCCTTTCATTTCAAGGACTATTATTTTCGCAGTCTTTGTTCATCAAGTATTTTATTTTGATTGATAAAAAAGGTGTTATCTAGGTAAATATCAATATTTTATACAATTAATACAATTAATTACGCGATATTTAGGTGACTGTGTCAACCAGCAATTGTATAATAAGTCATACAGTTAAGGGTACAACCAAAGAAATGTGCGGGTTGCATCCGTCCCTTTGGCACAACCGTCGTGCCGAACGAAGCAGACACATGAATGTTGATTGGCCGCTAAGCAAATTTTGCTTCAGAGCAGCCGGGTTCAAGCGTTAAGCAAATTGTGCTTCAGAGCAGCTTGGTTCAAATCTTAAGATTACCTAAATATTGTCCATGGTATCTCAATCATAATAAACACACCGCGAGCTTCCCTAAATCAATTTATATTATATAATCTTGTCTACTGCCTAAATCGCCCTGCCGATAAGTAATTCCGCCAACTTTCGCCTTGTCGGTTAAGTACTTCTATCAATTATAAAAATATAAACAACGTAAAAGCACAAGAAACAGTCTTTCAATTAATGGATAACTTAGATTTATGCGACATCTGGCGTGAATTGAATCAGGATTGCCGTCGTTTTACTTGGCGTCGCAGTAATCCGTTTCAGCAGAGTAGACTTGATTTTTTTTAAATTTCGGAATCTATCTTGCCCAATGTACAGGATACAGATATTTTGTGTGGTTACAGAACTGATCATTCCTACATTACTTTACAACTACAATTAGAACAAAATGATACAAAAAGAAACACATTTTGGAAATTTAATGCATCATTGTTAAAAGACAAGAATTATCTAGAAGAAATAAATACTGTAATAGATAATGTTATTCAAGATTATGCTGCTTTAACTTACAGTAGAGAATACTTGTTACAAATGAGTTCAAAGGATATTCACTTTACAATTTCTGAGGATTTGTTTTTAGATTTTCTAATGATGAAGATTAGGTCGAAAACTATATCTTATGCAACAGGGAAAAAGAGAAAGGATAGTGAAAGAGAGAAAAGGCTGGAAGAAGAAATAAATGACATTGATAAAAAAATAAATAGAAATCAAACAGATGCTGAATTATTAGATCAAAAGAAACAAGAATTAAGGATAATAAGAGAAAAGCGAATGGAAGGTGTGCTTCTACGGTCCAGGGCAAGGTGGATTGCAGATGGAGAGAAAATAACAAATTATTTTTGTAACTTAGAAAAACGTCATTATATCAGTAAAGTAATGAGTAAATTAAAAGGAGAAGATGAAACATATATTACTGACAATCCTGGCATTTTGAATAAGGTAAAAACATTTTATGAAAAGTTATATAAAAAAGGGAATGTTGAAGATGGAGAAATTACTGATTTAATTATTAACTTGCCTCGTTTGAGTGATGAAGAGTCAGATAAATTGGAAGGGGAAATTAATTACGAGGAGGCATGTTATGTATTAAAGAACATGAAAAATCATAAAAGTCCAGGTACAGATGGATTTACTGTGGAATTTTATAAAGTATTTTGGAAGAAAATGGGTCATCTAATTGTTAGGGCACTTAATGAAGGCTTTAGAAATGGAAAATTAACATCTGTTCAGAGAGAAGGAATTATTATATGTATTCCTAAGGGTGAAAAATCCAGAGATTTAATTCAAAATTGGAGACCTATTTCACTGTTAAATGTGATATATAAGATTGGATCGGCTTGTATTGCCTCGAGATTAAAGAAAGTGTTAGATATTCTCATAAATGAAGATCAAACAGGTTTCATAAGTGGTAGATATATTGGAGATAATATAAGGTTATTATATGACATGATTGAATACTTAGATAGAAAAAAATTGCTTGGTTTATTATTAAATGTTGATTTTGAAAAGGCGTTTGATTCTTTAGATTGGTCTTTTATGCATAAGGTATTAACAGAGTTTGGTTTTGGTCAAGATCTAAGAAGATGGATTATGATTTTTTATAGTGATATTAAATCAACAGTTTTGGTAAATGGACATGCTTCAACTTGGTTTAATATTGAAAGAGGATGTAGACAAGGAGACCCAGTGTCGCCCTATTTATTCGTATTGTGTGTTGAAATATTGGCTACAATGATTCGGGAAAATAAGGATATTAAAGGTATTATTGTTAATAATGTTGAACACAAAATTTCTCAATACGCAGATGACACAGAATTTTTACTTGAAGGGGATCAGACATCTTTTGAAAAGTGTATTGAATTGTTGGATACCTTTGGCAGAAGATCTGGTTTACGATTAAATGCAGAAAAATCTAGTGCTATGTGGTTGGGCAGTAGGAAAAAACTGTCATGTACAGTACATGCAGCATTTAGGTATGACATGGAATCCTTTACAGATGAAAATTTTAGGAATATTGCTAACAAACTCAATTAATAACTGTTTTCAATTAAATTATAATGACAAATTTTATGAAGTTAGAAAATTATTTTTAATTTGGTCTAAAAGGAATATTACACCACTTGGTAGAGTTGCAGTATTGAAGTCGTTAATTCTTTCGAAGTTGGTTCATTTATGGCTGCTGCTACCAAACCCACCAGATAATGTTATAAAAGAATTGCAAACAATGTGTTATCAGTTTGTATGGAAGAAAAAACCAGATAGAATTAGTAGAAAAACTGCAATTAAAAATGTTAAAGATGGGGGTATAGGCTTAGTGGATATTAAAAATTTTATTGTAGCTCTGAAAATGACTTGGATTAGGAAATTAAAAACTAGTCAACACAAATGGAAAAACTTTATTAAAGCAGATTTTGAATATATAGATAAAATTGAATTATACGGACCTGGAATTACTAAATTATATAGAGCTACAAATACTTTTTGGGAAAATGTTTTTACAGGATATAAACATTTTTTCTATAAGGTTGATATAGAGCAGTCAGGAGAATTACTTGCAGAACCAATATGTTTTAATGAAAGGATAAAGGTGGGTCAAAGGTCAATTTCAAAGACTCATTGGATTGAGCATGGTGTACATTGTATTGCTGATTTTTTTAATGTTGATGGAACTTTCCTTACATGGGTTGAATTTAACAGAAGATATAATTTAAGAGTGGATTTTCTTACATATGTTGGTTGTACGCTAGCAATTAAAGAATATATTAAAAAAACTAAAATAATAGTAACTGATAATAATCGTTTAACTTTCTGTGTTCCAATAAAGAAGATTCTCTCCACTGAAAAAGGTTGCAGGAAATTTTATGATATATTTATGAAAAACAACGTTGAGCCAAATTGTTGTAAAAAATGGAATGCTAAAGTAAATTATGTCATACAATGGAAAAAGTGTTTTTATAAAATTCAAAAAATTGGTGATATCGGAATGAGATGGTTTCAGATGCGTATTGTACATCGCATTCTGGCAACTAATATTATTTTAAAAGAAATGGGTTTATCTCAGAGTGTAATGTGTACTTTTTGTGAAGTTGAGAGGGAGAGTATCACACACATCTTCTGGAATTGTGATTGTGTAAGACACTTCTGGAATCTTTTTGAGCGCTGGATTAAACAGACTTGTGAAAATGCATGTAATCTAATTCTATCAGAAAGCTTAATAGTGTTTGGAATTGATCTGAATGTGAACACAGATCCTATATTTGATTTGATTTTATTATTGGCAAAACAATATATATATGGATGTAGATATAGCAATGTAAAACCCAATGTAGAGGCATTTAAGTTTAAATTAAAATGGAGATATAATATCGAAAGGTATAATGCTAAATTGAATCAGAAAGAATCTGAATTTGATGCTGCATGGTTTTATTATAAACAGTTGATGTAATAATGTTGTATAATATACGATTCTCGCTTTCTATTTCTATTTCTTCTTTTCTTTTTTTTTTTCTTTTTTTTTTCCCACAAATTTATATGTTTAGCTCATTGCTTTGTTTGTTTATTAGTTGAGTCTGTTCGTCTTTATATATTGATCGATGTTATGCTGTTGTTAAAGGAAAAATAAATAAAAATGCAAAAAAAAAAAAAAAAAAAAAAAGAAAAAAAAAAAAAAAAGTACTTCTATCAACTTTATCATTTCCTATGTTTATTTCTTTCAGAGGTTGGTTTGAGATGTCCAAAAATAGACACTGACGTCGCATAAGCGCTTGCTAGACCAAGCTGTTGTCAACAAAAAAACCACGACCCATTTCCAATTTGAATGGGTCATAGAGAACCAACCCTTGAGGATACAATTTCCAATTATTATTGTTTGTTTTTTTCCCCACTGTTCAACACCAAAGTGTCATTAGAATCGAGGTCCGATTTCTAGGTTCCGCACCTCTCTTAATAATGTGTATACAGCGCTTTTCCAGCTCAAGGGCTGCTCAAGGCGCTGGCCAATACGCGGGATCTAACTCAAGCCGCCCGTGGCAGCCTTTGGGCGCATCGTCTAGCGCCCAGAGGTCTGAGTGCAATCCTGTGCGACCGAGTATAGGGGGAAAAGGGCCAAGTGCTTGCTGTGTATTTGTGTAGCCAGCACTAAGCCGTCTAGGACAAGAGCGTCATGATCTTAAACAGACTAGACCTCGATTTATACTCATCCGAAGGCTTCGCATCTGATGCATAATCTGCTTAGCAGTGTTGGAAAATTAGACGCAAAAGACTAGCGTTTACCACAATAACAACAACAAAACCAATGGCAATGAAATCCCATTGAAGCATATCGCTGATGGCGGCCCCAATGATGTTTGTTTGTAGATTATAGTCACACGACACTTTCGCATATAGGTGACTACTGGACCGATTTATACTGACACCAGCGGGCCAGTTGTTGGTAAAGGGGAAAATAATATGATCACACGTTGACCAATCCGGGATTCGAACCAGCGACCTTTCGGTTACTAGCAAGACGCTCTTACCAACTGAGCTACCCGGCCCCGCTGCCCCAATGAAGCAAGTTCCACTATATAAATAGACCCCTAGTTCCCAGCACAGAGCTATTATGTGCGTAACTGTATAATTCCAGCTTCCACCAATGTGGTCTGGCTGTTATTGGGTCTCCCGAAAGGATAAACGAGCGCGTTTGACTGGAGCAAACTACATTGGCCACATAATAAGCCAGTGGCGCGGACACAAGTGAACACCACGGCTTCCATACTGGAAAATATAGCAACCATTCCTCTTCACCTAGATCTCTATCCGCCTGGGTGACAACAAACTAATAGAAAACGGATCCGATATCGTAATAGATAGGAAGATGCTAAGCAATGGCGTATTTCCTTTTGACAAAATGGCCCAAGAATATCTGTATGTGTGTGATATATCTGGAAAAGGATGTCAGTTCTGTCACAATTGTCGCAGAGAAGTGTATACACGAGAGAATAATTCATCTTTAAACAAAATTTTTAAAAAAAATCCAACACACACACAAACACCCACACACACACACAATTCTTGTTGCTCGATGTTACTGATTGCACCAAGGAGTACGAGTATTCCTTGGATCGCACATATAACTGAATTTCATGTATCTATTCAACTCTCTGTCCAAAATGTTTGGTTCCCCCCCCATTCCCCCTCCCCCCCCAAAAAAAAACAAAAAAACAAAAAAAACCCACAACCTTTTTTCTGTTCTCGTTTACACAATAACTTTGTGCTGTATAAAAAGACTGGTGTTACTTCTACTGTCGGGAGAGCACGGGAATGCTGTAGTATCCTCAGAAAAGTAAAACCGAACGAAGTCCAGATGTTCAAACATTTTCTCACAGGAACGTTAACGTTCACATTAAAATGGGAACCATTTGTCAGTTCTTTTAAATCGAGGTTGCATTACAATTAAACAAGTCTTAAAATAGTTCCTATTTCCAAGGAGGGCAGAATTTCCTACTCTCTCTCTCTGTCTGTCTCTGTATCACACACACACACACACACCCACCCACCCCCCCCCCACACACACACACCGCACACAGTCATGAAGAGCACCCGATAGGCTGATTCGGTAGTTGAGGAAATAATTATGAAATTCGCGTAAAGGCAAAAATACCTTTATAACATTTTTCATAAATACTCAAATAGGAACGCCTACTGTCTTGGACAGACGACGCTGACTTCATGTGTAAACGTTAATACCTTCATCAAAGGATGGTTTATTAGGAAAGCAGACATTAGTTAAATTTTCAGTGCCAAAATAATTCCAATCATTATGAAACTAGGAAACATTTAAATCTCGATCTAGAGTCTTAGCATTCTATGCTAAATACGATTTAATCCCCACCCCCCACACCTCTTCCCCTCCTCTCTCTCCCTCTCTCTCTCTCTGTGTTAAGAAAAATAAATTTTTCACAGAAAGAAATAGTCCCGGTCACTGCATTACTGTACTGAAGCGGGTATACTGCACTGGTGTGTACGTTAAAGGAGCAATATTTGAACGGGAGATAATTCTGTGTCGACCCTAATGCAATGTGGGGCCATACTTGCAGGTACGTCGCTGACCAATACTGAGCGACACTGGATGCAAGCCTGGGAATGGTGAAAAGTGGTTTGGGAGTACTGACTTTGCGGCCGCGGTCCAGGGGCCGCCGTAGGCCCCGGCGGGGTCAAGGGGCAGCGCCCCTGTGGGAGGTGTTAGGGGGGCGAAGGCCCCCACCGAAAATAAGCATTTTTTTTTTCTTTCTAAGTCACTTCGGAGGCCTGTCCTGACAGCTGAAAGTAACATTTCCTTTGGTTTGAAAACAAGAGAAAGTTCTGATTCTAATTACACACACAAACACACACCCACACTCATGCAGTGCAGTATTATATCTGACCTTAGCGAGATTTCACAGCAGATTTTGTATTTTCTGCACAGGGAAATGTTTTCTATCCTGTCATTTCACTTAAGAAAAAAACTCTCAATCTTCTTCTGCTTCTTGGCAGGGGGTTTTGACATGCCACCTTCCAGTTCCACACAATCATTTCGTACACTGGAAACGGAGTGGTTGGCTTTGGCTTCCGAAAGCTTGCGGATCCAGGTTCCATACCGAATAGGTTTTAGGTCTTCTAATTTTACTCTTTTCTCACTATCAGGCTTCTGTTTCCCCAATTCAAAAACAAAGTCACGATCAACCCAATCCCAACAAAACTGGTAGCGCGTTCCTTGGTCACTAAAGTTTTCGCCACGATCAACAATATCGGTTCTGTGACAAGCCATTTCTGCAACTCGCTGATCCAAACATGTGCAACAGGAAGTTGTTAGCTTGAGCGCGTGCTTTGGGGAACGAGCCGAGTAAGAATTGAAACCGTTTGGTGATAATTTTTTTTCTTTCTTTTTTGACTTCGTCGTACTGAAAATCATTTCGTCGTACTGGCGAAATCATTTCGTCGTAAATACGACGAAAGGCGTACGATTCCAAGGCCTGTGGATGGGAGCTAATCCTGTCAGTTCCACACTGTTTTGCTGAGCAGCTAAATCCCCCATTCTGGACATAAAGATCCTGCAATAGAGATAATTATGTTCATTGCGAGTAGGCGGAATCTGTCATATAGAAAAAGTCGGCTAAAATAGGTTAATTTAATGATTTTAATGGCTTATAGGATGTATTAAATAAAAATTATGTTGAAGGTCGGCTAATTGTTCGGATGAGAGTTTATACCGACGTCTAGTCTGTGCACGCACGCATTCGATCGCATAGACTTTAAAGATCTTGACGCTCATGTCCTAGAGAGGTAATGGCGGCTACACAAATACACCAGCACGCACTAGGTGCCTTATCCCCATCCATCCCCGGCCGCTAAGGATTATGCTCAGTCGCCTGGGCGTCAGACTATGCGCCCAAAAGGTTGCAGGCGGGGGTCTCGGGCGGCTTGAGTTAGATCTTGAATCGACCAGCATCTTGAGCAGCTCTTGAGCTGAAAAAATCGCTAAATAAAAGTGATACAATAATAAATAAATAATCTGTTGTTATTTAGCGGCTTCTAAGTATTCTTTTCGCGAGAATATTATGAGAACATTGAGGTAGAATGATTAGAAGAACAGGAAATAGAAAGGGAATGAAATCGCTCAACGAAAACAAGCTGTGGTACACGAGCTGTGGAACTTTGCCATGTGTATTTAAATAACTTTACTTTTTTTTTAAACATGTTTAAATATAAGGAAGGAAAGCAACACCTTAAACCCTTTTACTCCACAAACATGCAACAACAGAAAGCTTTCAGCGATTCATTAATTCTAGACTATACGGAAAGAAAATATTGACAAACAGGTTGGGGGGAAAAACGTTTTTAAAAAATCAAGAGACATAACCCGGAGACACATAACTTTAGAACTGTAGTTCGAATGTAGATGTTAAACAACTATCTAATTTTCCAATGTGACCTAAACATTTTACATACGATAATACAGAGGAGCAACATTAAATAATGTTTTGAGAGACAGAGAGAGAGAGAGAGAGAGAGAGAAGGGTGGGGTGGGGTGGGGGGAAATTGATGATGATGATGATGATGATGATGATGATGATGATGATGATGATGATGATGATGATGATGACGACGACGAGGATGATGATGATGACAGACAGTCGTATGGACTCAAGACGCCAAAGGAGGAAGGCAAAACGAATATAGATAAGTTATTATTACGCCTTCTATCTCTTTTGGTCAGAGGAAAAACACTATTGCGTGCTTGTCACAGAATCGTAAAAGCGGGAAGAAAACGCTCGAATAAGATTTCTCCATTAACGTCGGTCATAATCCACGTTATATGTGGAAAAAATTATCTGTCAGTTCAGAGATCAGATAAATAATGAGATGACAAGCCATTCAAATGTATTTCCAAACCCAAAACACAAAGTTGAAAATCAAAATTTTCAAACTAACATCAGCGATCCTGCCTGTTGAGAAAAAGCAAAGGTCAAGTACACACATAGCGGAGTGTTGATGAAAGTATCTGCCTATTAAAAATAAGCAAAATCAATCTAGTCATTCTTGAGATAAGGCAAAAAATGTTTTGACAGGAAACTAGACGGGGCAAAGTCCATATGACTCACATGCTCCTCATGGAACTCGCAATATTTAACATGAAAATTAGTGCCACCCCCCTCTTCATCTCTCCCTTCTTCCCCCCTCCCCCCCCCCAAAAAAAAAATGATGGCATTAAATTGCAAATACCGACCTTGATCTTTCTAAGCTCTTGACCTTGAGATCACATAGACCTCTGGCTCCAAATACACTAATGTACTATCAAATAAATTACAAGGAAAAGTTGTATTACGCAAATAGCAAACAAAAAAATACGGTGACCTTGGGATGACCTTGACTTTCACGTGATCTTTCATGCATTTCTGATCAAATAACCCAATGTTGTTGCATACCAACGTTGTTGAATACTATGAGTTAAATAAACAGCCATTCCACTGTCCGATGTTCTATTTTTATATGCGTTTGCAAGTCCTAAAATGACCTCGATCTTCAAGATCAACGCAAAAATGGAACACATTAAAGATAAATCTATCATCTCTAAATACAACAAGTTTGGACTTTATATCTCTTATAGTTTAGGGTCAAGATCACTTCAAAGTACCCACTTTGGACCGCTCCAGTGACCTTGATCTTGGAGTGAGGTTGACCAAATTTGCATAGTATGTGTCTCATATATTAATAACCTAGAAAAAAAAGTGAAATTTTGTGAAAATTTTTCATTTGTTTAAAACTACATCTGGTGACCCTGTCCTGGTGACCTTGAACTTGAAGTGAAGTCATTCATTCAATGATTATTTATTAGGTTTCATTGGTATACACCATCTTACCGAGTTTGGTTTTGATAATTGAAATACGCTCTTCCTTAGCCACTTTTACAGTTTTGGCACAGGCGGAAAATTTTTTCTATATCATTTTCGGACTATTTAGGACTCATCTCGCACAGCTTTTTGAAAAATATGTTGTTGTTGGGTTGTTGTTGTTGTTTTTGTTTGTTTTTTTTTTTGGGAGAGGGGGTGGGGTTGGAGGGGTATTAGTCCACAGACTCGCATTGCTATGCATGCGAGTCAAAAAGGTGAAATCCGGTGCGACGAACCGCCCAAACGACCCACATTGAATGATTGGACACAAGTTGAGTGAAGTATCTGTATACCAGAAATCAACAAAATCGGTTCAGCCGTGTTGAGAAATTAGCTGTTTAACAACAACGTAACCCCATTGACCTTGACCTTTGCGGTATGGCAAACATAGCACGGGAGGCTGGATACTCTGGAGAAATGGCGCGCGACAGACCGACTGATCGTCAGCTCAACCGACGGACAGGCCGACGTTCGGCTCATCCTGATTCCCGACTATTTTAAAGGATTCTCTATTTCTCTTCAGAAAATCAGAAGGGCAGGGCTCCGGCTGGAGACCCGATGGTTGTCTACTTTTCCATAGTTGTTTTGAACAATAAATCTTCTTATATCTCATCAACTTAAGTTTCTCCTCTCGTATATTTTAACATCAAGGCAAGAGTGCAATCATGATAGGGGAATCCACGAGGAAGATGAGGTGCATCGAGAGCGCGCGGGTGCACGCGCGCGCGCGCCACACCCACGATATTACAAACTCACAATAAGAATTTATCAAACATGTCAAAACCTATCTGTTTAAATTTAAAGCAAGAAATTTTAAGAAAGATTGAACTGCTGTTCAATAGTATTTTTGTAACCCTTGAAATTGAATGATTTTTAAACGACACACAAAGTACGTCAACTGGATCACCGCTCGTCAAAGAGCGTAGCGAACAAAAGTGTCCAAGCCTCAGGTCATAAGGGATGTATCATTGACTTCCAAAGTTGATAGGCTGAAAGATAGGGGGGTCGGGGGGGGGGGGGGGGGGGGGGGGGGTTGGATGGCTAGTGGGGTTGTGTTAACTGGGTACTTGAGACGGATAATTCGAAATGGAAATGAAACCTCCTGGCTCTGCCACTCGGCACAGAAATTCCGAAGAAAGGCAGTGGGGATGGGGAAGAGAGTGAGGGTGGTTGTAGAGAGAGGGGGAAGTTCGTCGAAAACCTCTCCAAACTATATCAAGACAACAAAAAGCAAAAGCAAGCGCTTCGAAGAAAAAAAATCATAAAATCCTATCCTATCCTGTAACTCGGAAGTCGTTGAGGCACCACAGATGATCGTTTAACCAGCGTACTCCATCTTTCTCTGTCCTCAGCAACCCTCATGGCTTCGCTTAGTGTCAAGGATGGTCTTTGCAAGGCCTGATACTCTTGTGACATTGCCATACCATCGGAGTTTCCGTTTCTTCACCACTGTGAGCATGTCATCGTGTTGTGCAATGGCTTGTGTCATGGTCTGTCGGACTTAATCGTTGGTGATGTGCTAGGAAACATGTATTGACAGTGTCCAGGCTTGGATGAATAGCAACTGGTTGATGCTTAACCAAGACAAGACCGAGGTTATACCTGTTGGCGCACCTTCCCGTCTTAGGCTGGGCGGCAGCGATTCTACAAACACTGGCGGCAGCACCATCCCATTAAGTAATATTGTTCGCTATTTGGGTGTCAAGCTAGATTGTTCTTTGTCTATGCATGACCACATCAGTACCATCTGTCGTTTGTCCTTTCTTGAGCTTCGGCGTATTGCGTCCTTGAGGCAGTTTCTTTCGAGAGATGCCTGCACACATCTGGTCAGCGCTTTTGTGACATCTAGACTTGATTATTGTAATTCAGTTCTAGCTGGTCTCCCCATTGATGCAGTTAGTCGACTGCAGCGTGTACAGAACTGTGCTGCTCGGCGTGCGCTTAAAAACGGAAGTGTGATCATGTCACACCTCTTTTAAAGGAGTTTCACTGGCTCCCTGTTAAGTTCCGCATTAAATACAAAATTGCTGTCCTAGCTTTCCGCCACTTTGACCAGTCACTTCCACCATATTTGTCTGCGGTACTCACTACCTACACTACAACTCGTTCTTTGCGCTCATCAAATGAAAAACTTTTGAAAACGCCCAAACGTCGGCTTAAAACAATTAGCGAGCGGTCTTTTAGTTTTTAAGCACCCAAGGTTTGGAATGCGCTGCCTGGCAGTTTAAGACATTGTACAGATACTATTTCCTTCAAGAGCTGCTTAAAAACGCACTTATTCCGCAAGGCATTTTCTGTGTAAATAGTAAGAACATTAATAATACTTTCTGAATGATGCTGGACATGTTGTGCGAATGTTTTGATGATGCGTACGAATGATGTGTGTAAGTGCATTGAGTTGATATTCTAATGAAAAATACGCTGTATAAATTCAATTTATTATCATTATTATCATTATTATTGTCATTATTATCATTATTATTATTATTATTATTATTATTATTAAGTCTTAGGTAGCACCTCATCTCCATGCTTTGTATTCTTCGTTGTAGGTCTGCCATTAGGGTCCATATTTCGCAAGCGTATAGGAAGATGGAGATAACAAAGGAACGCAGCAGCCTTACCTTGGAACGTAGACTGATGGTCTTGTCTTTCCCATTGTCTGATATAATGGCTCCTAAATATTTAAAGCTATGCACTGTGTTGAAGGATTGGCCTTGGACTTTGATGTCCGTGTTGATGCCATTAGTGTTGTAGCTCATCATTTTGGTCTTCTCTGCACGTATTTCCATTCCAAAACCTCTGGAGGTGATGTCAAGCCTCTGTACCAGGTGTTCAAGCTCTTGTTCCTCTCCAGCCAATCCACCAATGTCATCCTGAAAACGGAGGTTGGAGATTGCTCTACCACCTATGCTGACTGTGCCTCTGATCTGCAAAGGCATCTAACATGATGCGTTCCAGGAAGATGTTGACGAGTGTTGGAGAGAGTTGGCTTCCTGGCGTGTCGCACGCCGATTGTTGTCCTGAACCAATTTCCGATGTCGCTGTTGTGGAGGACTGCACTGGTAGCCTTGTCATACAGGTTTTTGATGACTTCAATAATCTTAGGGCTGATGTTGTACATTCTCAAGATTGCCCACACAGCTGCATGCCAGACTCGGTCAAACACTTTCTTGAAGTCTACAAATACATGATGTAGATGTTAATAATAAAATACCGTGAACCATATCTCTCCCCTCCTAACCCTTGTTTCTATCCTTTCACCAACAACTAAATCAATGTTCTCTTTCCCTTATACCTTCTTTACTGTGTACATTGGCCTAGCTCCAAGCGGAAACGCTCTCTAACGGTTCCGTGAAAGACAGCTTCTCTCAACACAAACACCGTAACAGCATTATCTTGAAAGAAGCTAGAAAGGCTGCCCGAGAAAGCAGAAACGCAACGTTCAAACCAGCTGTTTGTCAATGTGGCTCAACATTCTAGGACAATCAGATGTCTTGAAGCCATCCTTGTGTGTGTGTGTGTGTGTGTGTGTGTGTGTGTGTGTGTGTGTGTGTATTTGTGTGTGTGAGTGCCTGCGTGTATAACTTCAGAGGTTCATGCGCTTCATATGCACACAGAAAATGACCTCAGCAAAGACTTATTTGAATCGGATCTCTGAAGAAGGCATCCAGCTGTTCCAAACTCTGCTTTTCAGTATATATATATATATATATATATATATATATATATATATATATATATATATATATATATATATATATATATATATATATATATATATATATATATATATATTCAAGGCCATTCATTATATCTCTTGCTTTTCGTTTTACAATTACATGTTAATTTCTTCGAATTTGGCATCGATGTTCTTATTGCTATTTCTTCTTCTCCTTTGCTGACTTGCTCATAGCATACGAGTTGATCAAGAAGACCTTCCCCATCCAATTTCCCTCCCCCTTTCCCCTCTCCGAAAAAAAATCCTACTTTATATGACTTGCCATGCTTGTATGAACCCCGCATAGAAATTAGTTACAAGTGTAGTGTGTTTTCAAGACCGTCATGACTCTTATTCGTACATTTGCTGTATGACGGGTTGGGGGAGAGGAGTCTGTGTACGTGCCAACACAAGCAGCAGATAATCTATACGTGTGGAAATGGTTGAATGGGAAGGCATCGAAAGGCGTGGTCCGTATAATGACACAAACATTCACTCAGCCAATCCGTCACTATCAATCTTTAACACACAAGTAAATGAAGGAAGAAATGGAAATTAAGATTTGCCGAAACAGCTGCATGCGGAGGGTAGGCTCTCAAGTAAATCTGCAACAATCAATAATGTATGAATAACAATAAATAATGTACAGAACTTACTGAGCCCATCGCGATCTGTCAACGCCAAAAAACAAGAAAGAAGGAAACAAACGTGCACAAAGATGTAGAAAAAAACAAAACTTGAAGTGCAAAGCCCATATGATTCACATCTAATTGTGATAGTTGAAATAGGTTCTGAGATATTATTCCACTTGCAAGTTTTGCACGTCCAGATGGCGGACGGACAATGTTTTTGTTTGTTTGTTGTTTTAATGTCATTTTTGTACTAGTTTGGAATAATCTCGCAGATTTGCAAAAATTTGGATTTTTTTCATCTTTTCTTTTGGGTGGGGTGGGGAGTGGGGGGTGGGGGGTGGAGGTGAGTCCCAACGGCGGACGGCCATTATTTTTTATTTTAATGTGTTTTTAAAAAAAAATATTTAGGACTCATCTCGCACAGATTTGCAAACATCTGGATTTATTTATTTTTTTCATTTTTAAGGTGTATGTGTGTAGGTGTGTGTGTGTGTGTGTGTGTGTGTGTGTGTGATTTGTGAGCTAGTCAGCTACTTAACTTACATAGGTCAAAGCAGACTGAACGTTGGAGGCTTGAAGCCTTAGTGCTGGGGTTGAACTAGCCTCTCGCGACAGTGGCGAGAGAGAGAGAGAGAGAGAGAGAGAGAGAGAGAGAGAGAGGGAGAGAGAAAGAAATATAGAGAAAGAGAGAGGGAAAGAGAGAAAGAAAGAAAGAGAGAGAGAGAGGGAAAGAGAGAGAGAGAGAGAGAGAGAGAGAGAGAGAGAGAGAGAGAGAGAGAGAGAGAGAGATCATGCAAACTTAAACAGAGACACAATTTAGAAGCAAAAAGAAAAAGAAATGAAGAAAGATTACAGCTTTGCATTATTTACAGAAACCGCCCCTCTAATGTAAGCTGTTCAAACCATGGATCGTGCAGTGAACGTTTTGGTGAAGAAACGAAGGGAGAAGAAAGAATATATAGATTATATTGTATTGGGAAGTGAACATTAAATCGGGTTGTAGTTAATCACTAACAACCCATTAATGCACTGCATAGAATCGAAAATCCGAGTGTTGTAAAACGTCAAAAAGCTAATTAAGGATGCTTGCTCTAAGTAAGTGCGCATTATGAATGTGAATGTATGTGTGTGTGTGTGGGGTGGGGGTGGTGGGGGTGGTAGGGGGGTGTTTGTGTGTGTATGTGAGCGCGCTGTGTTTTCGTGTGTGTGTGTTTGCGCACGCGCGCGCGGTCCTGTATGCGCATGCGTGAATGCCTTTGTTAGAATTCGAGTGTTTGGATGTTGTTACATATCAGTATCAAACGGCATTATTTTCCTTCAACCACAATGAGGCGAAGCCGTTAGAACAATTACCGGGATAGAAGGATAAACAAATTCCCAGTGCAACAGGAGAGCAAAGCTCGAAAGATAACAGACCAAAGTTCAGAACTCGGAGATAAATCAGAATAAAATTATCGATGTTAGCGCTTAAAATAGTTAACTATATATATATATTTTAAAAAAAACGGTGGTAAAGGTGGTCCCATAGCCTTTTGGCCGTAGGGGAGCGTGATGTTGGAAATCACACTTATCTTGGGCCAGCGTAATGAGGGTGATGCCCATCTATCTCCGTCGCTGCTTTACCTTCCCCACCCTTAAGAGAGTAGGTACTCAGTCACAGTTGAGTCAACTGGGGGCGTTGTTATTTGTCGCTTCACGGTTTGCGGTCACCCATCCAAGTGCTAACCGCACTGGACGGTGCTTAACTTGCGATACAGTAGCGAGTGCTACAAACCACTGCGCTATCCGACACCCCAACTATATAACTAAACAGCAAACTAAAAAGCAAACTAAAAACAACCGGCATGCAAAACTCAAACCATTGAGAACTCGGGGATTAAACTAGCTATTTCGAAAATAAATAATCTCAACACAAATTACATTTGAAAACCAGAACACGAAACTCACAATGTCTGAGTATTGTTTTGTTGCATACTTAACAACTTGCTGGTTTCTCTTCTCGATATATACGAATATCCGCCTTGTGTCTCCATAATTATACTAATTATACCAAAGTATGATTCGTAAGATAGTGGAGTGCTGTTATCAATGTTTACATTATAAAATCAGTATTGCTTGAAGTATTATTAATCACAAAATAAAGAAATTCACAAAAATAATACAACAGTTTACTCTATATAATCTAATACAGGAAACGTGCCATCAATCTCTCGTATACACACACTAGGCTAGATTTATACCTAAATATTCTGGATGATCTCTGCTTATCCGTAGTAATTATGCGTGCATTTCGGGAAAATAATATTTATTCTGCGCATATGTGGGTTGCGTGCTCATCGGGAAAGGTTGGAATTACCGCTATAGCTGTTTGTTTTTCCCGACTATCCGAAAAGGTCCTTAGGAAAGGGTGGAATTACCGTTATAGCTGTTTGTTTTTCCCAAATATTGGAAAGGTCCTGAGGGCATCGCATCCTTCTGCAGCACTGAACCCGCAGTTCCTCTGGCATCTATTTATTAGGCTTTAATAGAGAATAGAGCAGACGATGTATAACTATATATAGTATATCCTAACTGAACCAGAGGTCATTACGCGAATAGAGAAACGCATTTCAAATGAGCCGAGAAGAAAGGTCTCCGTATTTATTCTATCCTCAGTGAACTAGAGATAATATCGCTGAATGGTAACTCTGAGAACCGCAGATTAACCAAAAAACCGAAAAATAGCGGAAGTTAGGGATGATGATGATGATGACGAAAGTTAGGGGGATGATGATGATGATGATGATGATGATGATGATGATGATGATGATATGATGATAAAGCTATTAATATTTATAATATTTATAATATTTATAATATATCTATATCTGTAATATTTATATTGACATCATCATCATAGGAGCCTGGAATATCAGGACCCAAACTGCGGAGGGAAAATTAGAAAAACTGGCCCACGAGCTGGGCCACTATCGATGGAACATTTTAGGTATCAGCGAACTGCGTTGGAAAGGCCTACGTGAAACAACGACTGACACAGGCCACAACTTTATTTTAGCGGGAGAGGTGACAGGCACGAACACGCCGTTGGATTCTTGATATTCTAGCCACTGTCATGGGTTGCAGCCCAACTTCCAGTAGACTCATTAGCATTAGTTTGAGAGCAGCCCCTTTCCACGTTACCATCATACACGCCTATACCTCAACATAAGACTATGATGACAGCGAAGTCGAGGATTTCTATGAACATCTGCAAGCTTTCCTTGACCAAGTGCCGAGGAAGGACATAGCCATAGTGCAAGGCGACTGGAATGCCAAAGTTGGCCAAGATGCGCACCACAACTGGGGAGACACATGTGGACCCCACTGCAACAACGAGACAAATGACAGATGACTGAGACTCCTGGAGTTTGCTAGATACAACAATCTGATACTGGGAAACACGCTTGGTCTCAACAAACAATCCAGAAAATGGACCTGGCACAGGGAGAATCACAACCAGATTGACTACATCATGGTCAAGATCGAGCGTCAACATCGGCAGAACACGAACTTTTCCAGAAGCAGACATGATCTCGTGATGATGTATGTCTTTCCAGCTCCACTTGATGAGAGTTAATACAGAAGGGTGAACAAGACTGTTACGTTGAAACGCGCACGATAATACGTGTGAGACAAGCACGATAGATCCGATCGCTTTGTTTTGCAAAGGCAAAGCAAAAAGCAAAAAGAAAAAGCAATGGTTGACTTAGCTGCATGTGAATATTTTGCCCTTTTGGAAAAAGTTGCTTACAGAAATGTTAAACTAGGAAGCGCTGTAAAAGGACCTAGAAGTGTGTCAAGGCTGGTTTATAAATTACGATTGAATTCATGGAGTACGAAATATGTGAAAGATATTACATGTATATGTTCAGAGAACATTACAGTCTGTTACGTTGAAACGCGAAGGATAGTATACCTGAAGCGCGCACGATTGATCTAATCGTTTCGTTTTGCAAAGTATTCAATAATAGAATGTATTTACCTTTGATTTGAGTTTGCATTGTTGTTAGAAGAAGTTTTGTATAACGTTGATAATTTTCGTTAGTCGATATTATTGGAGAATTTTCTAGATGTGAGTATTTACTATCGATGGAAACTTCCCGATAAATATCGAAGTATGAGGACGTTCCCGGAAAGAGAAGAAATATGTATGACGTAAGACAGTAATGACGAAGTTAGAAGCGATTGGTTAAATTGCGTCATACGAGATAGATCCAGGTTGTTCGGGAGTATCAAGAGACTATTTAAGTGCCGCGCTGTTTCAAAAGAGAGGATAGTTATAGTTGTTGATAGTGAGTTGAAAAGTTGAAAGTGGAAAGCGATTGTATGCAGTTGTTGATGTGTGCTGAATAAAAGTGGAAAACTTCATACGTCGACTTTGTGACTTGTATGCTGATTGAGCGGGTTGCGTGAATAAACGAATCTGAGTTACACAACTATCAGGAATTCAAGCATCGGGGCTGAATCAGATACTGATAGAAAAACACCAACATCAAACGGAGTGTAACACAGTCCAATATCTGATTGTTGATTGCCCAGTGCTGCAATCAATGTACAAAGACAATGGTGTAAACGTAACAACTTGTGACATTCGAGAAGTTGTGCGAAGTCCTATTATTTACGATATTGTTGTTGTTTGTAGATTATAGTCACACGACACTTTCGCATATAGGTGACTACTGGACCGATTTATACTGACACCAGCGGGCCAGTTGTTGGTAAAGGGGAAAATAATATGATCACACGTTGACCAATCCGGGATTCGAACCAGCGACCTTTCGGTTACTAGCAAGACGCTCTTACCAACTGAGCTACCCGGCCCCACTCTATTTACGATATCGTAAACGTCATCATGAAATCGTCCTTATCAACAGTGTTGTAACTGATATCACTACAGTTGTTTGTTTTATTGTTTTGTAACTAAATTAATTGTCTAATATCACTGTCGTGAAGAGACAATAAATTCAACCATTGAATTGAATTTGAATTGAATTTTTGCAAAGCATGCAATAATGGAGTGTATTTACCTTTGATTTGATTTTGCATTGTTGTTAGAAGAAGCTTGGTATAATGTTGATAATTTTCGTTGGTCGATAATATTGGACAGTTTTCTAGAATTGCTTGTTTACTATCGATCGAAGCGTGTGGATAGATCTGGTAGTAGCTGCGAGATGGTTCTAAGTTGTATGACGTAAGACAGTGATAACGTTCTTTATCCGGACTGGTTATAATTGCGTCACGCTGGAACATTCGAACCTTCTCTGAGTATAGAAAGACTATATTTGGTCCTGATTTGGCTCGGAAGAGTCCGCTGGACCTAAAGCAATAACCTTGTATTGTATTGTATTGAAAGACTATATATGTGCAGCAAAGTTGAAAGTTGATAAGAGAAAAAGTGAATGGCGATTGAGCGATTGTATGCAGTTGTTGATGTATGCTGAATAAAGTTGGAAAACTTTATACGACGACTCCTGCCTTGTTGCTGAGTGAACAGGTTGCGTGGATAAACGAATCCGAGTTACACTTATCAGGATTCAAGCATTGGGGCTGAATCAACTACTGATAAAAAAAAACAACTACCAGTGTAACACAGACTGAAGTTCGACCTGGACAAACTGCAAGACCCGGAGGTGGCAGAAATATTCCAAACCACAACTGAGGGAAATTTGCATCACTGCTCATTTTGGGAGCTGGTGAAGTAGATGTCAACACTATGACCACCACCTTCAACTCAGCTGTGACAGATGCCGCCACTGAGATCCTTGGCGGGGACCCGCACCGGGAGGAAACCTTGGATCACACCTGCACCTTTGGACCTGTGTGACAGGAGAAGAGAGGGAACACTTCATGGGAAGCTGATGCCTACCAAAGAATCAGCAGTGGCATCCGGGAGGGCATGCACACAGCAGGAGAGAACTGGATGGGGGATCGGTGCAAGGAAGTGGAGACGCTATGAACGGGAGCGGCAGCAAGTGGGTCTGCCGGACTGTGAGGTGCCGGAAGAGTGTTATGCAGCACAAGGTCTACACGATCCAAGGCAAGTCTGGCATGTGCTTCACAGAAGAACAGGAGATCTTGGATGGATGGACTGAGTGCTGCTCTGTCATTTACGGCCACACGCCAAGCGGAGACATATTAGTTCTGGCGTGTCCAGAGAACAGAGAGGAAGAGGAGGTCCTCCCGGTTCTCCGAAGGGAAGTTGAGGCAGCAGTGCAGTCGCTGAGGAAGGGGAAGTCAGCGGAAGTGGACAACATACCCGCAGAATTGCTTCAAGCATGAGGAGAAGCAATGATTGACGCTCTAACCATTATCTGTAACAAGATATGGCAGAGCGGGGAGTGGCCTATAACATGGACCCAGTCGCTTGTCATCAGTGATCACTCTTCCCGAGGAGGGTAGCCTTTGGGGATGTGAAGATTGCTGCACCATTGCCCTCATCGGCTATCCCTCCCCCCAGTAGGGTCCTCCTGAAAATAATACCAGCAGGCTGAGACCCCAGGCTGAGCAAATCGTAGCTGAAGGGATTTAGGGCAGGGCGAAGTGCCGCTTGGCGGATTTTCAACCTAGAATGATCTGCGAAAAATGCTTACAGCACCGGCAACATCTATATCATGTGTTTGTGAGCTTCAAGGGAGCGTTTGATCGAGTCTGGCATGCGGCTCTGTGGGCAACCGTGGGAGTGTGCAGCATCGGCCCTGGCGTTGTTGAAGTCATCAAGAACCTGGTGGCGGGGCTGCCAGTGCGGTCCTCCGCAGCAGCGCCATCAAGGACTGGTTCGGGGCAACGGTCGGCGTGCCTTAATGATGCCTGCACTCTCCGACACTCTTTAGCATCTTCCTGTAGCGCATCATGTCGGATGCCCTTGCGGATCACGATGGCACAGTCTGCGTAAGGGGTACGGCAATCTCCGACCTCTGTTTTGCGGACAACATTGATGGATTGGCTGAAGAGAAGCAGCAGCTTGGGCGGCTGTTGCAAAGGCTTGATACCAGCTCCAGAGCCTTTGGAATGGAAATGGGCGCAGAGAGAACCAAAATGACACCGATGGCATCAACACGGACGTCAAATTCCAGGGCCAATCCCTCAGCACGGTCAGTTAGTTATTCATTGCTTACCGGGTCCAACGGAGTGCAAAGAGCCGAATCAGGACCACAACTTGGTTGAAAGAGGACTCACCCCTGATTCATATATAAGATCTGCCGAAACAACCCTAGTGGTAACACAGAAGTCACTCCACCAGCCGGTCAATTTACAATAAAGGCATCCCACGCAGGAACGATGAGGCTAAACTCTATTTTATCGAACCCCCGTTTACAAAAATAAAATAAAATATAAGTATCACTACAAAATATCAACAAAACACATACATACAAAATGCCTACATTGCAAAATAATATCATAGGAAGCCCCAGTGAAAATTTGGCAGATTGATTGATTGTTGCTCTAGGTCCAGCGGACTCTTCCGAGCCAAATCAGGACCGGACAACCCCCGATCCGCATAAAAGATCTGCTGAAACAACCCTAGTGGGAAAACTGAATGGCCTCCACCGGCCAGTCACTTTACAATAAAGACATCCCACGCAGGGGACGGCTGAGACTTTACCCCCAACTAATCGAACCCCCGGTTACAAAAACAAAATAGAATACAAACATTATAAATTATCAACAAAACACATACATATACAATGGCAATATTGCTAAATAATAACATCATAGGAAGCCCTAGTGACCACCCGGCAGAAAGCGTCCAATACTCCCAAGCTGATCCAACAGACCTCATACACAAACAAGGAGTCTTGTCCAGGAAGAGTTTTCAAGAAAAAAGGTAGGTCATTGATCTAGCGAAGAAGAAGATAGTATAGCAGAGTGATAGGACAGAGCAGGAATGGGAAAGAGCAAATGAGGAAGACAGCGACAGTGGGAATTTAAAGCACTAAATTTCCAGAAAGTGGGGATAGTGATACTAATTATACTGAAACCCCCGGCACTCCAACGGGGGTACTGTTGCCGCAGTGAATCGGTCATGCCTATAAAGGAAAGACAGGTTTTCAACTGGGGCTTTCACTTTTCCCTTTATAGGTTAGAACAATCTACAGTGGCAAGATTGCTCATGACCCCAAGGGGCAAAAATTTGGCAGAAAGCGTCCAATATTCCCAAGCTAACCCCAAGGACCTCTTACACAAATGAGGAGTTTTGGAAGAGTTTTCAAGAAAAAAGGTAGGTAGATAGTATAGTCGATTGATATAACAGAGTAGGAATGAGAAAGAACAAAGGAGAAAGAACAAAGGAGAAAGACAGCGACAGTGGGAATTTAAAGCACTAAAAATCCAGAAAGTGGGGATACTATTTATACAGAAACCCCAGGTACCCCCACGGGGTGTGGTGCGTGGCTTCAAATATTTAGGAGCCATTGTGTCGAACGATGGGTCCCGGCGGGATGTCCTCTTCGGGATTGCGCAAGCAGCTGCTGCCCTGACCGGATTGGGACCCATTTGGAAAGACGGGACCCTCGGTCTGCCCTCCAGGTTGGGGCTGCTGCGCTCCCTTCTCGTCTCCGTCTTCCTGTACGCTTGCGAAGCATGGACACTCACGGTGTATATGCAGCGAGGAGTGCAGAGCATATTGGGATGGGGTGCTGCGCAAGACTTCCGGGCATTCCCTGTGCCCGGCACATCGCCGGCGACAGGATCCGACGGACCATCACGCGGACCATTGGACAGCGCGCTGACATGATCACAGAAGTGGGAAGGCGGAGGCTCCGATGGTGTGGCCGCGTCTTCAGAGCATCAGGCCTTGCAAAGACCATCCTGCAAGGCACGGTGATAGGGGGCAGAGGAGGAGGGAGACGGAAAAGGAGATGGGAGGACAACATTCGAGAATGGACTGGCTTGACACTGAGCGAAGCCATGAGGGTTGCTATATGGAGTATGCTGGTTCAACGAGCATCTGTGGTGCCCCAACAACTTTCGAGTTACGGGATAAAATAGGATTTATATTGCGTAATTCCCCCAACTCACTAAACCCTCGACCTCTCTCCACCCCCCCCACCCCTAACCGCCAAACAATCCCACCACCCAACCCCATCCAAACAAAATAAAAACTTGGAGCTCGAAAGAAGGATGCTGCGAGTTTGAATTTTTCTTCCGGGTGAACTTGATAACGGCTTTTAGTTAGATGTCTTTTGATTTCCCTTTTTTTTTTTCAAAGAGAGAGAGGGAGAGGGAGAGAGAGAGACAGAGAGACAAAGAGAGAGAGAAAGACACAGAGAGAGAGAGAGAGAGAGAGAGAGAGAGAGAGAGACAGAGAGAGAGAGAGAAAAAGATATAGATAAGTTGGTCAGAAGGTGAGAGGATGGGTGGGTAGAGATGTGTGTATGTGCGTGGAGGTGGTGGTGGGGAGTAAGGTGTAGTGCCTGTAGAAAGAAGAACGTGCACAATAAGAACAAAGTAACAATAATAATAAATTCACTGAAGTAAACAAAATTTTTGCAATTTTTATCGCTTCTGGCACCCACAGAGCACAAACCTAACAAAGACAAGAATATCTTCATTGTCCTCACGGGATTCTCACCCACCTCCTCTCCTCCTCTACTACTACCCAGTCGAAGTCAACAAAAAAAAATTTTTTTTTTTACTTCAATGTTGCAAAGCATGTTTTTGTAAAGAAAAATTGCTGAATTTTCACGTACAATATTTTTTCCCGTCAAAATTTAATAGTTTTCGAGATATTTTGGTTCAAAGATGGGGTAGCAGGTTCAGTTTTTGCAATTTTCTGCTCCAAAACTGCATCCGAAACGCTCGAAGACAAGCAAAAATGTCATCACATGAAGCCAGGATTGCAGGGAGAAAAGCCAGGCTGCATAAAAATGAAGTGTTGGAAGAAATGGAAGGGCATCCTTACCAGTCTGAGGATACTAGTGCTGATTTCTGGTAAATAAATATTTTCCAATTTTTTAGGGGTAGAAAAGTTGCCGAGAAAATGCACGGTATTGAAGGTTTTGACAACCTATCTCGAAAACTATTAGAGATTGGCTCTTCAAATATCTGGATCCTATCAAAGCTATTTTTAGATTAGTTGATATTTGTAATTTTTACTAGGTATGGATGACTTTTAAAAAAATGAAATATTTTGCTTATAAATCATATCCTTGAAAATCATGAAATAGTAAACGAATAAAAAAAACAAACTATGATAGGATCCAATAAATTGATATTACTGCATTCTCAGAAGAAATGAAAGCAATTGGAGCATTAGTGTTCAAAATAAGTGTGCAAAACCAGATTTGCTATTTTTAGTAACGCGAAATCTTTGTTTTTTACCAATATTTTTTTAAATCCTAAAATATTTAATATTTAGCAAAAAAAATATCATTTTAACCCATTATTTACTTTCTGTCTGACATATTTGCAAAAGATGAAGTTTGTAGTGTATATATACTTTTGTTACAATCACTGATGCAAGTGGAGAGGTAACGACTGGGTAGTAGTACCGCCTTAAGAGAGTGAGTCTGTGCAATGTACGTTACAGACACAGAGTTATTATGATAGTTCTACGTTTGCAGTTTACAGTGTCTCCCCGTTCTAGTGGCAAAACCACATAAGCATATGGGCACGGGCCAAGCAACAGGTATACAAACGCCAGGTTTGCGTTAACAGCCATACAGAGCATCAGAACTGAAGCAAGACATCACGGAACTTTTTATCTTACGATGTTGTGTGTGTGTGTGTGTGTGAGAGAGAGAGAGAGAGAGAGAGAGAGAGAGAGAGAGAGAGAGAGAGAGTAATCATTAATGCTAACGTTCAGTAACGATATATAAAAGCCTATGTTATGTTTTACCGGGCTCTTTGTCTCCAATGAGTCCCGACAAAGGAGCTTTCTCTCCAAGACAGCTATATAGTATTGGTATCATCACGAAGGTCACCACAACGAACACACTACATAATACCCGCCAAAGGCATGCGCGGAAAATTACGGAAGTACAAGCAGTATAATTAAATTCAGCAACGTAATATTTTGTGCCCTGAAATTTACGTCATTGTTCTGAACAATCAATTTCTTGTATGTTCACCGAGATAATAGCGAACAAACTTAAACAAAAAACGTCAGCCTCGCCACACAAATCCTAAAAACTCTTAGGGCATAAATCCATATGGCGAACACAAGACCAACGCAAGGCGCAGCAACGAATTGCAGGCAGGGGTATCAATACAGTAAATCCTCGGGTCACGCCGGTCTCGACTTACGTTGTTTCGTGGTTACGACGCTCCTCCCCATAAAAATATAATAAATAATATTATGCGTCGTTCCGTCTTACGCGGTTTAGCGTCGTGAGCGACGTAAACAAACGGGAGCTAGTTTCTGGCGAATACGCTTTGTTGTGGTTATACGGCGGAGAAGATGGTGTCGCTTCCTACGCTGGCGTCGCTTCATACGCTCAGTCACTGTACATACGCCTTTTTGGTTGTTTACGCCGTCTATCTCTCTCACGTGTTTTATCGTTTTTTGCCCTTGGTTATGGCGCCCAAACGTAAGTCAGACTCTTCTGATGGTAATGCATCAAAGAAAAGAAAGGCCATCACCATGGACGTTAAAATGGACTTTATAAAGCGATCTGATAGCACTGTACGTACAGTACAGGTATTTTTCTTTACGTTCCGACTTACGTAACGATGAAATCGGGTTACGACGCGTCCAACGAACTGATCAACGTCGTAACTCGAGGACCCCCTGTATGTCTCATGGTTAGTGTCATTTTCTTTGCCCACACAAAAACAGGAATTCGTGTTCTAACAGTGCTTTTATCATGCGCGCTTCTTCCATTTTTCTACATAGCTTAAGGAGATGCAACCCGTGGGAACAAGTAGATAAGAAAAGAAATATCTATTATGTGTCAAAAGGTGAGCTCGATGGACCTATGAGTATATCAGAGGTTATTAAGACTTTGTTGGAGGCTGTTAGAATTTTTGATTGTTGAATGTGTGTCTAGGTTGGGGGAGTACGGGTTAGGCATTTTCTTCTGGCCTCGCATGCTCTGCAGTTAGTTGAGCTAAAGCTAGTATCTGCGCTTAGCCAAAATGGTACAACGATACATGGCACCGTCTTCTCCGCAGAATGTGGCAAAGCTTGCTGCTCAGCGGGTCTGGAGTTCCGGTTGAGATGGATTTGTCTCATTCCCCTCTTGCACCCAATATCCGTGACACAACAACATCACAGCACATCAAGGCAAGGAGCATACGTGTCTCGTTCGTTGCCTCGAGTGCTCGGTCTGCAATCCGAGGGATAGGACCACCAATTGTTCTGCAGTACTTCAAAGCAGACTGTGTGTTAACGGGACGGAGCTGTGTAGTTCTTCGAGAGTGGCTATACTGGTCTGTTGCAATCTGATATTCTCCTTGCTTATGAAAGGAAAGGCCAGTTGTTTTATGTAAACATTACAAAAAAATTTATTGAAACTTGTACCCAACATAAGCACAAAAAAAAAAAACAATATTCCAATTAATTGCAATATCTAAAATACAAACTTAGTAACCAAAAAAAAAAAAATAAAATAATAAAAGAATAAAACATAAAAAAATAATAAAAAAAATGAAATAAATTGTGTTTGAAATAGAAATATATTGAGATTTGAAAAGATAACTAATGTTTTGATTTACAAAATATTTTCAGTTTATAAATGTATCTGCTGCGTAATCGAATCCTCTCTCAATGCGTCCGTTATTCATTCGAAAAAAAAAAAAAAAAAAAAGACAGATTGCAAGTAATTATAGAATATAAATCAATGTGTGGAATTGCCTAGAAACTATAATAAAACGGCCACATAGAATAATATTGGGAAATCCCATTAGAGAAAACCAAAATTGACACAACGAAACACTGCAGCATTTTAATCCATCTTGCTGCCCGCCTATCCAACCATGGGAGTGCAATTTCACAAATGCAGACAATGAACGACAGTGCATGTGCCGTATACCGATTCTGCATTTTATAAAATAACCATAGTAAGGCTATCTAGAAAAATCAAAGCACGACATGTTAATATGATGCAGTTTGGTTTAGCTAATGCCAAGTGTACTTTAAAATCAAAAACGAAATACAGTGAAATTTGAATCCATCACGTCAACCTGCCCTTTTAACATGCATCTGGGCTATCCGAGTAACAACAAAATGTAGTCATAAAAGCATTTTTTTCCCCAAAGAACTAATAAAGTCAACTAAACTAAAGAACACAGTTATTCGTGTTGGTATGGTAACACGGGTTAGATCTGACTATATGCCAGTTATTTTTGGCACACATCAGAACACTTAACACAGTTTCCAAACCCCCCAAACGATGCTGAACACCTACTGTCATAATTCCTTTACGAGATATTATTTTTAAATTCATAGGCTGGTATTTAAATTATGAACCTGTTTCCCGGTGACTAAGGATATGGAATCCCAAATGTACTAAAATCATACAAGCACAAACACACAAATAAATAATACATGGGGTATTTTTCACCCAATGAACGTTACACACGAAGGGTAAGAGCAAAGCCTTACATAATTTCTGCAACAGTACTCAAGCATTTGTTCAAGAACCGATGTCTAAGTGAGAAATGTTTTAGTCAGAAAGCATTCGTCACATGAAGACACAAAAAAAAAAAAACAATAGTAGAAACAAGTCACTCAGTTACGCTACCCTGCAAACACTTATTGCTGTCCTTGTAACCTCCACTCGCAGGGTAGAAGGGGGTAGGAGAGAAGAGGAGAGAAGAGGAGAGAGAGGGAGGGAGAGAGAGAGAGAGAGAGAGAGAGAGAGAGAGAGAGAGAGAGAGAGAGAGAGAGAGAGAGAGAGAGATGTCCTTGTAATCTCCACTCGCAAAGGTGAGTGAGAAAAGAAGAGAGAGAGTGGGAGAGAGACACACAGACGGACAGAGTCTGCGAGGGAGAGAGAGAGAGAGAGATAGAGAGGGGGGAGAGAGAGAGAGAGAGAGGGAGGGAGGGAGGGAGGGAGTGAGAAGCAGATGGGAGGGTAATGCTACATTCACTTACCTGTATTGGCAGGAATCGTGATGGATTAACAGCACATAAAACAAAAAGAAAACATTATGAACATAATATTAATTCTATAATAATTGTATATACTTGAAAAATGAACAACACAGACCAAAATAAACATGTAAAAAAAACAAAAAACACTAAAACACACTCACACAATGCACATATAAGCTAAAATGGTACCATTCTATCTACTAAATATTAATAAAGGAATAAACTGATCACAACATGATTTCGTAACATACAATTATCAAAAAAATTAAAATAAAATCTGCAAATCCTAGCAAGTAGTACAATTTCCCCGACTCACTCGGATTTTTGCTTTCCTAGTTAAAGCAGAAGCAAGAAGGAGACGCACACCCATAATCCCACCCAAATACCCACACTCCACCTTTAAATAACACTTTTGAAATGTGTCTCCGTGAAAACCAATTACCAAAACTACCCGCTCGGATGCGTGTGTGACAGCACAGACACACTGTCCAAGTTTACGCCCGTGAGTGGCATAGGGAATACATTTTAACGTTAAAAAGATAGGAGGAGGATATTTCTCCATTCCAATTGCAACATTTCCTCCGACTGCGCAGATACGAAGCACTAGTGCTGTGCGACATCTATACGAGCCCCTAAGGGGCAAGAAATATATTAGAAGTGTTCCCTCTGTCCACTGTTTGTCTGAAGAAGAATCGCCCTTGGAGTAGCAGTAACCGTGGCCACCTATATTAGAGGGGCGTTTCAATAACAAGGATGGCGATTCAATTGAATGTCAGAATCTCGATCATTTAAAAAAATTAGACCTTGCTATAGTTGAGTAACAAAGGGCGAGATCTATACAATATCAACTCTACATAAACACATATATTTGCCTGGACTTGGCTACCTATTATAGCGCCGCCTCAATAACAAGTATCGAAGTATAAACATTCATTTTATTTAAATACTAGTATCTCAGAAAGTGAGATACTCAAAACATTTACATTTTAAAAACCAAACAAAAAAAACAACAATAATACAAACAACAGCAAAATTGAGATTCTCACGCTGATCTTAGAAACTCAAATCTTTGGACCATCTAAAAAGTTATTAATCTGTTGTGGCACACAACCAGCGAGGTAAAAATAATGTCCACTATATCTCCTGTCGCCTCCACTGCTGGAGGTCATGGAGATATTTTTAAGGAGATGACTCCCTCAACCCGTCACGAACATTGCAACAGCACGGTGACTTCCTACTTCTGGGTCCTCTTAGTGAATGAGTATGTGTGTGTGTGTGCGCGCGCGTGTGCGTGTGTATATGTGTGTGCGTGCGCGCGCATATCCATCCACAGAGTTATAAAAGATACATGAACCGCAATTTTTCTGCCTCGTCATAGACTTCATCAAGTGCTCCACTCCCCACGCTCTTGCTAAGATGCAATTTAGTTTTGTTTCTTCGTGTCTGGAACTGAAATGGTTATAGTTGATCTTATTATATGTAGTATGCTATTTAATTCACGTTACACACACGCACACACACACACACACACACACCCACACACTCACACGCACCCACAAAAAGGCAAACAATGTCTAGACTATAGAAATCCAATTTATCATGTCAGAAAAGCAATAACTTGCATAAAGCATAAAGTTTTCGAAGAAGTTAAAAAAAAAATCGCGAACTGTCAAACTCACTATTTTTTCCACTTAAATATAAAGTGCCTTGTGTTCGATCCGAACGATATAGGGTTATAAGAAAGGCCAACAAACAAACAAACAAACAAACAAACACACACACACACACGCACACACACTCACACACCCACCACGAAAAGGCATATGAAGCAGTAAAAACTAAATAAACACACAGATTCATAAAGAACAAACAGAAAAGCTTCGAATGGTGATATTTTTTTCTGGCTGGTATAGTCCGTAGGTCATCGGAACGTGTAAATTTCGAGAAGGCAAACAAAAGTTAGTATCGGCTCAGGGAGGTTCTGCAATTTCTTTGGACTAACAGGACTGGGAAGAAAGGTCAGTGATTGGTGTTTGACGCGATTTAGTATGCTGCAGCAGAGTCGTTATTGAAAGGGGTGGTCTCGCATTTCACAGCGTGGTTGAGGTTTTCACAAGTTAGCGAAGAGGCGAACGTTAGCCTGGGCTAGTCTCAGCTACGCAGTGTGGGTCTGCCCAACCACCAACAACTGCGATCACGGCTCAGTATGTTATTCCGTTACAAAGTTGCCGTTGAAATCAATAAAAGAAAGTACGGAATGAGGCATCCACTTTCCAGGTTTACATATACTTCTCAGTTAATAGTGAGCTGCTTTCTTATGCCGAAGGTCGCGGGTTCGATTCCTGCGAGGGGCGAACTTATGTGACTTAGGTACGAGACTATTCAGGTCACCAAGGGTTTTCTCCGGGCACTTCGGTTTCCTCCCTCCATTCAATAATGGTATTGGATGCAGTCAATATTTTCAAAAACATTCAAAAATAAAACTTCGATTTCCTTTCCGTTTTCTAATAGCGATTTTCCTGCCTTTAAACCACATGTTTGAGTGATAGATGTGTGTTTGCTATGTGTGTGAGAGTAGATGAAACATGTGAGAATGTATGTTGAAACAGATCGCCGAGCTTTTGAGCATGATTAGTAATTTGGGGAAAAGCACGTATATAGCATCCGTATTATTCATCGAGTATTATTATTTAAAAGTTTTCCACATTTGAACAACCAGGGCGCCTAATGTCAGTTTAGAGTAAGCATTGATACAGGGTAGGAGTAGAGAGGGAAGTAACTAGACATGTATGTATTCTTCCTCTTCATAAAAATCGGACCAATGACCTGTCAACCCACATTTCTCCTGTTTGCCAAGTTTTGCCAAAAGTTTATTCTTGTGTGTGCTTGGTTTTGAAATAACTGAATACGTGTATTAGTAAATGTACCATATCAATGACCGCACACAAGAAGAAGAAGAAGAGAAGAAGAAGAAGAAGAAGAAGAAGAAGAAGAAGAAAAGAAGAAGAAGAAGAAGAAGAAGAAGAAGAAGAAGAAGAAGGAGGAGGAGGAGGAGGAGGAGGAGGAGGAGGAGGAAAGTATGTAGTATATAGGTGCCAAGGTCAAAATGATAAAGCCGGAAAATAATCTTGATCGAAACAATTATCTGAAACTGTAGCAAACCAACTCCACTAATTAGTTCCAACGAAAGCTAAGGGTCTGCATCGGTGCATGGTAAACAGCAACTGATAAGAAACGCAGGCGTTGCTTCTTTTTGTATTTAGTAAACTCTTTTGTTTTCCCTAAGGTCTGCAAGTTCTGGCATTTCTTGTAGCAGATGTATTTCACGTGGTTTGACAACGGAAACCCTATATCAGGGTCAGCAAGAAAAACCTATCTGTACGTGAACGAGACTGCAAATAACAGTTTTTGTCATACACATTTCGCCTCATTGGTTGCGTTCTTTCTTCCTCTGCTTTACCCTTGAGAGTACGCTGAGGTATGCTTTTCCCCCAAGTCTGAAGCTATCTATATAAGCATCAAGTTCCATAGCCGCCTCGATAAAACAGCAACAACAGTAGCGCATTCTGTCTTCCCCTTTGTTTTGACAATAGCTGACGGCAGGGTGGTGGCACAATGGTGTAATCGTATACTTTCTAGCATTATTTGTCTTCTCTTCTTCTTGTGATTTTATAACAACCTCAGTAACCCACAAAATAAAATACTAACTTTTGTTGGTTTCCCCTACAGCACTTTCCTTCCCATCTCATTTTACCGTTCTCTGTATGGTCCCACAGGTGTTGTTGGGCTGTGATTGCCTTACGGCTGATTGGCTTTGTTAACGTTTGCGTAACGTCAAATGGGGCTGTTGACCCACACTGTACGAACACTGCACGCTCTCCTCTTGCAAACTCAACCTTTTACCCTCCTTCTACCATCTTCATTCCACCCCAGCCTCTCCTTGCCCGCTCCTTTTGCTCTTGCTTACGTCGACTCCCATCTATTCCTGACGAAACTTTTTTTTGTTCTCTTTCAATCCAAGGTGGTTGGTGATTGAGGGATATTGGACTCGGGTGTCAACAGCGGGGTTTCGTCGTAATTAACTATATATTTGGCTTGGTGAGAGAAGGGCAGAATGGGGTGGGGTAGGGTGGGGAGGTGGGTGGGATAGCGGATCACACCTGCATGGTGAGAACCGGGGGTTGCACGTTGGGGGATGCCAACCCAAAATCTTATTTGTACCAACATGACTCCCGGCCTCCCGTATAAGCTAAGTCCCTTCTTTTCCTTTCCCCTCACTGAGCGTTTTCCTTTTTAAGCGTTCTAGCGGGAGTCTGAGGGAGCAAGTAAAATTAAGACTGGTACAGCGGAAGGGAGAAGGAAAAGGCAGCCAGAAAGAAACGTAAGTGTTTGAGGCGATGCAGCTTTAATGTCGCATTGATTGTGTGGATAATATTAACTACGTTCCAAGTTGTACTATTTATTGGTGGAAAGGAGCAATAGACTTTTAAACAAAAATATATTCCTCATATTTATTAACTAAATAACTGTCGTTTTTTTCCACTGGTCTTAATTAGACAAGTCTTCCACTCCGCTTGGCAACGTAAACTACTTTTTTGTGGTCACTGAGGCAACTAATCCAACATTATAGTGTTTCTTCCTCAGGCTGATGTTCAGAATAGGGTATGCATCTGTCTATTATAAATCTGTCATACGCTATGCGTCTAACTATAGTACTTTCACTGCTCGTAACGCAGAGAACAAGAAGACGAGTGTACTCTTTTCGAGTTGAGGGGAGTTAGGTGCTTTCTTTTCAACAAAGTAATTAAAATTTGGAATGTATTCTTGGGAACAAAATCGCTTCAAGATGAGTGTGAGCAACATCTTTACAAGTGGAATGCAGAGTTTAAAAAAAAAAAATCACTACCAGTTGTGGAAAAACCCTGGATGTAGTTAATTTTACGTCAGGTCGCGGGAATGCAGTGACACTACAGCATAAACTGTCTTTACACCACATGTGCTTGCGTGTGTGAGAGTGGGTGAAACATGTGAGCATGTATGTGGGAACAGATCACAGCGCTTTGAGTCTGAGTGGTGATTTGGGGAAAAGCGCGTATTTGGAATCCATTCTTCTTCTTCTTCTTCTTCTTCTGCACAGAAGCAGTCACTTTCTACACGCAAATAAACTCTTTACATTTTGAGTGCAACCTCATGAGCATTTAGAAGCGAAGAGCTTTGTTCGTACATGAAAAGGAACATCTCCAAACATAAAAGAAACTAAAGTACTGGGTGCAGAATCCAATCAAAATTTTGTTTTAATTGAAGTGATTTCTTGATTCTTTGAAATCAGGCAGTAAACACTAATCTTGTGGCATGCTGTCGAGAAAAGGAGGAATATTTTTAAATCAATAGGTTCCTTTTAAATCAATTCATTGTGTGTGGGTGTGTGGGTGTGTGTGTGTAAGTAAGAGAGAGAGAGAGAGAGAGAGAGAGAGAGAGAGAGAGAGAGAGAGAGAGAGAGAGAGAGAGAGAGAGAGAGAGAGAGAGAGAGAGGAGAGAGAGAGAGAGAGAGAGAGAGAGAGAGAGAGCTTGTTGTTGGTTATCGCAGTTTATTAGACGTTACTTCAATAATGGTACAGGACGCAGTCAATATAAAAATTTCAAAAATAAAAATTCGATTTTCTTTCCGTCTTCTAATAGCGATCTCCCTGCCTTTACCCCACCTGTTTGAGTGATTGATGTGTGTTTGGTATGTGTGAGGGTGGATGAGACAGGTGAGCGTGTATGTTGGTATAGGTCGCCGCGCTTTGAGCCTGAATGATTTGGGGTAAGGCGCGTATAGCATCCTGTATTATTATTATTATTATTATTATTATTATTATTATTATTATTATTATTACATAAAGTGTTTTGTCCCTTTCCTTTTATTTTATGCAATGTCAAAATCTCATTTGTTGTAGACAACAAACGGTGTCAGGATATTGTTTCTTGTGTATTCCTTTATTAAGTTGTTCAATGCTTTTAACAAAGCTTTTACTCATTATTAAAAAGAAACGTTAAAAAGACGCCAGTTTAAACCCAACCCAACAAAAAAAGAACAATATCATCAGTCCAATATATCTCAAGAGTGCTGCTAATAATATAAGCACAGAACTATGAAAGTAACGTGTCTACAAAGATCACTAAGTGAACTGGTTTTTTAAAAGTGTGTAGTAAGTCGAAT
>CM072519.1:39591878-39836548 GCA_036898135.1 Oncomelania hupensis | reverse complement strand
GAAAGAGAAGAAATATGTATGACGTAAGACAGTAATGACGAAGTTAGAAGCGATTGGTTAAATTGCGTCATACGAGATAGATCCAGGTTGTTCGGGAGAATCAAGAGACTATTTAATGCCGCCGCTGTTTCAAAAGAGAGGATAGTTATAGTTGTTGATAGTGAGTTGAAAAGTTGAAAGTGGAAAGCGATTGTATGCAGTTGTTGATGTGTGCTGAATAAAAGTGGAAAACTTCATACGTCGACTTTGTGACTTGTATGCTGATTGAGCGGGTTGCGTGAATAACGAATCTGAGTTACACAACTATCAGGAATTCAAGCATCGGAGGCTGAATCAGATACTGATAGAAAAACACCAACATCAAACGGAGTGTAACACAGTCCAATATCTGATTGTTGATTGCCCAGTGCTGCCCAATCAATGTACAAAGACAATGGTGTAAACGTAACAACTTTGTGACATTCGAGAAAGTTGTGCGAAGTCCTATTATTTACGATTGTTGTTGTTTGATTATATCACACGACACTTTCGCATATAGGTGACTACTGGACCGTTTATACTGACACCAGCGGGCAGTTGTTGTAAAGGGGGGGAAAATAATATGATCATACGTTGACCAACTATCCGGGATTCGAACCAGCGACCTTTCGGTTTACTACAAGACGCTCTTACCAACTGAGCTACCCGCCCCCACTCTATTTACGATATCGTAAACGACAGTCATCATGAAATCGACCTTCGCTGAAATTCAACAGTGTTGTAACTGATATCACTACAGTTGTTTGTTTTATTGTTTTGTAACTAAATTAATTGTCTAATATCACTGTCGTGAAGAGACAATAAATTCAACCATTGAATTGAATTTGAATTGAATTTTTTGCAAAGCATGCAATAATGGAGTGTATTTACCTTTGATTTGATTTTGCATTGTTGTTAGAAGAAGCTTGGTATAATGTTGATAATTTTCGTTGGTCGATAATATTGGACAGTTTTCTAGAATTGCTTGTTTACTATCGATCGAAGCGTGTGGATAGATCTGGTAGTAGCTGCGAGATGGTTCTAAGTTGTATGACGTAAGACAGTGATAACGTTCTTTATCCGGACTGGTTATAATTGCGTCACGCTGGAACATTCGAACCTTCTCTGAGTATAGAAAGACTATATTTGGTCCTGATTTGGCTCGGAAGAGTCCGCTGGACCTAAAGCAATAACCTTGTATTGTATTGTATTGAAAGACTATATATGTGCAGCAAAGTTGAAAGTTGATAAGAGAAAAAGTGAATGGCGATTGAGCGATTGTATGCAGTTTGTTGATGTATGCTGAATAAAGTTGGAAAACTTTATACGACGACTCCTGCCTTGTTGCTGAGTGAACAGGTTGCGTGGATAAACGAATCCGAGTTACACTTATCAGGATTCAAGCATTGGGGCTGAATCAACTACTGATAAAAAAAAACAACTACCAGTGTAACACAGACTGAAGTTCGACCTGGACAAACTGCAAGACCCGGAGGTGGCAGAAATATTCCAAACCACAACTGAGGGAAATTTGCATCACTGCTCATTTTGGGAGCTGGTGAAGTAGATGTCAACACTATGACCACCACCTTCAACTCAGCTGTGACAGATGCCGCCACTGAGATCCTTGGCGGGGACCCGCACCGGGAGGAAACCTTGGATCACACCTGCACCTTTGGACCTGTGTGACAGGAGAAGAGAGGGAACACTTCATGGGAAGCTGATGCCTACCAAAGAATCAGCAGTGGCATCCGGGAGGGCATGCACACAGCAGGAGAGAACTGGATGGGGGATCGGTGCAAGGAAGTGGAGACGCTATGAACGGGAGCGGCAGCAAGTGGGTCTGCCGGACTGTGAGGTGCCGGAAGAGTGTTATGCAGCACAAGGTCTACACGATCCAAGGCAAGTCTGGCATGTGCTTCACAGAAGAACAGGAGATCTTGGATGGATGGACTGAGTGCTGCTCTGTCATTTACGGCCACACGCCAAGCGGAGACATATTAGTTCTGGCGTGTCCAGAGAACAGAGAGGAAGAGGAGGTCCTCCCGGTTCTCCGAAGGGAAGTTGAGGCAGCAGTGCAGTCGCTGAGGAAGGGGAAGTCAGCGGAAGTGGACAACATACCCGCAGAATTGCTTCAAGCATGAGGAGAAGCAATGATTGACGCTCTAACCATTATCTGTAACAAGATATGGCAGAGCGGGGAGTGGCCTATAACATGGACCCAGTCGCTTGTCATCAGTGATCACTCTTCCCGAGGAGGGTAGCCTTTGGGGATGTGAAGATTGCTGCACCATTGCCCTCATCGGCTATCCCTCCCCCCAGTAGGGTCCTCCTGAAAATAATACCAGCAGGCTGAGACCCCAGGCTGAGCAAATCGTAGCTGAAGGGATTTAGGGCAGGGCGAAGTGCCGCTTGGCGGATTTTCAACCTAGAATGATCTGCGAAAAATGCTTACAGCACCGGCAACATCTATATCATGTGTTTGTGAGCTTCAAGGGAGCGTTTGATCGAGTCTGGCATGCGGCTCTGTGGGCAACCGTGGGAGTGTGCAGCATCGGCCCTGGCGTTGTTGAAGTCATCAAGAACCTGGTGGCGGGGCTGCCAGTGCGGTCCTCCGCAGCAGCGCCATCAAGGACTGGTTCGGGGCAACGGTCGGCGTGCCTTAATGATGCCTGCACTCTCCGACACTCTTTAGCATCTTCCTGTAGCGCATCATGTCGGATGCCCTTGCGGATCACGATGGCACAGTCTGCGTAAGGGGTACGGCAATCTCCGACCTCTGTTTTGCGGACAACATTGATGGATTGGCTGAAGAGAAGCAGCAGCTTGGGCGGCTGTTGCAAAGGCTTGATACCAGCTCCAGAGCCTTTGGAATGGAAATGGGCGCAGAGAGAACCAAAATGACACCGATGGCATCAACACGGACGTCAAATTCCAGGGCCAATCCCTCAGCACGGTCAGTTAGTTATTCATTGCTTACCGGGTCCAACGGAGTGCAAAGAGCCGAATCAGGACCACAACTTGGTTGAAAGAGGACTCACCCCTGATTCATATATAAGATCTGCCGAAACAACCCTAGTGGTAACACAGAAGTCACTCCACCAGCCGGTCAATTTACAATAAAGGCATCCCACGCAGGAACGATGAGGCTAAACTCTATTTTATCGAACCCCCGTTTACAAAAATAAAATAAAATATAAGTATCACTACAAAATATCAACAAAACACATACATACAAAATGCCTACATTGCAAAATAATATCATAGGAAGCCCCAGTGAAAATTTGGCAGATTGATTGATTGTTGCTCTAGGTCCAGCGGACTCTTCCGAGCCAAATCAGGACCGGACAACCCCCGATCCGCATAAAAGATCTGCTGAAACAACCCTAGTGGGAAAACTGAATGGCCTCCACCGGCCAGTCACTTTACAATAAAGACATCCCACGCAGGGGACGGCTGAGACTTTACCCCCAACTAATCGAACCCCCGGTTACAAAAACAAAATAGAATACAAACATTATAAATTATCAACAAAACACATACATATACAATGGCAATATTGCTAAATAATAACATCATAGGAAGCCCTAGTGACCACCCGGCAGAAAGCGTCCAATACTCCCAAGCTGATCCAACAGACCTCATACACAAACAAGGAGTCTTGTCCAGGAAGAGTTTTCAAGAAAAAAGGTAGGTCATTGATCTAGCGAAGAAGAAGATAGTATAGCAGAGTGATAGGACAGAGCAGGAATGGGAAAGAGCAAATGAGGAAGACAGCGACAGTGGGAATTTAAAGCACTAAATTTCCAGAAAGTGGGGATAGTGATACTAATTATACTGAAACCCCCGGCACTCCAACGGGGGTACTGTTGCCGCAGTGAATCGGTCATGCCTATAAAGGAAAGACAGGTTTTCAACTGGGGCTTTCACTTTTCCCTTTATAGGTTAGAACAATCTACAGTGGCAAGATTGCTCATGACCCCAAGGGGCAAAAATTTGGCAGAAAGCGTCCAATATTCCCAAGCTAACCCCAAGGACCTCTTACACAAATGAGGAGTTTTGGAAGAGTTTTCAAGAAAAAAGGTAGGTAGATAGTATAGTCGATTGATATAACAGAGTAGGAATGAGAAAGAACAAAGGAGAAAGAACAAAGGAGAAAGACAGCGACAGTGGGAATTTAAAGCACTAAAAATCCAGAAAGTGGGGATACTATTTATACAGAAACCCCAGGTACCCCCACGGGGTGTGGTGCGTGGCTTCAAATATTTAGGAGCCATTGTGTCGAACGATGGGTCCCGGCGGGATGTCCTCTTCGGGATTGCGCAAGCAGCTGCTGCCCTGACCGGATTGGGACCCATTTGGAAAGACGGGACCCTCGGTCTGCCCTCCAGGTTGGGGCTGCTGCGCTCCCTTCTCGTCTCCGTCTTCCTGTACGCTTGCGAAGCATGGACACTCACGGTGTATATGCAGCGAGGAGTGCAGAGCATATTGGGATGGGGTGCTGCGCAAGACTTCCGGGCATTCCCTGTGCCCGGCACATCGCCGGCGACAGGATCCGACGGACCATCACGCGGACCATTGGACAGCGCGCTGACATGATCACAGAAGTGGGAAGGCGGAGGCTCCGATGGTGTGGCCGCGTCTTCAGAGCATCAGGCCTTGCAAAGACCATCCTGCAAGGCACGGTGATAGGGGGCAGAGGAGGAGGGAGACGGAAAAGGAGATGGGAGGACAACATTCGAGAATGGACTGGCTTGACACTGAGCGAAGCCATGAGGGTTGCTATATGGAGTATGCTGGTTCAACGAGCATCTGTGGTGCCCCAACAACTTTCGAGTTACGGGATAAAATAGGATTTATATTGCGTAATTCCCCCAACTCACTAAACCCTCGACCTCTCTCCACCCCCCCCCACCCCTAACCGCCAAACAATCCCACCACCCAACCCCATCCAAACAAAATAAAAACTTGGAGCTCGAAAGAAGGATGCTGCGAGTTTGAATTTTTCTTCCGGGTGAACTTGATAACGGCTTTTAGTTAGATGTCTTTTGATTTCCCTTTTTTTTTTTCAAAGAGAGAGAGGGAGGGAGAGAGAGAGACAGAGAGACAAAGAGAGAGAAAGACACAGAGAGAGAGAGAGAGAGAGAGAGAGAGAGAGAGACAGAGAGAGAGAGAGAAAAAGATATAGATAAGTTGGTCAGAAGGTGAGAGGATGGGTGGGTAGAGATGTGTGTATGTGCGTGGAGGTGGTGGTGGGGAGTAAGGTGTAGTGCCTGTAGAAAGAAGAACGTGCACAATAAGAACAAAGTAACAATAATAATAAATTCACTGAAGTAAACAAAATTTTTGCAATTTTTATCGCTTCTGGCACCCACAGAGCACAAACCTAACAAAGACAAGAATATCTTCATTGTCCTCACGGGATTCTCACCCACCTCCTCTCCTCCTCTACTACTACCCAGTCGAAGTCAACAAAAAAAAATTTTTTTTTTTACTTCAATGTTGCAAAGCATGTTTTTGTAAAGAAAAATTGCTGAATTTTCACGTACAATATTTTTTCCCGTCAAAATTTAATAGTTTTCGAGATATTTTGGTTCAAAGATGGGGTAGCAGGTTCAGTTTTTGCAATTTTCTGCTCCAAAACTGCATCCGAAACGCTCGAAGACAAGCAAAAATGTCATCACATGAAGCCAGGATTGCAGGGAGAAAAGCCAGGCTGCATAAAAATGAAGTGTTGGAAGAAATGGAAGGGCATCCTTACCAGTCTGAGGATACTAGTGCTGATTTCTGGTAAATAAATATTTTCCAATTTTTTAGGGGTAGAAAAGTTGCCGAGAAAATGCACGGTATTGAAGGTTTTGACAACCTATCTCGAAAACTATTAGAGATTGGCTCTTCAAATATCTGGATCCTATCAAAGCTATTTTTAGATTAGTTGATATTTGTAATTTTTACTAGGTATGGATGACTTTTAAAAAAATGAAATATTTTGCTTATAAATCATATCCTTGAAAATCATGAAATAGTAAACGAATAAAAAAAACAAACTATGATAGGATCCAATAAATTGATATTACTGCATTCTCAGAAGAAATGAAAGCAATTGGAGCATTAGTGTTCAAAATAAGTGTGCAAAACCAGATTTGCTATTTTTAGTAACGCGAAATCTTTGTTTTTTACCAATATTTTTTTTAAATCCTAAAATATTTAATATTTAGCAAAAAAAATATCATTTTAACCCATTATTTACTTTCTGTCTGACATATTTGCAAAAGATGAAGTTTGTAGTGTATATATACTTTTGTTACAATCACTGATGCAAGTGGAGAGGTAACGACTGGGTAGTAGTACCGCCTTAAGAGAGTGAGTCTGTGCAATGTACGTTACAGACACAGAGTTATTATGATAGTTCTACGTTTGCAGTTTACAGTGTCTCCCCGTTCTAGTGGCAAAACCACATAAGCATATGGGCACGGGCCAAGCAACAGGTATACAAACGCCAGGTTTGCGTTAACAGCCATACAGAGCATCAGAACTGAAGCAAGACATCACGGAACTTTTTATCTTACGATGTTGTGTGTGTGTGTGTGTGTGAGAGAGAGAGAGAGAGAGAGAGAGAGAGAGAGAGAGAGAGAGAGAGAGTAATCATTAATGCTAACGTTCAGTAACGATATATAAAAGCCTATGTTATGTTTTACCGGGCTCTTTGTCTCCAATGAGTCCCGACAAAGGAGCTTTCTCTCCAAGACAGCTATATAGTATTGGTATCATCACGAAGGTCACCACAACGAACACACTACATAATACCCGCCAAAGGCATGCGCGGAAAATTACGGAAGTACAAGCAGTATAATTAAATTCAGCAACGTAATATTTTGTGCCCTGAAATTTACGTCATTGTTCTGAACAATCAATTTCTTGTATGTTCACCGAGATAATAGCGAACAAACTTAAACAAAAAACGTCAGCCTCGCCACACAAATCCTAAAAACTCTTAGGGCATAAATCCATATGGCGAACACAAGACCAACGCAAGGCGCAGCAACGAATTGCAGGCAGGGGTATCAATACAGTAAATCCTCGGGTCACGCCGGTCTCGACTTACGTTGTTTCGTGGTTACGACGCTCCTCCCCATAAAAATATAATAAATAATATTATGCGTCGTTCCGTCTTACGCGGTTTAGCGTCGTGAGCGACGTAAACAAACGGGAGCTAGTTTCTGGCGAATACGCTTTGTTGTGGTTATACGGCGGAGAAGATGGTGTCGCTTCCTACGCTGGCGTCGCTTCATACGCTCAGTCACTGTACATACGCCTTTTTGGTTGTTTACGCCGTCTATCTCTCTCACGTGTTTTATCGTTTTTTGCCCTTGGTTATGGCGCCCAAACGTAAGTCAGACTCTTCTGATGGTAATGCATCAAAGAAAAGAAAGGCCATCACCATGGACGTTAAAATGGACTTTATAAAGCGATCTGATAGCACTGTACGTACAGTACAGGTATTTTTCTTTACGTTCCGACTTACGTAACGATGAAATCGGGTTACGACGCGTCCAACGAACTGATCAACGTCGTAACTCGAGGACCCCCTGTATGTCTCATGGTTAGTGTCATTTTCTTTGCCCACACAAAAACAGGAATTCGTGTTCTAACAGTGCTTTTATCATGCGCGCTTCTTCCATTTTTCTACATAGCTTAAGGAGATGCAACCCGTGGGAACAAGTAGATAAGAAAAGAAATATCTATTATGTGTCAAAAGGTGAGCTCGATGGACCTATGAGTATATCAGAGGTTATTAAGACTTTGTTGGAGGCTGTTAGAATTTTTGATTGTTGAATGTGTGTCTAGGTTGGGGGAGTACGGGTTAGGCATTTTCTTCTGGCCTCGCATGCTCTGCAGTTAGTTGAGCTAAAGCTAGTATCTGCGCTTAGCCAAAATGGTACAACGATACATGGCACCGTCTTCTCCGCAGAATGTGGCAAAGCTTGCTGCTCAGCGGGTCTGGAGTTCCGGTTGAGATGGATTTGTCTCATTCCCCTCTTGCACCCAATATCCGTGACACAACAACATCACAGCACATCAAGGCAAGGAGCATACGTGTCTCGTTCGTTGCCTCGAGTGCTCGGTCTGCAATCCGAGGGATAGGACCACCAATTGTTCTGCAGTACTTCAAAGCAGACTGTGTGTTAACGGGACGGAGCTGTGTAGTTCTTCGAGAGTGGCTATACTGGTCTGTTTGCAATCTGATATTATCTTGCTTATGAAAGTCATAGGCCCAGTTGTTTTACCCTAGTTCAACGAAAAACTTTATTGACTTGTGCCACGGATAAGCTGTATCGCTCTTTGAGCTTTGTGCCAAAAGTGTTTTGCCTTTTTGCGGTAATCTCGTCCTGTAGTATTCCTTTAAAAAAAAAAACGAACTCGTGAAATTTGAATTTTAACAATGTGTTCTCAGTTCGCAAACGAAACTTTTAACTGCCTAGAAAAAAGAGCTCAAGTCATTGGGAATTCAACTGTTTGTGTTCTAATTGCAAATCGAAGCTTTGAACCGAAAGAACGATGTTAGACTTCTACAATTGGTTGTAGTCATATCGCTATGTGCGCTGAACCGAGGTCGACATGCCTATTTCCTTGTGTTAACAAGCTAGTGTTTTATAATAATGTGAAAGCCAATCGTTGCTGTTGCTATTGTCCCCAGTGCAAGTTACGCGCAACAACAATCAGTAGATGCATCCATCACGTCAACCTGCCCTTTTAACCATGCATCTGGGCTATCCGAGTAACATCAAAATGTAGTCATAAAAGCATTTTTTTCCCCAATGAACTAATAAAGTCAACTAAACTAAAGAACACAGTTATTCGTGTTGGTATGGTAACACGGGTTAGATCTGACTATATGCCAGTTATTTTTGGCAAACATCAGAACACTTAACACAGTTTCCAAACCCCCCAAACGATGCTGAACACCTACTGTCATAATTCCTTTACGAGATATTATTTTTAAATTCATAGGCTGGTATTAAAATTATGAACCTGTTTCCCGGGTGACTAAGGATATGGAATCCCAAATGTACTAAAATCATACAAGCACAAACACACAAATAAATAATACATGGGGTATTTTTCACCCAATGAACGTTACACACGTATGGAAGAGCAAAGCAGGAAGGGTAAGCTTACATAATTTCTGCAACAGTACCCAAGCATTTGTTCAAGAACCGATGTCTAAGTGAGAAATGTTTTAGTCAGAAAGCATTCGTCACATGAAGACACAAAAAAACAAACAATAGTAGAAACACGTCACTCAGTTACGCTACCCTGCAAACACTTATTGCTGTCCTTGTAACCTCCACTCGTAGGGTAGAAGGGGGGTAGGAGAGAAGAGGAGAGAAGAGGAGAGAGAGGGAGGGAGAGAGAGAGAGAGAGAGAGAGAGAGAGAGAGAGAGAGAGAGAGAGAGAGAGAGAGAGAGAGAGAGAGAGAGAGAGAGATGTCCTTGTAATCTCCACTCGCAAAGGTGAGTGAGGGAAGAAGAGAGTGGGAGAGAGACACACAGACGGACAGAGTCTGCGAGGGAGAGAGAGAGAGAGGGGGGGGGAGAGAGAGAGAGAGAGAGGGAGGGAGGGAGGGAGGGTGAGAACAGATGGGAGGGGTAATGCTACATTCACTTACCTGTATTGGCAGGAATCGTGATGGATTAACAGCACATAAAACAAAAAGAAAACATTATGAACATAATATTAATTCTATAATAATTGTATATACTTGAAAAATGAACAACACAGACCAAAATAAACATGTAAAAAAAACAACACTAAAACACACTCACACATGCACATATAAGCTAAATATGGTACCATTCTATCTACTAAATATTAATAAAGGAATAAACTGATCACAACATGATTTCGTAACATACAATTATCAAAAAAATTAAAATAAAATCTGCAAATCCTAGCAAGTAGTACAATTTCCCCGACTCAACTCGGATTTTTGCTTTCCTAGTTAAAGCAGAAGCAAGAAGGAGACGCACACCCATAATCCCACCCAAATACCCACACTCCACCTTTAAATAACACTTTTGAAATGTGTCTCCGTGAAAACCAATTACCAAAACTACCCGCTCGGATGCGTGTGTGACAGCACAGACACACTGTCCAAGTTTACGCCCGTGAGTGGCATAGGGAATACATTTTAACGTTAAAAAGATAGGAGGAGGATATTTCTCCATTCCAATTGCAACATTTCCTCCGACTGCGCAGATACGAAGCACTAGTGCTGTGCGACATCTATACGAGCCCCTAAGGGGCAAGAAATATATTAGAAGTGTTCCCTCTGTCCACTGTTTGTCTGAAGAAGAATCGCCCTTGGAGTAGCAGTAACCGTGGCCACCTATATTAGAGGGGCGTTTCAATAACAAGGATGGCGATTCAATTGAATGTCAGAATCTCGATCATTAAAAAAATTAGACCTTGCTATAGTTGAGTAACAAAGGCGAGATCTATACAATATCAACTCTACATAAACACATATATTTGCCTGGACTTGGCTACCTATTATAGCGCCGCCTCAATAACAAGTATCGAAGTATAAACATTCATTTTATTTAAATACTAGTATCTCAGAAAGTGAGATACTCAAAACATTTACATTTTAAAAACCAAACAAAAAAACAACAATAATACAAACAACAGCAAAATTGAGATTCTCACGCTGATCTTAGAAACTCAAATCTTTGGACCATCTAAAAAGTTATTAATCTGTTGTGGCACACAACCAGCGAGGTAAAAATAATGTCCACTATATCTCCTGTCGCCTCCACTGCTGGAGGTCATGGAGATATTTTTAAGGAGATGACTCCCTCAACCCGTCACGAACATTGCAACAGCACGGTGACTTCCTACTTCTGGGTCCTCTTAGTGAATGAGTATGTGTGTGTGTGTGCGCGCGTGTGCGTGTGTATATGTGTGTGCGTGCGCGCGCATATCCATCCACAGAGTTATAAAAGATACATGAACCGCAATTTTTCTGCCTCGTCATAGACTTCATCAAGTGCTCCACTCCCCACGCTCTTGCTAAGATGCAATTTAGTTTTGTTTCTTCGTGTCTGGAACTGAAATGGTTATAGTTGATCTTATTATATGTAGTATGCTATTTAATTCACGTTACACACACGCACACACACACACACACACACACCCACACACTCACACGCACCCACAAAAAGGCAAACAATGTCTAGACTATAGAAATCCAATTTATCATGTCAGAAAAGCAATAACTTGCATAAAGCATAAAGTTTTCGAAGAAGTTAAAAAAAAAAATCGCGAACTGTCAAACTCACTATTTTTTCCACTTAAATATAAAGTGCCTTGTGTTCGATCCGAACGATATAGGGTTATAAGAAAGGCCAACAAACAAACAAACAAACAAACAAACACACACACACACACACGCACACACACTCACACACCCACCACGAAAAGGCATATGAAGCAGTAAAAACTAAATAAACACACAGATTCATAAAGAACAAACAGAAAAGCTTCGAATGGTGATATTTTTTTCTGGCTGGTATAGTCCGTAGGTCATCGGAACGTGTAAATTTCGAGAAGGCAAACAAAAGTTAGTATCGGCTCAGGGAGGTTCTGCAATTTCTTTGGACTAACAGGACTGGGAAGAAAGGTCAGTGATTGGTGTTTGACGCGATTTAGTATGCTGCAGCAGAGTCGTTATTGAAAGGGGTGGTCTCGCATTTCACAGCGTGGTTGAGGTTTTCACAAGTTAGCGAAGAGGCGAACGTTAGCCTGGGCTAGTCTCAGCTACGCAGTGTGGGTCTGCCCAACCACCAACAACTGCGATCACGGCTCAGTATGTTATTCCGTTACAAAGTTGCCGTTGAAATCAATAAAAGAAAGTACGGAATGAGGCATCCACTTTCCAGGTTTACATATACTTCTCAGTTAATAGTGAGCTGCTTTCTTATGCCGAAGGTCGCGGGTTCGATTCCTGCGAGGGGCGAACTTATGTGACTTAGGTACGAGACTATTCAGGTCACCAAGGGTTTTCTCCGGGCACTTCGGTTTCCTCCCTCCATTCAATAATGGTATTGGATGCAGTCAATATTTTCAAAAACATTCAAAAATAAAACTTCGATTTCCTTTCCGTTTTCTAATAGCGATTTTCCTGCCTTTAAACCACATGTTTGAGTGATAGATGTGTGTTTGCTATGTGTGTGAGAGTAGATGAAACATGTGAGAATGTATGTTGAAACAGATCGCCGAGCTTTTGGCATGATTAGTAATTTGGGGAAAAGCACGTATATAGCATCCGTATTATTCATCGAGTATTATTATTTAAAAGTTTTCCACATTTGAACAACCAGGGCGCCTAATGTCAGTTTAGAGTAAGCATTGATACAGGGTAGGAGTAGAGAGGGAAGTAACTAGACATGTATGTATTCTTCCTCTTCATAAAAATCGGATTAATGACCTGTCAACCCACATTTCTCCTGTTTGCCAAGTTTTGCCAAAAGTTTATTCTTGTGTGTGCTTGGTTTTGAAATAACTGAATACGTGTATTAGTAAATGTACCATATCAATGACCGCACACAAGAAGAAACGCACGAAAAGAAGAAGAGAAGAAGAAGAAGAAGAAGAAGAAGAGGAAGAAGAAGAAGAAGAAGAAGAAGAAGAAGAAGAAGAAGAAGAAGAAGAAGAAGAAGAAGAAGAAGAAGAAGAAAAAGAAGAAGGAGGAGGAGGAGGAGGAGGAGGAGGAGGAGGAAAGTATGTAGTATATAGGTGCCAAGGTCAAAATGATAAAGCCGGAAAATAATCTTGATCGAAACAATTATCTGAAACTGTAGCAAACCAACTCCACTAATTAGTTCCAACGAAAGCTAAGGGTCTGCATCGGTGCATGGTAAACAGCAACTGATAAGAAACGCAGGCATTGCTTCTTTTTGTATTTAGTAAACTCTTTTGTTTTCCCTAAGGTCTGCAAGTTCTGGCATTTCTTGTAGCCAGATGTATTTCACGTGGTTTGACAACGGAAACCCTATATCAGGGTCAGCAAGAAAAACCTATCTGTACGTGAACGAGACTGCAAATAACAGTTTTTGTCATACACATTTCGCCTCATTGGTTGCGTTCTTTCTTCCTCTGCTTTACCCTTGAGAGTACGCTGAGGTATGCTTTTCCCCCAAGTCTGAAGCTATCTATATAAGCATCAAGTTCCATAGCCGCCTCGATAAAACAGCAACAACAGTAGCGCATTCTGTCTTCCCCTTTGTTTTGACAATAGCTGACGGCAGGGTGGTGGCACAATGGTGTAATCGTATACTTTCTAGCATTATTTGTCTTCTCTTCTTCTTGTGATTTTATAACAACCTCAGTAACCCACAAAATAAAATACTAACTTTTGTTGGTTTCCCCTACAGCACTTTCCTTCCCATCTCATTTTACCGTTCTCTGTATGGTCCCACAGGTGTTGTTGGGCTGTGATTGCCTTACGGCTGATTGGCTTTGTTAACGTTTGCGTAACGTCAAATGGGGCTGTTGACCCACACTGTACGAACACTGCACGCTCTCCTTTTACAAACTCAACCTTTTACCCTCCTTCTACCATCTTCATTCCACCCCAGCCTCTCCTTGCCCGCTCCTTTTGCTCTTGCTTACGTCGACTCCCATCTATTCCTGACGACACTTTTTTTTCCTTCTCTTTCAATCCAAGGTGGTTGGTGATTGAGGGATATTGGACTCGGGTGTCAACAGCGGGGTTTCGTCGTAATTAACTATATATTTGGCTTGGTGAGAGAAGGGCAGAATGGGGGTAGGGTGGGGAGGTGGGTGGGATAGCGGATCACACCTGCATGGTGAGAACCGGGCGTTGCACGTTGGGGGATGCCAACCCAAAATCTTATTTGTACCAACATGACTCCCTGGCCTCCCGTATAAGCTAAGTCCCTTCTTTTCCTTTCCCCTCACTGAGCGTTTTCCTTTTTAAGCGTTCTAGCGGGAGTCTGAGGGAGCAAGTAAAATTAAGCCTGGTACAGCGGAAGGGAGAAGGCAGCCAGAAAGAAACGTAAGTGTTTGAGGCGATGCAGCTTTAATGTCGAATTGATTGTGTGGATAATATTAACTATGTTCCAAGTTGTACTATTTATTGGTGGAAAGGAGCAATAGACTTTTAAACAAAAATATATTCCTCATATTTATTAACTAAATAACTGTCGTTTTTATCCACTGGTCTTAATTAGACAAGTCTTCCACTCCGCTTGGCAACGTAAACTACTTTTTTGTGGTCACTGAGGCAACTAATCCAACATTATAGTGTTTTTTTCCTCAGGCTGATGTTCAGAATAGGGTATGCATCTGTCTATTATAAATCTGTCATACGCTATGCGTCTAGCTATAGTACTTTCACTGCTCGTAACGCAGAGAACAAGAAGACGAGTGTACTCTTTTTCGAGTTGAGGGGAGTTAGGTGCTTTCTTTTCAACAAAGTAATTAAAATTTGGAATGTATTCTTGGGAACAAAATCGCTTGAAGATGAGTGTGAGCAACATCTTTACAAGTGGAATGCAGAGTTAAAAAAAAAAAAAAGAATCACTACCAGTTGTGGAAAAACCCTGGATGTAGTTAATCTTAAGTCAGGTCGCGGGAATGCAGTGACACTACAGCATAAACTGTCTTTACACCACATGTGCTTGCGTGTGTGAGAGTGGGTGAAACATGTGAGCATGTATGTGGGAACAGATCACAGCGCTTTGAGTCTGAGTGGTGATTTGGGGAAAAGCGCGTATTTGGAATCCATTCTTCTTCTTCTTCTTCTTCTTCTGCACAGAAGCAGTCACTTTCTACACGCAAATAAACTCTTTACATTTTGAGTGCAACCTCATGAGCATCTTAGAAGCGAAGAGCTTTGTTCGTGACATGAAAAGGAACATCTCCAAACATAAAAGAAACTAAAGTACTGGGTGCAGAATCCAATCAAAATTTTGTTTTAATTGAAGTGATTTCTTGATTCTTTGAAATCAGGCAGTAAACACTAATCTTGTGGCATGCTGTCGAGAAAAGGAGGAATATTATTTTAAATCAATAGGTTCCTTTATAAATCAATTCATTGTGTGTGGGTGTGTGGGTGTGTGTGTGTAAGTAAGAGAGAGAGAGAGAGAGAGAGAGAGAGAGAGAGAGAGAGAGAGAGGAGAGAGAGAGAGAGAGAGAGAGAGAGAGAGAGAGAGAGAGAGAGAGAGAGAGAGAGAGAGAGAGAGAGAGAGAGAGAGCTTGTTGTTGGTTATCGCAGTTTATTAGACGTTACTTCAATAATGGTACAGGACGCAGTCAATATAAAAATTTCAAAAATAAAAATTCGATTTTCTTTCCGTCTTCTAATAGCGATCTCCCTGCCTTTACCCCACCTGTTTGAGTGATTGATGTGTGTTTGGTATGTGTGAGGGTGGATGAGACAGGTGAGCGTGTATGTTGGTATAGGTCGCCGCGCTTTGAGCCTGAATGATTTGGGGTAAGGCGCGTATAGCATCCTGTATTATTATTATTATTATTATTATTATTATTATTATTATTATTATTATTACATAAAGTGTTTTGTCCCTTTCCTTTTATTTTATGCAATGTCAAAATCTCATTTGTTGTAGACAACAAACGGTGTCAGGATATTGTTTCTTGTGTATTCCTTTATTAAGTTGTTCAATGCTTTTAACAAAGCTTTTACTCATTATTAAAAAGAAACGTTAAAAAGACGCCAGTTTAAACCCAACCCAACAAAAAAAGAACAATATCATCAGTCCAATATATCTCAAGAGTGCTGCTAATAATATAAGCACAGAACTATGAAAGTAACGTGTCTACAAAGATCACTAAGTGAACTGGTTTTAAAAGTGTGTAGTAAGTCGAATTTTGTTTCTTCATGGTAATAGAAAACATTTTAAAACTACCTCCTCCTTAAAATGTAAGTTTTTAAGTGTGAGAAACTTAAATGTCTAGAACTGCAATGAAATTAAGTGAATGACCTAAGCTTCAAAAATGAAAACAGCCACTCCTTAACTGTGAAACGTATAGTACATGTACATGTAAGTATTTCGACACTGCAGACATTATACAGTTCCAGCATAATAGTTTTGGTGGCTAATGCTAAACAAGTTTCGTTTAAAACGATACAGGTAAAAGTACGAATACAAGTGAGATTATGTGGTACTTTAGTAGTACGGATAGTATGCGCGCGCGCGTGTGTGCGCGTGTGTGTGTGTGTTATTGTGTGTGTGCGTGCGTGCGTGTGTGTGGTTGATGTTGTTGTTGGGATGTGTGTGTGTGTTGTTGTTGTTGGAGGTGAGTGATGTGTGGTTTCTTTCTTCCTTCGTTCATCAACAAAACCTCAATATTATTTCTAACTAAACAACGTCAAATAAACAGAGCTGTGAGCAATACACTGAAATCCAGACATCCTAAGGGAATAACCATCACTCTAGGTTGTCAAACATGGAACGACACGTGATGCGGACTTCAAAATATAAATGATGTAACCGACAAAGAAATGTTATTAAAAAATAATTACGAATATTGCTACATTTGACGCTGCCGATAAATTACAATTATTTGATTTTCAACTTGATATAATTGCGTAATAAGGACATGTTGTTTCTCCATACGTTGTGGATGTATGTGAGGTAATGGCTGAGATGGCGAAATCGAGGTGGGCATTCTGCGCATTTAGTGAAACCTGATAACCAGGAACACACCGATTGAAAAAAAGAAGTATAGCTCCTCATATATACCAGCAGAGGATGTTGGCCTACTTCATGAAACAGTTTCGCGCGCAGATGAGGAAAGTCTAGTGACGACACCCAGTCCTCTCTCTAGAGCAAATACATCAATAACAGTTCTCGTTACTCATAGAGCTTGTATTTCAATTCGGGGCGACAGCGAGCAACGCAAGCTGCCCAAGTCGTCTCTTGCGAGCAAGTGGGTTTGAAATAGCTAAGAAAAAACCCCAAGAATACAATCACTTTGTACTGACATTGATTTTGGACTACTACTTTTCTCCCTGTTGTAAAAACGTGTTCCGTCTGGCGCGTTCACTTGACAATACAATATTTTTGTATTGTAAAGTGTTACAAATCTTTCCAGTTTCAATCTGTTTGTAGCAACCAACTTTCGTCGTGGAACTTAGGAGAAAAGCAAGAGGATGTGTTAACGGTTTAGAAGGGGGAGGGGAGTTGAAGAACATGAAGAGCGCCAAATTACAGGATTATATGTTGCGTGTTATTTTCTGAAAAGCTACAAGCGCACTGGACATAAACGTTCTCTCGCCTGAATATCTTAACTGCTAAATCAACCTTATTTTATTACGCAATCTGCAAATTCGATTTAGTTACAATAACGTAAGAATCGCATTAAAGGACACTGGGCGGTATTGTCTCAGCAACAGCACAGCGCAATTAAAGAAATAGGGGTAAACACCCAGTAAGGACACTGATTCATTTCATTCTTTAAACATTGTATTACCTTCACCACAGTGATGTTAAGATATTCCACTTACCCTCATCCCTACAAACTCACCCCACACAAATAAGTAAAAAAATGACACAACACCGAAGAATGACTAATTAAAATAGACTAATAATAATAATAAATTAAAGAAAACATAGAATCTCTCTCTCTCTCTCTCTCTCTCTCTCTCTCTCTCTCTCTGTGTATACCGTTTTTTAAATTTATTCTCTCTCTCTCTCTCTCTCTCTCTCTCTCAATATATATATGTGTGTGTGTGTGTGTGTGTGTGTGTGTGTGTGTGTGTGTGTGTGTGTGTGTGTGTGTATCACACCTAACTTGCATTCACAACACCTTTTAACACATTTGCTAGTTTTCATGATAAAGTTGCTATCGGTGATGTTAATAGACATTTTGCCACAGCAACAACAATCGAATGATCTTCAAAAAATGTCTTTATATTTTTCTCTTTTACATTTTGAGAAACCATAGGTACTATTATTTTACAGACAAATAACAGATGATACAGATTAATGTGTTCACCACATGCACAATTTACGTCGGTTGAAAATTTGGTTTTAAAAGCATTTAATTTCATTCGAAAAGTTAGAATAAAAATATTTATATTACTTGTTGCATAATTATAGTTGCAAATTGCCTCACTAAATTTCTTGTACCATTTGAAGTCTAACTGATTCCTATACCTTTCCCATATAGTAGACTCACTCATTCCATAACATTCTTGCAATGATAATAAAATATTAATTTTGATCACAGACGAATCTTGATTTTTCTTTTCTCCTTCTTTAGCAGCTCTATCTGCCTATTCTTTATATAATAAACCACAAAGAGATGGCACCCAACAGAAACTTACTCTAATTCCACTAAGTATTAGTTCATTAATTAGATGTACAATATCACATGTACGTTCTCCTAATACTTTCACGTTCAATGCTTGTAATGCATAAAATACAGATTTTGAGTCCACACAAAAAAAGTATTTAAAATAATGGTTTGGGGGAAAATAATAAATAATTTAAAGCCAGTAATAGCAGTTAGTTCAGCCGTAAATATTGAATAAGGTTTTCCTAAATAATAAGATTTTTAAAAATATTTAAAGCATGGATCACAAATCCGAAGTATTATTTAATTCTGACCCATCTGTAAAACTCATTAAATGATTGGGATAGTGTTCATTTAAATGTGAACTAACTATCGAAGCTAATAAATAATAAGAACATTGACAAAACAAATGGGAACGCCCAACGCGTATGATCAAAACATGTCGGTTCCTTTCTATCCCGTTACCATAGACTTCATTCAGTTGAAACACGAGGTTGTAAATAAGAATTTAACAGTTAATGAAGCAGTTCAAATTGGCGCGATAAACTAACCAGACCAGAGTAACATGTATATCAGCTGTAACGATCATGAGTCGTGCCTCCCTCAAATTTACAGACTTCTCCTTGACGCCAAGGGGGAGTGAAAAATGGAGCTAAAGGTTTAAGCCACTATGTTACTACCATACACCAGGGACAAACTACGAGTTCTGGTTCTAAGCAAGACTGAAACCTGTTCGAAGTCGCCATCGCGTCTGTTTGACATTTTATAAACAAGACTTAAGACCGGTATCACGTGGATGGGCATTCTAATTATAATAGCTTTTAATTCGTTCTATGCACAAGGCGCAAACTAACTGTTAGTACATTAATTTCTCCTTGCTATAATAGTTTTTCGTTCAGTCCACGTACATACATGGCGCGCCTTGCTGTTTTCATATTATCATTCTTATTCTAGGTTTTAATTCGTTTATTGCACATGGTGCCAAGCTGTTATCACGAGTCTCTGTGATATAATAGTGTCTCATTCGTTGATCGCACATGGATCCTAGCTTTTACCAGATTTTTCTGTCCTCTCGTGGTTTTTTTTGTTTGTTTTTTTCCCCTCACCCTTTTTTCCCAACCCCCTGCGCCTTGAGCATGCTGCCTGCATGGATATGTGCGCCATACAAGTGGACATCATCATCATCATCATCATTGCCGTTTCTTTGTTCTCTACTAGTTTTGAATTTGTTCACTTGACTTTTTTTTTCTGCGCAATATTTGTTTTCATCATGTTAAATTGCACACATCGGCTATAGGTTTAGTCATGCATGTGTCTTTGAATCATCTTTGAATTCACGAAAAGGTTATTTGGAACTTTAAAACATCGTTGTTAGTCTTCTGCTTTGAGAAAGTTAATAGCGATCATCTTTAGATAATACAATTTGCAATAAGACTTTGTATTTATTTATTACGGACATATATCAAATGGGAATGGCTGACTTGTCCTCATGAAGATCTTGAGATGGTTTTCCAGCAGCTGTAGATGGTTTTCCAGCAACGGTAAAACCTATGATAACGAAAAGGAAATAAGAACGGCGCGCCCAAATTGCATCATAAAACAAAGTACAAAGCTGACAGAAGATGAAGATGCACGGCTCTCCAGACAATAATGGGAATGTCATTGGAAGATTACTATGGTGCCAGCAGCATAATGACGGCAGTAATTACGTCAAAACTTAAGCTAGCGATGCAAATTTATGCAACCAGGACGAGCATCGCGCCTAGTCAATTATCCATCTTTAACTGCCACTAGATGAAGTTTGTGCGAATCATGCTTTTTTGCGGAGGGTTCGGATGCCAAAGCAACGATTCATGCTGTTCATATGCCCTAAGTGGAACGTCTTTCCTGAAGCTTTGAGCTTCTGTGTCAAGACGGTCGAGTTCGTTTTACGATCACACGTTGCAAAATATTATAAGGTCTTTTAGAAACTATATACTAGGCGTGTTTCTGTCTGTTCGGTGAAGAAATTGTCACTACATTGGGCATGAACGTAGGGCGTGTCTCTTGAGGATTTACGAATAGCACTGCTATTTCCCCCTCCTCTCTCAACTGTTCACAAATTTCTTTTTTTTTTTCTATAAGCAATATTTTCAACAGACACATTCCAAAACGATCGCCATTTTGAGGGTTAACATGATGTGCGGGCAGAGTTATAGAGCTCTACTGTAACTATTGACACACAGCGAATATGATGTCTGTTGTGAGAATTGTGTATGGGATGGAGGGGCCGGGTATATAATAAACTAACAATGCGTAGATTCTCTGATTTGGGAATGTTTCTGCCTTCAGCTGAGCAATAGTAGGCAATGCTAGCAAGACTTAAGACAACTTTTAAATTAAAAACAAACAAAAAAATTGTTCTAGGTACTATGCTCTGCCCTTCATCTCGGAAATGTCCCTGCATCTTTCTTCCTTCTCACAATGTCCACACCAGCCTGGCGCTCTGGGATATTGTGAGCGAGTTCCCTGTTGGCCGTATGAAGAATGAAAACTGCACCCACATGCTGTTTTCAATTACAACCTTCTTTGGGTTAGAATAATTTATTATCTTCTTCCCCCTTCCATCGCCATGGCGATTTCTGACCCACAGTGGACTTTTATACTGGCTCTCTTCTGAAAACCAAAACTCAAAACTTCATCAACACAAGCCCCCAACCAACCGGTTCCCCATATTCTGGGCACATGTTTAAAAGCAGAACAATTGCACAGCGATAAATAGCGACGACAATAACTTTAGGACTGAACCTCGAACAAACTCCGCGTTTACAATCCGTGTTGAACTAGGGTAGCTGTTAGATTAATAATAACTCTTGTAATTATTTCTGAGCAACTGTCTTGCGTTGTTTTGTTAGTCAGCCCGATTTAAAGATTATTGTTGCAAATATGGACGGCGAGAAAAAGGAAATTTCTGTTGTAGATTTTTTTTGTAATTGGACAGTATAGTTGTATTGTAGTGTATCATTGTTTTAGACTATTGGTTAGGACCACTCCACGCATCAGACCATGTTTTTATTCGCCAATGGATCCGAAACTTTTAAAACTGTACAGTCTATCGTCATTTCCATTACTGCGATTAAGTTTTTCTTCATCCCGCTTCCATATTATTATTATTATTATTATTATTATTATTATTATTATTATTATTATTATTATTATTATTATTATTATTTTGAAGGAATTTTTTTTCTCGGTATTCTTTATAATCCATCGGTTTGTGTTGTTCAGCAATAGACCTAACATCTGCGACTAGTAGTTACAACGGACGGATAACCTTTCTTTCTTATAGGCGAGGTGGAAGGAGGGAGAGAGGAAAGGGGGTGAGTGAGAGACAGAGACAGAGAGAGGGAGGGGGTGAAGGGGGAGGGGGTACGGGGCTAGGTTAAAAGTATTGGATTAAGACGGACACACCTTACTAGTTAGTATTAATAATTCAATTGATGTAAGCCATTCGAGAATGTTTTTAAAATATATTTTGGTACGGACATCTAAAATAGGAAGGTAATTATCTAGAAGGCAATTTTTCATAGATTAAATGAATAAAACATCTGTGCAACTTCAGTGTGTGATTATGGGGAGAGAGAGAGAGGAAAGGATGGAGAGAGAGGGAGGGAGAGAGAGAGGGAGAGAGAGAGGGAGAGGGGGAGGGAGGGAGAGAGAGAGAGAGAGAGAGAGAGAGAGAGAGAGAGAGAGAGAGAGAGAGAGAGAGAGAGAGAGAGAGAGAGAGAGAGAGAGAGAGACCTACGTCAAGAATCAGACTATTTTAAACGTCCCTTTTATTCAGAATGGCACAAAAATCATTTGGAAACAATGTTTTTGTATATTACAAAAAAAACAACACACACCTACTTTATAACTCCCTTGTATACAGGATGCATATCAAAGTGTGTATGCAGACCGTGCGTAACAGCTAATATGCATGTTACGGTGCAATGGCCGACGAAGATTAGTCTATGCTGATTACACATTGCGGATTAACTATGCGGTAAGGAACCATTAGTGGTTTGACGGATGACTTGCACAAATAGTGATTACACGTAGTAAACTACTGCACATGTGTATAGGGGTGTGCGAATGAGTGAAGGGAGGGTGAATGAATAGAAAGGTCTATAGCGCAAACAGCTTCTGAAGCTAGAAACAACCATTATCTGAAGGTAAAAAACAACTCTTATCTGAGGTAAACAAAAAAAAAAAACAAAAAAAAAAACAACTCTTATCTGAAGACAGAAGCAACCAATACCTGAAGATAGGATTACGTCCTTGTTACCTCTCATGGACATTGTAAACAAAGATGTAGCGACGTCAATGTTGTGACGGTGGGTCTATAACGTTACAATACATTACATTACATGAATATTGCTTTAGGTCCAGCGGACTCTTCCGAGCCAAATCAGGACCGGACAACCCCTGATCCGCATAAAAGATCTGCTGAAACAACCCTAGTGGTAAAACTGAAAGCTCTCCACCAGCCAGTCACTTTACAATAAAGACATCCCACGCAGGGGACGGCTGAGGCTTCACCCCAACTTATCGAACCCCCGTTAACAAAAACAAAATAGAATACAAACATCATTATAAAATGTCAACAAAACACATACATATAAAATGTCTACATTGCTAAATAATAACATCATAGGAAGCCCTAGTGACCACCTGGCAGAAAGCGTCCAATATTTCCAAGCTGATCCAACAGACCTCATACACAAATAAGGAGTCTTGTCCCGGAAGAGTTTTCAAGAAAAAAGGTAGGTGACTGGTCTAGCGAAGAAGAAGATAGTATAGCAGATTGATAGAACAGAGCAGGAATGAGAAAGAGCAAATGAGAAAGACAGCGACAGTGGGAATTTAAAGCACTAAATTTCCAGAAAGTGGGGATACTATTTATACTGAAACCCCCGGCACCCCAACGGGGGTAGGTGGGTCTATTGTTACTGGGCTCTGCACAATGGAATGCTATTACCCACTCGTCTTTGTCTGCGGGAATTGGCTAGTTTAATCACCCTGTGACTAATCTTAATACATTTATAAGTTTAGCCCGGTCTGTGTGCGGATAGGGTTATAGAGATAGAGAGAAAATGGTAAATGCTTCACTGACACACTAGCTCTCGCACGGCAATGAATCATAGGTAGTCCAGCCATTTGTTAACAGTAAATATCACACATTTATTTCCTCTACTCTATACATAATTCTCTAAACACTCTATTAACTTAAATGTCCAAATTCACTTCGAATAGTTCGTTCCTTGATGAGTCTATGCTGCTACTGTTATTGCTATTTGCTACTGTCTCATCATTGGGCTATTTGTTCTGGTTGGCCTAATGTTTGTTTTCAGGAGAGTGGACTACCGCACAGTCCTTCTAGATCAGTGTTAGTGCGTTTCTTCTTGCACTTAGCTGATTCGTTGAGGTGTGGTGATGGTGTCTCCTCCTTTTGTGTTGACTATTGGGCGATCGGAGCTCAGTGCTCGATTTTCCCCTGCAGGCCGAATGTCAGGGTTGATTCTTAGTGGTCTATTTACTGCATCGGACCAACAAGCCTGCTCGTCTGCAAAACATAAGATGAGTTTCTGCAAAGCCTTGTTTAAAACGGGTGTGCAGAGCGTCTCACTGATGGCAGAAACAGCCCTCAGTGATCGCTCCACGTATACAAACAAGGGACGATCAACTTCTATGTCCGGGGTCCACTGGAATCTCCAACATAATTCCTATACCTATACATACATCATGGCTAAACTAAACACATGGAGAAGTAATTAACAATATACACATTCTCAGATACAGGCACTGGTCTGCAATAATACACATAGGAGAAACAACAGTTGGACAGTAGAGGCTACCTAGTGGTTTCAAAAACCGGTCGCGGTCAGCCACGTGGTCAAGCAAAGTTTGACTAACATTCACAATAATAAAACATGGCAAGACTTCACAAACATAATCCAACAATATTATCCATAAATCGCGATAAAACAAAAGATTTATCATTTACCTTCTTAACAATGTCAGGCTGTGGCTATACTGCGATGAATGAATTTCACCCGTCAACTGCTTAGTCTTCAGCTAGAGAGATCTTTCAGTGTGCGTCCTTCTCGGTTCAGATTTATACAAAGAATAACTACCTATCGTAGTGGTCAAGCGAAAGCCCGCTAAAATCTCGTGAGACCTGAGCGCCTTCTAGCGGGGGTTGTGGCCATACGTCAGCTGGATGAGGTCACTGCCTTCAGCCTACCCTAGCGAGAGTTAGCTTACACATGCTTAGCACAGTCCTGACTTCTGTCGTCTACTAGGCAGAGACTTTAATTTACAAAGGCTACAGCAGGCTGAACTATTTAAGGCGTGAAGCCGTAGTGCAGGGTCTAAATAGCCTATTGGGACAAATGTTACACATGTATACAATGCAATACACGCCAATATAGGTACTAAGCACAACGCAACGCTCAGCTAAACCGATTCCCGTATACCTTTACTAAAGTACGTTTAGCGGCGATATAACAGGCACAACATCGTCTGCGCTATCATTATATACCATTATTATTCACACTATAGAAGATGCAGAAGAAGACTGGAACAGTCTGAGAAGGACAATTAGGAATGTCTGCTGGATTAACGACACACTATGGGCGTTGCTATTTCGGCTCTGATGGTTTGGTGGTTTCTACTGCTTCTCTGGCAGCATTGGTTCTTCTGATTATCTCAGAAAAGATGGAAGCGGTCACTAGCATAGTTTCCTAGGTCAAGTATAGCACTAATTAGTAAGACCTTCTTTGTCTTCTTTTTCCTCCACTTTCTCCTCGTCTTTCTCTCTAATAAGATGCGAGGAAGTCTTTAGCCAAATTTCTTTAGGTCAAACCTCCTGCTTCTCTCTCTCTCTCTCTCTCTCTCTCTCTCTCTCTCTCTCTCTCTCTCTCTCTCTCTCTCTCTCTCTCTCAACGCTCACTATAGCACTTGAGAATGTCTTAGTGTTGGCATATACAACAATAACAACAACAAAAACGACGACGACACTAGAATAATTATCTCAGTCATTTATAGTTTGTGCATACCGTTTGTATATGATTTATTACTATGTGTTTAACGACGTCTGCGAGGGGCAATTACCTATGAGGTAGAGTTATGTAGTTAGGGAACAACACACACTTGTATACTCGAAGAGAAAGAGAGAGGCAGACAGACAGACAAAAATAAACAAATTGATCTACTCAGGCTGAGGAGTACACTCGGTAGCCTGTTAATACCCCAAAGTCACAGGGAAGCGATCTTGTCTCAACTCCATGAGATGCTGCACTTGATACTCTTATCCAAGTAACCGTGGACTGATCTCCAGCATGGGACTAATTGTGGCCTAAACCATGGACCCTATTCACAACTTTCCGGCACCTCTCATAAAAACTCGTGGGTATCGCCATTATAAATTAAAACGAGGTTATATGAAACCAAGTTCCGGTTTTGCTTGTTTTGCTTTTATCAAAGCTTGATGCGTGACTTTTAAATATGGCAAATTGCCGAAAACGATGATTGTTAGAGCCAGAAAACGAGTGGGATAAGTATAAAAACGGTGGAGGAAGTACATGCTCAGTGAAAGAATGCAAAAAACAATCCTAGAGGCCTGTATTTGTGGCGACTTCGGAGGTGCGTCGATCATCGACAGAAAGTGAAACGGGACCTGAAGACTCTTGTAGTTTTCCATAGCTTCGCCGTCGCAACCTTCACAAAACACGAAGTAACTGAATATGTTAGGCTAGCGTTGTGGCCAAGTGGGCTAAGGCGGGACTAACTTGCCTTGTCCACAAGCCAGAAACCAATGGCGCCTGACAGGTGTGGGTTCGAGCCAGCATCTGGGCGTTATGTTTTTTCCGAAGATTTTTCAAAAATTCACAAATAATGTTAGGTAGGTAGGGTTTAGGCGCGCCACTGGCGATAGAAAGGGATAATAAACTGCAGCAAAAACAATAAAAATATGTGAGGGTACGATACAGGTGGCCAGTGACACATGTTATTATTCTTGAATATTTGGAAATAACTCACTAAAACACGCGGAGAAAAAAAAACGGAAGTATTTTTCATAGAGGGGATTCCCGTTGGTGCATAGGATAGCAGAAACGTGTGAATAATATTGTATATAGAGTCCATGCCTAAACAACTCATAAATGCACATAATTGGAGTATATGAAGGTCAAGAGTTTGCGCCGCTCACCGAAAACATTTAATAAGCACGAGATTTGGACGGTCTGTATCAACAACTCTTCCACGCTGAGTAATCTATCTGACATCGACTGTGTTTGCTTCGGAGGCGGAATGCTCTAAACACCAAAGAAAAGTAGTAATTCTTTCATTCTAAAAGGAGTGAAACTTTTAAGTCTGCCTGGCTGAGTCGACTCGAATAACTCTGACCCTCTCGATGTTTCCGTATCTATGGGCTGGCTCCTAAGGTCATGCATGACACGCTGTAAGTCTGCGCGTGTTCTTGACAATCCTGGTGTATATACTAAGAATCAAAGACCAGAAGACAAAAGTGAAACGTCTCCAGTACTGATTACGCCGTTGTTGTTTCCCTACCTGCATGTGGGTCCGATTTCTGGTTCACAGCGTGATTACGACAGACTGAGAATGGTGTTGCCTTTCCGGTAATTCCAACCAAGATTATCTAAAATCTATTTTGTCTCAGTGCCTCTTTCATTGTTCTGTGGATATGCAACATGTGAGATTTCCTCCTCAGCAAAAGCCGACTACGGTCAGCGGCTTAGCCGTATCTATACCTACTTATCAAACAAACTTCTCTAAACTCTCCCTCACATAAAAACATCATCGATACATCTATCGGTCTACAATCTGTGTCCAGCACCCCTGCGTTCCTATCAAAATAGGCATAATCCCATTCATAGAGGAGAGAGCGTCAACTGCAATAAGCCACTGCACAATATCTCTAGTTTCGGCGATACCTAGTATATATGCTTTGTTTAAGGAGCATCCGTCCAAAAAAATAAAGGTATTCTCCTGAAGAGCGAATAACCAAATCTTTGTCGAGCTGCGTGATACTCATAAAATAATTCCAGACATATTTAATTTTATGTGATAGCTATCTCCTTTGTTTTAGGAGCATCTGTCCAAACACAGGCAACGTTCAGTAAATAAGCAAAAAGCGAAATATACTACTACTACTATTGCTACTACTACTACTACTACTACTACTACTACTACTACTACTACTACTACTACTACTACTACTACTACTACTATTATTATTAATAATAATAATAATAATAATAATAATAATAATAATAATAATAATAATAATAATAATAATAATAATAATAATAATAATAATACAGGATGCTATCGTCCGCTACATGATCGTAATAAAAAAATAATCCAAATCGTACAAAAGCAGATGCCGACTGCAGGTATACATGTCTGTAATCCATGCGGCCTAAAACTGCCTATATTCTGACCCCAGTCCACATACACCCAAAATACAAGCATCGTCTTGAGCAGCGAATATCCTGTATGTAAAATCTTTGTCTAAGACCCCCGTCATAATAATCCAACTCATATAGAGAGCAAGAATCAAACGTATCGATCTAAAGATGCATGCTTCCTTCGATTCGCTTCTAACCTAGCTCTATGTCTATGTGGATCTATCTTCTATGAGGAGCAAACCTAGCATTAGCTAGCCCGAGTTGGAATATTGGTTTGGTAGAATGGATAGCGAAACGGCAGCTGAACTGAACTGAATAAGATAGCTTTCTTTAAAAAAAAAATAAATAAATAAATAAAGCCAGTATTCCAATGTGGGACGGTAGGGACACGGCAACGATGTGGCATGCTTCATTACCCCATCTGTTTTTCTATGCCGTTTCCTTGAGCGTTAGGGATATAAAAGTACAATCTCCCTTAAATTCTGTGTGTACGCCTAAACGCTCTAGATCATGTGTTCAGGAACACCCAGTGCTAGCCTTGGCAGTAATGCATGATGCCGATAGCATGGAAAACAAATAAGATTATCATGTCAGATGTCACTAGCAGGAAAGGAATATCATAGAGCTGGAAAGCGCACTATATACATAACAAACAGTCCATAGATTGATGAGCCAGTGCCCTTGCATTCGCCCTGTTCTCTCTACCGTACTCTCCCATAGGACCCAATCTTATGGGGAAACCTTCGCCGTCTCTTTGCCCTTCATTCTCATTCTTCGGAGTATAAATTTCAGAGTGAAGTACTATTTAAAACAAAATTGTTCATAAAAAAGTAAAAACAAAGAAAAGATCTTGAAGACAATGTACCCACAACAATTCAGGACATGACAAATGTTTCAGATTCAAAAAGAAATGTAACATTCTTTCAGTCCTTTATTATACTGTTTAAAATCCTATCGGGTTGGTAAGACTAAAACTTCTAGAATAAAAGCAGAAGTGGTTATACTGTTTATATTCCTACGGGATTGGCAGAGCTAAAAATACTTAGCAGCTAATTAAACTAGAAAGAGGCGGTTGAAATCAGAACCAACTACTGTCCTGAATAAATATGAAAGATGATGACGACGATAGTGATCAGGATGATGATGGTGATGATGATGATGATGATGATGATGGTGATGATGATGATGACGGTGTGGACGACAACGATGACGATATCACTGCGCACTTGTATCCATCCACAAAACGAAGCTCGGCCCGTAGAAGATGGAAAGCATGAATCAAAAGATAACTATTTATTTTGACAAACTCCAATGCGCTGAATATGTTGCTGTGAAATAAACGGTGGTTTTTTTTTTTTTTTTTTTTTTTTTTTTTAAGCACAGCTGCCATTGCCGTTTATGTTTTGTTAAATCGGCCAAAACACTACTTAATTTGATCTGTCATCGTGAATTTTTTTTTTTACACATTTCGTAAGAACGTTATTTTTGGACTATTTATCTGAAAAGATAAAGATACAGATAAAGATCTGATAAGATCTGAAAAAAATTGTGGAAAACAGTCAAACAGTACTAGCTAGGCTCTGGGAGTGCCAGTTTCACTTAGGAGTGACTAACCAAAGACATCTGCAGGAAAAAGAATTATTATACAGTGAGTACCCACAATTTCTGGAGTGTGTGCGTTGATTGTACAAAGTAAATCATGGAGCCGCCACCAACTGCTTTGTATGTTGGATCGCAAAGAGACAGCGCAGGCATGGCAGGTATGTAACAGAATTTGTATGTGTGTGTATAGCATCAAAATATTGATGTCACGTGTAAGACCCGAGCAAAAAAAATACGGCAGGAATTTAACAGTTTAACAGTTTGCTTGAATGTAAGCCTACCTACAGTCTTTTTTTGTGTGTCTTGCCTTATCCATAAAGCCAATTCCTTAAACTTTAACGTCAGCAAACATATTTTATTCTATATTAATTGACGGTTCATAATTTGTATTGTTATCGATCGGAAGACACTTATTTCAGTATCTAGTTCACACATCTGCATGGACAATTCGTGGGTCGGGCTCTCGTGCTTTGTCTGCCTGTCTCCACTTTTTTGTCTTTTTGAGTGCCTACGGCAACAGGCTTACAATTTCCAATAGCATTTGTTACTATGTTACCATTTCTATTGGGGTTTCTATACTACTGATACAGACACCTTTGTATTCGTCTCTCTCTCTCTCTCTCTCTCTCTCTCTCTCTCTCTCTCTCTCTCTCTCTCTCTCTCTCTTTCTCTCTCTGTGTCGGTGCGTGGGCGTGTGTACGTGTGTGTATGTTGTGACGTATTTATTCTGATTAAAGCGCAATAACGAGACAGTCTGAGCTATTAAAAATGTCACAATCACAAATCACAAATGTGTGTGTGTGAAAGCAATGACGGGACGTGATGAGATTAATCAAACCCATTACCACACAGAATGTATTTTTGTCAAGAAGACAGTATGAGCTATTAATCAGCTTTCAAAGTGTCACATTAGCAAATAAAATGTTTGCTTTTTGCTAGCAAATACAATATTTGCTTTTACATTTTTAAGTAAAAGCAATAAAGTGACGTGACCTGACGTTCAGAATCGTACCCATTATCACACATGATAGTCACTCCCAAACCTCCAGAAGTATTTAATATTTCTCCTCTCACCATGCCGTATTGCAGAAGGTGGGGTGTGTAGGGATGTTCTGTCAATCACACTTCTTGCAGCATTTAATATCCCTTCACTCGCTATTCTATAATACTTCAGAGAACGCGCCATTATTTACTTCAAAGATCTGACCAAAGATACTAATAAAAAAATAAAAAAATGTTTTAATGCGAGTATTACAACCCGGCAGATGGAGAGATGATGTCAAAACATGGACGGTGCTGATCATATCACGTCTCCCGACAACAGTAACAGAACAGCCCGAAATGACGAACATCTCCGCAATAGCATCCCTCACGTCTCCCTAACGACCCGAAAGGCAGAGAGATTAGATAGATAGCCCGACAGCTTCATGGAAACGATTAACGTTTAGACACAACTGTCTTGCCTTTGCATAACACCAATAGGCTGTATATTCCAAATTGTGTAAATGTACAGCTCTTTTCCATTCCAAGTTCTGTCCCTACCACCTTCCTTCACTGACATGATTGCAGTCGAGACACAATTTGACATGCAAGTACAACTCGCTTTCGGTTCCTCTAGGCCGCTGAATCACCTCGGCCCTTTCTAGGTTTGGGGGTAAAGTGGATAATGGATCCACCAGGACTGTGGAAGACCCGAGCGGTCTCGCTAACCTGACGGCACTAATGGCGACAATGGGGCCATGACAAACGACTGGCAGTGAGGGCACAAAAACTGTACGTATCCCCCGGGGATGTGGACAAGCACAATGAAGGAACATTGGCCGCATTTCAGGCCAGGCTGGCTCTGGGTCTTACCTTATGGTGCAGATTCAGCACTTTTTTTCTTTCTTAAAAAAAAAAGGGCCCACTTCCTATTTACTTACGTTTAAAGAACCCGTTTTAGTCCACGATTTTACGTGACAATGGTGTTATTTCACGAGAAATTCGTAATCAAGATGTAACACAACTTATGATTTATGTATTTACTGTATAATTATTGTTGAAACTATGTTGAGGGATTGGCCTTGGACTTTGATGTCCGTGTTGATGTCATTGGTGTTGTTGGTCATCATTTTGGTCTTCTCTGCACTTATTTCCATTCCATAGGCTCTGTAGGTGGTGTCAAGCCTCTGTACCAGCTGTTCAAGTTCTTGTTCATCTCCAGCCAATCCATAAATGCCATCCGCAAAACGAAGGTTGGAGATTTGCTCTATCCCCTATGCTGACTGTGCCTTCGTGATCTGCAAGGGCATCTGAAATGATGCGCTTTAGGAAGATGTTGAAGAGTGTTGGAGAGAATAGGCATCCCTGACTCACACCGATTGTTGTTTTGAACCAGTTTCCGATGGCGCTGTTGTGGATGACTGCACTGGTAGCCTTGGCTTTTGATGACTTCAATAATTTTAGGACTGATGTTGTACATTCTCATGGTTGCCCACAGAGCTGCATGCCATACTCGGTCAAACACATTCTTGAAGTCTACGAACACATGATATAGATGTTGTTGATTCTGTAGGTATTTCTCGCAGATCATTCTGAGGTTGAAAATCTGTTCAGTGGTACTGCGCCCTGCCCTGAATCCTGCTTGTTCTTCAGCTATCATTTGTTCAGCTTGGGGTTTTAACCTGTTAAGTATTATTTTCAGGAGGACCTTGCTGGTATGGCTGATGAGGCTGATGGTGCGGTAATTTTCACATTCCTAAGATTACCTTTTTTGGAAAGAGTGATGACAAGTGACTGGGTCCATGGTGTAGGCCACTTCCTAATCTGCCAGATCGTGTTACAGATAATGGAGAGTGCGTCAATCATCGCTTCTCCTCCTGCTTGAAGCAGTTCCGCGGGTGTCTTGTCCACTTTCGCTGTCTTCCCCTTCTTCAGCGATTGTACTGCTGCCTCAACTTCTTCTCAGAGAATTGGGAGGATTTTTTCTTCTTCTCTGTTCTCAGGAAGGCGCGGTCTCTGGTGACCCGGGCGATGACCGATCCGGTATGGAGTAAATGGTTTTATTCATCATGCAGTGTCTTGGACAAGAAAGAACTGGCAGGGAGGGCCCAATCCTCTCCAGGCTGTTGGCCACAGCCGATACCCACGAATACAGTGTGGCACGCCTTGGCCACGATCACGTGGTCGTTGAACCCGTGGTAACATGAAGTTCCTCCGTCCTGGCCGGTGACTTCTGTGTAGAAGACTTTCGCCCAGTGATGCCGTGCTGACATCACCCCTATCAGTCGCCTCTTACGAAACGCCGGTAAACGTTGGGTCTATTCTATTCAGTGCATAGCATCAAATATTTAGGAGTCATTGTTTCAGACAATGGGTCCCGACAGGAAGTACTCTGCAGGATCGCACAAACAACTGCTGCCCTCGGGAGGTTAAAGCCAATTCGAAAGACAGGACCATCAGCCTCATTCCAAGGTAAGACTGCTGCGCTCCATTGTCATCTGCCTCTTCTTATACGCATGCGAAACATGGACCTTTACAGCAGATCTACAACGAAGAATATAAATCATGGAGATGAGGTGCTACAGAAGACTCCTGGGCATTTTCTATACCCAGCACATCACCAACGACGAAGTCCGAAAGGCCATCACACAAGCCATTAGACAACACGATGATCTGCTCACAGTGGTGAAAAAACGAAAATTCCGATGGTATGGCCATGTCACCAGATCATCAGGTCTTGCAAAGATCATCCTGCAAGGCACAGTGCAGGGAGGTAGAAGAAGAGGGAGACCGAAACAGAGGTGGGAGGACAACATTCGAGAATGGACTGGTTTGACACTGAGCGAAACCATCAGCATTGCTGAGGACAGGGAAAGATGGAGTACGCTGGTTAAACGATCATCTGTGGTGCCCCTACGACTTCCGATTTATGGGATTGGATAGAATAATTATTGTATCACTTTTATATAGCGCTTTTCCAGCTCAAGAGCTGCTCGAGGCGCTGGTCGATACAGGAGCTAAATAAAGCCGCCAGAGGCCCCCACCTGCAATCTTTGTGCGCACAATATGACGCCCAGACGACTGAGCACAATCATGGGCGACGAGGGATGGGAAGAAAGGATTTAGTGCATACTGGGTTATTTGTGTAGCGGGCTGTCATCCCTCTAGGACACGAGCGTCAGATTTTTAAAGTCCATGCGATGGAGTGCGTGCGTGCAGAGACTAGACCTCGTTTTATACTCTAATCGCGTGTTGCACTCGTTATGAGAAAATCCTTTTATTATTATTATTATTATTATTATTATTATTATTATTATTATTATTATTATTATTATTATTATTATTATTATACCAAATAACCCGACTCCTAACGCAAAAAAAATAATAAAAATTTAAGGACTCTTCTTATAGCATTACAAAATACAATACTTAATACATTACATACAAGTACACACGAACATCCTTTCCTCCCACCCCCACATACACACACATACACAACACTACATACACACAAGCCCACCCTCATCCCCATTTCAAACGCACCCATAACAATACATGCACAAATACACCCTGCGTAAACAGATTCTTAAATTTAATGTCCAAATAACTCTTCGAAGCTTTCAGTTTTAGTTTCTTGTTTTTAAATCACAGGTCCAAAGATGGAAGAATAGCATTTAGCAGATGACAGAGAGTGAGTGAGAGAGAGAGAGAGAGAGTGAGAGAGAGAGAGAGAGTTAATTGGTTAGTTACTTGTTGTTTAAAAAGTCCAGCGGACAACAACGAGCAGAATCAGGACCTCAAAAGTAGTATATTAAAAACATTATTAAACTATTTAAATCTTTTTTTTTAAACACACAAAAATAAACAATCAAGTTGCTCTTAAAACTTACAGAGAGAGAGAGAGAGAGAGAGAGAGAGAGAGAGAGAGAGAGAGAGAGAGAGAGAGAAAGAGAGAGAGAGAAAGAGAGAGAGAGAGAGAGAGAGAGAGAGAGAGAGAGAGAGAGAGAGAGAGAAAGACACACACACACACACACACACACACACACACACACCGACACATATACACACCGTTCAATCAACCTGCGAATTACCGAATTACCCTTCGAAATCCCGTGCTATTTTCCTATCAGGAAGCTCACTCATCCATTCTTTTGTCTCATTCCGTTCGGCACATTTCAGACAGCTCACAAAAGTAAATACCAACATTTATGGAATGCTTTGCAACGGACATAAATCGGATTTGAATCGCGTAAATGTCTGCAATTAGCCCTTAAATGGCTCAAACCTATTAAGCACATCACATTCTGCGTCGGTTAACAATTAACGGAAAAAAAACAGACACTCGTCACCTGCCGCCTGACAAGGCGTTGCGCCTCACATCGCACTACTACTACTACTACTACTACTACTACTACTACTACTACTACTTTTTTTCTCTCTCTCTCTCTCTCTCTCTCTCTCTCTCTCTCTCTCTCTTTTTTTTAATCAGTTTATAGTCCCCTCTCTTCCCCATAAGGATTTTCAGAGAGGAGACTCTCTCTCTCTCTCTCTCTCTCTCTCTCTCTCTCTCTCTCTCTCTCTCTCTCTCTCTCTCTCTCTCTCTCTCCGTCGTTCCCTTCCCCTCCTCCTCCCCTTTCACTAATAACTTTAACAATGCAAGACTTCCTTCCAGGAGTTAACTTTAACAACACGTTTTAAACATGGTCACATGGCCAAAAATACAACAACGCCACACACTTAAATTTCAAGTAGAAAGTGGCTGACCGTAATCCAAATGCCTTTAATGTGTTTTACTGCATGGCCCTTCGCTCAAAATGTCCGCAAAGGACAATTTTAAATTTGATCCAATTGGCCGTTCGCTCAAAATGACCGCAAAGGGCAATTTGTTCAATTGGCAGTTCGCTCAAAATATCCATAAGTGCACTATTTTCAATTAGTTTAACTAGCAATTTCTCTCGACATTTAAGACACCATTCTCGATTTGTTCAACGGGTTCGCTTAAAACGTCCGAAATTAACTATTTTAAATTTGTGTAATTAGCCGTTCGTTCAAAATATCTGCATTGCGCAATTTTATATGTGTTCACTTGGCCGTAAGTGCACAATTTTCAGTTAGTTTAAATAGCCTTTTGCTCATTTCCGCAAGGCATTATTTCAAATTTGTTCAATTGGTCCTACACACCAAATATCCATAAATCACGATTTTAAATTTCTCGCTCAAAATGTCCGTACTTCACGATTTCAACCACTCTAACTGCTGACATTTAGAAGAACATGTCCATCCTGCGCTAGTTTAGGTTTGTTTTAAATGAAACTTTGGTTCAAAATGTCCGTAATGCGCTTATATGATCGTCGGCACAACATGTGAAGAAATATGCCGATAAACGTTTAACATAATGGATTGATAAGTCTCTGAAGATAACAAATGGGGCTGGGAGAATGGAATTATCGGCAACTAACAGCATTTTTGTTTATCCTATCCTATCCCGTAACTCGAAAGTCTCGAAAGTTGCGCAACGCAGATGATCGTTTAACCAGCGTACTCTCTTTCTCTGTCCTTAGCAAGCCTCATGGATTTGCTCAGTGTTAAGCCAGCCCATTCTCGAATGTTGTCCTCACAACCCTTTATCTGTCTCCCCCTTCTTCTGCCTCCTTGAACCGTGCCTTGCAGGGTGGTCTTTGCAAGGCCTGATGCTCCGGTGACGTGGTCATACCATTGGAGTTTCCGTTTTTTCACCACTGTGAGCATTTCATCGTGTTGTCCACTGGCTTGTGTTATGGTCTGTCGGACTTCGTTGTTGGTGATGTGCTGGGTATAGGAATTGCCCAGAAGTCGTCTGTAGCACCTCATCTCCATGCTTTGTATTCTTCTTTGTAGGTCTGCTGTAAGGGTCCATGTTTCACAAGAAGGATCTGAGAGGGAGTTTGTGGCGGTGTATTTGTGGCATGAGGGTGTCAGACGAAGAACGAAGATTTCTAGATGGCTTGTAGAATGTTGAATGTTCTGGGCGAGGTAGGAAGAGTCTAATTCATGGATGAACTTGTAACAGAAAGTACAGATTTTGTAGATAATCTTCTGAGATACAGGATTCCAGTGAATATAATTTAGAAGGGGTGTGATATGATCAGATTTTCTCTTTTTGAGAACCAGACGAGCAATTGAATTCTGAACACGTTTGAGCAGATGAACAGAAAAGGAAGAAAGTCCAGTCAGAAGATAGTTACAGTAGTCTAAGCGTGACAAAAGAAAGCAAATGAGTTTGGCTGTAGCGTCAGTGGTCAGATGCTTGCGGAGCTAAAAGTTGCATGTTAATGTTTGACAGGTTTTGCGGATAAACTGACATGGAGAGGGTGTTGTCACCCAAGTTTTTGACAGAATATGACATAGGAATAGCGGTTTGGCTAAGATTGACAGTGTCTACAGGGGAATAAGACAGGTTGTGTTTGGTACACGTGAACATAACTTCAGTTTTGTTTGCACTGAGCTCAGTGGAGCTTGTTGGCAGTCATCCAGTTTAAAATGTTTTCAAACCAGTCAGACCTTTTGGTCAGAATAGATAGATTTCAGAAGAGTCACTGTTCTTGAGCTGTGTATCGTCTGCGAAGAAATGGTGGAAAGTGTCGTGGTTTTGGATGATTTGAAACAGAGGAGATGCGTAAAGGGTAAATGGAACTGACCCCTGAGGGACACCGAAGACAAGTCTGGACGGTTCAAAAGGTGGTTGCGCGCTCTCTCTCTCTCCTGCCTTCTCTACGCTGTCTCTATTATATTTACTGTGTTTTTATTGCCTTATCTTGATATAGCGGAGGCACTTACGTGTAGATAAGTTTGTCATTTTTCGTCTTCCTTCCTTTCTTCGACCCTGGAGATTTGAGTAATGGCGGTAGTCGCATTAATCACTGCTATACCAATGACTCACGCTTTCGGTAAACCAGAACCTCCTTGACATGCTACTTACCACACAACGTATATTACACATTGCCGACCTGCAATTAATATTGCCGTAGCACCTCAAATCATTATTATAGCAGCTTAACGGAGGCAGACTTACACTAGGCTAAGGGCAGAATATTTGTTAGTTTTATATTTCACCAGTTTGTCCGATCTTAGTATTTTTCTGTATTTTCTGTCCTTTTAAGAACGTAGTTTTTAATATATTTCTGTCGTTAAAAAAAAAAAATCCTGTCCCCCTATATATTTCCGTCCTTTCCTCGCTCTTCTTTTTTTAAAATTAATTCATTAATTAATTTAGAGAGAGAGAGAAGTCATTAAATAAATTGGTTATATAATAAATGTACAAAATGTTTGGAAGAGGGGTTGGGATGGTGAAATGGAGGAATCATATAAGCAGCTCGCGTGAACAAAAAATGGATGGAAACAGCAAACGTCAAAGTTTACAAGACAGAAGAGCAAGGACATCGTAAATTACATCATGGTACTTAGAATTATTACAATAAAATAAAATAACAATAATTTTTTAAAAAATATATTGCGATGAAATAAATATGGGAAACTATTAAATACATGTTTGGTAACTTCTTCCGACATGTTAACGTTAATAATGAAAAAAAAATCAAAAAGTGCAGATGGTGCAGTTTTAAGAGGACTTTAGAAGATCCTAAGGCGGCTCGAATGAGAATCTGCTTCGTTAAACGCCTTTAGTAGCTCATGAGCTGAAAATAGAAATAATAATAATAATAATAATAATAATAATAATAATAATTATAATAATAATAATAATAATAATAATGATGATGATGATGATATTAATAATAATAATAATAATAATAATAATAATAATAATAATAATAATAATAATAATAATAATAATAATAATAATAATAATAATAATAATAACCATTCAATACACATAAATAGTTCAATACCCATTCAGCACGCATAAATAGTTCAATAACCATTCAGCACGCATAACTGATCGCTAGCGTGACAGCCAGCTGTTCCCTCGTGCACATTTACATCTGCATTTCCCCTTAGTGCCATTTTAAATCTCTTATCTTGTTAGTCGCGTTTGCATAAGTGACCTAAAAGCTGTCACGCACATTCTTCCAATAATTTAAAATAATATTCCATGCGGCGATGTAAAAAAAAAAAAGAAGATAAATCGCTGCCGTATTGCGCTATCTGTGTAAATGTGGGCCTACCCTATCCTATCCCGTAACTCGAAAGTCGTTGGGGCATCACAGATGATCGTTTGAACCAACGTACTCCATCTTTCTCTGTCCTCAGCAACCTTCATGGCTCCGCTCAATGTAAAGCCAGTCCATCCTCGAATGCTGTCCTTCCACCCCTTTTTCTGTCTCCCTCTTCTTTTGCCTCCTTGAACCGTGCCTTGCAGGATGGTTTTTGCAAGACCTGATGATCTGGTGACGTGGTCATACCATTGGAGTTTCCGTTTCTTCACCACTGTGAGCAAGTCATCGTGTTGTCCAATGGCTTGTGTTATGGTCTGTCAGACTTCGTTGTTGGTGATGTGCTGGGTATAGGAAATGCCCAGAAGTCGTCTGTAGCACCTCATCTCCATGCTTTGTATTCTTCGTTGTAGGTCTGCTGTAAGGGTCCATGTTTCACAAGAGTATAGGAAGATCGAGATGACAAGGGAGCGCAGCAACCTAACCTTGAAGTGTAGACTGATTGTCCTGTCTTTCCAAATGGGCTTTAGCCTTGTCAGGGCAGCAGTTGTTTGTGCTATCCTGGAGAGGACTTCCGGTCGGGACCCATTGTCTGATACAATTGCTTTTAAATATTTGACGCAGTGCGCCGTGTTGAGGGATTGGCCTTAGATTTCGATGTCATTGGTGTTGTTGGTCATTATTTGGGTCTTCTCTGCACTTATTTCCATTCCAAAGACTCTGATGGTGGTGTCAAGCCTCTGTACGAGCTGTTCAAGTTCTTCTTCTTCTCCAGCTAATCCATCAATGTCATCCGCAAAACGGAGGTTGGAGATTGCTCTATCCCTTATGCTGAACGTGCCTTCATGATCTGCAAGGGCATCTGACATGATGCGCTCCAGAAAGATGTTGAAGAGTGATGGGGACGTAGGCATCCGTGACAAACGCCGATTGTTGATCTGAACCAGTTCCTGATGACGCAAAATGGTTAAACTGCAGGCACAGCTCAGTCGGGTTCGATTCTCGAGTTTTTCTAAATGAAGTCGATCATACCGTGTTTCCGTTATCTACTCCCTCTCTCCCACCCTTTCCCCGTCTTTAAGAACCTCTGCGCCTTCACCTCTGGCACCCTGCCATAGACTATTTTCAAAGTTCCACCGCATTCTTCAATGTATTTAACGTCCATCTACATTGCCATTGTAGTCGGCAAAATCAAATTACAAAAAGATTTGCAAGTTATTTTCAGTGCAAGCTCCAACGCGAGTTCATCATCTGTCTTGTCCGACCATTAAAACCCGCTTTCATCTTGTTACGCTGATTTGTGCGGTTCTCTCGGGACAGCATCAATCCTGTTGGCATCACTCTAGGATACATATTCTAGGGGAAAAAAACCCACATATTCCAAGCAATGTCTTCTTGTATGGCGCATAACGTCATGTTGCAGAGACATGCTCAGGTTTACCACTGTCTACCCCTTGGAAGGAATAATATTTCACCCCTAAATAAACCTACATCCTAAAGAAACTCCATCAGCCTTATTGTCGGTCATTCCGAAACAAACGTGTGTGAAGTATGGCGAAGTGCACAGCCACCGGTTCCCTCACCAAACCCCTGCAATCCCACCCTTTAAAAGAAGAAGAAGAAGAAGAAGAAGAAGAAGAAGAAGAAGAAGAAGAAGAAGAAGAAGAAGAAGAAGAAGAACAACAACAACAACAACAACAACAACAACAAAACAACGACGAAATGTAGAGAATATATCTACATCGTTTACAGTGTGCAAATCCTATTAAGTGTGGGGAAGAAAATGTTATCTTGAAATCAGAATGAAAAAAAGAAAAAAAGAGTCCCAATAACCTTTCCCGCTAAATCCCAACAACCATACTGGCTTGTGACAACAAAACAACAGAAGGCCAGCTACGCTAAACTTCGAGAAAGTCGACATGTGTCTGGATGAAATATTTGATTCCCTTACTTGTCTGGATCTCGTAATCAAAAAGATACCCAACTTAATTTCAAAAATCGTTCAAGATGCGTAGTATCGTGTTTCCTATAAGAACGTTGAATTTTTTATTATTTTTTTGTTTGTTTGTTTGTTTGTTTGTTTTGTTTTTTTTTTGGTTGTTCAAAATATTGAATTTCTCTGTTAACATCATAGGGCAACATTTTACCATGGTGCAACGACCGACAATAGCTGACAAATTCACACCCAACCTGCGAATCGCGTACAAAGCAGCAATCACGAAATCGCATGCAAAGCGGACTATCGTGACGGGAAATTGTCGTGTTCTCTGTCACATCACTAAAGTCTAGATTTTCATGGCAGCGTTTAACAAGATGCTACTGGCAAATATAATCAACCCCTAACACGTTACTAGTATAATCTTGAGCAAAAACAAACCAGGCACGCGAACCTCGTAAAAGCTGGTAGTTCCTAGAGCCATGTATGGTGAATCCATGACCTACCACTCAGCACTCACGCAATATCACTATTACAACGCAATTCGAAGCATCGTCGCCAACGCTCCTCCTCCCCCCCCCCCTATCCTCCCTCCATCATCAAATCAATCAAAGAAAGAGAGAAGGGGGAGGAAGATGAGGAAGAATAGAAAAGATGAACATCCATAGAAGAAGTTTGTATGATTCCAGCAAATAGAAGTATTTGCATTAAATTTAAAGGTGGCAATGCGCACTTCCGTCTTAGATGTACTCAACGAACTTCGCAAAGCCTTAAGCCGGGCGGGTTGATTTGGACCCTGTATCAGCCAGCGCCTTCAGCACCTATTGCGCTGGAAAAGCGCCATTTAAAACGATACAATAAATAAAGCCTCACGTTGTGGTCAACAAGTTCGATCGTACTAAAAACGGGCAGTTGTTTGCACTCCGTGACGCAGGGACTTCAACTTCCCAAAATGCATGGAACATATCGACATCGGGGAATGCTAAAAAAAACCACGTGTTTTCTCCTGAGTGATTTTCTGTTATTTTAAAACATACAATAATTCAGCAAGCGTTGTGCATTGGGTTTGATGCATCGTTTGATTCCTTTTAACGGGAAGAAGACAACGAAGAAGGCAACACGAATGAAAACAAATGCATACTTTTAAAACCATTTTATTTAATTTTCTCCTACACGAGAAGTAAAAAAAAAAAAAAAAAAGGGTGCATGCCATTCAAATACATTTCCAGACACTCGCACACACAGCCGAAAAATAAACATTTTCAAAGGTGGTAATTATCTTGGCGGTGTTGTATCCGTCCAGTGGTTCTTGAGATAATGCTTCCAACGGACCGACCGATTTTTGGCTTGTTTTGATTTCTTTTCCCCCAAAAGTATTTCTATAAAACAGAAATAAAAAAGCTAACAGAAATTGTATCTTAACAGCTGAAGTGAAAGAATCCATGGAATTTGCAGATTCAGTTTAAAAACTCGTTATTCATTATTACTACATTGATTTTTTTTTAAAATTATTTCCAGACTTATCTGTAAATACTTTGTAATAGGTGGGAGAGGGAAAAGAGTGGGGGGAGAGGAGGGAGGGAAATGACATTACATTACATGATTATTGCTTTAGGTCCAGCGGACTCTTCCGAGCCAAAACAGGACCGGACAACCCCTGATCCGCATAAAAGATCTGCCGAAACAACCCTAGTGGTAAAACTGAAAGCTCTCCACCAGCCAGTCACTTTACAATAAAGACATCCCACGCAAGGGACGCTGAGGCTGTACTCTAATTTATCGAACCCCCGTTTACAAAAACAAAATAGAATACAAACATCATTATAAATTATCAACAAAAACACATATAAAATGCCTACATTGCTAAATAATAACATCATAGGAAGCCCTAGTGACCGCCTGGCAGAAAGCGTCCAATATTCCCAAGCTGATCCAACAGACCTCATACACAAATAAGGAGTCTTGTCCCGGAAGAGTTTTCAAGAAAAATGGTAGATGACTGGTCTAGCGAAGAGGAAGATAGTATAGCAGATTGATAGAACAGAGCAGGAATGAGAAAGAGCAAATGAGAAAGACAGCGACAGTGGGAATTTAAAGCACTAAATTTCCAGAAAGTGGGGATACTATTTATACTGAAACCCCCGGCACCCCAACGGGGGAGGGAGGGAGGGAAATAGGATTAAGAACAAGCCAAATATCGATCTGTCGGTCCCTTGGAAGTCATATCTTAAGAACCACTGAAACTGAAAGGATTTTGAGCAAACGTCATAGGAACATTACATAAATTAGAAGTGGATAGCCTGCCTTCTGTGCCATCAGATCTGCTCTACAGCAAAGGTCAAGGTTACTAAAGCCATTTTGTTTGCTAATACCGTTTTCCTCAATATCTTTTGAAAAAACAAATTTTTAGTAGCTGCGGGGATAGCTCAGCGGTCAGAGCGCACGACTTGTGTGAGTGCGTCTTGGGCGACGTGGGTTCGAATCCTGACTTCAGCAAACTATTGTGTGATTGCTGGATATTACGGGCCAGCGCCTTGAGAACCTCTCTGAGCTAGTAAAAGCGCTAAATAAGAGGAATCGCTTTCTTTTTCTTTTTTTTAGTAGCAGTCCGGTTGCCGGTACGTCGGTCAGTCCATTGCTCCGAAATTAACTTTTTTTTTGTTCAAAACACACTTTTTACCTTATCTCAAGAATAACGGGACCGAAATGTATCCCTTTTACTTTGTGCATACTTTGATCTACTGCTGTCTAAGCATGTTCTTTCTGCGGGATTTATACTTTAGTTCAAAAGCCAAGCACACTGAGCTTCACCAGTTTCTAAACGGCATGAAATTGCACTGTGATCTAAAAATGGACTGATCTTATTGTGATAATTATTTTGCTTGCAGATTGTTCCGATAGTGGCCTGTCATTCTATGTTTTCCTTTTGCTTTCTTATGGTAGAGCGAGTCACAACACCGCTGACAAAATGTTTATTTCGGGGCCACGTGTGTAAGATTCTGGAAATGCATTTGCTTTGAGGGCGGACGAGATCTTTCTTTAGTTTACACTTTCTCCCTCTTTTTCTCTTTCTCATAACAGTGTAGTTTTGGACCTGTTGCAATATGAGTCTTTGGAAGAAGAAGAAGAAGAAGAAGAAGAAGAAGAAGAAGAAGAAGAAGAAGAAGAAGAAGAAGAAGAAGAAGAAGGAGAAGCAGCATCAGCTGCAGCAACATCAACAACAACATTCAACTTCACAAAACAAGACTGTATGACAGTATCGACGGAGAAATGATAAACTCATAAAGCCACTTCCCGACTTTGATATATTGGGACGAAGAATAGACGCTTTCGTATTGCTAAAATACTTCCATAGCACAGGGCAAGAAGAAACTAATACTAATTAATGTGTGTGCCCATAAGCTGGAATGTATCGATTTCCGATTAGCCCCTTTGTCAAAGTGGCCAATATTCAAAAGCGCATAGCATAAATCCATACTAGAAGGCATAGTACGGAGTGAGGTAAAAAAGCTCCCGACTAGTAAAAAAACAAACAAAAAACAACCACAAACAAATCATTCCATGAGGTAGGGCGTTAAGAAATCAACTATAAATCTAAACTGTACTATTCCAATTAATGCTTTTATAGTTAAACTGGTCATTCATTGTATTATACTTACAAAGACTAAAGCAAAGACACCAAATAGCACAGAATGGGACGAATCATTAAAGCTCTCATCTTGTTGAGAAAATCAGGTCACTTTGTACGCGACCACAACAGTCACATTATAATGTAAATTGTGTATCTAATACCCACATAATATTGTAAATCGCATATCGATATTTTCTTTTAGTTGTTCTTTTGTTAAAATGTACTAGTGTGCTCATTTTTTAAAAGCGCGCAACGCCGCAGAGAGACCAACTCGAGATTCTTTTCTCTGATCCCCTGTGTATGTCTCTGTTGTCCATGACCTGGTGTGTCTCCTAAGGGGCAAGGGAGGTGTACACGGCATTCGATTGGTTTAAATAACGTCAAACGCAACTCTCAAGAGTGCAACTTCCAAACTGACCCTGACAACATTATTACTTAACCGAAAAAAAAGGAGGGAATGAAGACAAAGAATGAATGAAGCTACTGATCTGCAGGAAATTATTTAAAAAAAAAAAAAAGAAGACAAATAAAATGACAGAAAGAAATTAAAAAAAGGAAAAAAAAAAGAAGACAAAAAGAAAAAGAAAAAGAATCAAAAAGACGAATAAGAAGAAGAATATGACGACGGCGGCGAAGAAGAAGAAGACGAAGAAGAAGAATCCTATTCAAGTATCTCGGAATTCAGGGCAAGAGGTTGCAAGAAGAAGAATAAAAGAAGTTCCTTATCTACAAGAGAAATAAAAAAAAGAAAGAACGAAAGAAACAAAAAAACAAAAAAAATAAAAAAGATATAAAGAAAGAAAGAAAGAAAGAAAGAAAGAAAGAAAGAAAGAAAGAAAGAAAAAAAAGAAAAAACACGAAAAAAAGCAAAAAAAGCTAGAAGAAGAAGAAGAAGAAGAATCCTATTGAAGTATTTGGGAATTTGGGGCAACAGGTTGCAAGAAGTGGATGGAAAGTGGCGTAAAGGATGGGAGAGGGTTTGGAGGGAGCATCATGTCTTGACACCTTCCTCCTTTATATCTTCACTGAGGGGAGCTGGGCCATTCTGTTTCCTAGCTCTCTTGCCTGCCCTCTCCCATCCAGTCCAATAGCCCAGTGGGCAAACATCATCATTGCATCTCTACGAAAGCAAGTGTGCACAATTTAACCCTTTGTAGCATTGCCCTGATTACAACGTTAGGAGGAGGGGCGAGGTTATTGTAGCTATAAATCTTTCTTAACCCGAAGAGAAAACACATCCTTAGCCACAGTCAACACGAGCGTCCCTTCCCGCACCCCCACTCACACACTCAGTTCCCGGCTACAACGTATATGCATGCTAACGTGAAGTAATCAGTCTTTACCTAGTTGATATTTTACTCTTTTATCTTAATGAAATCTTCATTTGTGTCCTGTGCATGTCACCCCTGTGATCCTTGTACATAACGTATTTTTGTTTTGTTTGTTGCTGTTAGCTTCGTCAACACTTTTCATTAGAAGGGTTCTAATACCGATGGCAACATCAATGTTTTTACAGATTTACTGATTTGTCTTGATCTATCCTAATTACGAAAGAACTGTTCGTCGAGCTGCATTTGTCAACTACAAAACAACAACAACAACAACAAATAAATAAATAAATATTACACATACTTATGTTTCTTCTTCGTCTTTTACAAATCGTGTACCCGCATGTGGATAAGACAGGAAATGGGGAAAACGTCGCCTCTGGTTCTCTTCCAAGAAGCACCAGGGAAGGTTAGGAATAGCACCAATTACCAACACGGTAAACAGCTTAACTCTAAGCGGAACCACAAGTCGTTATACGCGGTTCAAAGGGAGATGGAGAAGTACTTTAAAGCAGACTTCCGTGCTCTACCTTTCCATACATCACCCACACACACACCTCCGCTACACCCAATCTAAAACAAATTGAACAACCACTACTTCTTCCCAACTCCACAACACACATCACATAATGTAATGTGAGCAGGCCAACTCGCACGCAGATACATTTCCCCCAGCCTTCTGGCTGCCCTCATAGACTTACCCTTAAAATCAAAAACACTACTAACAGCTCACATCACCAACCTGAAAAAGGCATACAAGTAGAATAACACCACCTAAAACAAACAAAACAAATTCTGCCCCATCCTTGGCCTCCAATAAACCAGAACACTAACATCTCGCCGTCGTTGACTTGGCATACGAACACAAATAGAATAACCACTATCTCAGAAAAGATAATTCTTCTTTGAAACCTAGGCTTTCGGGCGGCTGTAGTTAACTCGTCGAAGAATATAAAACACTGCAGAGGCTTACGTCCTATCTACACCTCTGCTACGCAGTGTGATAACATCAAAGAGTTTATTATTTTTAATACTAAACTCTTTGATAACATACAAGCCTTGGGAAGCGCGGGTCAAGCACAAGCGATTAATTAAAACAACGACGATGTCTGGAGACGTTTTCCAGAAGCTTGAATGGGTCCCTAAATTAAAGGCCAGGGGATACACTGAGGGTTTGGTCCAGCCAACTTCAACCTAAGGTCATACAAACAGAGTCGTAGAGACTTTGCTAGATCGTATGCATCCAGTATAGGAAGGGTAATTTTCACATACCTCCAGTAGTGATCATTATACCATATTATTTGTATGCACAAGAACTCATTAAAACATAAACATTATATGATTCATATGAGTCTAGAAGTATGCGGCTTATCTATTAATTACACATGTAAAGAAGTCGCAGATAAGATCGGTGAATTAGAAAGCTGACTAAAACGATCATTTCAAATATAATAATGTCTGGCGGTTTTATGAGGGCAAGGATAAGCCAACGGCCTGGTTAATAATATTCGTTTTAAGACCCACAAACAGAGACTGTTCAAAACATACATTCACTCAAACATCCCCCTCCCCCCCCCCCCAACCTTCCTCTTTCTTTTTTGTTTTGCGACAGCTCAATTCCCTCAAGACATAACACACACACACACACACACTCTCTCTCTCTCTCTCTCTCTCTCTCACACACACACACACACACACACACACACATTCACTCACTCACTCATGAAACGGCCAATCAAACCCAAATTATGAAGAAAATCTAGGGCAACATGTAAATGTGGAGGATGGGGGTGGATAAGTGGAAGTCGAAACAACATTTTAACTTCGTCTCTATAGAGACTCTTGACTGGTTTCTTGGTCGTCTCCGCAATGGCGCTGGCGCTGACTGCTGTCCTGTGTCTACAACACGGGACCTTCACTGGCCATTAAGAAATCAACATAGCCTCAGACGCGTAGGAAGCACCGAAGTTTTTCCAGCAATCAAGAAACCAGGCAAAACTCTCCAGACAGAAGCCTTATTTCAGAAGAAGTTTACAGAAGAGGTGGTTTGGGTTAATAACAAAAACTAGAAGGGCAAAGCACTTATAACTCACATGCTTGCAATATTCTTCATAAAAAATAAAGTCCCAGAAAATCTGAAACGGTGACATTAAAATGCAAAGCAATGCCGACTTTAGTCTTAAACTTGATATGACTTGACTTCTGGCTCCAAATGGACACTAATGTACAATCAAATAAACTACAGCAAAAGTAACGCAAGTAAACAATGATCTTGGGATGACCTTACCTTTAATAACCTGAGATTACCTTGATCTTCACATAACCTCTGATGCTGATGTATTATCAAATAACCCAATGTTGATACATACTATGGGTCAAATATAGAGGCGTTCCATTATATGATGACCAATTTTTAAAATTGGTTTTGTACGGCCTAAATTGACCTTGACCTTCAAAATCAACGCAAAAACGGAACATACATAAAAGGTCTATTATCTCTGCATACAACATGTTCGGACTTTTTATCTCTCATAGTTTAGGGTAAAGGTCACTTCAAAGTGACCATATGAACCGACTTTGGACAACTCCAGTGACCTCAATATTGGAGCAAGGTTGACTAAACTCATGCGTCAAAGAACCATAAGAACATTATCAATAACTTTGATGAAAAAGTTACATTTTGTGAAAATAAAATCATTTTTTACTAACAATTGCTGACTTTGTGCACTTGACGTGAAATCATTTATTCACTGATCATTTATAAGGCCTCGTGAATATATATATATATATATATATATATATATATATATATATATATATATATATATATATATATATATATATATATATATATATATATATATATATATATATACACACACACACACATACACATACACACATCATTCTATCAAGTTTAGTTGCGACACATGACATAAGTTCTGAGAGATTAAGCCACTTGTAAGTTTTGCACGGAAGGACGAAAGGACGGACAGACGGCGGACGGACGGACATACTTTTTTTTTTATGCCAATTTTGGACACACAGTACAGATTTGAAAAATTCTGAAAAAAAATTTGTTGGGGGGGGGGGGGGTGTCAATACATAAGACTTAACTTGAAATGCACATGAGTCAAAAATTAGACTTGTGATTAAGAGGAAATGGTTTGTGGTTCAGAAGATGTGGTTTGAAGTTCAATAGAAAGTTTAAAGGTTCAGAATAGGTGGTTTGGGGTTCAGTCGAGGTGTCAGTATTTGTAAAAGTCGTTATAAGTATTCTTCACTAAACAGAATTCCTGGTCTTTTAATTACTATTTATTTTGAAAAGGCATTTGACAGTTTAGCATGGGTGTAAAGGTAATCCGACGTTAACCAATGAGCACTAGGCATCACACGAAGTATCTGAGCCCATTGAAATACGCCCTAAAACAGTGATTCAGGCTTCAACAGTCTCTGAAAGCAAGTGTGCACTAGGTGTATCTATTAGCTACCATGGCACACAATGACAAAAATATAAGAAAATACTGTTTCAGGCCTAAGATGACTGTCTACATTCCAGCACACCACAGAAGCAGATTGCATCATTGCATTTGAATATAAAGGCTCACGTAAAAAAAAATACATCCTGGCAGATCCAATGGCTTTTTCAAACTACATAGAGGGTATCTCAATGGGTCAATGAAAGGATAGTTGGCAAAAAATTTGATGTCGCTCATATGAGGAACCTCCAGTGTTCAGCGTACTCTGAGACTTAGGGGACGGCTGGCGTTTACTTGATAGGGGGCATATTCTATGGTCAGTGATGTGTCGAGTAAAGATACGCCGTGACCACGCATAAAACAGGCTCAATCAATGGCAGAAACAGATAAAATATTATTTCCGTAAACACGACCGTGGGTCTCTCTCTTTAGATCTCTCTCTCACTCAGTCACGCACATGCACGCACGCACGCACACACACACACACACACACATTAATAATCAAAAATGAAAAAATGACAAGAAATAAATTTGTACTAGCAATAAACAGTGGACATCAGAAAGAAAACAAAACACAAATAACTGCAACCCAGAACACTTGAGTGTTTTGCACTTAAAACTCTCTCGATGCCCGCTACCATATTAATGCTTCGTGCCTGCAGATCAGGCTATTATCATGAGAAGATCAAAGACACAGGAACACCCAAAGAAAGGAAAAATACTAACACTGCGAAGCACAGACTGATACAAAATATTAAGTCTTGGACTAAACCCATTGCTTTAAACGCGTTATAAGCTAAAAACCTGTGTTACTGTCAAAACAGCGTAAAATCACGATTTTGCAATTTTCTGTATCACTACACACAACCTGATAGTATTACTTATATCTAAAAACTCCGTTACAAACTCTCCTCTGCAGGCTTTAGATCCTTCTCAGTGCTTGGTCTTTCAACTGAGAACTCTCTCTGTCTCTGTCTGTCTCTGTCTCTCTCTCTCTCTCTCTCTCTCTCTCTCTCTCTCTCTCTTCGCAGCTCTCCCAACATAGCCACTTTCAAGTCCAACTTCAAAACTCATCTCTTCCTCAAAAAAGTCTGATCTCGCCTCCCATCACCATCATCATTTCTTCTTTTCTAATTAAGACCACCACCGTCACACAACACGCTCCTATCCCCCTCACTCCTTAGCTGCTCTCTTCCTTCTGTAACCTCCCTCGCCTTTAATAGTTTACTTGTAAATATTCTTTTCCATGTTTGTATTAGGTCATTGAATAATTTAGTAGTGTCTCGTTTTTGTTTCACTTCTTTTCGCATGTGTTTTGTTGTTAACGTTAAGTATAAATGCGTGAGAACTGCGCTTTGAACTGATCTCATTAGGAAAAAGCTCTATATAAATACCATTATTATTATTATTATTATTATTATTATTATTATTATTATTATTATTATTATTATTATTATTATTATTATTATTATCATTATTATTATTATTATTATTTGCGAATCTCCTAAATAATGAAAATTGCAGTCCCTAAACAATGAATTGCTTATATTTAGCAACATCGTCTAAATAATACATTATTTAGCCAATTCTGCTAAATAATGCATTATATATGTAAATAAATCATTATTTAGGAACATTTCTAAATAATACATTATTTCCCACAATCTGCTAAATAATGCAATATATATATATATATATATATATATATATATATATATATATATATATATATATATATATATATATATATATATATATATATATATATATATATATATATATATATCCTTATAAACTATGGTTTCTGGGCACCTTAAAAGTCACCAACCGGTCATTTGGGTACCCGACTTTGGATCTGGGGACCCAGCTGGGTCCCCGGATCCAAGGCGGCTCCCAGAAAACGATCTTAGGGTAAGCGCAGTGCCTCGACGATTAGGGTAAGGCAGTGCCTCGACGATTAGGGTTAGGGTTAGGGTTAGCGGTCCGTCTACAAGTGATAAATTTACATATAATTATAGTGGGGGTACCCAAAAGCAAGGGGGTATATCTATATATATATATATATATATATATATATATATATATATATATATATATACTTATACAAGTACCCACAAACCAGGCTTACAAAGTCTCCAACCGGTCATTTGGGTACCCGGCTTTGGATCCGGGAACCTGGCTGGGTTAGGTAAATAATAAGTTATTTACGGAGAAAATATATTATTTAGAGAAATCTTACAATGTTTGTAAACAACTGATTAATTAGAAAACATGCATCAAGACTGTTTAGCTAAAAGGGGTGAAAATAAATATTTTACAAAGGAATTCCATATTTCTCTCCAGCACGACGTCATCGTCGTGTTCTCTCCGTTTCTCTTTACCTCCAAACAGTTCTGCGCTAAATGTCTTCCTAATCATCCTCTTCTATTCACTGTAACCCGTCCTCATACCATTTCATCCGTTATCTGCTCCACCTTGCTCAACCCAGGTAACACAACGTTCTCTTCTCAGCGCCTTGGCTTATCACGGTGTAACCTCTTTTGCCCTATCCCTAATTCCTCTTCTCAAAACTGTATCTCGTTTGCTCTATCTCTAATTCCGGTTCTTAAAACCGTATCTTCTCTACATTCCTCCACACCTCAACCTCAACCTGGTGGCTATTTCCCACACACACCCTACCTCTCTCACATCTTCATTTTTTCCCCCCATCTTCATCTCCACATCCTCTCCAGTCTATTACTTTTTTTTTTCACTAGATCTCTTAGGTCTGGCAGTGAATCTTTCAGCAGCAGAGTTGCCTGTCGCAGTACAGTCAGCTTTGCGCTCCCTCTCGCACTACCCTTACTGACCGCCTTGCTTCTTTTCGCCACTACACTTGCCGCCGCTGTTATCCCACGGACAAATCTTTTTCAGCGTCGCGATGACAGTAACAGTGTATCTACTACTGACAATAGCTGTATTCAAGGACAATCTTGCAGTGTTTCTAGGGACAATCTTTCTATCAACCGAATAAAATACCGTTTTCCATGTTTCACAGTGAATGTGTTCGTCACTGTGAAATAGTTTCAACAGGTTGAAGAACGTGAAACCGTATCTATGGACAATCGTTACGCGCATCTATGAACAATGGTTCAGTACATGCTTAACACTCTTTAAAACAAAAGACTTTCTTCAAAATTTAATAATCGAGACAAATGTACAGGTGTTGTGAATGTTGTATGAAACAGTTCTGGAATTTTCTACAGGAAAGGTGTACCTCTCATATACATGTTTGATGCGTCTGTGATACATAACTAGGAAATGCAAACGTTAATCAGACAAATTAGTGGTCACATTGGATATAAAGTACTTCTAATGAGCTACGACTAATTACAAGCTGAAAAGGTAAGACTTTCACAAATGTTGAAATACTACCAGCAATTAACAAGCTCGTATTTGATTTTCATAAGTCTTGTCGGTGTAACTGAAAAAATAAGTCTTGTCGGTGTAACTGAACATGCGGAGGCTTTAGATTCTTCTATCAACGTTGTGTCTGCGTGGTTAGCTCTGTCAGGAAATGGAGAATTGCATGATCAGCGTTTGGGTATGATGGCAGCGTTTGTTAGAGGTTAATTAGCTCCCTCCTTCTTCTTCTAAAGTCTTCTGACGTTCAGAATCAACAAGCTGATCATTATCATAATTCCTTGTAATAAAGATTTGTTGAACTGAACTGGAAAAAAAAAAGAAGTACCCTAGATTCTAGCTCTACGGAACAAACAACCAACAGGCGCCCGCACAAACACACACACACACACACACACACATACGCACACAAACAAACACACCCATACATACGCACACCCACACACAAATATGGGATTGGATAGGCGGAATGAGGAGCTGTCTTCTTTTCTTTGAAAGTCAATTACTGCTTCTGATGAAAAACAAACAATCGTGATAGGAAGAATAAGGTTATTTTGTAACAGAAACTTCGGATGGATTAAACAGTGCTGGAGAAATGTCAAAACGTAACATCAACAGTCATGTATTGTGAGATCGCGCACGCCAATATAGTGCTCCGTTCCCTCCTCCTCCCCCTTCACACAAACACCCCACTCTTTCTTCCAACGTTAAAACTCTCGCGACTTAAAATCTTAATATGGTTGCTACATAAGATAATTTTAATTGCCCACCTTCTCTTCCATCTTCTTATCTAAACAGCATGGCCGGTAATATCCTCTTCTCAAGCCCACACTAAAACCATAATTTGTGTTTCTAACACAGCATCGTAAAATCCGTATTTAAGGAAACGCAAACTTTTTAAGACATGAACCCTGGGATTATGACAATGATATTCTCGGGCACAAACATCCCTCCAGAGTGCTCTTGAAAATAACCCGAGGGTAAAGTAGCGTGATTTTGAATTTAACTTCGTTGCCGAACTGTAATCTGTCGTTCCAATTCACCACCATCATCACCACCACCACCCCTCCTTCCGGGCACCTCACAAACACGCACACACTCCAATTCCTCTAGTTAGGAATACACAGGGGAAAAGGGGGAAGAGCAGAAGGGGAAATTGGGATTTTGCAGAAAGGGGGTGAAGTGCTTTAAAATTTAGCAGAAGCAAACATACACATCCGTAGCTCAAGTGGTAGAGCGTTCGCCTGGCACACCGATGACCCAGGTTCGAATCCCGTGGTGGGCGATATAAAATGTGGTCATTTTTAACTGTCCATTTTAGCAGTATGATTGCTCTGATGGTTCAGTGCTGATTTAGGTTCCTACCCCTCTTTCTCTGGGATGGTTATCCCCGTCAATGATCACAACATACACATTTAACTTTAACGTGCAGTCATCTTTATCTTTAATGGATGCCACTAAATTCCTTACCCATTGATCGCAATCATCATGATCATCATCATGCTCATCTTCTTCTTCTTCATTTATCCTCATCAATCATGATCATCATACAACAAGGAACATTATATATCCCATGATAAGAAATCACAAACAGACTCACACACAGACACAAACAAGTCGCATTAAATTCTCAATATTTAGCATTGCAGTCTATTGTATGTATGACAATAACAAAAAATTAAAGCTAACGGGGACTGATATACCACGGTCGCCACTGGAAAAATAATCCAATGCTTTACCTAATCTATCCCTTCCAATCCGTACCCCAACGTCCACTTTCATAGTGCGCCACTCCACGCGATATGCTGTAATTGTATCTAACTATGCAAAGCTCTTGACTATAATTTTTTTTTTAATACAGAAAACAAATTATAATTGTAAATTTTGTAAATTTTGAAAACGGACAGTTCTTTGTTATTCCAAAACCCTTGACTGATCGAGACTAATTTGATGACCAGTGGTACCCTCCTCCTTTGGCACCATTCCTACACAATCAATCGTAAGTGTGTCGTCGATCACACCGTATCCAACGACTGTGAATAGAGAACAGACCCTAGCACCGTACTCCGGGGACACATTAATGGATGGCTAGTAACCGCCCACCCACCCATACAAATGCCGGACGAAACAGGCAACTTCAACCCAAAATAGTATCTAAAAGCAAAATGCCACGAAAACGTAGCACATACAGTCAAATTTTCTACACCCACCCTAAAAAAGACAGGCAAGTTGTACCCAAAATAATATTTAAAATATTAAATAACCGTAACAAACTGCTGTCAAACTGAATATTCTACCGTACGCCCACCGTATCTCCAAAGAAAAAGAAATATCTATTAAGACAACAAGTTAAACATCACCAAGGTAAGTCTTTCAGAAAGGTAATGATAATCACAGATGAGCTGTGATCATTGTGTGATGATTGCTTGTCCAATATTAAAACATTCTTGATTCATTCAACACCTATACAGACAATGAAGTGCACACATCATCACTGTCTTGTGTTATTTTGTTCAGTTAGCTAGGAGAAAGAATGCGCGATAGTTCACACGATCACGAACATGAAATTACTGAAGTCAAAACTATCATAATATGCGCTAGAACTGCCTTCTAACTTCTACGAGAGCACACATTCACTATTGAAACAATGTAGAGTCAGTGATTGTTTTGTAGTTGGACAATAATAGGAACATGTCAATGTATTAGAATGTTCCATCTGTAGTTTCAAAGCACGCGCTCTTGACCTGATGAAAGCCAGACGAGTCAGTGATTGCATTTTTTTTTCAGTCTCGACAGTATCTCGAGAAACGTGGTATTGAATATCTCCTTGTTCCTGCCTTCAGGGCCTGAGCAAGGAGAAAGAAAAAAACAACTAATAACGTTTTGTGTAGTGTCGCCTTGGGACTGCTTTCAGGTCTCAAAAACCACCACAACGGCAGCATCGCCCTAGCAAACATGTCGACAATGGTGGATGGTGTGGGCGACGACGAGCGCAACATCAGCGACTACTACAACTACTACGACGGGTGCGCCTACCGCACTATCCCCGACTTTCCAGAAATGAAGGCCGCCGAAGCCATCCAGATGTTTTTGTACCCAGTTCTTCTGGTGCTGGCCACTGTTGGCAACCTTTCTTCGCTCATCCTACTCAAGAAACTCAGCGTCCACGCCTGGTCCAGCTGTCTTTACCTAGTCGTCTTGTCGTTGGTCGACCTCGTCGTTCTCTACATCCGCTGTGGGGGAGAGTGGATGACCACGGTACGGATACCTTCTATTTATTTATTTAAATTACCCTCTCCCTTCTCTTCATTCGCTATTTATCGCCTCTCATTCTTTCTTTCTTTCTTCTCCTCCCTTCTTATACCCTAAAGTAGTTTATTTAATCCCGCTAACACAGCTGTGCCAAAATTAACGAATAACGAATAACGAATAACGAATAACGAATCTTTATTGTCCCCATTTGCACAAGGATATTTGTGTGTGATGCACAGTAACTGTTGACATATTAAGAAGACAACACAAAGGTTAGCGTACATGTATACAATAAAGAAACGGTAGCGGATATTAGAACACCTTAATGCATAAGAATACGAAAAAATCTCAAGACTGTTACTGCCATTTTCTCAATCATTTACGCTTTCTCATGACCATGCTAATCCTTGCACATTCATTCTTATCCACACACAAACTCATCCCACACACACCCTTAATACATTTACGGGGCTCACTGTAGTTACACTAGTCGTTCTAGGGTTACACATTACACACTTCCACTGTCAACGCTATGTCAACATTGTTGTTTCCCTTCACTAACTACAGAGGAGTGGAGGTTTTACATACATTATAAGAAAATAAGTAGGCCTAACAACAATAGGCTGCTGAGCAAATTAAATGGTGTATACACATGACTAGTTACAAATAGAGACATTCCGCAATGAATACATCAGTAAACTGTTGTTACTTCAAAAACATATGACTAGATTTAACATTGCTAATAAAATCACGGATCAGGGTCACGTATGATTATGAACCACTTAGTTAAGAAATAGCCACTCACATACACATTACTATGTGTGCATCACATTTGCGTACACACACTCACACACCCACACACACAGACACACAGACACACGCCCACACACACATGCACGCACAATGTCACAGGAATACGTAGTCAATCAAGGCTATATCATTATATATAAACAATAACTGCGTGTTACTGGTCAATCCTCGGGTGAAATCCGCAAGGGCTAACAGCAACACGCAATCGGCATGCTACAATAGAAGAACATTTACATCATTTTCGTTACCAAGAAGGTATCATCAGTCAATATGAAAGTGACAGTCCATATATTCACCTTGAGGAAGTATGTAATTATACTTTTGCTTCTTTCTTTTTTATTTTAGGTAGCCAATAAGAATCCGTCGTTGGAGATCATGAACCTCTCTGATGCCATGTGCAAGACCTACCTCTTCGTTAGCAACGTCCTTCTGCAAATGTGGCCCTGGCTTATGGTAGGTCACAGTTACTCAGAATTATAATAAAAGATAATACGAATGGAACATCTGGTAATATACCCGTAGTTAGTTAGTTATTCATTGCTTACAGGGTCCAACGGATTGCAAAGAGCCGAATCAGGACCACAAAATCAGGACCACAACTTCGCTCAAAGAGGACTCACCTCTAAACCGCATAAAAGATCTGCCGAAACAACCCTAGTGGTAACACTGAAGGCAATCCACCAGCCGGTCACTTTACAATAAAGACATCCCATGCAGGGGACGCTGAGGCTATACTCTAATTTATCGAACCCCCGTTTACAAAACCAAAATAGAATACAAACATCATTATAAAATATCAACAAAACATACATATAAAATGCCTACATTGCCAAATAATAACATCATATGAAGCCCCAGTAACCATTTGGCAGAAAGCGTCCAATATTCCCAAGCTGACCCAACAGACCTCACAGATAAATGAAGAGCTTTGTCCCGGAAGAGTTTTCAAGAAAAAAAGGTAGGTGACTGGTCTAGCAAAGAAGAAGATAGTATTATAGTAGATTGATAGAACAGAGTAGGAATGAAAAAGAACAAAGGAAAAAGACAGCAACAGTGGGAATTTAAAGCACTAAATTTCTAGAAAGTGGGAATACTATTTATACTGCAACCCCCAGCACCCCCATGCGGACAATATACACGTAAGCCGGTAGCTTTCGATCACATGGCTCAAATGAATTAGAACTTGTTTAGCACAAGCAATCATCACACAATGATCACAGCTCATCTGTGATTATCATTACCTTTCTGAAAGACTTACAAATAACTGACCGTGCATGAAATAGAGCCCAAAAAGCACAGACAACCTTAAACATGGTGCTTCTTGGGCTTCAAGAGCCTTGAGCAGCTCGTTAAGCTGTTGTGTGTCGTATTATAAAAAAATGATGTTACTTTCTTGATGTAAATGACAGTCTGCTTGTGTTTACCAGGTGGCGTTAGCAGTAGAGCTGGCCATCTCCACACGCTGCCCACTCAAGATGTACCACATGTGCACAACGGAGCGAGCACGAGCCACAATATTGCTCATCACTATCCTCCTCGTGTGCCTCAATCTGAAGTTCTTCTGGACCTGGGGCATCAACGACCACCATGGCCCGCCAAGCTGCCTCTACATCGAAGCGTTCTCGCTGGATTTCTTGAACGTCATCTGGCCCGCCATCGAGATGACGGTCAAACACTTTCTGCCTCTGGTTGCTGCATCTGCCTGTCTGCTGATCATCATCCTCAGCCTGGCGCCGTGCGGCCCCATCGCCAGAAATGGGGGCCCCGTTTCGTACGAGCCCATCCTCAAGCGCTACTTCCTAGACTTGCAGGCGCTGCAGCAGCTCAGGACGGCCTCCATGGTCCTGGTCGTCATGTTCGTCCTGGTCAAAGGCTTCACCTTTGTGGTCGAGGTCATCTTGGCTCTGAGTATGAGAGGCATTATCCAGTTCTCTTGCGACTACTCCCTCGTCTTCAAGGCCAGGATCATGTTTGTGAAGGTAGTACGTGATGCCTGTGTCTACAGTTTCTGGAGCCTTAAGTTCTTTGTCTATTTCACCTGCTGCACCAGTTTCAGGCGAAGATTCATCAACATGCTCAAGAAGTGTACACAGTGTTGTAGAAAGAGGGCACAGGATAAAGACGCAGAACGAGCGGCAAACTTAACAACTAACGCCGCCAGTACCAACAAAAGGATGGACAGCGGTGCTATTGAATCTCCTGCCTCTAACAGGAATTCACAAACCAGAATAAGCAACTCCAGTGCTCAATATGCAGACGTAGAACACAAAACAACCCACGTATAAAACACTGCACCCTATTCAGAAATTGAAAATACCTCACTTACGCTGTGGGGGAAAAAATCGAATTTGTTACTACCATACGAATCTTTACAGTTTTGAGGATGCAAGCTATCTTATGTCAAAGCGGTAATTTAGATTAACTTGGTAAGGTATGTCTTTAAGCTTTGTCATTCATCTCATCACCATACAACTATTAATTACATCACTTGCTTTGCAAAACATCGAAATATTGAAAGGATTACCATAATTTTGCAGTCTGAAATGGCAATGGCCCCTCACCCTCCCCCCCCCCTCTCCCCAAAATAAAAAAAAAACATAAAATAAAGCACTATGTGAATATAGATAATATGATGTATTATAAGATATAACGAAAATATGTATGCTTTTGGAATTTTGTTAACACAAGACACTTTCCTCATTTGTGTAATTTGAATTCATTTAAGCGCAGAAAGAGGGAATTAAGAGCAAGAAGAAGATGGTGAAGACATTTCTTTTGTTCGCAGTTCATATGTTGGGGATTAATTATAACATTGTGATGGCATTCAGATAGTTTTTACAATAAACAGTACGCTGTGAATGTACACACGTATTCACAAAGCTGTTAAACAACATGCTCAGTACAACAATATTGCAAACCTTATGTGCTTTATAACACTATGATTGACGAAAACGCACTCATCTTCCACATGTCTTGGTAAAAATCACATATGTACATTGTGCCATAACACAATAATTCGATAAGCATTGGATAAAAATGCACAATGGTCTGAACTAAAAAATCTTTCCCATTTTCCCCATCCACCATTTTCATCTAGCCACAAACAAATATGCTGGGGTGGTTCAAATCCAAAAATATACGCATATCAATCAGAAAATGCTTATATTACATTACATTACATTATTATTGCTTTAGGTCCAGCGGACTCTTCCGAGCCAAATCAGGACCGGACAACCCCCGATCCGCATAAAAGATCTGCTGAAACAACCCTAGTGGTAAAACCGAAAGCTTTCCACCAGCCAGTCACTTTACAATAAAGACATCCCACGCAGGGGACGGCTGAGGCTTCACCCCAACTTATCGAACCCCCATTTACAAAAACAAAATAGAATACAAACATCATTATAAATTATCAACAAAACACATACATATAAAATGCCTACATTGCTAAATAATAACATCATAGGAAGCCCTAGTGACCACCTGGCAGAAAGCGTCCAATATTCCCAAGCTGGTCCAACAGACCTCATACACAAATAAGGAGTCTTATCCCGGAAGAGTTTTCAAGAAAAAAGGTAGGAGACTGGTCTAGCGAAGAAGACGATAGTATAGCAGATTGATAGAACAGAGCAGGAATAAGAAAGAGCAAATGAGAAAGACAGCGACAGTGGGAATTTAAAGCACTAAATTTCCAGAAAGTGGGGATACTATTTATACTGAAACCCCCGGCACCCAAACGGGGGTGAAATGCTTATATGATTAACCAAAATAGTATAGCTTTCTAGAATACCAAGAACTGTCAAAGGGTTTGTTTGGTTTTTTTTTTTTTGCTTACGTATAAGACGCTGACATCATGAACTAACTTGCAAAGGAGAAAAATATGTAGGGCCAATGTTCATTCATGTCGGAAACCGTAGACAAACGCTAATATAAATGTGTTTATGACCTAGAACCTGTGATCTAAAATGCAGAAATGTCTCACTCCAAGTTAATGGCGCTCGCTAACTTGAGGTGCAAGCCCATTTGCCTGCTGTCATAGCAGCTGCTGGTGATTTTTTGGTAGCTGATGTTTATACAATGAAAATCTATTTTGAAAGACTCTGTGGCAGTCATGACAGTCTCAGCAGATGTGATGTCAGTAAATGTTTACTATCAATATCCGAACGTGCCACATGAATTATTACAATAACAGGCATTCCACTCCAAAGTTTAATATCAGTATCATCAATGTGTCACTTAATACTGGTACTGAAAAATGACGATTCTATGCAAAAGGGTGTCTCATATGCGTCCTTGTTTCAACGACTTTCAACCGTGTGGTGTATTTGTGTTAGTACAATAACATTTTTTAAAGTAAGGGGTGAAATTATTGCACAACACTTATGTCTCCATCATGTTTAGGTCATTTGTGATAAAAAATGTAGCAGCAAAATGCGAGTCAGTATATACACTGCGTTAGACTGGAGGTGGAACAAATACATCAACATAAGCCTAATAAGACTGGGTCAAAAGGACCGTGTCTAAATGCACTTCAACATAGAACAAATAGGCAAGAACCCGGATTAAATGGAATTTCTGGCTGACGATAAAAGTTTAATAATAAGCTAGTAGTACTTTAACAAGAGTGTTATTATCCTATCCTATTCTATTCCATAACTCAAAGGTCGTTGGGGCACCACAGATGGTCGTTTAACCAGCGACAAGCGTACGCCATCTTTCTCTGTTCTCAGCAACCCTCATGGCTTCGTTCAGTGTCAAACTATGCCGTCCCCCCATTCCCTTCCCGTCTCCCTCCCCCTCTGCCTCCCCGCACCGTGCCCCGCAGGATGTTTTTTTTCAAGTCCTGATGCTCTGGGGACGTGGCCATACCATCGGAGTCACTGTTTCCTCACCACTGTGAGCATGCCATTGTGCCGTCCGTCCAAGCTAGTGACGTGCCGGGCACAGGAAATGCCAAGAAGTCCCATGCATCACCCTATCTCCATGCCCTGCATTCTTCCCTGCAGATCCACCGCGAGGGCCCATGCCTCGCAAACGCACAGGAATATGGAGACGACAAGGGAGCGCAGCAGCCCCATCCCGGAATGAAGACCGATGGCCCTGTCTTTCCAAATGGGCCTCAACCATGTCAGGGCCGCATCCGTCCACGTGATTCTGGAGAGGCTCCCACCCCCCTCCTTCCCGGCTGGGACACACTGTCCGACACAACAGCCCCCAAACAACTGAAGCCACGCACTGTATTGAGGGACTCGCCCCGGACCCCGATGTCCATGTCGATTCCCCTGGTGCTGCCGGTCACCACCCTGGTCCACTCTGCACCCACCTCCACTCCATGGGCTCCGGAAGTGGCATCAAGCCTCTGCACCAGTTGTTCAAGCTCCTGTACCCCTCAGCCAATCCCATTAAAAGTCATCTTCAAAACGGTGGCTGGAGACCGCCCCCGCCCCCACCGCCCCACCCCCCTTTACGCCAAGAGTGTTATTAATTATGTATTATATTTGTTCACGATTTCATGTTGTGGCTCTGTTCTACTTGTGGCTACTCTAACACAAAAATGGATGTATTACATTTCTGCAGCTGTGTGTTCAAACTTGTAATAATGATGAAAGTAAATAGACCCTTCAATGGTTGATCTGTTTGTTTTTTTTAACATTATTTGTTTATGAAACTTTGTGCAATATCCCCTGTTTCAGCAGGATTACTATACTCATATATATATTTATATATATAAATACATCCTGGTGTGCGCCCTGAGGATGCTGCCAGCAAGGAGCTTGAGCAACGAACTTATGGGTGTGGCTGCGAGCGGGGCGCTTCCTTCAACCATCCCTCCTGAGAGTCTTCCAGAGAGGTTTGGCGAGTTTTTCGTAGGCAAAATTGAGGACATCCGAAAAAGTCTGGATGCCGTTCCTCATACTGCGGGTGCTGCCAACTTGCCGAGCTTCTCTGGGACTCCTCTCTGTGCATTTCAACCAGTCAACATTGACGTAGTTAAAAAAAGTCATTCTCAACATGCCCAAGAAATCCTGCTCTCTCGACCCTCTGCCCTACAAGTTTTTCTTTGAATGTCTTGATGATCTCTTGCCTGTCATCACTTCCATCATGAACTCTTCACTCCAGTCTGGTTCTGTTCCTCCTTCGTTCAAACATGCTCTCATCATTCCTCTTCTGAAAAAAGCTACTCTCGATCCCGAAATACTGAAAAACTACCGACCTGTCTCCAACCTTCCGTTCCTCTCTAAAGTTCTTGAACGAATCGTTCTCTCTCAACTCCTTTTACATCTCCAGACCCACAACCTGCTCGAGCCGTTTCAGTCAGCCTACAAAAAGAGCCACAGCACTGAGACCGCGTTGCTGCGTGTAGTTAACGAGCTGCTCATGGCGGCTGACCGAGGCCTGGTGTCCATTTTGACGCTGCTGGATTTATCCACAGCCTTCGACACTATAGACCATAACATTCTCTGTGCATGACTCCAGTCGGTGTTTGGCTGCACTGGGACGGCTCTGGCTTGGTTCCGTTCATACCTTTCCGACCGCACTCAATCTGTTCTTGTCAATGGCACTCAGTGGTCCTATCCTATTCTCCATGTACACCCAACCACTCAGCTCAATCATCAAAACTTTCGATCATCTGTACCATTTCTTTGCTGATGACTCTCAAATTCACAACTCCGCTCCTCCAGCCAGCATCCCCAGCCGTGCTGGTGATTTGTCGCGCTGCATCAGCTCTGTCGCACACTGGATGGCAGAAAACAAGCTGAAGATGAATGATGATAAAACTGAAGTCATCGCCATTGGTACCAACAGCAAGCTCTGCCAGCTCTCGACACACTCTCTGCAAGTCAATGATCACTCTATCCCTTTCTCAACTTCTGCTCGAAATCTGGGTGTACATCTAGATGAGAGTCTGTACATGGAATCTCACATCAACAATCTCTGCAAATCTCTGAATTTCCATCTTCGCCGTATCAGCAAAATCCGCCAATATCTTTCCGTTGATTCTGCCAACAAGCTTGCCGTCTCCTTCATCCTTTCTTGGCTTTACTATTGCAACTCTCTCTTGGCTGGTCTTCCCAACAACAAACTTCAAAAACTTCAGCACATTCAGAACCATGCCGCTCAGCTGGTGCTCCAACAATTCCGACGCTCTAGCGCCACTTCCACTCTGACAGCTCTTCACTGGCTGCCAGTGAAAGCCAGAGTTGACTACAAAGTTGCCTCTCTTTGCTATCAGTCTTTTCATGACCAACATTTTCTTGTATACCTCTCTGAACTTCTCAACCCTTACAAGCAAACCCGCACTCTTCGCTCTCAAGACGCTTCTCTTTTGACAGTTCCTCGCTACTCTTTTGAATCATTTGGCAAGAGAGCCTTTTCCGTCTATGCTCCTACCCTGTGGAACAATCTCTCGTGCAGCCTTCGCCAATCTCCATCTCTTGAATCTTTCAAAGCCCAAATGAAAACCTATCTCTTCCGCTTACATCTGAAGAACATCCTCTCTTGCGGACACCCTGTCGCGCTGACATCTGAAATGTGTGTGTGTGTATGTGTGTGTGTGTGTGTGAATGTGTGTGTGTGAATGTGTGAGTGAATGCGTGTGTGGGCCTATGTGGATGCATGTGCGTATGCGTTAATTGTCTTAAAATTGTTTTGCTTTTTAAATGAAATTTGATCATATGTTGTAACGATGTTTAGATATTCAACGATTATTCTATTTTTAAAGCTGCTGTATTTCACCACCATTTACACTTTACATCTTAGATGAGGCATTGTTGATCCGCCTCTTGTGGTATTAACGTCCCTCTTTAATTTTTTTTCTTTGAAATTATTCATTTATTTTATAAGTTGATTGATTGATTGACCGATTTTATATTTTTATTTGTTGGTTTGTTACCTTCACTAGGTTTACATGTTGTCTTGTTTTTAAATGCAGAATAGATTTATTATGCGTGTGTATCTGTGTGTGGCTGCGTGTGATCAAGCGCTTTGTGAAGCATTTTATGTTTGAACTGCGTAATACAAAATAAATTATTATTATTATTATTATTATTATTATTATTATTATTATTATTATTATTATTATTATTATTAAGGATGAGCTGCGCCTTACAAGTGGGCATCATCATCATCATCATCATCATCATCATCATCATCATCATCATCATCATCATCATCATCATCATCATTATCATCATATGTTCAGCTGCTATCTTGTAATGATAATTAATGATGAAGCTGGCATGGCAAAAGGATCCTTGCAGTGGTTGATCTACATTTCGTAAACATATTGTATGCTTGTGAAACTGTGTGCAGTATTTATTATCAGTTGGACTAATTGCTGATCTGGTTCAGCTGCAAACTTGTAATGCTAGTGATGATCAGGTGAATGGGTTCTTGTAGTGACTGATCATCTTTACTTTGTGAATATGGTGTGGTTGCCAAACTGTGCAATAACTACTGTCAGTGGGATTCTTATGACCACTGGTTCAGCTGCAATTCCTACTGTTAGTTGGATTCCTATAGCCACTGGTTTAACTGCAAACTTTTTCTAATGCTAATTGGCAAGTGAAAGCATCATTGCATGGTCTGATCATCTGTATCTTGTGAACATGGTGTATTTGTGAAACAGTATGTTGTGAACATGGTGTGTTTGCGAAACTTCAATTTCAACTATCAGTTGCATTACTATATCTTCTGGTTAAGTTGCAAGTTTTTTTGTAATGAAGTTTCTGACAACGTGATCAGATCCTTGATCGATTGGTCATGTGATCGGATCCTTGTAGCGATTGGACTTTTTTTTTCTTGTGAAAACTGTGTGCTTGTGAACTTTGTGCAATATCTACTATCAGATTACTATCAGTATCTACTGGCAAGTTCTATCAGCTGGATATTATAGACTGCTGCATTGTTTATGTATAGTTGAGTATGGTCAGTTACAGTTTACTTCATTACTAATAATACTATGAGTGCTTTACAGTATACCATCAGACTTATTCGCAACTGGTGTGAGAGTGTAGTAAGAAAAAAAAATGTTTTGTTTTACAAGCAGATATGGCAGAAACCCAGCCAAATATACACAACTTCATATACAATGCTGTTTCAAATGTTTATTCCCCCCCTCTCCCCCACCACCCCGCCCCCCCCCCCCCTACAGACTCTCTCTCAATATAAACAAATCATAAAGGTGCATGCATGTGTGCATCTCTCACCAACTTTGCACTGGTAAACAGAAGAGAAAGCACTGCCAAGGGATGTAACCATGCAGAAGTTAATAATATACATTTTTCGAAACATCCATAGGCGCAACATAATTTTCTTTTTAATTTATTTTTATTTCCTTTAATTTAATTTTAATACTTTTTTCTGTTTTTTTTTTTTCTTTCTTCTTTTTGATTTTTTTTTCTTTTTTTCTTTCGCTCCTGTTACAAACAACTAAAGAGACCCTTCCCTCCACTTCTTAGGTGGCAAACATGATGAATGATGATGATTGTTTGATTTTGATGATGATGATGATGATGACGATGACGATGATGATGATGATGATGATGATGATGATGATGATGATGATTTTATTGTGCTGGTGTCAACAAAAGTTTAGGCGCATACAGAAAACAGAAGCAGTAAGCGGATAAAAGGTAAATACTACACAACAATTATGACTTGAATATTGGGAAAAGAGTAAAGTCTTTACAGTTTAAGCAGCTGCAGAAGACTGTTTCAGTACTGCACTGCATAATGTTCCTAGTTAAGGCATTCCCCAGATGTGCAACCGCAAATGAGAATGCTCTGTGTCTAGAGGACTTCCTCATTCAGTTGAATTCACAGGGGATATCTTTCTTAATCGTTCTTATATAGAGCTTTTCCAGCTCAAGAGCTGCTCAAGGCGCTGGCCAATACAGGATCTAACTCAAGCTGCCCGAGACGCCAACTTGCAGCCTTTGGGTGCATCGTAATAATGCTCCAGACAACTGAGCACAATCCTGGGCAGCCAGGGATGGGGGAGAAGGACCTAGGTGCATGCTGGGTGTGTTCTTGTCACCGGCACTCACCCGTCTAGGACATGAGCGTCAGGATCTTTAAAGTCCATTATTATGGAATGCATGCGACACAGACTAGACCTCGGGTTTATACTCTCATCCGAAGAAAGGAAAAGCAAGAAACAAGGAAACAAACGTGATGTGTGAACTCACATTCAACCTGGAACCTGGGTTCTGCATTAGGTCCGCAGCGTGCTAAAGTCTTGATAAGTTCCACATGTACAGCGTGCTGGTCACGATACATCGGGTCATCAAAAAATGACTGGAGCTGCATGTACACTCTATCCAAAACCTAAAAAAAAAAAAATAAATAAATAAGTGTTTAAATATACTAGTAAGTAAGTACATAAGTAAAAACAAACAAACTTTTTTTTTTAAATACACGAATTAAAAAAATCAATAAAATAAATGCATCAGTACCAAAATAAACAAATGGGTAAATAATATTAATAGTAATCAAGTATCAAGTGACAAAAAATACTGTCATCATCAAGACTAACTACATTGATCCATTGCCTAATATAACCACCATCAGGAGTAAATCTTGCAGAACTTATACATGAATTTTGACTCACTAAATGCGTTCAAAAGCGTGAGTTGATACAGAGTTCAAATGTTTTATATACTCCGCTGATTTGAGGTAGCATACAATGATGTTTACATTTTACTACAAAATGAGTCACTACAAAAAACAAAAAAAATTAAATGATCTATCTTGAGCACTAAAGTCTTCATAGCTATGCTATATGCTATGCTAATGAATAACTTTCATCAACTAAGCTAAACTGCCGTTTTAATGTGCCAGAAAAGCAAATCAACACTACAAACACAACAATATACCATGGAAAATCCCACATGTTCAACAAAATATCCTATCTATCCTATCCTATCCCATAACCCGAAGGTCGTAGGGGCACCACAGATGATCGCTTAACCAGCATACTCCATCTTTCTCTGTCCTCAGCAGCCCTCATGGCTTCGCTCAGTGTCAAACCAGTCCATTCTCGAATGTTGTCCTCCCACCTCTTTTTCGGTCTTCCCCTTCTTCTACCTCCTTGCACTGTGCCTTGCAGAATGGTCTTTGCAAGGCCTGATGATCTGGTGACGTGGCCATACCATCGGAGTTTCCGTTTCTTCACCACTGTGAGCAGGTCATCGTGTTGTCCAATGGCTTGTGTGATGGTCTGTCGGACTTCAACGTTGGTGATGTGTTGGGTATAGGAAATGCACAGAAGTCTTCTGTAGCACCTCATCTCCATGCTTTGTATTCTTCGTTGGAGATCTGCTGTGAGGGTCCATGCTTCGCAAGCATATAGGAAGATGGAGATGACCAGAGAGCGCAGCAGTCTTACTTTGGAATGTAGACTGATGGTTCTGTCTTTCCAAATGGGCTTCAACCTTGTCAGGGCAGCAGTTGTTTGTGCGATCCTGGAGAGGACTTCCTGTCGAGACCCATTGTCTGACACAATGGCTCCTAAATATTTGAAGCTGTGCACTGTGTTGAGGGATTGGCCTTGTACTTTGATGTCCGTGTTGATGCCATTGGTGTTGTTGGTCATCATTTTGGTCTTCTCTGCACTTATTTCCATTCCATAAGCTCTGGAGGTGGTGTCAAGCCTCTGTACAAGCTGTTCAAGTTCTTGTTCCTCTCCAGCCAATCCATCAATATCATCCGCAAAACGAAGATTGGAGATTGCTCTGCCCCCTATGCTGACTGTGCCTTCGTGATCTGCAAGAGCATCTGACAAGATGCGCTCTAGGAAGATGTTGAAGAGTGTTGGAGAGAGTAGGCATCCTTGACGCACACCGATTGTTGTTCTGAACCAGTTCCCGATGACGCTGTTATGGAGGACTGCACTGGTAGCCTTGTCATACAGGCTTTTGATGACTTTTATAATTTTAGGGCTGATGTTGTACACTTTCATGGTTGCCCATAGAGCTGCATGCCAGACTCGGTCAAATGCCTTCTTGAAGTCTATGAACACATGATATAGATGTTGTTGGTGCTGTAGGTATTTCTCACAGATTATTCTGAGGTTGAAAATCTGTTCAGTGGTACTTCGCCCTGCCATGAATCCTGCTTGTTCTTCAGCTATGATTTGTTCAGCTTGTGGTTTCAACCTGTTGAGTATTATTTTCAGGAGGACCTTGCTGGGATGGCTGATGAGGCTGATGGTGCGGTAATTTTCACACTCCTGAAGGTTACCTTTTTTGGGAAGAGTGATGACAAGCGACTGGGTCCATGGTGTAGGCCATTCCCCACTCTGCCAGATCTTGTTACAGATAATGGTGAGAGCATCAGTCATCGCTTCTCCTCCTGCTTGTAGCAGTTCCGCTGGTATGTTGTCCACTCCCGCTGACTTCCCTTTCTTCAGCGATTGCACTGCTGCCTCAACTTCTTCCCGGAGAATTGGGAGGATTTCTTCTTCTTCTCTGCTCTCGGTACATGCTAGAACTGATGGGTCTCCATTTGGTGTATGGTTGTAAAGGTCAGAGCAGTACTCTGTCCATCTGTCCAAGACTTCTTGTTCTTCTGTAAGGCAAATGCCAGACTTGCTTTGGATAGTGGAGACTTTGGGCTGTTTAACACTTGTCAGCCGCTTCACAGTCTGGTAGGCCTTCTTGCTGTTGTTCTTGTTCAGATTATTCTCTATTTCCTGGCATTGATCTTCTATCCAGTTCTCCTTTGCTGTGCGCATGCCTTTTCGGATGTCATTGTTGATTTTTCGGTAGACATCAGCTCCCTGTGAGGCGTTCTTTTTCTTTTTTAACTCTCTTCGTTTATCACACAGATCCAAAAGTTCAGGTGTGATCCACGGCTTCTTCTTTGGTCGGTGCTTGCCAAGGATCTCAGTGGCGGCATCTGTTACAGCTGAGTTGAAGGTATTGGTCATGGTGTTGACATCTACTTCGCCTGCCCCCAAAATAAGCAGTGGTGCAAATTTCCCTCCAATTGTGGCCTGAAATATTTTTGCCACCTCCGGGTCTTGCAGTTTGTCCAGGTCGAACTTCAGCCTAGTGCACTTTGCTGTATTTACTCTCTTCAAATGGAGCCGGAAAGACATCATCACGAGATCGTGGTCACTTCCAATGTCTGCTCCTGGAAAAGTGCGTGTCCTGCCAATGTTGATGCTTGATCTGAAGCGTTTCTTGACCATGATGTAGTCGATCTGGTTGTGATGTTCCCCGCCGGGACTGTGCCATGTCCATCGTCTGGATTTTTTGTGGAGACCAAGCGTGTTTGCCAGTACTAGATTGTTGTATCTGGCAAACTCCAATAGCCTCAGACCCCTGTCATTTGTCTCGTTGTTGCAGTGGGGTCCGCATGTGTCTCCCCAGTTGTGGTGCGCATCTTGGCCAACCTTGGCATTCCAGTCGCCTTGCACTATGACTATGTCCTTCTTCGGCACTTGGTCAAGGACCGCCTGTATATTTTCATAAAAATCCTCCACTTCGCTGTCTTCATAGTCTGATGTTGGGGCATAGGCCTGGATGATGGTAATGTTGAAAGGGGTTGCTCTCAGACGGATGGTAATGAGTCTACTGGAGACTGGGCGGCAACCCATGACAGTGGCTAGAATGTTCTTGTGGACCAAGAATCCAACGCCGTGTTCGTGCCTGTCATCTCTACCGCTGAAATAGAGCTTGTGGCCTTTGTCAGTCGTTGTTTCACCTAGGCCTTTCCAGCGCAGTTCAACAAAATATAACTCACTAAATATTTTTGAAAATGTTCAAAATATTTTACCTACATAGTTGATTAATATTATCCACAATTTCACTCCAAATACATTTGAGAGAAATTGTGCAGAAAACAGAGAAATAAAATCTAATACTGATTTTACAAAATTAAATTTTACTTTTAAAATCTATCTTGGTGTGTGAGATGCACAATAATCTCATTATAAATGGAAAATAAAGATTGCCGATTTTGACAAGTATGGAGCAAATAATAACTAATTATATTTTTTTTTATAATGATAGTTTGTTATTGTGACATTTAGCATGCTACAAGAAGAGTTCTGCTGCATCAAATTAAAGTCAAATTCTCACCTCTCTGATGGTTATGTTTAAAATTATCCCACCAAAAGATGGAATGGTAGCAATACGGACGGACCTGAAGACAAAAAGAAATAATGTTATCTATTAAGTGTCAGTAATATTTCATTAATATTTCGTAATAAATTATATTAAATATGATATTTTATAATTATATAAATCTAGCATTTGATAAAAGATGGGAAATTTTGTAGTTTAATATCACCACCTGTACAAACTAATCTTGTAACTCATTTAATTAAGAAATATTGAGTTAAAACTGTATTTATTTCTGAGGAGCTATATCTCAGCCTGTTCATTCTATTTGTGAAGCGCACTCTTTCAAACAAACAATAATAAATTAAAAATTACAAGAAATAAGGCTGGGAGATAAAGAAACGACAAGGGGAATAAAGGGTAAGGTGAGGAGACAAATTATGACAGTACTAGTTCAGCGGCAATGTGTAACTTTATTTTCAACATTTTCCAGTTTCAAAAACCACAACTGCCTATTGGCAAGGGCCCTGCACACAACAATAACTCACATTTCAGGGTCATTGGCCAGAGTGACAAGAGCAGGTACAACCCTCAGTGAGATGAGGGTATCACTGACATCCTTGATCAGCAACTGCAATTTGTAACATCATTTGAACTGTGTGTATAAAAAATAAAAATTCAATAAGCAATTTACGCTGCTGAAAAATTCACACGCGTTGTAGATTATTAGTTAGATAGAAAAAATAATTCTCTAACCAAAACGTAAGACGAAATTCAAAATTCTCTGGACTGTGTGCAAAGACATTATAGAACACAAGCGAAAACTTCACAGTCTCAGTCAATCCAAATCAAGTGAAACCGAATGTTCAATGAAAAACAATCAAACTGGGGTACACATACACATTGATTCTCACACACAAGAACACATTTTACAAAAACATTTTTTTTTAATTTCAGGATTTATCAAAACAAATTTGAGGAAAGTCAGTGTAAGAAGCAAATTATGTAAGTACTTAGTCCATACGACATTAGAACAGCTAAAAATGAAGAATGATATCACTAAGTGTCAATAACGTACCTCAAAAAGAGATGCAGCAGTAGCTCGTACAGCAGAGGTTGAATGAACAACGCCATCCCACAGAACACTTAACAACAGCTCATGATTTTCAGGATTGGATCTGGAAACAGAAATTAAAATAAAATACAGCAAATAAATAAAACTATACACTAAAAGAAAGGCTAGAGATTTCATTAACACTATTATAATACCAGAGGAATGTTGTAATTCCTGAATGGATGAAAAATACTGCTTGCTTTAGATATGGAGGGATTGGAGGAAAGTTATCATGCTGACTTGAGTTCTGCCTTACCTAAGCTGCAGTAGCGTAGCTCTCAAACTGTCCAAAGACGTTTGATAGAAAGCCTGTGTGCATAGCACTTTCTTCAGAAAATGGCTCACTTCTTCTCGAGATTCTTCCTGCAGCATGAACATTACAAACAGAGCAATAAATGACGATGATCATGATGATGATGATGTGCCACTATATTTCATTAATAAATACATGATTTTGAGCAAATGCTAACAACACCTATTTCACACACACACATACTTGCAATACATCACAACTGGGTTTATTTAAGAATGTAGGAATCGGAAAGTTATTTTTTGACGGAAATAACGCAAACTTCTTCTAAAAATGTAAGAATCTAAGTCAAAATTGGCTCTTTCCATCTAAAAAGTTGACCTAGTTCGTCTCCTATAGGCGTCAAAATAGGTCGAATTTTCTTCAAAATTTCTCCGAAAATTGACTGTATTTTCTCCGACCCGGATAGAGCACTCCTCTGTACTTAAAACACTCTCATGCACTACAACTGCACTCCCATGCACTAAAAGAGCACTCCCGCGCACTTAGAAAAAAGTGGGGTCCTGGAAAAAAGTGGGTTCCAAGCAAATGAACCCATTTGTTACTAGAAAAGACAAGGTCTGAAACCCATTTGTGCGCTTTTTTGGGTACACACGCACCCACACACGCACACACACACAAACACCCACACAAAACCAATCAGATAATCTAATCTCATACTGATGTGTTACATAAAAAAACAGAAAAGTCCAAGCCTCAAGCTAAAAGCTGCAAATTATATTTGTGTAAAAATACAAACGTAAATACAATCTGGATACAGATATTGTTCAAGTACACTACACCACAACACAACACTTCTTTATTACCTCAAAGAAGGAACTGACACAAGCGTAACAACATAAAAAATATACGAGTGTGATCTGACACTTTCTTGGTCGCTCAATCATAATTAGAATCCGAAATGCAAACTAACAAATACAGCCCCCAATCTGCCAATGAACCGTATTTGCGATTAGTGTAAATTGTTTTGGGTCATTTCAAATGTACGCAGAATTATTTTTTGCAGCTTTATACCACTAGGACTTACCGTGTTGAAAGCAAGTAGAACCCCGGATGCATAAACTGGTACAATGGATGTTGTGATGGCTGTGTGGCCCAAGTTCACTTGAGAGTCTAAGATATGAAACAACATAATGTTGACAATGCTTTAAGCAGAAACACATATTATTTAGTACATTTGATTATGGTTCTGTAGTGAGTACTTACACTGAGTGGAAAACAACAAATATTAACAGCATACCATTTTGTACATTACATTTTAGTTATGATTTTATGATAGTCACAAAAATAAGTGTCTCTTCGCATCATCAACATCATATCTTTGTTTCCGTTTCTTGATATTTATAAAAAACAGTGTTTTGCAGGACCTTTAAATCTTCAGTCTTGATAGAATTTCATAGTGTGCAATTTTGACATCTTCGCCTAATATGTCACAGACCAATTGAATCATATAGTGATTTGATGATTGGGTGCTATGACCACTATACCTTGGGATCAATACGATAAATCTTCACTGAGAAGTGAGATTTTGACCAAGGAAGCCGTCACCTTGTCAGTCAACCAACACAGCTAAATGGTTGCAAGGCAAGCCGGATAAGAAACTATCCAGGAGGATATAGAGACATACCCGGAGGTGCACAGAAATCGAATCAGCTGAAGGCAAACGCATATGAAGTGGCCATCTGCGCTTTTCACTGACTTGGAGAACTAGTGGCCGAAGGTTGTCGACCAGTCATTGCTGAGGTTGGATGGTATTCTTCACGAACTGTTGGGTTCAAATCTTCAAGTGGATACGTGTTCAGTTAGGCTAGACTAGGTAAATAGATGCCAGATAGCTAACGAGATAGGCAACAATAACAATAATAGCAATGCTTCTTATTCCAGGTTTTAAATTAGTTGGTTTCGTTCTTGTGTTAAATGAATGTCACTCTTCCCTCACTGATCCGACACTTTCTTGATCATAGCGTGTCTATGCCGGTTTCTAGATCCATCGGAAGTCATTCTGCATCATTTATTGATCTATGTTTAGATTTAGATTTATTTCAGATGGTCTGATTCTAAGGAGCACTTGGCAGAAGAGTTTTATTTTTGTGTCAAATGTATGAGATGTAAGCAACTGGAAGCAAGAAGAAAGGACCATCAGTAATCCAATTTATCGCTCATTGTGTAACATGATGCTGTAATATTTTAATGCCCTGTAGAATCGATGAAAGAGGAACCATAAACTACATTTGTTTCATAATGGAGTTTATATCGGAGGCACTAGGTCACAACCTGATCGTTTCAGTGCACCAGCACAGAGGCCGCAAGAGCACAGAAGCAGCAACAGCATCAGACCTGCCTACCCCCCTCAGAGTAAAAGCGGGAGACAGGGGATCAAAAAGCGGGAAATTTTGGCATCGACATCATCGACAAAATGCATGCATCGCACAAACAAAAATTGTGCCAATGGCAGGTTGTGTTCTACAATGACCTGTGTGATAACAGCCTCAGCATTTGTTGTATTTTGCTGCAAATCACTACTTTTTTAAAAATATCGGCCCAACTTCTGTTGTTTCCAGGGTTCGTACAGACATTTAACCTTAAAATTCAAAGACTTTTCAAAGACCTTCTAACAGAAATCAAGAGCAAAATACGAAACTACATATGTCGAGTAACAGCATGGACACAGCAAACTTTCTGCTGGAGTTAGTCAATTTAATCAAATTCAAAACAGTACCTGCACGACTGGCTGGTGGTGAGCACGTTTTAGATTTGGGATATTCATGCCAATAAACAAATGGTCAGTCATAAACACTATTGTGTTTTTTTCCCCTTCTCTTTGTTTTGTTGTAAGTGTTTAACCCTTTGGATAGCATTCATGTTGATTTGGAGAATGGGTTAGCAAAAGAAAATAAGATAACACTAAAAACAACTGCTAGCTTAAAATTTAGATCCAGGCATAATAATAAATTTTCTGTCACCTTTAGTTTAGAAGTAATAGGTGCGGGCAAACCAGCACAACTTTCAATATGTGAAATAATTCTTTCAGAGAACCAAAGTCCTGGATTAACGGAAACGAAAGTTACTGAAGGGAAAGCACTCTAGCTGAAGCTCCCCTTACGTCGTCTGCTATGATGCAGAGCAAGTTTTTTGTTGCTTATCGTAAACTTTTTTTTTTCTCCTCTAACGATTGGATTAAACAAACACAAATGTGGAATTGATGCAAATAAATATTTTACTTTGCTTTGACAGTTTTCCCAAACTTTCAAAGACCCAAGTCAGTTTTTAAAGACTTAGGCTATAAAGAATTGAAAAGGCAGTGCAATTTTTCCCAAACTTTCAAAGACCTTTAAAGACCGTGCGAACCCTGGTTTCGCTGTTGTTTCTTTCATTTTTTTGTCGATGTCTTTATGCCTGGCCCTACTTAAATGTGTTTTTTTTTACATCATTAGCTCCGCCGTGAGAAATGGAGAAATCAATGCAACAAACTGTACACCTGGCGTAATTGTCCCCTTTGGCAGAGTTTTCAATGTTTTTGAATTTAGTAGTGAGGTTAGTTTTGAAAGAACACCTGTAGTTTCTTTTCTTGATCTTCTTGCTGTTGCTCGCTTGCTGAGAAAGTTCTTCGACTCCGTCTTCGTCTTCGGTTTCATGCAGTGTAATTCTTTTGGTCGCCATTTTCAAGCCTTGCAAGTCAACGAAAAGCAGTCTCTGATTGGACAAAGCCTGTAAATCAGCCAATCAGAGCAAACGATACGGAAGCCGAAACCAAATATTATCCTTGACTAACAAAGTTGACTAAAGACCGCGCAAGAACGCGAAAAAAAGATTTTCAAGTTTTTGACTCGAAAAATCGGGAAAAATCTGAAAAATCGGGAGAAATTGGACCGTTGGCGGGAGAGCGGGAGATGCATGTCAAAAGCGTGAGTCTCCCGCCAAAAGCGGGAGAGTAGGCAGGTCTGCAGCATAGGGGCAGCAACAGCACAGAGCTAGAGAGCTCTAGAGAGACATTTAAGTGAGATTCGCAGCGCTGGCGAGCATGTAAGGTCGCCAATGACCGCAATGTTGGGGACGAGGCCAAAGCAGTTTAAAGACAATATAAGGGACAACCCAACAACGACGATGATGTCATCTACTGATCTTTTCCTGTTATCTCCACTTCGATACACAAGCTTAGACAAGTCAAAGTATTAATTTATTGTTATCGCCAAAGCTAAAGACATACCTTGGTTCCACTCGCTTAGTCTACAGTGTCAGTAATGAAAGACTAATACAATATGAGTGGAGAAAAGAAGTGAGATTGAACGAACACTAAAACAGAACAATAATTTGTACAACAAATCAACAAGACAGCAATATACTCGGTCATTTAATTGTCTCATCTCATCAATCATTAGAATTTACATGAATAGCGAACCGTTTAATCATCTCAAACATGTTCGAGTGTATAGTGCAAGAGCGAGCGTGTTCTCCTTTTTGGTGCTACTATTTCCTCTCCCTACCTAATTTAAGAACTACGGGAGCAACCAAAAGGGCTGCACAAGTCTCCTCCTGTGCGTTTGACAATGTCAATGGTTATGTAATGGGTGCTCATACCCAGTAGTGTCTTGACAGCAAAAGGACTGCAATCAATCAATTAATCAACAAATAGAACAGAAAATAATCTTGAACTTAAAGGGTTTTATAAAGCTATCATGGCAACTCAGAGGCTGCAGTTTACTGTAGGATGGAGATAAAAAAAAAGACTGCTTGACCACTCCCATGCCCCTTAGTTCCCATTTCTCTCTGGCTGCTACTTGCCTTTCAGGCAGCATAGGCGACGCCTATCAGACCTCTTTCAACACCATCCCACCACAGCGTGCAGAGCAAGTAGCATTAGAAAGAGGAGTCCAAGTTTTTTAAAAATTAAAATAAAATGTTCTATAAAATTCAGTCTGACAATATTTGCCAAATGACATGTTTAAACTTCAATAATTTGATACTAATATGAATTCAGCCTTACAGAATTCTAGAACCTTCTAAACAGGTTAAAAAAGGAAGGGAAAATACGCACGCAAAATACTCAAAAACAAAGAGGAGAATCTCAAACAAACACTGTCATTCAACATAATACATTTTTTTTAATGTATTCTTTGAAAATCACCCAAAAATCACAACGCAGAGACTGATAATCTAGCTAACTAAACACACAAACTGAATCAAGCAAAGTTTAGAAATGCTGCTAAGCAAAGTAAAAAATGATGCGATAAATGCACATTTTCTTCTCTATTGTCACGATGCCATTGAAGCAAGCTGGTACCAATGGCCACGTGCGCTGGTTATCAGAGGTCATAGCCAGCTATTTTTAGAATCAGGCAGCGTGCTAAAAACCCTCAAATTAAGTGCGGCCTGTATGGTTGTGAAATATTTGGTGAAGAACAAAAAATAGGCAGAGTTGCAAAAAGTAAAGTATTCATCTTTTGTTTTATACCCACCATCAAAATTACTTCTCTTGTAAAGAAGAACTCACCTAAATTGTCCTCAGGCAACTCTATTAGCTCCTCAAACTTTAATTTCACCTGAAAATGCAAAAAACAAGACAGTTAATTGCTTTCCTTTAATACTTAAAAAAAAAAATAAAAATACTGCCTACTCACCATAGTCTAAGCATTCAAGGCCAAACCTCCTTTGATAAGATCTTTTTGTAAGGGTTGAAACGCGTAAGGAGAATCAGGCTTTATGAATGCATTTGTACTAAATTTGAGCTTCTTAAGTTGATGGAGAAGCAAATGGAATTGAAATCCAATATGAAGCACTTTGTGGCTACGTTGGAGAACAGGATAATTACCTTTCTGGATATTTAGTGCAACTTACCTCCCTTGGCTTGTTTATTCCTTGCTCCTTAATGGCTGCTGTATGGTGGTGCTAGTCATTTTACGATAATTTATTACATTGCAATGTAGGCTATTTATAAATGACCTCTCCCCTTTACTGGCGCCACTGCAAGACGCTGTATCTAGGTCAGCTCTCTGGAACCAGTCAGTGAGACGGACGGACCAGTGTAGAAAAAACGTGTTCCTTGGTGTGAAAAGTGATAGTTTCCATGACATGAGCCGGTGATTATGGTCATTGTGTCTAGTTTTTTTAATTTAATTAATATACAGGCTTTGTGTTAGTGCAAACTTTTTGCAAGACTAGTTTTTTTTAAATTTATTTTGTGTTAATACCGATATTACTGATACTGCTCAATATTGATAGAAGCCACCGACTGTTTTTATTTTGCCGTCAGTAAGTACTTAGTCTAAACATATTGATATAGTAAGAAAAGGTTTTATTCTTGGTGTTTGTTTTTGATTGCTGGGGCGGTATTGTGCCGTAATTTGTGTTAATCCACGCGCTAGTTCTTGGCTCTCTACAACAAATTTGTATATGCAATATGACTATCACTGCAGCTAGTTCATTCTAGTGTGCTTCAACTTTTGTGTTTTGTTATGGCTTGTTTTATTTGGCGTTTTCCCTCTTCTTTTTTTCCGGTCCTGATTTGGCTCGGAAGAGTCCGCTGGACCTAAAGCAACAATAAATCAATCAATCAATCTTCTTTTTTTTTCCTAAGCATGTGACGTATTTATACCTAACTTAGTTTTGTGACTGTAATTGTGCTTATATTCGTCTGTTTGTGCGTGTTTTAACACACAAGTGAAACTTAATTTTTTAGTTTGATATTACGGTCACTCTATTCCATTACAGTGCATGTCATCATTTCCGTTCTTCAGCGTCTCAGAAAAATAACTCAACTGTTTTGCTGTGTTGTGTTGTTTTGTTTTGTCTGTTCTATTTGTAATAATGAAACAAACATGAAGTTGTGGTCGGATCGAAGAGTTTTGTTTCTTGTGGTATGTAAAAGCTTATAAGAACAATAATTAAAACAGAACCTGTGTTGAAAAAAATTTAAAATCGACTTGTGTGCTGCTCTTGAATTACTGATGTATAACGCTGCAATGAAATCAGTGAAATGCGGTATATGGGAGTGGCCTTCAGGTAGACCTTTTTTTTTTTTTAGCAAAATTCACATGCAGCTAACAATTTCCATGTTCTTCTATTGTAAGATCTTTTTTTAATTTCTTTTATATTACAGACACAAAATTAGGATGTTTTGTTTACTGTGTTGTCTTCTGCCGTATTATAGATTGTGCCATGCTCTGAGATGTTGGGTTTCCTGTTTATTTAAGTGCAGCTTGCATGTGTTTTTCAGATCTGTTAAGCGTTGTATAATTAAATACTTGGGTAGCAAACACTTTTTTTTTTAAAATTTATCTTTTCTTCCATCTTGTAAATTGTGGCATGTTTTGTTTCATATTACCGATATCTATTATCCTCAGTGTTGTCTTCTGCTAAATGTTGTGGAGCTTCGCGGGAATTCGGGATGTTCACCAACTTATTACACAGCAAGCCATCTTCAGCTTATCGCTGTGTGTGTAGGGAAGAAGGGAAGGGAGAAAGGGGATGAAGAGGGTGGATGAGTGTGATGGTGGTAGCTTTGGCAAGTTATTTTTAGCTCCAGCTGAGCATAACTTGGAAGGAACACAGTGATATATATATAGGATTATATTTGGCGGTTGTCACAGGGCAGTCTGTGGTAGAAACCGGGCAGTCTGTGGGGGAAGAGCAGAAGGGGTTGGGGGTGTGTATTGCGTGTTGTGGTGTGCATGATTACTAGGGGAAGCGTGCGGAACGTGACATAGCAGTACAGAGTGGTTAGCTGGTTAGGAAAAATACTCACCTTGGGGCAGAACGGTTTTGAGAGGGCTGTTGAAAGGACGGTTTTGTCTTATGCTCTGGGTTCTGTGATGTAGGGTGGGACTGTTATTGACGTATTATAATAACCGGTCCAGGAGAATACTAGTTGAAAAGGTTGCTGTTTTCTGTGGTGTTTAATACTCAAAGTGGAGTACAGCTATAGAATAGCAAGGTTGTGTTAGTGTGGTAGGTAGCGTGAGGCATTGACCGCTAAGAAAGCTACGCACTACAGGATTTACCCTACATGGAGTATTCGTAGGAGTGCGGTGGAGAAAGGGCTACGAGTGCGATTACATTCGAACCGGTTGGGTGAGTGGATTGGTGATATTTTCCTTACCGTGTCCGAGAACCCAGCGTCGGCTATGGGGTGTGGGTACGAGAGCTGTGCGTGAGCGTAGGGGAGGATGAGAATGGTTGCACTGTGGAAAGGCAGAAGGAAGGAAGAGTGCGGTTGCTGGAGAATGAAGGTGAGAAAGGAGGAGAGGAAGAAAGTGATGGCTGTTGTTGTTGTGGTTGCCTGATATGAATAATGTGATGAAGTTTACATGTATTCATTTGCAGCTATGCTCGTTTCATTGCATTCATAATTTCATTGTGTTTTATGATGTGTTACTGTGCGAATAGGTCAATAACAATAGCTAAGGGAAACAAGCGAGAGAGAGTCAAGGAAGGGGAAGTAGACAGCAGTGTTGTCCCCTCGAGCGTCGAAAGGGAGTTGTGAGAGAGAGGGGGGGGGGGGGGGCCAAGAGTGTGTGTAGAGGGAGGGGGACAGAGTTAGGCAGGCAGGATATTAACGTTGCAACAAGCGTGTTACAGGTTCGACGTCCTTCGACGTCCTTTGACGTCGTACGACGTCATGCGACACCATCAACAGCATTGATCAAGTGGATCAACCAACATCATCGCCATCTGTGTGTCTGCGTTGTTATCACCTTGTCTTCACAACCTCACCATTGCCTACATCATCATCTTCCCTCAACCCTACCATTTCCGTTGGTGATTGGACACGTGGATAGCCGGAGTCTGGCCTCGACGTCGCGGTGTAGCTGTCTGGAGGAGTTCAGCTGTGTGACGTCGACGGCGGCAGGACTGCCGCGACTGCGGTGTCACCATCATCATCATCATCACCGTCAGAGGCGAGTGGAGGCGGCGACGCCACCACGTATGGTCATCATCAGCACGTGCCCGACAACAGCCACAAGCAGGGGAAGATTACCTTTAACGGGACTTCGTAGGCTGTCACGCTGCAAGGAGGCGACAAGGACTTCACCCCTCCAGGTGGGCTCTTTTCATGTTGTTCCCCTCCTACGCACTTGACCCCCCTCTTGTATTAGTACGTGCAACGGACATTGGCTGTGCACGATTCGATACGTGGACTCGGTTGGCTAGCAACCTTCGATCACCCTGACGTGCCATTTCGTTGTTTCATTGAACCATTGATTGTTTCATCATCATTATTTTTCTTTTCATGTGTAAATGTTGTATGTGTACGAGTGTGTGGCTTGAATGAATAAATAGGTTGGAAGTTGTATATATACTCGTTGTGTTAATCATCACTTCGCGTCTGCGGGAAATCGTCATCCTGTCTGGGCTGTCTGCGTGAGTAAGTTGTTTGTTTGTGGCGTCTGCTTGGGCGGGGTTGTGGCGGTGACAGCGGTTATGCCACAGGAAGCATAATCATATATATATATATATATGATTATGCTTCCTGTGGCATAACCGCCAAATATAATCCTCCAATTTAAAGACTCATTTTAAGTCAGTATGCGCAAAGTTTAATTCCAATTCATCTTTCAAATAAAAGAAACAGTTCATGCATAAAACAAATGATAAAATAAAAGATTCATACAACCCCGTACCCATGAAGAAATTTAACCAATTATATTACTCACTTTCTTCTGTGTGAATGTTTTGCCAAAGATGCGACAGAATCTGTAAACGAAGGTACACAAAGCTGATACAACACGTGGCACCGACACTCCAACCTGCATCATCACTTCCAACAGACGGGGGATCCTGCACAAATAAACTTCTTTTTTTTTTAATTTGGTAAAAAGATGTTTACCGCTGCCATTTAAAGTAGTCTATAGTTTCATTCAAATGATGGACTGTAGCATTTTACCATAGAAGAATGAAGAGATCATGCATGGGAATTGGGCAAAGTGGTTTGGTAGTACAGGTCGGCCAGGGAGTCCAGGGGATGCCACAATATGGTGGTGAGAGTCTAGGGGCAACGGTGCAAGAATTTTGCAATATAACCTCTCATTTTGTGCTTTTTTTTAAAACTATAAAGAACAAACATTTTATACTCTGACTACAGTAAAATATGCACTCAATTATAGTGAGGAACAACTTTTCGTAATACACATTATATATACACAATAATTTTGTTTAATGAGAAAAAGGAATCCTATATTTATAACATATTACTTTTATTTCATTATATTTTTAAACATATAATACAGAACTGAAAAACAAATTATTTGTATTATTATTGACACAATTAGGATTTTTTTCCATTATTACAAAACATAAATTATTCACTTAACATTGTAAATTATTTACTTTACTGTGTCCTATGCTTGTGTGTATAAGGTGTGTGTGTGTTAGAATGTTAGTAGCTATTTATTCATTATTGATCGTCCTGGTTTGGCTCTTAGTAGTCCAACGGACCCTTTAAACAATGATTATCTATCATACATTTAGCCACGATATCCAAAATTATCAAACTTGTTATTTTATTAAAATCATAGAGAGACAAACCAGGACACCCAAAGCACACCAAAAAGAATACAACATTGATTTTAGACCTAACTCTGGATGTAAGATCAAATATAAATCACACCACTGCTTTGATTTAATTTCACAATTTTTATTTTAGTAGACTTACGATTTTTCTGGTTAAATCAAAAGTGTATAAACTGTAACCTACAGTAGAATTATTGCTGAAAATTCCCATCTAAACAATTCAATGTACCCTGCACTAGCCTAGTAATACAAGGAAAATGTATTTCCCTACACCTCTTTGTCAACATTGATTTTAGTCAGTGTATTTTCATCCGGTTTTTGTTTAGTTTACTAGATAGAGGCTTAATTTTAGGCCTCGTGGCCCCCATGCCTCTTCTTTCATTGTCTTACATCTGCCATTTCCTCCCCTCCTCCCCCCCCCCCTTAAATTTTCGATACCAGCAGCAGATCTACTTGTACTTCTAAATTATTCATGTCTGAATGACATAACCTATACATTTATAGTTCTCTTAACAGGCAAAGTGGTATTAGAAGTTCCAGAACAAACAGTCCACTTGGTGCCACTCAAAATTTGCATGTGTACCAAACACCACAACTTTTTACTCTTTACCGGCATCAGACAGCTTTCTAAACCATTCCCTGTAGCAAACAGTTTCAACTTTAAAGTAGAATCGGTTAACTGCCATTTTACATCCACCCATGGCTATTTGTAGCGGCAGTTCATGTAATTAAAACCATGACCATAGTTCACAATGTCCCGATGATGTGCCATTTTGCTTTTTAAATACAATGCCCATGAGCATGTGGCGTTGTGCAAAATCAAAACCGAGGGTTGTATTATAGTAGACCATCCTTCGTCTTATTGCCAGAACGGAATAAAACATTTATTTTCATTTAAAAAATTTGAAAAAGTCATTGGGGGGTAGGCAGTCTTTACTTGGGCTCATACATGACTTCAGCGGGGCATAAATACCATTCCCATGCCTCAGAGATGGGTAGGAATGGGGGACGTGGAAAGGGAGAGGGGTTGGGAGAGGGCTGCTGCCGAAACTTACAAGTTGTTGACCAGCCAGTTGATCTGTTCCCAGGGTTCGAACCACTCCTGCTGTACGTGGTTCTCAAAGTGAGTCATCAGACTTCGGAGGTGCTCCTCATCACCCGCAATCACAGCCAGGTCACATAAACTGCTGTTAGGTGTGGGTAATGATGACACTGTGTCAAATAATACGTCGATATAAAAACAAAAAATGTAAAGTCAAATAGGCATATTTAATTGTTATTGACCAACCAGTTGACAGTACCAGCAGCTTGAGTATCAGAGACAAAGGATTTCAGAGGCAAAAAGGAAGAGAAATAGTTTACTTTTTAGATCTCATCAGATCACTTTCTCTTTACATCACTAACTTCCATTGCTGATTTTATCAGATTGTTTAAGTCCCAAATTGTCATATCCAAAATCAAATGTCTTTAATTCTATGAGATACAAGATGATTTATTATCCCCATTTATAAAAGGAATTTGAAAATCTATTGTCTTTATAAAGCCAACAAAATAAAAGCACACCACTCACAGTCAATGACTAAGTCATCATCAGCCTCCATGGACGAAGACGGACATTTCTCTAGCAAGGACACATACATGAATGGCAGCAACTCTTGCAAGATGTTGAGAAGAAGGTGAAAACGAGTCTCGTTCAGGGGCAGACTAGTGGAATTGTTGCTGCGCTGCTGTGCTAACGCACCCTAGATATATTAGTAAGAAAAAATAATAATGTTAATAAAAGCTTTTGAAATATAAAACAGGATAATATAAATATATATATGAAATAATACATACAGCAAAATAATGTTAAATAACATGGCACAACAAATCATGTGAACATGAATGAACTGCAAAACATATAATAATTTTATATTAAAATGCATCAAACAACCAATGGATGAAGCAAAATATAATCCAATCATCATAATCAGAATCCGAGTATCATGAAATAAACATACTATTAGCAAACAAGAGTGATTCCAACGAACACTGAGCATATCATTAATGCTCTGAGTTTTGATAATGAACAACATATAAATATATCAACAAATTGCTTAAAATCAAGGAGTTTCAAGAATGCATGAGTTACAAGCATATCAATAAATTGCTTCAAATCTTAATTACAGCATTCACAACATGCCAACAAGCCAACGGTGCTATCAGAAAATTGTATCATTTTCAAAACATTTTTAGTGCAACAAAAAAAAATCAAATTTGAAATAATGTTTATCCAGATAAATAAATGTGTACATGTTAATTCTAATAACCAACTGTTTAACATTAAAGAGTAATTATGCATCAATGAAACTAAATAGTAAGATTTTTTTTTACAAAAATAGGAAATTACCTCAATACTAAATTTAAAAAAGCTAACTAAATCATAATATGTTAGGTAAAATAATTTGTTGTTATACTTTGTGCACATGGAAATAGCTATCAATAAGTGCAATATGTATTTAACAGAACATGAAACACACCCTATTGTATTGCATATCCCTAGCACTAAAGAGTAACATTCATGCAACAAACATCATGCAAATCCACACACTCAACATTTAGAGAAGAAAACGTAAGTTGGCATGCACTCAAGTAGAAGTTTCATAGAAATGTATGCTTTGAGAAGTAAATCAACCTCAAACACCAACAAACTAAACACATTCGCCAAACATGCGCAATTATCTTAAGAACCTCTAGAAATAAAATGCATGACAAACATTAAAAGCAAACAACACCACCACTGGAGATTATACACAATGAAGCAAAATTATTACAGGTTTCTAAAGTTGTGAAGTTTGCAAAGAAAGAGATTAAACTGATTATAGGATTAATAATATTACAGCACAGCTCCATAGCAAAGTATAACAGGGAATCTCATTTGCTCTACTGATATATTATTTGATCGATGGTGTCTTTTTTACATCTATCGCTGCGAAATTTGATAGGGTCATGGTTGAATATTATATACACTGAACATGGATACACAAATGACAGTAATCTACATCCATGAACTTCACAGTCATGGAATTGTCATACAAAAAACACAGGGTTCTGCAATGGGTATCTAAACCAAAAAACTGCCCCGAGTTGCCTAGCCAGAGCGCTAGGTAATGCTAAATAACTATTTGGGCAGAAAGTCTGTGCAACCCTATGTTCGTGGAGAGCGCTCTGTAGACTCAAAAGGTTGTTTGCGAAAATAAAAAGATGGCGGCAGAATGGTGGGTTTTCGATTTGCGAATGGCGATGTGTTCAATGATGAAATTGCAAGTGAGGACTTTGTCATTTGCAGTCTGGTAAAATGTGTGTACTTATTATTTGACGGAATAATTATGTTTATGTGCAATGGATATGAATTAGTTTTTATATTTGATAGTATTGTTCTGTTCTTTACCAGCTCAAAGAGCTGCTCAAAGGAGAGCACAGCAGTGAATGCAAGGTGGGCTGTGGAAAGGGGTTAGAAGCTATCTCAACAGTGGAAGGAACAGATGGAAGTACATTGACAATTTTGTTTTAGAAAGGGCCTTGCTGCAGAGGATCATGTTAAGAGCATGCAACAGAGAACACATACTATGCTACACACAAAGACGTCTGCAAGCATGCACACATATACATAGAAGGTTGCTGTCTCAAAGGAAGGAATGTCAACATACCCATCATTGCAAGAAAAAAAAAAACATCAAAAACTTGGAATGCACCTTAAAACACTACCAAAACATACATGCTCATCTTTACGACAAGAAACAAGTCATTTTTTTAATCTTTCAAGTGATAAAACTCCGGTAATACAAAACAAATTTAAAGGGAAATGCCTTTTCAAGTTGCACACTATTCTCTTCCCATTATCTTAAAAACACCAACAAACTGCAAAATTTTATTATCCAAATAATTAAAAAAAATATTGTAAACGTTCCAATAGCGTCCCCCTCTCCTAGTTTAATTTTTTTTTTCATATTCTGCTACTCTTTAACCAACAAAACCCAACTTATCTGTATAACAAATGAACTCATCAGAACCACGTCAATCTTTTCTTTCTTGCCCTAAAAACCTTTTTTCTTTTTTTTTAATCCAACATGCACTGAAGCAGTAGAAATTATTTAGGTCTCAAATATGCATGTAGGAATCAACCAAAACATTGAACTAAAGAATATTTCAAACATCACACAATTTTGTAACTGGGCTTCAAGAGGCAGCATACTGAAAAGGTGGTTTTAACGAAGGGAAGGATTTTTTTAATCTCATACTCAAGCAGGAATCAAACTGAAGGGAAATATTTGTCCATGCGAGTTAAAAATCAACATGAACTATCATACAGGTTCCAACACAATTCATTTTAACGTCATCGTCGTGAGAAGAGGAAATAAGTGTCTGAGCTTAATGAGAAACACAAATAAAACTGACATTATTCTAATCTAAATCTAATCCATTATCAATTATTTGCAACTAAAAGCCATTTAATAAAAAAATAATACACAGCTTTAGAATGTACAATACTCGTCATAAAAACCATAACCATTCAAGTAAAATGGCACAACTACTGGACAAGTGATTATACTCCATTCACCATGGTAATACTATTTTATAATTAAAATTCTAAAACAAACTTTATCACTACCAACACCACTTGTTTTCCACCATCCTCTACATCTCCACTCAACAACAAAAAAATGTCTGAAATACTAAAATAACATACCATGGAAAGGAGCTATTGTTTCTCCCACTAACAGTATTTACCAATACAAGACTGCAGTGGCTCAACAAGTTACAAGACAATCTCTGTTCATCCACCACAATCCCATTTTGGATAACCTCCCTTCCTACCCTCACCTCCCCCCAAAAAACCAACAAAAACAAACAAAAAAACAAACAAAAACTCACGCCCTTAACCCTATCGTATAGATTCTCCACTATATTATCAACTATCACAATTCTATACAGTCTCAACAACCCTCAACCTATTATAACTGAGCAAATGTGACATTATTGAGAATTTATTCCGTTTCTACTAATTCTTTCCCAAACTAACTTCATCTCTAATCAGCCTGAACTACTCCTCATCAATCATAAACCTATTCCTTAATCCTTCCTTCAAATAGAATTAACCCGTAATAATATTTTCTTTACAATCTTACTGTCAACAATTTTATATTGGTATTCCTTATCAATCATGAACTATTCTCAATCCTACACTTAATCAAAGGTATTCTGAACTTCCTTTTCATTCCAAACTACATACGTAGCTATCCAATGAGCCAGCAGACCGGGTGAGTAGCAAAGCCGACACCAGAACAAATGTAAATTGCCTTAACTAAGTCCTCCAAGTCACGAAGCATGGCGTGAACCAGCTGATGTTCCAGGCGGCCCAGCTCATATGCCCAGGCAGCGAATGACGGCAGGAAAACTTGCAGGGCAGTACGCTGGACCTTCTCTGAGGAGTCACGCAGAGAGATTTGCAGCAGGTCAAACATCTGCAAAGTTAAATAAGCAACAAATTCTTGTATGCACTTGCGTATCATTCACAAATTTGAGCTAAAAAGATATAGTTGATTTCCAATGAACAACAAATTTCCCTTCAATTCAGTTCTATAGATTTATTAGTTTTATTTTCAGTAACATGTTATCTTAGTCCACAATCTCATCAAATGTTGGAGCAGTCCTAAATATATTGTCCTACTCAATAATAATTGTCTCAACAACAAGTGTACTGTAAACTGTAGGTTTTGTCCCTGCATTATTTTGTCTCAGGTTATCCATCATTGTGATCATGAACATTGACTTCTCAGAGTTGTTCATACTGCAATCAACTAAAAGCAAAACAATGACTTCTGACCTGAGAGTATTTATCAGTGTCGGTGATGAAGGCGACAATCAGGCCCAAGCTGCGAACAACGGCCTCTCTGACGCTGTCACTCTTGTCATCCATCAACATCTGCTGCAGCATGGACAGCACCAATGAACTCAGCATCTCGGCCTGCAACAGTCAACCATGGGGGGTACATTTATTTATCGATTATTTATATCCTTTCCTTTACAACAGAGTAAAGTGTGTGGGAGCTTTTTATTCGGTTTTTGTTTTTTCCAAAAACTGGTCCTTAACCTATTAAAATTATTCTTTTACTGTCTATGTACATATTGCATAGTGTATCTTCCAATGCTGCGATGGCAATTTGTGAGCACGATATTGTAGTAAGCTGTTGAAAGCCTGACCATAGGTCCCAGACTCATAATTCACTGTGCTAATGCTGCAGACCAGTGTACAGAGGATGACTGTATGTGAGTAGACAGATTTTGTTCAAAAACAACTACTGATGTTGTTAATTGAGCTTTTTCTGAAAAAATTTGAGAAATGATACAATGTCAACTCTGCCTTGTTTGTTTGTGAGTGAACTAGCTCTGTGGATAGAAACTCTACAGTAACACAGTTCCAAGCATCGGGGTTGAATCTACATTCGGTGTGCAACACATCATCATGGATCTTACATGGGGCCTGAATCCATGGCTCATAATTTATTACCACGAAAGTTACTACAAACTACATTCTGATTTACTTGTACTCACAGGCAGATATGACGCCACTGCACCGCATGCTTCAGCAACCAACAGCCGCCTTTCAGCGTGCTTGTTGCTTATCTGAAAGAAAAGGCAGAAAATATCCATGAAACTGAAACATGAAGCGAGAAAGAAATGCACAGATTACAGAATCCTCTATTGTCTTCATAAACATTCTTAGGGATAACTGTCTTCAGTTTCCATCTGTATATAAAAATCAACACTTGTTCAAAAATACAAAACGATTACATTGAATTGTTAAAATACATTACTATAATACCATAAAATTTGAAATAATAATGTCAATGAAGCCAAGTCAAATTGTTTACTTAACAGACTGACTGGCTCCTTACAAGGGGCAGGCAGTGAGGGGAGGGCAGAGAAGGAGTAGAAGAAAAAATAGTTCTTACAGTACTAACTGATGTTTGCTTAAGAAGTTTACAACAGACATTTCCAACAAGGCTGTACCTGTTCCCAGCACTGAGGAAGCAGCTCCTCCACTAGTCGTTCTGCACCCACATATTCAGCAAACACCACACAGCCAGTCAGAATTATCTGCCTGTATATCAAAGCAACACAAAGCTGTGAGCAATAAAACTATTCAAATAATAATGCGAGATGCTGTACACAGCATAAGAATCCAAGAAAGTCAACTTAACTGCAGAAAGGACTGCAGCATAAAAATACCTTTCACTCAGTGCCCTAAATCTTCATAATACAATTCATTTTGCACTTCCGCCTTTTCAAAACTTTTGAGGGTCATTCTGCATCAATACAACCTTCAGATTTTCTATTCATATTCTTTACATCAAACGAAACACTGACCATCTATTATATGCAAAGAAATTTTAAAAGGAATAAAACTAAAAAGTGACTATTTAAGGGAAGACAAAACATTATAAAACATTTGAGCCAATGTGACCCTCCATACACCTACCGCTTCCCACCCCAATTTTTACCTCTGTTCATCATCAGGCTTCTTGAAGAGGTTGAAGAGAATGTTGAGAAGTCTATCCCTTTCCTTGGAATCAGGGTGAAGCATAGCAGTCGCCAGTATTAATGGAATGAGTTCCTGCAAACCAAACCAGGAAAAGTAAAGACTAAAGAGTTTGTCGTAACCTTTTCATTGAACTAGAAGGGCAAAGTTTCTTATGAAACGTTCTGCTTCCCACTGACTATTTTAAAGTATTTCCAGCAAATTACACAGAGGAACACATACCTCTCGCTTGGTCAGGAGAACATGTGGCACAATGTCAGGAAGGCATCGGGCTAACAAGGACACCATCTCTGCTCCGTCAGACTTTGGTAGTTGTGACATCTGCAATGACCCATACTAACAGCATAATGACTTAGCATGTCCTAACTCCACATTATTTAAAACCATCCATCCATCAAACAAGACAAAGAAGAAGCAAAACCATGTACATTCAAAAGCCAAAACTGTAACAAAGACAAGAACTATAAAGCAACAAGCATGAAACCACCAATCATCAAAGATTTGTACAAATTAAAACAAATAACTACAGTCACTTTACCTCAGACACGATGCGGTTTTCCTTTGTGATGTGGAATGCCGTTTGCCTAAGCGCTCTGTGGAATGCTGGTGACATGTGTCTGTACACAATACGCAATCAGAAAACAACTCATTTCAAAAGGATCATTAATTAATCGGTCTATAATTATACAATGAATCAAATTAATGTTATGTGATGGGAACTGGACATTGGGATTATTTTGTTACAATTGCATGAATGTATTACTTTAATTGATGAATGAATTTACAAATAATAAATAGGTAAATAAGTTTTTTTTTTTGTTTTTTTTTAATGAATCAAATGTGCAATGAGTCCTTAATCCACTTTCTGAATATTGCAGACCTGCCTACCCCAAATTTATGCTTTCAAGGACAAACATGACAAAAATCAGACACACTCTAACTTTCAGGGACACACTAAGAAGACCTCGAATTTTCTGTCTCCACATATCTCCTACAATCATCCTTCCCTCCTGATTTGATCGAAAAATCACAAGCACAAAGTTCGCAAAAAGTGAAAGTGTCACCCTTTTTCCCATGTTTAATGAATGGCCGCTTCTCCATGAAGTCTGTTTTAAATGCTTCTTTGCCGAAGAAGAGGATGAGATAGACACTAAACCATCATCGCACGCCGCTTTTCTTTAAGCCGACACATTTGTTTTTCAATTTGAAGTTTCTGTGATGCAGCTAAAAGGACAGCGCATGACTAACAACACAAACAGAACGCATTACGCATGCGCACACTTGGTACTGTGACTTCAGCAAATTTCAGAGCAAGCGGAAATGGCTCTATGGTGACAAGTGTACCTAGTGAGTACTCTTGCGCCAAAATTTTCTAGCATATGTGAGTCGACTAATTTCCGGGACACGCCACAGAAAATTGGGATTCTGGCACACTAAGTGTAAATTTGCAATTTTCAGGGACGAATGCAGTTCCTCCGGGACAGTAGGCAGGCCTGACATTGTGAAAGTAGTCAACACAAGCCAACGGCCACTGATAAAATTCCAAAAGTAGGATGAACTATCATAAAACTGCAAAACAGTGTTGTCATAAAAGAAGATCAGTGCCATAATGAAAAGATACTGAGTTTATAGTACAATTTTGATACATGAGGAATGTAATAAATAAGAAACTTTGTCAAACAAACAAAAAAAGTGCACCTTTTAGTGTGAAGCGTAGAACCGCCATGGAAGATGTCGACGCTGTGCACACTGCGGTGGGAGCTTGACCTGCCTCTTGTGGAGTCAACGTTATCTGCTCCATTCATTCCTGCATCTAACACAGATTCCGAACTGCCTACACCTCCCACCCTTTGACCAGAACCGCTGTGAAAGGCCAACACATTGCTGTCTTCGACTGCTCCGTTATCATCACCATCCCCTGAAGTTCTTTCACGACTACTGTCCTTTGCAGACTGAGATGAAGTACCAGCTCCTTCATCTACTGCCTCCCTGGCTGGCTGTGGTACAACCTCTCTTACTGGTTGCATTTGGTCATGAGGATGTGTCTTGCTCTGTGGTTGGGCAGAAGATGCAGCAGTAATGTAGCCAGAGTCAGGCCTGTGAGGTTTCACTGCTGCAACCTTCGGGCCTTGAGAAGAGGAGTTGCGAGGTCCCCCTCTGAAATGTGAACAATACAGATATAAAAAAACAAAGTCTAATGCAAGATAAGAGATTACTATGTGGCTGTTTCTGTGGGACTATTTTGGACCTATTGTATCTGGTGATCACTGTATCATGGACCGCTTTGCTAGATTCACGTTGTGACGATATAAAAAAGCCCAATGTCTTTTAAAGCTGCTCACATGCCCATCGATGTAGATTAACAAACTCTTCTATGATCATACTATCAAGTGCAAAAGTTTGAACAAAATGATCTCATACTCAATTACCCTTTCAAAGTAAAAATACAGTGGAACAAATTGCCCAAAGCAGACTTTTTCCATTTAAATTAACGTAAATGCCAAGCAATGGCGAAGTTTATCAAATCTCAAACCACGACAAGCCGCAAGTTTCAGCTTCTTCTGGACTAAAATCCAGTTTCAAACATGTTCCAACCCATACAGATCTCCATATAAGCCATATTTCCACTCACATTTTCAATATATCCACTTGTTGTGCCAGCATATCTCTTTCTTGTTGGACCAAAGTCAACTCTTTCTCAAGATCAGTGACTTTCTTCTCCTGCAAATATAACAGTAATACACAAATGAAAATGGTTGGGATATGTTACGCATTTTCCTTTCTTTCACTGTCCAATTTAATATCAGTCAACTAAAAATAGACCATTATTGTTAAGTACAACTCTCTCTTTTACCAACTGTTTGCATGTGTTTTAATGTATACAGATTTATTTTAATAATCACAACATAAATAAAAGTGCCACTCACCAGTTGTAGTTGATTTTCTTCTAATTCCTGGACGGTTATGACAAGCTTGGCCTGTGTTTCGTCCACTTGAGTCTCCGTCTGGCAGCCAATGTTTTCCTTCTCAAAGGTTGGGGACACATGGGTGCCATAGTCACGGAACAGGTGAACCACACCTGGGGGTTTAGGGATGTTCAGACCAACATCATCCCAGTGCTCAAAGTCCTGGAAAACAATTGTGAAGAAGTTGTTAAAGTTAGATGTGACTGAAACCAGTATCATTTATCCAGGAAAAGAGAAGACCAGCATACCTTGAGAAAACCCATGGAAGGTTGTCCCAGCAGGGGATCAGTCCAACTGTTTGCATTGGAAACTAGCACTCTGAGGAGCTTGTTGTATCAATTTTTATTCATCAGATTAACATAAGTTGTACTGATACTAAGGAGCTGCATTACAGGCCACAATATGCTGTTCCATTGGTTATGACACCGTTTTCATGTCTAATATTGCTTTGACAACAAAAAGTCTACAAAAAGTTATGCCTAGACCCTTTATACTGTTTTTTCTTCAGGTGCCCTGAGCATGCTGTCAGTGTGGAGTCGTGCTCGTTACTAGTCGTAGTCATCATCATCATCATCATCATCATCATCATCAAACTGCCATAATGCTCTGACTGCAGAACATTTTTTCACATCACTGAAAAATTGGACAACAAAACTGTCTTGATTGTGCTAAACGGATACAAAGTAAAAACTGATGTGCTGGGGTACAAGCTAAATTACTGCAAGCACTGCACAAGTATGCTCTTAAGAGTTAAAAGTATTGGCTAACCTCTAACCATGCATTCTGTGTTAAACTGCTGCTGAGTACAACAGTCAAAATGAACAAAGCATGTGCAGTACTCAAACCATGGATCAGACTAATCCAGGCACTCAAATGAAAATAGTCGCGAAAAAAAAACTACGATTACACATTGCAGAGTAAGTGGTATAGGGAGACAATTTCAAAAGGAGGAAATAAAAGTCAGCAGACATACTGTGGAATATGAAGTCAAGGGGACATTATTTTGCACTATAGAATAAATTGTCAAGGGAAAGGACAAGCTACGGAAAAAGTAGTTAAAGGGGAACAGTTTTGTTAGCTTCACCGCAAATTGGATCTAACTCGTCCGAAGTAGACATTCACTTGCAGCCACAATGCCATGGATTTATTATTTTATTTTATTTTTGCTGACCACAGCATCAATCATATGTAATGATATTTTGCTAAATCTTTGAATCATGCATAACGCTCAGTAGCAACATATGCATGGAAAGTACATGTTTATTACATTTTGTAGCTGTCAAACAATAAAATACTATAAAGTATAAGTGCCCGCTTTTGTAAATAGAGTACCGGAATCACATCAGAATAAAATCTGGGCAAAAAAGTCTACTTCAATTTATATAACACTCAAACCATGATCAAGTATACAGAGCAAACAGCAAAAACAGCTGCAAAAATAAAAATATCCACTGTACCTGATCTTCGTTTTCTTCAGCAAAAGTGACAGAGGTGAACTTGTAATCATTGGACATCAGGTACTCGTTGACAAGAAAGTTGATGGCTTTTTTCTCCAGTGGCCGTAAGCTCTCTTTTGACTCTTGCTGCATTTCACCTTTCCTTTGACGGTCAGGAACAATCTCATTTTCTGAACAGAATCGGCAACAGATGAGTTTTTACAATACTTGTATAATATGTCGAGTCACACAGTCATCAAAAACTATACATGCGTTTTGCTTTTTAATGTGTCTGAACAAATTGAAAATTAACAAATGCAAAACATATGATAACTGTATCAAAAAGAAACAAGATGAAATTCAAATTTATTTCCAGACACTAACATTTTTGCTGTGTGGGTCCATGTTTTGCAAGCGTATAGAAAGATGGAGATGACAAGGGAGTGCAGCAGCCTTACCTTGGAATGTAGAATGATGGTTTTGTCTTTCCAAATGTCAGGGCAGAAGTTGTTTGTGTGATTCTGGAGAGGACTTCCTGTCGGGACCCATTGTCTGATACAATGGCTCCTAAATATTTAAAGCTATGCACTGTGTTGAGGAATTGGCCTTGGACTTTGATGTCCATGTTGATGCCATTGGTGTTGTTGGTAATCATTTTTGTCTTCTCTGCACCTATTTCCATTCCAAAGGCTCTGGAGGTGGTGTCAAGACTTTGTACCAGCTGTCCAAGTTTTTGTTCCTCTTCAGCCAATCCATCAATGTGTCATCCGCAAAACGGAGGTTGGAGATCGCTATACCTTCTATGCTGAATATGCCTTCATGATCAGCAAGGGCATTTGACATGATGAGCTCCAGGAAGATGTTGAAGAGTGTTGAGAGAGTAGGCATCCTTGGCGTACGCCAATTGTTGTTGTAAACCAGTTCCCAATGGCACTGTTGTGGAGGACTGCACTAGTAGCCTTGTCATACAGGCTTTTGATGACTTCAATAATGTTAGGGCTGATGTTGTACACTCTCATGGTTGTCCACAGAGCTGCATGCTTGACAAAGGAAAATGCTTTCTTGAAGTCTACAAACAACTTATATAGAGGTTGAAAATCTGCTCAGTGGCACTTCGCCCTGACCTGAATCCTGCTTGTTCTTCAGCTATGATTTGTTCAGCTTGGGGTTTCAACCTGTTGAGTATTATTTTGAGGAGGACCTTGCTGGGATGGCTGATGGTGCGGTAATTTTCACACTCTTGAAAGTTACCCTTTTTGGGAAGAATGATGGCAAGCGACTGTGTCCATGGTGTGGGCCACTCCCCACTGTCAGATTCTGTTACAGATGATGGTGAGGGCGTCAATCATTGCTTCTCTTCTTGCTAGAAGCAATTCTACTGGTATGTTGTCCAATCGCGCTGACTTTCCCTTCTTCAGCGATTGCACTGCTGCCTCAACTTCTTTCTCGGAGAATTGGGAGGATTTCTTCTTCTTCTCTGTTCTTGAGACGTGCTAGAGCTGATGGGTCTCTGTTTGGTGTGTGGTTGTAAAGATCAGAGCAGTACTCTGTCCTTGTCATCTCCATCTTCTTATACGCTTGCGAAACATGGAGCCTCCCAGCAGATTTACAACGAAGAATAAACAGCATGGAGATGAGGTGCTACAGAAGACTTCTGGGCATTTCCTATACCCAGCACATCACCAATGACGAAGTCCGACAGACCATCATCACAAAAGCCATTGGACAACAGGATGACAAGTTCACTGTGGTAAAGAAACAAACTCCGATGAGATGGCCACATCACCAGAGCATCAGGCCTTGCAAAGACCACCCTCATGATCCTGCAATGGAAGGTGCAAGGAGGAAGAAGAAGAAAGAGACAGAAAAGAGGCGGGAGGACAACATTCGAGAATGGACTGGCTTGACACTGAGCGAAGCCAGGAAGGTTGCTGAGGACAGAGAAAGATGGAGTACGCTGGTTAAACAATTTTCTGTGGTGTCCCAATGACTTTCGAGTTACAAAATAGAATAGATTCCACTTGACTATTTCAAAGTTTTTCCCCAAAAGTCTGGAAAAAAACAAACAATCAATGATTAATAAATCATTACACAATCAATTCATAATAAATGTTAAAATATGGTATTTACCAGCTTCCCTTGTCAAAGTCTTCCTCAGTGATTTGATCGTCTCTTGGGCTTTTCTCAGCTCAAATTCAAGCACTAGAACAGAATAAAAACAATTATATATATGTGAAATTAAACAAATCTTCCTTTTCTTCTACTTTTTGAAATACTGAGAAACACCGCTGAAAAGAAGGTTTTATGCATAGCTTGACATGTTCAAAAAGATTTCACCATTAAGTCTCAAGATTTAGACAAGATAATTAAATTTTTAAAATATTAATACATGCAACATGATTAACACTTGGCTATAATAATTATTACACAGAGCAAATGGCTATCTATGTACAGTAGTCATCACCCTTTCATATTTTTAGTTAGATTAAATCTGCATAAATTAACAATTATCACACATGCTCTTTTTCTCTCTCTCTAGAGTATTCATCTCTCTCTCTCTCTCTCTCTCTCTCTCTCTCTCTCTCTCTCTCTCGCACTCCCTCTCTTACAAAAATAGTCCTATTTGAATTGCAACAAATTTAACAAAGAGAGCAAGAAAGAGCTTACAAACCTGCAACTCGTTCATCCACTTGTCTTTCACCATCATCAGAATATCTTGCAAAGTCCAAAGAGTCAAATGTTTGCACACTTGAAGTCCTCGCTAAAATAACAAATAAAACATTGAGAAATCATAAAATAGCTGCATTTTTAAAAACAGAAATTAAGTGTTATTTTTATGGCATAGATCTAATACCCTTTGTTTTTAAGCTAAAACTACATTTTGTTTAGTCTGCAGTCATAAATGCTAATATAGTAATTTTTATTGAGACTCTTGTTTGACTGAGTAAGCATTGATTTAGATAGAACAGGTATTCAGAATGATCTAATTATATGATTTAGACAATACAAAAACTCTTCAAGACCTACAATGGAATGGAAACTAGGATAGGTCTCCTTTTTAAGAAGAAACTGGCAGACTGAACAACTTGAGCTTTCTTTTTATTTCTCTTCTTCAGAATTTTATTTCTCTTTTTCAGAAATGACAAACAACATAAATAAAACAGGAAATCATACACACACACACATGTATACAAGTATTATTATATAGGTCTACTGGTGGAATCAGAATAGTGAGAAACAATAATTACACTAAATTCAGAGAAACATTCATATTTCATAAATAGAAAGCGTGAACTATGAGACATTGTGTTTTCAACTGAAAAATGACTGGTATGAAAGACTACTTCTAATTTCTATATCGCGATATCGTTTCAATTCATACAAGTAATTTACACAAAACAAAAATGAAATTATGGAATGCAGAGATAGGGCTATATTCTGGTAAAATGGGAACAGGGAGATATAACATATAATGATATATAGAAATATATTTTTGCACTGTCTTAAATTTGAACTTTTAAAAAGAATTAAGACTGTTTTGAAAATAAAATTGTTGTTGACCATAATTATACTCTGCTTCTATTATTGTTTTTTTTAATATTTCTCCTTGTTTTTCCAGTGAGCAACCACAATTTATTGCAGAGATCATTAATGCTGCACACTGAGGCAATTGGTCAGATATTTAGGACTCCGAGTGACTCGAATAGGTTTTTACTTTTTAAAAAGAGATTAAAAGTATTCAAGAAGAAAGTAAGGGATACGGGACAGGAATTGAGTTGAGGGAAGTAATCCTGTCCTGGAAAGCTGAGATGGCGGTAGAGCTCTGCTGATGCCCTCGAAATGAAGGGACGAGCTCAGTCATTAGGTAAACTGAATAGTGCCACCCTTCTGTGTAAGTTTTCTCACTGCTACCAGCACTACATTACCAATTTGAAAATATAAACAAAACTGAGCTAGTGTGCAAAAGACATACGCAATGTTGGAGAAGGTGTGTCATCTTTGATTCTTTCAAAATTTCCAGGGTTTGAAAAATAATCTCTCAATCTAGGAAGTTCCCTTCCAGATTCGAAGAGTTCAGTATGGAGCTCAAGAGCTGTTAAAATGAAGTTGTCCTTCAAAAGCTTGCTTGCAATAGCATCCCAAGAAATTTCAACCGGCTCAGGATGAACAGGCGGCTCTTGAGATTCAACAGGAGTGGGCTCAGACTGCTGAATTCGGTCTTCAATCCATTCTAAATGCCCGTCTGCTTCGAAAGGGTTCAGGTTCTCCGCCATTTTGTGTGTCACGTGACGTCAACAAACGGGACAACAATAATAATTGTTATTAGTGGATTTCTTCATAAATAATAGCTGTTTCTAATATTTTAGCAAAATGTCAAAAAAAAGAGAAAATATTATAGACTGTTTTTAATCAAAGGAAATTGGGGGGGGGGGGGGGGCCAAAACTAGGCTATTTTATTATTTTTTTTTAATTTATTTATTTATTATTATTATTAGTGGTAATAGTAGTAGTATTTATTATTATTATTATTATAATTATTATTATTATTATTATTATTATTAAAACTTTTTTTTTTAAATAAATGATGTCACGTGACCTTATATGGCGGGAACAACGAGTATGTTTAGGCCTATGGCCATCTGAACAAAATGGCGCAGCCCAGTGTGAGAGAGTATTTTGCATCGAAGAAACGATCTTCTGCTGTTAATCCGTCGAAGAGAAGAAAAATCGAAGTTACGGAAACGGAGGATGGATTGAAGTCCGGTCTTGAAGCATCCAGTGTTCATTCATTTACGAAAGAAGTCGTCAACCCTGTTAGTCGAGCGATTGTATCCAAGCGTTCCACAGGAACGAAGCGAACAACTGCGAGTGTGACCCATGCAGCAAAATCAAGAACTACAGCCCGCAAGAAGACAGACACAAATCAATATCCTAAAATCAACGAGGCGTTTGCCAAAGTATCTGAGTCTTCAGACAACAGCGATGGTGACGGCAAAGGTCAGAATTGTGCAACCTACATAGCAGAAGAGACAACATCACAGTGGGATGATGATGATGATGATCATGATGGGCCAACTCCCAGTACACCAAAACGAAAGGTCCGCCCTAGTGGCACGACACGGTTGTTTGCTGAAAATGAAAGTGAAACAGCAGAACCTCAGGGAGGTCGTCACAAGTCACATGCAAGGAGGAGCTTGGAATCTGATCAGAACATAACTCCACAAAAAGAGGATGAAGAAGAGGAGAAGGTGATGATGAATCGCCGAAGATCAAAACTGGCCGAGAGCTTCCATCAAAAATGGGCAGCTGTGGAAGACATGGTGAGAATTGTACTAGGTGTAGTAATGCCAAACTGGTCAGGTCAAAGTATTACCCGCCCTTTATTTAAGTTGATACCATAACCATGGGTAGATCAGTAGTGTATTGGTTTGGGCATATGTTTGCAATGTGTAATTTGTTAAACTATGTTGGGAGGGGTTAGTACTTGGATGGGTGACCATGCTTGGAAGGCAACCACCAAACAACACAGAAAGATTGAAAAAAGTGTGTGACACACTTTAGTCCACCCAGCAGGATTTGTTTAGAACCAGGGAAGGTAAACTAAAGCAGATAAGAAGAAATCCTCTCAATTCTCCGAGAAGTTGAAGCAGCAATGCAATCGCTGAAGAAGGGGAAGTGAACGGGAGTGGAAAACATACCTGCAGAATTGCTTCAAGCCGGAGGAGAAGTGATGATTGACACCCTCACCATTATCTGTAACTTGTAAGCTCTGGCAGAGTAGGGAGTGGCCTACACCAAGGACCCAGTCGCTTGTCATCCTATCCTATCTCGTAACTCGAAAGCCACTTCTCATCACTCTTCCCAAAAAGGTTACCTTTCAGGAATTTGAAAATTACCACACCATTACAAATCAACCATCCCACCAAGGTCCTACTGAAAATAACACTCAGTTGAAATCCCTAGCTGAACAAATCATAGCTGAAGAACAAGCGGGAATCAGGGCTAGGCGAAGTACCACTAAACAGGTTTTCAACCTCAGAATAATCTGCAAGAAATAACCTACAGCACCAACAACATCTATATCATGTGTTCATAGACTAGTTCAAGAAAGCATTTGACCTTTTTTGGCATGCAGCTCTGTGGGCAACCATGAGAGTGTACAATATTGTATCAGCCCTAATATTATTGAAGTCTTAGCCTGTATGTATGACAAGGCCACCAGTGCAGTCCTCCACAACAGCGCCATTGGGAACTGGTTCAAAACAACGATCGCCCTGCGTCAGGATGCCTACTCTCTCCAACAGTCAACACTCTTCAATATCTACCTAGAGCGCATCATGTCAGATGCCCTTGCAGATCACGAAGGCACAGTCAGCATAGGGAGTAAAGCAGTCGCCAGCGTCCGTTTTGCGGATGACATTGTTGGATTGGTTGGAGAGTAACAAGAACTTGAACAGCTGGTACAGACACAATCTCCAGAGCCTTGGGAATGGAACTAAAGCCAGAGAAGACCAACATGATGACCAACATCAATAGCATCAACATGGGCATCAAAGTCTAAGGCCAATCCCTCAACACAGTGCATAGATTCAAATATTTAGGAGCCATTGTATCAGACAATGGGTCCCGACAGGAAGACCTCTCCAGGATCACACAAACAGCTGCTGCCCTGACAAAGTTGAAGCCCATTTGGAAAGACAGGACCATCAAGTCTACACTCCAAGGTAAGGCTGCTGTGCTCCTGTTGTCATCTCCAGCTTCCTGTACGCTTGCTAAACATGGACCCTCACAGCAGACCTACAACGAAGAATACAAAGCATTTCCTATACCCAGCACATCACCAATTACGAAATCCGATAGACCATCACACAAGCCATTGGACAACACAATGACCTGCTCACAGTGGTGAAGAAACTGAAAATCGGATGATATAGCCACTCACTGGTCAGAGCATCAGGCCTTGCAAAGACCATCCTGCCAGGATGCAGAAGAAGAGGGATACAGAAAAATAGGTGGGATCTAGATTTTGCTTGCTGCGGGCTATTTATAGCTTGCCTGCACCCTCCCTTCCAGTGAAAGGAAGCATCAGCGAAGCTATTTATAGCTAGCCTGGCTGACCTAACCTCAAAATCTAAAAAGCTTTGGTTCAGTCGCTGTGGGGAGGACAATGGACTGTCTTGACCCTGAGCGAGGCCATGAGGGTTGCTGAGGACGGAGAAAGATGGAGTACGCTGGTTAAACAATCATCTTTGTTGCCCCAACGACTTTTGAGTTATAGGATAGGATAGGAAGGTAAAGCAGCGAGGGAGAGAAGATAGGCACCAACCTCATTAAGTTGGCCTAGAGAAAAGGGGTGGCCAAATGCTTCCACCCCTCATCTTCCCTCCCCCACCCCTTCTCCCCCCACACCTCCTTTCCTACAACCTAAAGGTTATGGGGGCACCTTTCATTGTGGCTGGATGTTGAGGTACATGACTCGTACACACAAATAAAAAAAATATTAATATTATTACTGTTGCTGAATAGAATAGCAGAACAGAAATTCAATCAATATTTAGTCAATCAGCATAGTAGTCATTCACATTCATATTGACAAGTTGCAATTCAACAATATTTCTGCCTTGTTAATTGCAGGTGAAGGAAAAAGATTGCATAGACACCATTCCAAGCTCATCAAAGGTGAATGCTGACAGTGGGTCTTCTGGTGGTGCTATTGGTTCCAAGGCCTGTGCTACAGTGATCAAGTCTGAAGCAAGCACATCGAAGGCAATGACAGACACATTAGAGATTGCGAATGCTAAAACCACAGATGGAGAAATCCAGGAAAAGAAAAGTTCAAGTAAAGCCAAGAGAGAGGTGAGTGCTGTGTATATATATATCCTAACTATATTAACTCAAATGGACTGGAGGACAAAAGAAAGGAAATCAGTATTATTTAGGTAGATAATTCATATAATTAGGAACTGAAAATTTGTATTGCAGACTTGCCTACAGACAGTACGGTCGTTCGCCGTATACGTACACAATTTAGCCTTGCCTGGTCAAATCGCTAAAAATATGGTCAAGTTTTTTAAATTTTAATTTATTTTTTTAATTTTGATGGAAGACACGCAGTATAGTTACTTTACTGAAGTGGCACATGCGCACATATCGTAATTTCACCGTACATGTGTTTCGGTTTCCTCCATTCTGCTCAGTGCTGTGTAATAGCTTGAGAAATGAAGTGAAGCCGTGATGCAGGCTATTCGGTAGATACGAATAAAGATAAACCAAAAGCTAAACAGCAGGCCAGAAAAAAAGCATTTTTGAAAGTCTACATCGAAAAGTGGCCTTGCTTGCATACATCTCCGAAAGGATCAACAGTCATTTGCAAGATGCACTTTGTTCAAAATCGACTTCACCGTTGCACATGGCGGTCGCAACGACTGAGAAAGCGTGTATCACACGAATCAAAATCACATGAAAAGTTTGAAGAAGCTGCTAAAGGCCACATGTCCATCAAAAGCCTTTACCAAGCACAGACGAAATCCACTGGTGCCAAATACATGCACACATTATAACCTGAACTGCTGAAGTATGTGTGATGTGTTGCTTATTTGAAAGTTAGTTAGTTTGCCCTCTTCTGTGAAATGTTGACCTGAACTCTTGGCAATATACATATACTCCCCTCATCCTTGTACAGTGTTCCCTCCACACAAAATGAGAGTCCTTGGGATTCCCAGGTATAAAATTTTAAGAGTCCTTGCGCAAATTTTGAGAGTCCCCAAATCAGAAAAAGAAATGTGAAAACAAGTCCAAGCCTCACTTTTTTTTTTACTCTGTTACAATGTCACATTAGTTATAATAATCATATAAAACAAAAAAATTAAAACATGTATTAAATGTTTATGTAAGCCTGAGTCGCTTGGTTGCTGCAAACTCCTTCAGAGCACCCTGCACAACAGCTTCTGGATCTGTACTTGATGTTGCTGTGGATGTACGGGTTTTGGGCCCAGTCAACCAAGTCAGAAGTGATATGATCATGTATGATAGAATCAAAGAATGGATTCATGAAGATTTCTTCTGTTCAGTGAATGGATTGCTTGGAGGAAGTTTACAATGCGCGCGCATGCGATTTTTAAGGACGACAACTCCCGACACCATTTTTAATCGTCTGCAATGGCAGTCTCAGTTGGGTTCTGATTCTGATTATGCCGTGAATTAGTTCGCCACTCGTTGGTCGTATTTTTTACTTCAGCGATTCGAAAAAAATGTAGTCTCAGTTGGGTTCTGATTCTGATTATACCGTGAATTAGTTCGCCACTCGTTGGTCGTATTTTTTACTTCAGCGATTCGAAAAAAATGTGTGCGTCCAGGACGCACACATGTAAATTTTTCTGCGTCATTTTTCATATTTTTTGCGTAATTGACGCACTACTGTGCGTAATCGGGAACACTGTTGTAACAGCTCCAAAGTCATTTAGCATTTAACTCTTAGCGTCCTATAGTGCAGTAATGCGCGCCTCGCGCTTAATCCTGAAGCGCGGTAATGCGTGCCTCGTTAGTGCACCTTTTAGTCATGAAATCACAGGAAATAGGAACTCTCCAGTGCGCGAGAGAAGGTTTAGTCCACTTCCGGAAAGGTTCCCGTGTGTTTTCCGCTATCGTTTTCTCATGTTTGACGTAGTTTTGTGTAATTTTTTAAAGATTTTGTTTGAGGTTTGAGTTTGCAAAATTTTCGGCCATGATGGCAGGGGATAGCTCCGACAGTAATAGTGAGTTTGGTAACCTTATCGATCAGCTAATTGCTAAAAGAGCACAAGGACTTGGTGTAGACAACCAGAGTGAGTTTTCTTGTCTGTGTTGACTGTCTGTGCACACATTCACATGCAATCCACACTGTCTTGTTGTTGTTTTATTAACATAGTCCATAAAATACCTGTAATTATGAATTAATTACAAGATTCCAACAGGTTAAAATAGTACTAAAGTCAAAATGGTTCTTTGGGTACATAGAATAACCATTTTGTAAACATATCCTGAAATATGAAGTGAATGTTACAATAAATAAATTTTTTGCATTTTTTTCAAATTCATAACCCAATTTATTGCAATAAACTTGAAATCCTTACAGGATATAGGCGCAAATGTACAGAAAACCTTTTAGGTCACCAAGAGTTAATATCTTTTTCAGTTCTTTACATTCTAATAATGGAAAGAAGGCCATAATCAGGGCTTCCAATCTTCCGCCGTTCGGCGAATTTCCGCCATTTAAAAAAAATTTCAGCCGAAAAATTTTAAAGTTCCGCCGTAGAAAACTGCCGAGGTAAAAATTTCATAGGGGCTCCAAAATATCCGTAACACAGTCTCAGTTTGGTTGATCTGTAATTGGCTGGTTTCGAAGACTGGAAACGGATCATCGTTCTGTTTGCGAATAGGCAAAAATGGCGGGTCGAATTTTTGTTCAACGCGGCCAAACGTTTGACGATGTTTCTTGCAAAAACAAGTGGAGATGGGACTGGATGGAGGTGGAGGTAGAAGAAGAAAAATTGAGTCAACATATCCGAAATATTCCACGTGTCGGACACGCGTTTTGCGTCTTGTGCTCGAACGAAATCAATTACGGATCGTGCGCTCGTGACCTCGTCACTCGGTCATTTTCCGCCTTTTTTATCTCAGACCATTGGAAGCCCTGCATAATATACATGAACACCCACATTGCAGATAATATAAATACCTTCTTTCCATCAGAAAAAGTCAGAGTCTCCTCTCTGAAAATCCTTTTTGGGAAGAGAAGGGACTATAAACTGATTTAAAAAAAAAAAAAAAAAAAAAAAAAAAAAAAGAAATATGTAACTAATGATATTGAGAGGAGTATATATATCTGGATATTGTCGAACTCTTCACTTGTCCTTTCATTTTTATATTTAGTAATATTATTTGCTTAGTAAACACACATGTATTTCAATGCACAATGTCAGTATTAATGTGTTACAAGAAGACAAAAAGTCCATTAGTTGATACGCAAAAATCTGGTCAGTCGCCAAAATATGGTTTTGAGCTGCCTGAAATACTGTCAACATGTTTTTTGGGTAGGCAAGTCTGGTATTGGCATTTTTGATGGTAATTTCTCAATTAAAGTATTTTGATTTAAGGTAGTGGTTCAATTATAAGAAAATTCTTGTATTTGCACAAAATGACAAATCTGTCATTTAATTATTTATGATTATTCATTGTCAGTCTTGATTTGTAATTTGCACAGACAGATCTGTTGGTATAATGTGAAGTACACTCAATCCTTTGATTTCTTGTTGTTGTATTAATTTTTATTCATCAGATTAACATAAGTTGTACTGATTTCAGCAACCATGCACTCAAACATGCTTTGTGCATTTATCTTCTTTCATTTTCCTAGAAAATGGTGGCCCCAGAAGTGCTGAAAGAACGTCTAGCAAAATGTGGGAAGTTAGATACCCTGAAGGCAAAACTGGCTGAAATGAACAGCACATTGAAGGCTGTGCGTAAGATCGAGGAGAGGAAGAAGTGGTCAGAAGGCGCGGAGAGTGAAGAAGATGCGACACCAACAAAGAAAGCTTCTACCAGTGCAGCGAAGCTTCAAGAGCAAGCAGCAGCGGTAGCAGACGAACCTGTTTCAGTGTAAGTGCTACATAGATCTATCTATTCATGTGTAGTAAATAGTTTTTGTGTGAAATGTCCACTAACATAGTGCCCCAGTTGAAGATAGTTGCTTCCAGCTAATATGAGAAAAGGAAGACTAGAACTAGCAGAAGTGTCTTGTCAAAAGTCAACATTATGCAGACATGCCTACCCGTACGGAATTTCCGTATTTTTTCCGGAAATTTCAAAAACTCGGCAAGCGCTACGGAAAATACGGATATTTGTTTTACGGTACGGAAATTTAAAAAAATGATAAAGAAAAAAAATCGAAATCGTTGGCCTGTGGTAATGCACCGCATGACCTTTTTCCGAAGGTTTAATGCCGCAATGCGCAGTCGCAGTGGAGACCTGTGACATCGAAGTTTCCGGTAGAGGCACCGAAGTTTGCCGAACCCGTTTTTGCACAGTCGCAGTAAAGATCGGTGCTCGTGAGACAGAATTTAAAACATGGCGTTCAAACGAATGGCTAAGTAAAGTGATTGTGAATCTGAATCTTCAAAAAAAAATGCGCAAGGGGCAGACATTTCTTGCCTCGTATTCGGAAAAGTGTCCTTTCGTTATTCGCGGCAGCACTGACTCAAATTCAAAAGTATGATTTGTGCCAACCAGTTTGGCATCTGCGCCGGTGATAGGAACGACATCAAGCGGCACGCGGAAGGCCCACAGTATATGAAGAATTACGAGGCTTTGGAGAAGAAAAAGATCATTTTGGCAGCAAATCAATCTATCACTGGATTCTTTTGCATAATATCAAAAATGATGAGTGCAAAAACAATAGGTAGTAAAAGTAAATACGGAAATCGTAATAGTAATACTGAAATTTGAAAAAGCTAATACGGAAACTTCAAATTGAGGGTAGGCATGTCTGATTATGCATATTGATTAAATCAATTAATAAATTAGCAAAGAGTGTATGTGATTATGATATCATTGTCAACAAATTTTAATCGTTTTATTGTTCAGTTTTAAATTTATTTCAATTCACTTTTGTTATGTCACGGCAGGTCAATAATTAAAATCATTCACAAAGCTATGATTCAAATATGCAAAAGCAGACAGGACATCGAACCAAACACACAACATTTTTTGAGTTTATCTGTATTAGAATTTGAGATATTGGCAATAATGTGAGCCAATAATTAGATCGTTTTCGCCCAGTTTGGGCTTTTTTGCTAAAATACCAACTTTAGCATACTGACAAATGCTGAATAAATCACACGGGGGCTTCAAATTTACAACAGTCATTCTAGGTACTCCATTCTGCCTCAAAAGCAGGAAAGTTAAGCTGTTTGACCAATTTTTTGCCTTGTTTTGAATCGCTGGTAGACAAGGTAAAATAACATAAAATAAACCAAAACTTACACCACATAAATAAATAGTCTTTGCTTGTTTGATTTGTAACTGTGTGTGTGTCTATTTTAACCAATTGTATTTTTAAATGATTTTTTTTACACCTCACCCAACGCTCACTCGCCGAGCGCGAAGCCATTTGATGCACCAGTTGACCTTTCCAGTCACTCTCAATAAAACTCGTTTCGCTTTGCATTACGTGTCACCACTATAAATATTGACCAACCAAATGAAAGAAGAGAAGCTGAGCCTCGTTTTGATACCACTCGCGAGCATGGCGAAGTAAACTAAAAAAATTTGTGAGGGTTTGAAAACTTTGAAGTCAATTTTCGAGAAGAAAGACAAAACCGACGGAGACCCAAAAATATCAGATTGTAGAGGAATCTTTCTACAACAAAATTAGCCACATTAGAAGTCATATAAAGACTTCTACGCGAAGCGATTGCCAATCTAAGAGAGACGGTATTCGCGAAATTTGCCTTCCTCGCTCGACTAAACAAGCGTCGCAATGGCGGACCAGTCAACATCAGTGTTGCCATCAGACTCTGATTTTGTCAACAGCCCAATGCCTTCTCACTCATCATCCAAGACTCTAGATTCTCTTGTTGGTTAGTACAAAGAATAAAGTTTTGTTTGTATTTTGAGTGATCGCTTTGTGTAAACATAGTTTGTGTTTAATAATTATTTCATTCAGCCACTGTACGATTTTAACCAGAACCGGAAGTGGCTGTGTTGTTCTTTACTAGGTAGGTTCAGAGATAGATCGAGAGAATTATTATAAACTTTACTTGTCGAAGAATGTAAATGGAACTTGAAAGCATAATGATTAAGGATAAAAATTACGCTGGTAATTAAAATTCTTAAGCGATTAATAGCTTATTTTTCCGTACATTGGTAGGTCACGTGACTGCCGAACAACCTACTTTCGAAATTGTTCTGCAAAGCAGTCTTTTCCCTTCTGATGTGTTGTGGGCAAAACTTAATCTGTACAAAGTGGTGTTTGTCTAAAAACTTTGAAAAGATGCACTATTTATATTCCTGGGCTGGTATGGATCTTAGTTTTGTCAGTTATAAGTATCCTTATCATAGCACCTGTCTCTTATTCACAAACTATCCTTAGCATAGCACACCTCTCTCTCTCTCTCCCTCACTCCCTCCCTCTCTCATCACTATTAATTATTGGTATAAATGTAACAAAACAGGTTGCTTGTGCATTTTGCAGATGATAACATCTACAAACATCTGAAAAGATGCTTCCTTCCTGGTAGAGGCAGACCTCCCGCACTGCCAGAAGTGCACCTTACAAACTGTCTACTGATACAGCTGAAGAAGCTTCAGGATGAAGGAAAAAAGACATCAAATGATGTAATGAATTTTTTAAAAGTGTGGTTTTGTTTTGAAGAGCACTTTTTTAAAAAAAAAAAAAACAATCATAATACTTTTGCTAATAAATTAATATGATGAACTTGACCACAAAAGACTAAATTTGTTCGGACATTCTAAAATGTTTGGCTTATTTATTTAAATTTTTATTATTGACATTATTAAATTTGTATGTTTCAGGTTTCCCAATGGTTCAACATGCTTTTCCCTGATGTCAGCTACCCAACTTCTCGTCTTAGTGCTGCACTAGACAGAGTGAAGAAGAAATTCCAAGAACTACAAAGAGATGGTGGAGACATGGACTCATTTCTGAGGACTGTCGTCGACTTTGATCATATATCTATTTCGTTATCTAAGATTGGTCTTAAGAGAGGTCAACTGTTGAAAGAGAGTGAGTGGACACAACCTGACCATTTACAAGCCCTGACACAAGAAACTGTTATTGACCTTGAACTATTTAGATGTAAAGAGAAACAGCCAGAAAATTTTACTCATCAGTGGATCAAGAAGCTGTCAGTTAAGCTCACAACTGCACCAGATGCACTCCTGAGGAAAACTATTAAAAAACTGATGGAGGCTTACAAACGGCTATGCAAGAATTCCCATCAAAAGGAAGCTCTTTCTTTGTTTCTGTCAACGCCTTTTGAAACCGTAGACCAACACAACTCTTCAGCCAGTACACAACCAACGGCCACCCTTTTGACTCCACAAGAAAAAGAGATCAAACAGCTCAGCAAAGCAAATGGTGTTTTACAAGAAAACCTAAAGGATCTCAAAGTAGAACTGGCTGTGTTAAAGGCAGCTCTGGAAGATGTGACCAAAGAAAAGATCAGCCTTACTGCGGACCTTGACAAAAAGATCCAAGAAAATGCTGTGCTACAGACAACAGTTCAACAACTACAAACTACATGTACAAAGGCAAAGAACAAATACATAATTCGCCAGCTGAATGGATTCAAAAGGAAGCTAAAGAAGACAAGAAATGACCTTCGAATGGCACTTAAGAAAGAAACTGTTGCAAAAAAAACACTTGAGGAGGTGAGAAACACATTACAGAGAACAAGAGTGCAAGCCAGTAAACTAAAAACTGCAATGAAGGGAAAGGAAAAAGAGAATGGTGAATTACGACAGCAAGTGCAAGACCTTTTTAATGAAGTCGTTGCTACCCCTGCTGAAGAGAAAAAGGTTCAGCTCAGAGCAGGTGAAAAAAAACGTTACAGCGATGGTGTAAGAAAAACAATAATGTCACTCCAAGGTGATGCCAACGTTGCAGCAGGGCAATGTAGTAAGGTGATAAGCATTGTTGCAAACAATTTATTCAATGCTAATCTATATGTAGAGGAGCTGCCATGCCTTCAAACAGCTATTAACATTGCAGATGAAGGGCATGTGATTGCCAAAGTTCAGGCCGCCAAACAAATTCTTGCATCAGATAACATTACACTTCATACAGATGGAACCTCTAGAAGCGGCAATAAAATAGTGGGTCAACAGATAACATTGGACAATGGAACCACACTCAATCTAGGTCTAAAAACTGTGGCTACAGAAGACTCGGAAACATTACTTGAAGTAACAATTTCAATTCTGCAAGAACTATCTGATGTTTATGCTGATGAGGAAACAAATGAGACAAAGGAAGAAATTTTTAATGCTCTTCTCTCCATGATCACCAGCTGCATGTCGGATAGAGCTGCAGTTATGAAGCTGTTTGGCACAAAACTGTCCACTTTTGTAAATTCCACGTTAGGGCAAGACATTACAATGCACTTTCTGAAATGCAATGCCCATTTTCTGCTTGGTCTTGGTAGATCTTGCGAGAGTTCACTGAAGATTATTGAAGTAGAGCTGATAGAGCAGCTGGAAAGGAAGCTAGGCAGAGACATTTTGCAGAAATTTCAGCGCTTCCGAAACAATGAACCAGCAACTGCGAGAGTGATACGGTTAGCGTCTAGTCTCATGGGGCCTCGTGGTGATGAAAAAAATGGTTGCAGGGCAGAGTGGCTAGCTTTTCTGGAGAACAAGAGCCTGCTGACAAGTTACCGCTCAAACAGGTTCAACTGTTTTTTTTGTGTCAGCAGCTGCTGTCATGCACCATCTGCAAGACATGAACACCTTCCTCCACAGCGGTTTGCTGGGTCATTCAAACTTGAAGATCGACAGCCTGGCAGAAAATATAAAAGACTTAAACTTGCTTGCACTTGTCTGTGCTGTAGCACTGTTGTACATTACCATCACTGGGCCATTTTGGAAACTGCTCGAGAGTGAGAAAAAGTACCACGAGTTGTTTGTGTATATCCAGACGCTGGAGACGTGTATCGAGAGGTGGATGGAAGATGCCAGTGAACTGATGGATGCACACTTTGAAGGGGTGTTTGGCGTGGAGTTCCAAGTCAACACTGTCATGAAAGCAGCTGTAATCAAGTTTGCATCTGAACATCACGATACTGTGAAACACGCACTTGAAGTCATCATGCGAGACTTCCTTGTAGTAACTCGTTTGCAGCTAGCAGACTTCCTAGCTGGTGGAAAGTATGGACAAGATCAGCCAGCTGAGATTGTAGAAGTACTGAAGCACTGTCCCATCACCAATCTTTTAGGAGAAAATGTGTTTGGAGATATGGATTTCAACATCAACAAATCTCATAATGCCTCCTTTCATCATCACACTAGCCTTCTCATGATGAAGCACAACAGAACAACAAAATGGCTTCAAGACAAAGAAGATGCTGGAAACATCATGGCAATGGCTAGAAGAAAAAGCAAGGCACTACGAGAAGAACACAAGAGACAAGAGATTCTTGTAAAACTTCATATTAAAGAAAAGCTGCTTCAAAACGAGCAAGAACGGAAGAGGAAGGAGGCCAAAGTGGCACAACAGAGAGCAAGTATTCTCCATAGAGTCCGTCGTCATGGTGGACCATGCTGCTTTGGCAGTGATGTCAGTAGACTTGTTCAGCAACTGAAGAGGGATGGCGCTTCAAAACCTAGAATTTTGAATGCCCTGAAGGATGAAGTACGGTTTCAGAAGCAAGTTCTTGGAGTGGGGAAAGGGTTGAAAATAACATCAACAACTGGTGAACTGCAGCAAGCTCTCAAGGCTCACTTGGGACCACGTCCCGATGAGGTTGATGACTCCAGCAGTGATGACGAACTACTGGATCCTCCTCCATCAAAGCGTCAACGGACAGAGGATTTCATTCCAAGTGGACCGCATCAGTTTTCCAGGCAGGGTCAATGGGTTGCTGTCTACTACGATGAAAGATTCTTCATAGGCCAAGTCTTGGACATTCTGAGCAATGAAGCAGCCCATGTCACCTTCCTTGAAAACACTAAAGGTCGTAGAGACTACTTCAGGTGGCCAAGACTTGAAGACGTTGCCCAAGTTGAAAGCAAATTTGTGTTTCGTTGGGATGTAGAGGTGCTGCCTGTCAGCAATGATGGCAGAGTTTGGCAAGTTGCAGACATTGAAGCCATTGCTGAAGCCTACAGCAGACTGTTGTAGAAATTCTTGCTGCTACCATATCCTTCAACGTAATTTTTGAAATTTTAAAAAAAATTAACCTGGCTTAACTTTTTTAATTTGAGTTTGATTAACTAGTGGTGTTTCTAGCTGAATTACAAATAATAAGACCTTTCCATTGATACCAAAACCATTTCTGTAGCTTAATTAGAAGCAAAGTTACACTTTTTGCTGAAGGTGGAAAAATGGCGTATAACAAATATGCACCGATTTTGACGTTTTTAGTCTTATTTAGTGACTAATCATTCAAGTATTAGGTTTAGTAACAACTTGCAAAAAATCAAGCTATAACATTGTATATTGGAGAATTAGAAAATTGAAAATGGGGCTTATGCTATTGCAAACAGACAAGTTACTGGACCTTAAAAATGGTGTTTTATCTCATTTCGGAAGGTGTAACTATTCAAGTACAAATTGCGAGTAAAGTTAATTATTTTAAAAAATCATAACTTTGCTTCTAATTAAGCTACAGATATGGATTTGATATAAATTTAATCAGTGCATTATGCCCTTTCAGAAAACACTAAGTTTTTAAATTTTTAAAAAGATGTGAAATTCAGTTTGGAGTACCTAGTGTTACGTTGAAACGTGAACGAAAGTATGTCGGAAGCGCGCACGATAGATCTAATCGTTTCGTTTTGCAAAGTATTCAATAATGGTGTTTATTTACCTTTGATTTGAATTTGCATTGTTGTTAGGAGAGGCTTTGTATAACGTTGATAATTTGCGTTAGTCGATATTATTTGAGAATCTTCTGGATATGCGTGTTTACTCTTGATAGAAACTTCCCGATACATGTCGAAGCAAGAGGTCGTTCTGGAAGATATAAAAATATGTATTGACGTAAGTCAGTGATGACGATCTTTAATTCTGATTGGTTGGTTGTAATACGTCATTTTCTAGAACAACCTGTCGTCATCTCGAAGGAGAAAAAAAATTATAAATTCGATGCTCGTGTGTTTTGAGAGAGTAAAGTTGTTGATAGTGATTTGGAAAGTTGCTGAGAAAGTTGTTGAGTTGAATTGAGAATTGTATGCAGTTGTTGATGTGTGCTGAATAAAAGTGGAAAACTTCATACGTCGACTTTGTGACTTGTATGCTGTTTGGACGGGCTGTGTGAATAAACGAATCTGAGTTACACCCTATCAGGAATTCAAGCATCGGGGCTGAATCAGATACTGATAGAAAACACCATCATCAAACGGAGTGTAACATTTTGGGGGTCAAGCCGCGATTCACGCCATAGCCAAGGGTTCAACTGCTACAACAAGCGAGTCAACGTTACGAGAAGCAGTCATCGAGGGTAGCCGCCAACGAGTTGCGTCGAGAGGGGCCAACATACTGGGACTACATCCGATAGGTTCGGGTTGACTGCAAGGGCGTGTAGTCGCTGAAGAGTTGCTTCGTGAGCGAACAACAGATCGGGACTACGTAGCTGCCGTAAGACTACATCGAGGGACAGTCTCGGAGCTACATCGCCAGTATTAGAGAGAGCGACGAGCGGACGTCGCGTCTACTTCAGCACAGGAGTGTATACATCAACACCAGCGTGGTGCAGCGTCGCATACGACGAGGACAGCGGGGCCTGCGTCAACGAAGGCGACTAGTGACAAGCATCAGCGCTACTGCAGAAAGCGTGCTGTTCTAGAACAGTCTAGAAAGGTACAGCACAGTCAAGAACTTTCCAGAAAAAGAACTCTACAGTCAAGAACTTTCTAGAAAAAGAACTTTCCAGAAAAGAACCTTCTAGAAAAGAACTTTCCAGAAGCATCAAGATGGCTGACTTCTGGCAGAAAGGGGTTGAACTGAATCTAAAAGGCAAGCAGCTGACGGAGTACGTCAAGTCTCAGGAGAGAATACGAGAAAGAGAATTGGAAGAGAAGCGTCTAGAAAAAGAAATAGAACTAGAACAGAAGCGTCTAGAAATTGAACAGCAGCGGCAAGAAAAAGAAGAGCAACGACGTCGTGAAGAAAGAGAAATAGAGGAGCAGCGACGTCGTGAAGACAGAGAATTTGAACTGAAGCGTCTGGAAATTGAACAGCAGCAGCAAGAAAGAGATCGTCAGTACCAGCTAGAGTTGGCGCGTATCCAGAACAATCAGCATGCGCCACAAGTCACCAACGACCATACGGCTCCAAAATTGCCAGCTTTCGTCGACGGGAAGGACCAGATCGACAGCTATCTGGCGAGATTCGAAAGGTTCGCCGAAAGCTCCAATTGGCAACCTCGAGACTGGGCGATTCGACTGAGTGCACTTCTGACGGGGCAAGCTCTCGAAGTTTACACCAGACTGTCGAACGATGACGCCAAAAACTACGACGTCTTGAAAGAGGCCCTGTTGCAGTGCTACAACTTTACAGAGAAGGGCTACCGTAAACGCTTCCGTGAATGCCGGCCTAAGTCAGACGAGACGCCAAAGCAGTTTGTGGAGCGCCTGTCGTCATACCTACACAAGTGGGTGGAGTTATCAGGCGAAACGAAGTCTTACGACAGTCTCCATGACCTGATCGTGAAGGAACAATTTCTCAATGCCTGTCACAAGGACCTAGCGACCCACTTAGAAGAACAAAAGCTGCAGACGCTTAAAGATGTGACTGAGGCTGCTGAAAGATATCTCATCGCTCATGGGAAAACCCTGGGGCCACCCAGCGCGACGAAACATTTTCAGAAGACTGGAAACCATGTGAACCAGATCCAGGGAAGCCAGACGAGCCAGAGACACACGGACTCCACGCCTCCTCCCAGGGAAGGGCATTCAAGAGGCTGTTTCACCTGCAACGCTACAGACCACAGAGCAGCTAACTGTCCTCAAAACAAAAGTAGCGGACAGCGGAGCAGTACGGACAATTCAGCGGCGGGCAACCGGCAGAGGCGGTTCTCCAATCAACGGCAAACCAGTAGATCTGACCATCAAGTGTGCGGCGGGAGCGTCATTCTTCCGAGTGAGACCGAGCGCACAGCTACCCCTGCGGACGTGCAAGAGTGCATGACTGATGGCCAACTCCTCCTTGCCAACGGGAAATCCATCCCCGTCGTCGCCAGCGCAGCTGTGACCGTACAGAACATGCCTGTTTCCAAGGGACGCGTCGGAAATCATGAAGTGACTGTCTTAAGAGACTCTGGCTGTAGTGGGGTCATCGTCAGAGAAGACCTAATCGCTAAAGAACAGTTCACTGGCGATTCAAAATGGACACTCATGGCCGACAGCAAGTGTGTGAAAGCGCCAGTTGCGAAAATTCATGTCAACACCCCTTTCTACATAGGCGAAGTCGAAGCGGTTTGCCTGAAGAAGCCGCTGTATGATTTGATGATCGGGAATATCGACGGCGCGAGACGACCCGACGACCCCGATCCAGAGTGGAGTCCTGCCTCAACCCAACGCGTCGAAGTTGTGGAGGAGGATCCATTGCCATTTCCCGATGGAGACCTTACAGAGCTGCTACGGGACAATGTGGTTACTCCGGCTCAGCCCTGCCGACCAGAGATCGTCGGTGCTGTTACTACCAGGGCCCAGGCCAAGAGAGACAAGACGTCTACGCCACTGAAGGTCGCCGACAACTCCAAAGCTGCCATCGTGGACAGAGATAAGCTGATCCAGCTCCAGGAAGCTGATAGTACTTTAAACAAGTACAGGAACCGCCAAGACCACGTGACCAAAGGCAGTGGTACGGTCTATTTTGAGGTGAAGGCCAAGATCCTGTACCGAATCTTCCAGCACCCGAGGGTCAACGGAGGTAAACCACTACGTCAAGTCTTGGTACCGTTACCCCTAAGGCGCCAGGTGATGGAAGTAGCGCATGACTCAATCATGGGAGGTCACCTGGGTATCAAGAAGACGTCGGATAGAATCCAGGCGGTGTTCTACTGGCCAGGACTTCATGCGGACGTCAGCCGATTCTGCCGATCATGTGACATTTGCCAGAAGACCATACCTCGAGGAAGGGTCCCGAAAGTGCCTATGCAGAGGATGCCTCTGATCGACCGACCTTTCAAGAGGGTGGCCTTAGACTTAATCGGCGAAATAAGACCTCCGAGTGAAGAAGGTCACCGATGGGTACTGACTTTAGTGGACTATGCGACTCGGTACCCAGAAGCAGTGCCTCTGAAGAAGATTGACACTGAAACTGTTGCAGAGGCGCTAGTGGACATGTTCAGTAGACTTGGAGTGCCTGAAGAGATCCTGACAGACCTCGGGACGCAGTTCGTCTCTGACTGCATGAAGGAGGTCAACAGACTGCTGAGCATCCGGCATTTGACTACGACACCCTACCATCCGATGTGCAACGGGCTTGTCGAAAAGTTCAATGCTACGCTGAAGTCCACCTTGAAGAAACTGTGCAGCGAGCAGCCCAGACAATGGCATCGCTACATCAACGCCTTACTTTTCGCCTACAGAGAAGTACCGCAGGAGTCCACCGGCTTTCCTCCGTTCGAGCTGCTGTACGGAAGAACCATCCGAGGGCCGATGCACATCCTGAAAGAACTGTGGACGAAGGAAGTGGACACCCCAGAGGTGAAGAACAGTTACCAGTACGTGTTTGAGCTACGGGAGAAGCTGGAGCAGACTCTCGAGATAGCCAGAGAAAACCTGAAGAAATCCCAGGACTGTGGAAAGCACTACTATGACCGTAGGGCTGTGAACAGGAAGTTCAAACCTGGCAACAAAGTGCTGGTGCTGCTACCTACCGATCATAATAAGTTGCTGATGCAGTGGAAAGGCCCGTACGAAGTGGAGACTGTGGTGGGGATCAACGATTACAAGGTGAAGGTCGGCCAGCATTCCAAGATATACCACGCCAACCTCCTTAAGCTGTACGTGGAAAGGCCATCAGAGACTGTGCACGCAGCCACAGCAGCTGTGACCGACGACAGCTTTGACAACGAAGAACTGTTGGAACTTGGAGACTTCCACAGCAAAGAAGGCATCGATGATGTTAAGCTAGGACCAAGCTTGACGGAAGGTCAAAAGATGGAGCTCAAGGACCTTATGGGCGAGTTTCCCCATAGCTTCAGTGATGTCCCAGGCTCTACGACTTTGGTCGAACATGAAGTCCACACCCAGACCTGGAAGGAGCATCTGCAGACCTTGAGGGAGCTGTTCCACCGTCCCGCAGAAGCCAACCTGACCGTGAGACCCAGCGAATGCATCCTGGGAGCTGACAACGTCGACTGCGTCGGACATCCGATGGAAGAAGGAGACAACGGAGGACGCACTGATTCCAGGGAAGCCCACGTGATCATCGTCTTTGACCCTGGGCCGATGACGACCGCAACTGACGAGGGCGTCGATTCCTTGCGAACGAAAGAACACTGACTGTGTGGACGAACTAAGAATATTGGTAATGACAGACTTGAAAATGAAAAACGTTGACTGGGTAAATGATCTGTGAACATTGACAGTATCCAGAAAGACTTGCAGATGAGAAACTTTGACTCTGTGTGAATGAACTGTGAACATTGACATTATCCAGGCAGACTTGAAGATGAAAACCATTGACTCTGTGTAGATAAGCTGAGCGCAATTACAGTATTCAGAAAGTCTTAAATTAGTTTCAATTGAGGATTTTGTTTGTGCATTACGTTTCAACGTTGTTGAAAGAAATTGGGTAAATTTCTTCTTGAGTGGGGGGTTATGTTACGTTGAAACGTGAACGAAAGTATGTCGGAAGCGCGCACGATAGATCTAATCGTTTCGTTTTGCAAAGTATTCAATAATGGTGTTTATTTACCTTTGATTTGAATTTGCATTGTTGTTAGGAGAGGCTTTGTATAACGTTGATAATTTGCGTTAGTCGATATTATTTGAGAATCTTCTGGATATGCGTGTTTACTCTTGATAGAAACTTCCCGATACATGTCGAAGCAAGAGGTCGTTCTGGAAGATATAAAAATATGTATTGACGTAAGTCAGTGATGACGATCTTTAATTCTGATTGGTTGGTTGTAATACGTCATTTTCTAGAACAACCTGTCGTCATCTCGAAGGAGAAAAAAAATTATAAATTCGATGCTCGTGTGTTTTGAGAGAGTAAAGTTGTTGATAGTGATTTGGAAAGTTGCTGAGAAAGTTGTTGAGTTGAATTGAGAATTGTATGCAGTTGTTGATGTGTGCTGAATAAAAGTGGAAAACTTCATACGTCGACTTTGTGACTTGTATGCTGTTTGGACGGGCTGTGTGAATAAACGAATCTGAGTTACACCCTATCAGGAATTCAAGCATCGGGGCTGAATCAGATACTGATAGAAAACACCATCATCAAACGGAGTGTAACACCTAGTCATTCTCAGTAATACTGAGAACCAACCTATTTTTTTTCAAGCCATTGTGATCAATGATCTGCAAGAATCAGCTCATCAAACTTGGTTGAAAGCACAAAAACGAGGGACGTATATGCTACAAAAAAAAACTTCAAATGATGATAAGTTGAATAACGTTTGCATTTTTCATCATATCTGAATAATTTAAAGTGTATTGTGCTAATATTGCAAAGCCCTTTGATATCAAAGTGGCAAGGAATCATGTAGTTTGTTTACTCACACCCATCCCCACTCAGCCTCGTAGACCATGCATACATACAATAATACATCTATATATAATGGATTAAACCACTCATTTTGCTTAAAACCACTAGAGCCAGTTAAAAAAAAGAGACCCTTGAAAGCTTGGAATTTCTTGCTTATTGTCAGTTTGTGTACGAATGAGTGATCACATTTACCTCCATTCTAAATTTGTTATCCTAAATTTTCATTAGTTTTCTCTACTGTCTGTGAGTTTTCACCAATAAATACAAATACAACACAAGTTCAAACATAAATCTTTCATTTAATTGCTTTAAATTATTTGCAGTATGTCTGATTCGAGGATGCCATTGTCAAACACATGATAAGAGCCTGTCCTGATGAACTTCAACTTGTGACCACAAATCTCACCAAATACCTCTGTAAACATGATAGAACACTACAAGGAATACATCTAAACTAATAGTATAAATGATTCTTTGCAAAATCTCGCCGAATTGTATCCATAATTGGCAGCCTGTCGGTGAGAGTGTCACTTTGACTGTGGACTGCCATTTTCAACATGGAGAGTAGCCTGAACCAGTGGGTCGTTTTTAATCGGAACAGGGGAATCCACTATTGACGTCACAGATTGATGTTGTAGGCCTTGCAAAGACCATCCTGCAAGGTGCAATGCAAGGAGGCAGAAGGAGAGAGAGACAGAAAAAGAGGTGGGAGGACAAGTACATTCGAGAATGGACTGTCTTGACACTGAGCGAAGCCATGAAGGTTGCTGAGGGTAAAGAATAATGAAGTATGCTGGTTAAACAATCATCTGTGGTGCCCCAATAACTTTCGAGTTATGGGATAGGATAGGATAAGACCCATGAAAAGAGGGGATACAGAGCTTTCCAATGATACATAGCACGTGTGGTGTTCCCTCATCGGAAGTTGTCGAAATATGTTTTAGGAAATTTCAAAAGGTATTTTCTAACACTTTTAAAAAAAAACCAATATCAGCATTTATTTATTGCATCGGAAGGCTAAGAGATCCAGCTACATTTCTAGACTATTTTAATTATTTTTGTGTTTGATTCATGGTAAATTTCCCGCAGCGCGATTTATGAGCGACCCGAAATTCGATCTGTTTAAAAGGTTTGCCAACAACATCAGAAACTGTAAAACTTCACTGTTGAATAAAAAGTCCACAAAAAAGTCAAGTACTGATCACACAGTCAAACCAAACACAGAAATGGAAGGATATAATATTCATCTTTATTGTGGTATATTACACAGTATTTCTAAATTTGTTATAATCGAAGAGCGAAAACTAGCAGCAAAATTGTCTGCACAGTTGTGATATCTGACTGTTTTGCCCTGAGGCTACCGGTACATTATTTTTAATTTTTAAAATGTGTTGGTATGTTGTTGTCTTTGTGAATACTTGTGAGGACAATAAAGGAATCTGTATCATATTAGTTGTGGTGATGTGATGGGCGAGGGTGAAACTGAAAGAGATAATAATAATAATACAGGATGCTATATACTGCTATATAGTTACACAGGATGGATTATATCTTGGTTAGAAATAATATGTGTGAAGACAGCATAGTATTATTTATTTATTTTATTTCTTTAATCAATCTTATGTATACCACTTTTCCAGCTTAAGAGCTGCTCAAGGTACTGGTCGATACAGGATCTAACTCAAACAGCGAGCGTTGTGGCCAAGTGGGCTAAGGCGGGACTAACTTGCCTTGTCCACAAGCCAGAAACCAATGGCGCCTGACAGGTGTGGGTTTGAGCCAGCATCTGGGCGTTGTGTTTCTCCGAATATTATTTACTTTCGACTCGGGCAACGTCTCTGGGGTTTTCTCCGGGTACTCTGGTTTGCTCCCCCAGCAAAAAATTTGAAAAATTCACAAATAATGTTAGGTAGGTAGGGTTTGGGCGCGCCAATGGCTGCGACTGCGCCTTCCCCGGGGGAGGCGGCCCAGAGTTTCCCGATAGAAATGGATAATAAACTGCAGCACACACAAACGACCTGAGGCGCCCACCTGCAAACTTTGAGCACATAGTCTGACGCCCAGACGACTGAGCACGATCCTGGGGGACCATGGATGGGGAGAAGGGACCTAGTGTGTGCTGGGTGTATTTGTGTAGCTGGCACTTGCCTGTCATGGACATGAGCGTCAGGACCTTTTTAAAGCCCGTGCGATGGAATGCATGCGTGCATATACTATACCTCGGTTTATATTCTTATCTGAAGGATCTTCAGATCACGAGCATGTGCACACTTCAGCTTTGATTTTGATGGTGGTAAAAAATTCTTCTGCTCCAGGAAAACGGAAGTGGCTCCTGCATATGAGCGCTATGAGCACCTGGCTAGGGCTGGGCCCCCTACCCTTGCCTTGCCAAGCAAGTACCAGCGCTTGTTGCAGACCTTTCAAGGCACAGAGACCGTGGTTAGCATGCTGCATAACCGTAATGAGATCATCACATTCTCTAAACTCAAAACGGCTGTGCAGAATATTACCAGAAAGTGAGTTGATGTTAATGTTTGTCAGTTACTTTTTCTTAATCAAAGTTCTTATTTTAAAAAAAAAAAAAAAAAAATTCTAATTATATTTTCAGTATCACTGTCAGTTGAAGTGGAATAAATAGAAAATGAATATGTGATTATGAGCTATCAAGAATTGCTCCTCTTTTACGAATAATAATATCGAATAACGAATCTTTATTGTCCCCATTTGCACAAGGATATTTGTGTGTGATGCACAGTAACTGTTAACATATTAAGAAGACAACACAAAGGTTAGCGTACATGTATACAATAAAGAAACAGTAACAGTGACAGTGGTAAGGATTTTATAGATCAAGGAGTTTTAGATCTAAGTTCATTACCCTTGTATCATTCTTTGTGTCGAAAAACTTTCACTTCAGTTATTTGTATTCAGGAACTTTGAGGAGAAGTGCCTAGGGCAAATGAAAACGGTATACCCGACAGCATACTCTTTCCGTCAAGAGAAAGGTCTGCCGAGCTTTGCCAACAAGACATCAGGGTACCAGTTGACTGTCGAGCCCAACTTTGAGGGACTTGGAAAAGATGGTATAAATGAGAATGAGCTTGTCTGAGCGTGTTTTGACTTTTTGGTTTTCTTTAGATAAAGCTGAGACAAGATTTTAATAATTTAAAACTTTCTTTAATCTGGAATTTAGAGAAATAATGCAGTCCCTCATGCAAAAGAGTAAACAGCTGTTGTCCCAATTCAGTATTCAACATTTCATTTTAGTTATATAACATTACAGTTAAGCTTTTACAGTTGTAGTCTTGTTGTTCACTCATATACTGACAGTTTCAAGATTACACTGATTCTATCTCATCGTTCAGAAGTTCAATGTTGAGTTTTTCTTGATGTCACGTAATTTTGCTGAATGTATACATCAGATGAAGCCAACAATACTTCCTTCTGTTTATTCCAGCACCGTGTGTGAATTCAGATGGAAAGAAACCAATGACTGCAAAGGCCATGCTGAAACGCAAGCTCCTCTTTCACCATTCATTAGTCCACATGACAAAACAGCACCATGCGGTATATATATATATATATATATATATATATATATATATATATTTTTTTTTTTTTTTATTGTTTGTTTTTTCTCTGCTTTATGGTGTGTGTTTGTTTGTTTTAATTTAATCTAAATAGGAAGAACAGTTAATTTTGACTTGTTGCATGACAATGCATGAATCCTGACAGTGAATTTTGTACCATGTTGCATACTCACATTTAATCAGAAACAACTAATTGATGAAAGCACCGGCAGGTGATAAACAATGCAAAATGGATTATTTCTGATGCATGTATGCGTTCATGTGTGTGAACATCTGGCAGATCAACTAATTTGTACAAAATCTGATCCACTCAGACATGGTTCACTTTATCAATTAGTTTTAACTCTTTCCCTGCCAGGCATGTTTCCACGTTTGTGCCAGACATTTCTCTGGCACCGGAAAGAAAGTTCAGTACCTTAGGCATTTAAGCTACTGTTCTTTCAATAATAGTTGTTAAATAGACATATTTTATATCAAATTAAAGGTAAAAGAGTGAAGAATAAGAAAAAACCCCACAAAAATGTTAATTTGATTATGTTATTGAAATATGTGTTTTGAAAGCATGTTGATCTTTTTGAAATGATAAAATAAAATAAAAATATTTCTACATACCACAGTGATAAAACAAATCTGGAGGAATAATTCCAATCACTGAATCAGCTTCACACACCAGAAAGAAAATTTATTTAGGATCAAAATACACTTTACAGTTTGAAATTATATTGATTATTAGCACAGAGTTTGACACACTGTCGATTGTGCCCATCACTATGCTTAGTAAAATGCACAAAAAACACTCTAAAAACGAATCAATTTGAAGAAAAAACGCGTGTGTCGATCGAGAACGAAAGTAGAAAGAGTTATCTCTCTTTGGTTAAAATAAAACTTGGATTGGACTGCGCAAAAAACCGGAACGAAACGGAATACTGAAATCGACGATATATCGTCGATTGGCACAAACATGGCGGCTCAGATCGACGATATATCGTCGATTGGCAGGGAAAGAGTTAAACAGAGTTCAGACGTCAGAACGTTATGACATGAATTAATCGAGGTGACGCACTCGGTAAAATATGCTTTATCCCAGCAAAGCTACAAAAGGCATTGGAGGGTGTAGCAATGGATGCATACATTAGTCCTCATTTGTGTACACACATTGTCGCTTGTGTGTGTACGTTTGGGTGGATTGTAATTGATGGTAGTGCGTGCTTGTGCGAATGTGTCAGTCTCCTCTGTATTCCAAGGCTTGTTATCTTGTTCTTTTTCTTTTTTTATCCTAGGATTTTCTTTCGAGGCTGAATCCTCCGCTGAAAGTGCCAGACTCAAAGATAACAAGATGGCATCCTCGCTTCCCACTGGATTCCGTACCTGACGTTGAAGCTGCTGAGTTGCCTCAACCTCCTGTCAAAGTCTACCAGACTGCCAAAGGAGTTCTTGAGGCTGCTCATGGAAAGCTGCCAGCCAGGGTAAGACTTATGTAATTTACTATTTCATAATTTATTTTACAGAAGGAAGGCACTATTGAGGACATTGGCGGCACCTGGCAGTTGCACAGTAAAATTCTGAGTTTTTTTCCTAAAAAATTATTTATCATCTAGGGAATCCAGAAAGGGAGAGAAACAAAACCAAGGTCACCCTATCTGTTTTTGTTATATAGACCTTTGAAAGAGATAGCTATTTTGATAAACAAGAAAAATGATTAATAGGTTAATAATAACTTTTTTTTTCCCTTTTAATTCCATGTAAAGATTCGTGACATGCCAGGTCTAGAAATTAACTTTTTTCTTTGGGGGCCACCGGGCCCCTTGATTGAAAAATTTGAGGGCCCACAAGCAACTTTCGGGGCCCAACTTGAAAAATAATGCAAACAAAAAACAAAAGAATTATTGACAATATAATAAGTAGAAAGTACAATTTGTCTGATAATCTAAATTAAAAACAATTGAATTTCCAATTTTGCTGAGTAACATCATTTTTATTTGCCTTTTCTTTCACTTAAAAACATTACCAACAAAAGAGGGGAAAAACACACACACACACATTCAGTGACTAGAGAGCCTGAAATGGCCATTAAACAAAAAAGAAAAACATTAAGTGAGTCTCTTGTATAATACTTTTCAGTTTTGATACTTTCTTTTTGCAGCCTGCGCCCGACACGGCACACAGAATAACACTTCTTGGCCGTCCTCGTTCACTTCAAGGCCATGCCATGGAAATCTTTTTTTCCACCCTTTATTGTAGTTCCTTGATCTTTTTTCCTCTTCATACTTCTTTTTTCTCTCTTTTTCTTGTTCTTTCCTTTCGTCGACATTTTCTTCTGGCGTCTTTCGCTTCCCAAAAATTGGAAAATACGCCATCACCGATTGTTTTAGCAACTGTCGCCATACTTTCGTACTTGCAAAGATGGACATTTTTTCGCTTATGTTGTGCCATAGCCTTTTGTTTATTATATTAAAAAGATATTGAAGTGTATATTAAACTTTTGAGTGCAAAATTAAAGGGTTTTCGCTTCTTTTCTGTTGTTTTTTTTTCTGTCAAAATTTAGGGCACCGGTGTTGGTTGCTTCCCTTGGCCCAAATACGAAACTGCCGAGTAGAGCTAGCTGTAGCAGACGAATTATTTTGCGGGCCAAGCGGGCCCTTCGTTTTTCAACTTTCTGAGCCCGAAATCAACTTTGCGGGTTTTTGGCCCCGGGCCCCCGCTAATTTCGAGCCCTGCATGCTTTATTTTTGAAGTAGAAGGATAGATAATCAAATAATAACCATTTACATCCCTGTAGAGGTGTTGTATGCTGTATAGTTGATGGTAAAGCACAAAAAGGGAGGCAAAATGTGGGATCAAAAAGAAAAACCAATATTTATTTTTAAAAATCACCATGATATTCTCAGGCGTAGGGACTAAATTAAAAAAACAAACACAACGTAGATACATGTATTTCCAACCCCAAGAACACAAAAAATATGTTGGTCAACATATTAGTTTTAACATGCATAGCTATCTTCTACCCTTATTCCCTATCACTATATTGAATACTTCTACTGCATTCCTCATGGATTAATAATAATACAGGATTTTACTATGCACGATATCTTAACAGACCCAAAGCGCTAAAGTAGTAGTAGATGAAGTGGTAATAGTAGTAAGTTTACTGCTAGACGATGATGAGGAGTAGGGTGCAGGTCAAACTTATGTGACTGAGGTACAAGACATTTCAGGACACCGAGGGTTTTCTCCGGGTACTCTGGTTTACTCCCTCTCTTCAGTAATGGTATTGGACGCAGTCAATCTCAAATTTCAAAAATAAAGATTGATTTCTATTTAAACTTCTGTAATGGCGATCTCTTCAGATCGCAAAGCTTTGAGTTCAGTTGAAGAAAAAACACAGAATAGCATCCTGTATTAGTTGTAATAGTAGTGGTAGTAGTAATAGATAAGGAGGAGGAAGATGAGGAATCTAGCAAAAATGCTGGATGAGAGAAACAGAAATACCAGACAAACATAGATAGATAATCAATGCTTATAGGGTCCAGTGGACAATAAAGAGCTGACTACAGACAAACATAGAAAGACGAAGAATGGATGAGGATACAAAGAAAACTAAATTTAGCATGAACTTTTGATTAAAAAAATCAAATTATCGAGGCTTGTAATTGGAAGAATCACGCGGGAAAGGGGAAAGAATAAAGGCAGCTATTGCACTAACGCAAATGACAAACATTGGTGATCTTATCGTTTTGATCATCTTCTATTTCTTCACAATTAATGGATTATTTTCTTCCACTAAGCTTGTCACAACTCAGTTTTTCTTTCACACTGACAAATCTTCCCGCGCCATGTCCTGGCCGCAACCATGTTGCACAGTGGAGATCCTATCCTATCCTATCCCGTAACTCGGAGGTCGTAGGGGCACCACAGATGATCGTTTAACCAGCGTACTCCATATTTCCAGTGGAGATCAATCATGCAATAAAGCCCCAAGAAAGACAACTGCAGAAATTCGGTTATCCCATCAAGCCCAACCATTACTTCCCTTGAATTTCACCTCCCGCACATGTCCCTAACATTGTCAGGCTTCATTTTTCCCCTTTTTGTATGCATGTGCATTTCTGATGTAAGTTTTCTAAAATGTGGAATTGGTGTTTTTTCTATTTACTTTGCTACGGCATTGATTCTAGCTTATACTATATATTGTATTCAAACAAAAACTGTCTTTATTCGCAGAGATACTAGGTGCTGTATGAATTCTCCATTGTTGGTAGTAAGGATTTGTTGACTTGTCATACTATTTCTCAGTCCTCCCATTAATATACAGTTTTGGAACAACGTATTCTGCCTCCCAAAACATTTTTTAAAACAAGAAAACAAAACACACATCTTTTTGCATTGACACAAAAACGCTTTTTCTTTTGAATCATGCATCACAAGGTAGCATTTTTCCTCTGCAATGTTTAGTTTGATTATTTGACATTTATTTTCATGATGGTGTATTCCACATCGCTTCTATGAATTAGATTGATTGGTGTGATGTATGTCTGTAAATTGTACATCATCAGGTGGAGGAAGCTATGGCGAGGGTAGCAGAGCAATCAGAACAAACCCAGGGTCAGCCATCAACCTCTGCGTCACAGCAGCCTGCCAATGATACACCCACTAAAACAGTCTCCTCAGCATATAAAGGCATACCTCTAGCATTGCTTGAAAAGGTAGGGCTATGATGGTAAATAGGCTGATGCCTTTTTTTATGTTATTGAAATATTAGATCTTGTGATAATAGTGTCCTTAGCAGGTTTTGTGCTTGCCGCAGAATGGTATGGGTACCGGGTGTGCTAGTTCTTTTGGCAATGGACACAACTGTTAGTGGCTGTGGACATAGTTTTTCTCAATGTCTGCAATAAATCTAGAGATGCTGAAAACTGAATGTGCTATCATATTGAATTTTGACTCAAATAAAACTGGATGTGGGAAATGCAGACTATGAAGATAATAAGCTTACTAGTCGTTATTGTTGTTACATTTGAAGCAGCTAAAGGTTGATTGGATTGTTTTAATATTCATTTATTCATGTTTGTGTTTGGATTGTTTTGACATTTGCTCCAGAACCGATATAAATTTTATTGCTTTGATTTTTGCTTCAGATCCGCGCCAAAGAGGCATCCAGGACTCGGGCAGCCCTGATGCGAGATCCAGAAGAGGATAAAAAGACAGAAATGATGCAGCGTCTTCCCAACATTATTCGTTCTCTGAGAACGTATCCTTTTAAGATTATGAATTCGCGAGTGGTTAGTGACAAAATAATTAGTCTTTATTCTTTTTATTAATTTTTTTGTTTCAAGTCATCTTGAACACAAAATCAGTTGGGTTCATTCATGACTGCCAAATTTTCTAGGTTGGTTGTAGAGGAGTGGTAATGATTTTTGGTTACAGTTAGCTTTTAACTCCATTACAGTTTTGTTTGTTGGAAAGTGCATACAACTTCCATGCGAAAGGTGTACTTGCGGCCCATATTCTATCCTATCCCGTAACTCTGAGGTCGTTGGGGCATCACAGATGATCGTTTAACCAGCATAATCCATCTTTCTCTGTCCTCTGCAACCCTGGTGGCTTTGCTCAGTGTCACGCCAGTCCATTCTCGAATGTTGTCCTCCCACTTCTTTTTCTGTCTCCCTCTTCTTTTACCTCCTTGCACTGTGCCTTGCCTGATGATCTGGTGATGGGGCCATTCCATCGGAGTTGCCGTTTATAAACAAATACAACACGAGCTCAAACATTAATCTTTCATTTAACCGCTTTAAATTATTTGCAGTATGTCTAATTTGAAGATGCCATTGTCAAACACGTGATAAGAGCCTGTCCTGATCAACTTCAGCTTATGACCATAAAGCTAACCAAATACCTCTGTAAGGTTGATAGAACACTACAAACGTTTTCCTTTACTTTTACTTAGCTACTATGTGACCGAAAAGAAGCCCACTCTTCCCATGGACTCTGTGGTTCAGAAACTTGCAGATAATTATGCCACAAGCATTTCTGCAGGTAAGTGTAGATATATTTTTTAGATTTTTGATTGTCAGCGCATGGTAGGATACTTGTGCAGCCCTTTCCCAAAATACGTATTGATTTCAGAGGAGTGTTGCACCTCCTGCCGTGGATGCTTCCATAGTTCTTAAAACAGGTATTGTGTGTAATTGGAGAGGAAATATTAGCATCAAAGACGAGAACACGCTCGCACTTACACTCTATACTCGAACACGATGATGATGACACGGTTCATTACTCATGAGATGAGACGATTACATCACTGAATATATTGCCGCCTTGTTGATTTGTGTGTCCAAATTCTTGTACTGTGCCGCCTTGTTGATTTGTGTGTCCAAATTCTTGTACTGTTAGTGCTTGTTCTATCTCATGTCTTTTCTCAGTCAAGGATATGCTCCTTCCGCTCAGGTTAATATGGATGTTGTTCATTGTTATTCATGTTAAAGTCGCTCATTTAGTTTAGTTATTTTTACTTTATTATATATTTATTTTGTACATTCTCATTTTAGTATCTTTATATGTTTTCAAGTCGTTTTATTTTTCAGCAAATGTGGAATCCCACCTACAACTGCTTCAGGAAATAGCTCCAAAGTGGTTGCAAGTTATTGAAATTTCTCGTGGAAAATTTGTCAAGATTGACAAGAACATGGACATTGCCAAGGTCATTAACGACATCAATAATCTAGTCAAAAGTAGAAAGTGAACAGATTTTCATGTCAAGAAGTGTTATTGTTTTTAAGAGGTCAGCTGAGCAGTTTAACAGTTGGCTTGAATGTTCTGTTTTGATTAGTTTCAGACATTCTGTTTACATCCACTGTACCAGTTAAGGAAGTGTAGTCGTTTGCATGTGCATAATTTTTTATGACAGGCCGTCATTTACTTTTTACATACTGCTCATTTTCATATTATTTGTTTCTGTACCAGTTAAGGAAGTGTAGTCGTTTGCATGTGCATAATTTTTTATGGCGAGCCGTTGTTTACTTTTACATACTGTTCATTTTCATATTATTTGTCTATAGTTTTATACTACGTTTACATTTTTTTTTTTTTTTAAAGGGGAAAGAGGGGTGGAGCCCCACTTTTTTATTTGTTTAATCAGCATGTTTTAGTTAAAAGATTTTTAAAATATAAGAATGTATATAGTAACAAGATTTATCTTGATGCGTGATAAATCCACACAATTATCAAGAATAGAAATACAATTTCTTGTTTATTGCGTCCAGTGAACCTTTAGGCGTCATAGCTCGACCTCTCGTACCATATGCTCCACCAAACTACCAAGAGCAGCTTTAGCTTTGGTGCGAATGTGAAGATTGCCGTCAAATCTGTACATTAAAAATTATAGCCTAATGTGCACAATATCTGTTTTTCAACTTTGTCGAAATAGCATAAACTTGGTATTAAAGATCTGTGTACTACATTTTATCCAAAATATCCCACTTCCATTGTCACGTGTTTTGTGTGTTTTTCAATACTTCAAGCTTCTTCTCTCTCAACTGTAAAAATGCACACATCACACTCGTACATTTTCGCAGGTTTCATTTGAAAACTTTTATTTTCAATTCTAGGCAAACAATTTCTTTTATGCAATAATTACAGACCGACTTGGGATAAATGCTCAAGTTTGTGAATTAAGTCAGTAAAAAATCCAAAATCAATTATAATGGATAATAATAGTATAATAATGGATAATAATAGTCATTGTTTATAGGATCCAGCAGACTACAAAGAGCCGACTTGGGACCACAATTTGGTTATAAGAGGACTTGCCCCTGATCCGCATAAATGATCTGCACCAGTTGGTCATGTTACAACAAAGGCATCCCATGTAGGTGATGCCAAGGCTATACTTCTTAATTTCTCGAACCCCCGTTTACACAAACAAAAAAGAATATAAACATAAAATATCGACAAAACACCTACAAAATCCTATAGCCCGAAGCTAGGTGAGTTTTGGGAGTTTTTAAGGAAAAAAGGTAAGCGACTGGTCTAGCACAGAAGATGGTAGATTGATAGAACAGATTAAGAACGAGAAAGAGCAAATGAGAACGACAGAAATCGTGGTAATTTAAAGCTTGAAATAAAATCTATAAAGGGATAGATGGACGTCATGTGAATAGTGACAGCGTCTTTGCAGCTATTCAGCTGGAAAAACACTATAAAAATAGAGATTTGAAGAGGGAAATATTCGTGCAATGAAACTGCAGTGCTTCAGATTGTTTTCAGACATCATGGGCCCAATGACCCATGGCCATGCAAAATGATGGGTCATTGACAATCGAAGGTATTCGTATCGTATGTTCACCTAGTCCTTCTTGATTTTTATGACGCGCCAGGCTGGCGCATTCACATTGACTGTTACGCTCCATTCTGATAAAATATGCACCAATGGCGCGGGCGCTCCAACAATCTGAACCACTGAAACTGGAGCACACAGTCTCTGGGCATTATTAACCTCGGGGGTGGGGGGAACCTCGATGCAAAAAGCAAAGAACCCAGGCGTAAATTTTACAGTGTAAGTAATCACTTAAGTGATGAAAAGTACATATCTATGCAAGTGAATTGGTTAATTACCTAGCATTATTTATATACTATACAATAATGCATTATATACACTCCAGATACTTGTGATGAAACAGTCATAGTATGAAAATGCGGCATCACGCTTGCTAGCCACAGTAATAAATAAACAATGAGACATTTACACTGACTTGGTACACAACTAATATGAATTTAGGGCGAGAATTTGTTGTAATGCTTTTCAAACACGTGCATTAACAAAATGTTCACCCCGAAATACATAGATTCAAAACTACTGGAATAAAAATATTGCAATCTAACTGCAACTACCAGATTAGCACAAATTACCTCAACCAATAGCTATTAATTTCAACATGGATGATGTTTCAAACTGTATGGCTAAAAGATATACCAATCCCACTCCCCCCAAAAAAAACTACCCTGGCTAAGTCCCAAATATTGCTTAGATTAAATAATATCGATAATTTCAAATAATCACACGTACATTCCATCTCAAAATTTGTTAGTATATTTATTGCTTACAGGGTCCAGCTGCAAAGAGGTGAATCAGGACCACAACTTCGCTGAAAGAGGGCTCGCCCCTATTCTGCATAAAAGATCTGCCGAAACAACCCTAGTGGTAACAGTGAAGGCAATCTACCAGCCGGTCACTTTACAATAAAGACATCCCATGCAGGGGACGCTGAGGCTATACTTTAATTTATCAAACCCCCGTTTTAAAAAAAAAAAAGAATACAAACATCATTATAAAATATCAACAAAACACATACATATAAAATGCCTACATTGCCAAATATCATAGGAAGCCCATTTGAAGTGACCATTTGGCAGAAAGTGTCAAATATTCCCAAGCTGATCCAACAGACCTCACACACAAATGAGGAGTTTTGTCCCGGAAGAGTTTTCAATAAAAAAAAAAAAGGTAGGTGACTGGTCTAGCGAAGAAGAAGACAGTATAGTAGGTTGATAGAACAGAGTAGGAATGAGAAAGACAGCGATAGTGGGAATTTAAAGCACTAAATTTCCAGAAAGTGGGGATACTACTTAAACTGAAACCACCAGCACCCCCAATGGGGGAATTCCATCTCAAAACCTGCTGAATAATTGTTTACATATAAAGTACAAATTATGCTATAAAACCCACACAGTGTAAAATTCGATTCACCTTGTATAAAATATATTAATTGATGAGATTCATTGTTGAAAATCAAACTTAAAACACAGAATGAAGAAACCATGCCGCGAACGTTGGCATTAATTACAGGTTTTAATTAGTGTTGCAACATTCCACTTTTATCGTTTATTTCATTATTTACAAGAAAGAAATAAACGGGGCAAAGCCCAAATGACTCACATTCTCCTTAGAAAATATGTTCCCAATATTCTACAAGAAAATGTGTGCACAGAATATATATATATCGGTTTGCAAAACATTTTCTACTTTACATATTTCCTATTCAGAGGAGCAAATGCCAGCTACTGTATTTTTCCGGACTACCAGCCGAACCTTTTTTTTTTTCTTTTTCAAACAAAAAAGATCTTTTTAAAAGCTGCACTATACTTGGTGTTTACACCAAAAAATAATTGAAAACAAAGTTTGGAGGAGAGTATAAACTGAGGTCCAGTCTGTCTGCATGAATTCCATCACATGGACTTAAAAGATCCTGATGCTCACCTACTAGACAAGTGAGTGCTGGCTACACAAATACACCCAGCACGCACGAAGTTCCATCTCCCCATCCATTGTCGCCCAAGATTGTGCTCAGTTATCTGGGCATCAGATTATGCACCCAAAGGCTGCAAGAGGAAGCCACAGGTGGCTTGAGTTAGATTCTGTAGCAGCCAGGTGCTTGAGCGGCTCTTGAGCTTGGGTGGCCTCGTGGCGCAGTGGATAAGTCGCCGGTTTCCTATGCCGAAGGTCGCGGGTTCGTTTCCCGCAAGGGGCGAACGTATGTGACTTAGGTACGAGACTATTGAGGTCACCGAGGGTTTTCTCCGGGCACTCCGGTTTCCTCCCTCCCTTCAATAATGGTACAGGACGCAGTCAATATAAAAATTTCCAAAATAAAAATTCGATTTTCTTTCCGTCTTCTAATAGCGATCTCCCTGCCTTTACACCACCTGTTTGAGTGATGGATGTGTATTTGGTGTGTGTGTGAGGGTGGATGAGACAGGTGAGCGTGTATGTTGGTATAGATCGCCGCGCTTTGAGCCTGAATGATTTGGGGAAAGGCGCGTATAGCATCCTGTATTATTATTATTATTATTATTGAGCTGGTAAAGCCCTATATAAAAGTGATTAACTAAATAAGTACAAACCACAGGGGCATTACACAAGTTGAGTGCCTGTTGTATAAGCTCTCTATAGCAAAGCGGTAGAGAGCACAGGACCTTACATATGATATATACTATAGAAAGGTAACCAATACAGTGTCTCGTTTTTGATTTGATTTGATTTTTTGTTTATAGGCTCCAGAGAACCTTGACCAGTCATTGCTGGATCATGCTCACATGAAATGGGTCGATGTGTCGTTAGTGACACTAATTCTATGCAGAACAAAGAACTGCTGCAAAAATGTTGCAGCATACTACTGTTTAAGGCAAATGCTTCATGAAAACCCAAGCAAATTTATGTGATCCAAATTAGCTAACATACAAGTAACATGCTTAAATGATAAGTACAAGAAATGAAGCTAGTAACGTTGCCTAAAGTCACAGATAGCGTATTTACGAATAAAAAACTTTCAACATCCTGCCAACAATTCTTTAGAAATCATAAAAAGGGTGTCATCAAATTGAAAAGACGGTAAAAATTAATTTTAAAAAACAAAACAACACAGAACGACATAAACAGTTGTCACAATAATGAAAGAACACGAACTTTCTAAAATAAAAACCACACATTTTCGACAAACATAAGACATTATTTTCTGTACCCGTAAAACTTAAGGCAATTATAAATCAAGTTTTGATGGTGCTTGGGTTTGTTTGAGTGTAAAATATGAATTAAACATTACAATGACAAATGAGCTGTAGACTGGATGCAATAAGTAAACATAGCACATCTGAGACACGGAGAAGTGCATCAGTGCAACATCAGAAATGACTGGAACAAATAAGCTTATCACACAGGTCTACAATAGCAACAAGTACTTGTAAATTGTGCAGATTCACCATCAACATTCCTTTTAAAACCTTATAGTTACATCAGGAAGAAAACAAAACTACACTAGTACCAATAAAATACTACGAATCAATTTACAGTTTCTGCTTAGTTCAAATGTGAAAGGTACAGAATAACAGGCTGCCAAAATCTTCAGAACACAAGTGGTAGGAAACTGTGTATTAAAAGAAACTGTGTATTAAAAATTAAACACCTACCTATATATAGCTGCTTAAGTAGAACATTTATGTATATCAAAAGAACACGTTGCTCTCTGCACTGCCATACTTGAGAATACATACATCTTTCAAAAGAAAATTAAACGACAGCACTTACACTAACACCACCAATCCATTTTAAAGATTTAGTAATTAAATTAATGTGTGACAAAGAGAGAGCTTCATCCCTAAACTCGCTGGCTTGGAATTCTTTATACTGTTCATTACATTAATCAGGGTGGAGAACAACTGAATCAAGAAATCTCTGAAATCCGGCCGGGGGCCCAGGGGCCAAGCCCCGGTATTCACCCCTTAGAAGAAAATGAATTTATGCAATTTTGAAAGTAATTTAGGGCCTCTCCTGAAAGCAAAAAGCAAAAAGTAAACATGAATAGAAACAAAAACAAAAAAAAGAATGTTTTATGCACATGTCTTTCAAAAACGTTAAGAATCTTGATTTGTAGGCCTAACAAAGTTTGAGGTCCACCACTGTTACACACAAACTCCACATTTCCAATTTTACTGGGCACACGTTTGTCTATTTTTTTAGCTGTAAACAGGCAAGAATTTTTTTATAATTTTAGAGATATTTAGGGGTACGTTAGTAAAAACACCTCATCTTAGGTATTAGTGACTAGTGTATAGATTTAAATGAAATAAAATGCAAAATGAACAGAAATAAATTCTATTTTGATTATCTACCTTTTTATACTTCTCTTGTCATGTCTTGTTTTTTTATTACTCCATGTGTATAAAAAAAAAAGTTTTAAAAAGTCCAAACAAGCCCCCTCTTCTTCACTTTCATGCCAGTCTGAAAGATCGTATGCATGCACACTACTGACACTAATTGTCTAATGTCAGTACCGATCTCTTCCTCAGACTCCAAGTCTATTTCTCTCACTTTAATGTCTGATAAATGGAAGCCTGTAAACTCTCCTTCATCAGTCGAAGAATCCAAACCATCCCTTTTAGGCACACATACAAGAAAATTTGAAAAAAAATTTGAAAAAACGAACGCATCATAGAGAAAACTTGTGGAAATGCAGTCGAATGTGTTTACAAAAAAATAAACCGGAAGTCAATTGCCGGAATTGATTGATTGATTTGATTGATTTATTATTGCTTTAGGTCCAGCGGACTCTTCCGAGCCAAATCAGGACCGGACAACCCCCGATCCGCATAAAAGATCTGCTGAAACAACCCCAGTGGGAAAATTGAATGCCCTCCACCGGCCAGTCACTTTACAATAAAGACATCCCACGCGGGGGACGGCTGAGGGTTGACCTCAACTACGCGAACACCCCGGTTACAAAAACAAAATAGAATACAAACATCATTATAAATCATCAACCAAACACATACATATAAAATGCCTATAGTGCTAAATAGTACATTCATAGGAAGCCCTAGTGACCACCCGGCAGAAAGCGTCCAACACTCCCAAGCTGATCCAACAGACCTCATACACAAACAAGGAGTCTTGTCCAGGAAGAGTTTTCAAGAAAAAAGGTAGGTCATTGATCTAGCGAAGAAGAAGATAGTATAGCAGAGTGAAGGACAGAGCAAGAATAGGAAAGAGTAAATGAGGAAGACAGCGACAGTGGGAATTTAAAGCACTAAATTTCCATAAAGTGGGGATACTATTTATACTGAAAACCCCCGGCACTCCAACGGGGGTACTGTTGCCGCAGTGAAGCGTCTTGCCTATAAAGGAAAGACAGGTTTTCAACTGTGGCTTTCACTGTTCCCTTTATAGGTTTGAACAATCTACAGTGGCAAGATTGCTCATGACCCCAAGGGGTAATTGCCGGAAGTCTCGCAATCTTTCAAACAACGCGAGAATATAAGTTATAACCACATGGTTGATACGGACGCTTTTGGACGTTTTGCCTGTTTAGAACTTCGGCCGCTTTTGGCCGTTATGCCCAATAAAGTGTAGCCCCTCAGCTCCTCACACTCGGAACTCAATATTTTTTTCTCGGAAATGCAAATGCCTTCCGCGGTAATCCGCGGATTCGCGGAAAGTTCTCCACCCTGATTAATATTGAAATATAACATGCTTCTTGATGCTCACCTCCTAGCAGGTGGCAAGACCTGCTGATTGTTTCAGGCTCACCACAGCTTCGTACCCTACAATTCACAATATATTAAAACGTAATTTTACTGTCTGCTGTTAAGACTTTATAAACACATTTGCAATCCCACCGTCTTTCTTTTTAAACAATTTAGCATGCAGGAACTATGAGAACCAAAAATCAGTGATCAGTGAAAGCGAAACCGACACTTATTTACTCATTCTATCTCAAGCATGGCTAAATCTATATGGCGCAGCCCAGTCATAACTGACCAAGCACGGATTTATCTGTATGGTGAGGGTAGTGCTATTGAATGCATTATTATTCGGTTCTTATCCGCATACAGTTTACTTCGAAGCGTTGAACCCATTCTCTGATTTCCAGAGAACAAGCATGCGTGGTTCACTAATTCTGCTTCAGTTCAGGCTGAATTTTCCCAAATTTCTTCAACGGTAGTGAGTCAGAGCTGAATTTTCCCAAATTTCTTCAACGATAGTGAGTCAGAAACGGTTTTACTCTACCAGAGAAGTTGCAAAGCTGGTTATGAATTGTGATAGTAGTTCGATGATCCTGACAAATCATTCCAGAAAAACACCTCCAAATGTTATTGAAAACATTCCAGTAATTCCAAAGTTATAGTGTTTTGTACAGTACATGTGAATTCTATGAAAAGATTTCTGCGCAGCTGGGTCAGGAGTAAAGCGGCTGCTTTGCACAGCTGGGTTAGAACAAGTTAAGCTTGCTTCTGACGCTCATCGAACTATGGGTGGTAAGGCAAGCATCTCTGCCGATTGTCGAGACTTAACACAGCTTCTTACCCTATTCATATAATTTAGCCCCAACAGAAAATTTACAGCTCATGTAGAAACTCGAACCAAACTCGCAAAAGGTATGAGAATTTGTATCAAACCGATTACCCAGATAAAAACCAAACTATGTACAAACAACTGACTTTCTGTCTTTCTCAGAACATGAACAGACTGCAATAGCAGAAACCCAACAACACGGAAAGCGAATTACATATCAATAATAGCCACACAGACATATTTTACAAGGTGCTCTCACAAAGGGCAGGGGTGAAAGGGATGCTTTCTGCTAGTTTAAACATGTTCATCTTTGTGTCATGGATAGAATTACAAAATAATGGAGCATCAAAATACCTACACCAGCTGTCTTGTAACACATAATTATTCTATTTGTTGCTAATACAACTGCAGAAATCTCCACAAAATGCTGCAATACCACACAACAGTATAATTAAAATAATAACATTGAACACCTTGACAATACATCATACAAAGTCATTTTAGAAAAGACATTTCATTTATTTAAAAAATATGAATGTGACCTGTCATGACAAAACCAGGGGCAAGTTCCTCATATTATGAGGGATTAACCTGGATTGTCACAACAGGTCACAAATGTATATGCTTCTCAACTGTGTCAACATTCACCTTGACAATACATCATATTACATAGTCATTTTACAAAATACAAGCAGCTCATCTTTTAATCTAAATATGGCTGCTCAATTGTGTCAATATAAAACTTCATCAAACTGCTGCCAATGTTAAAAAAAGGAAATAATTCAGTGGGTCAAGTCAGAACCATAAATTATTTGTCTGCCTCTTTTAAAGATAACCAATGTCCAAGATAATAATTGTTAAGCACATAAATGATGCCTGCAGCTGCCAAAAGAGGGTTGGTTAGTTAGTAATTGTTTATAGGGTCCAGTGGACTGCAAAGAGCCGAATCAGGACTACAACTTGGTTGAAAGAGGACTCGCCCCTGATCTGTATAAACGATCTGCTGAAACAACCCTAATGTAACACTGAAGGCACTCCACCAGCCGGTCACTTTACAATAAATACATCCCATGCAGTGGACGTGCACTCTAATTTATCAAACCCACGTTAACAAAAACAAAATAGGATATAAACATCATTACATTACATTACATCATTATTGATTTAGGTCCAGCGGACTCTTCCAAGCCAAATCAGGACTGGACAACCCCTCATCTGCATAAAAGATCTGCTGAAACAACCTTACTGGTAAAACTGAAAGCTCTCCACCAGCCAGTCACTTTACAATAAAGACACCCCACGTAGGGGACGCTGAGGCTGTACTCTAATTTATCAAACCCCCGTTTACAAAAACAAAATAGAATACAAACATCATTATATATTATCAACAAAACACATACATATAAAATGCCTACATTGCTAAATAATAACATCATAGGAAGCCCTAGTGACCACCTGGCAGAAAGCGTCCAATATTCCTAAGCTGATCCAACAGACCTCATACACAAATAAGGAGTCTTGTCCTGGAAGAGTTTTCAAGAAAAAAGGTAGGTGACTGGTCAAGCAAAGAAGAAGATAATATAGCAGATTGATAGAACAGAGCAGGAATAAGAGCAAATAAGAAAGACAGCGACAGTGGGAATTTAAAGCACTAAATTTCCAGAAAGTGGGGATACTATTTATATTGAAACCACCAGCACCCCAACGGGGATATAAACATCATTAAAAAATATTAACAAATACATACATATAAAATGCCTAATGATGCAAATTCACGTACTTTTTTCAAGTTTGCTAAATACCATACAGCCCTAGTGACCATTTGGCAGATGGCATCCAATATCCCTAAGCTGATCCAACAGACCCATACACAGATGAGGAGTTTTGGGAGAATTTCGGGAGAATTTTCAAGAAAAAAGGTTGGTGACTTTTCTAGAGAAGAAGAAAGAAGATAGTAGATTGATAGAACAGATTAGGAAGGAGAAAGAACAAAGAGGGAATGAGATAGAGAGACTATGCTTTTTCCCCTTAGAAATAAATCTTCCAGGCTTCTCAGAATGAAAATGCCAAATGTATCAAAATAATGGCAGACGCTATCAAAGAACAGAAGCTGAGAACATGTTTCTTTATTAATAAGATTTCATTCGAAATATTGCTGCAGTCCGCATTTGGCTGATTAGGAATGCAAGTATGCCGAGTCCTAATATTTAAAGGCGAAATGCATAAAAGCAAATAGAAGCCGCATTGATATCATCAGATCGACTGTAATTATAAAAATAATATCATTTAAGCAAAAAAGTCATGTGATAACATTTCATATAATTAAACATCTAATAAATTTATTTAATATCATTGCATGCTTACCCGTTATTTATATATTGTTTAAAAAGGACAAAACTAAACTATACAGTACAATTGCAGTGGAGTCGGATCTATAAAATGATACATCAGTTAAATTGCCTACATCAAGGAAAAAAAAGAAATTCCAGTTTTGGACGACTTTTACGCATCTGTTAATCCCTAAACAACACACATTTATGTGGAACAGTAGTTATAGATAAGAGGATACTGATATTCAAGAGGGCACTGGGTTAACAAAGGTTTCTTGGATAAACCAAATTTATGAATACAACTACCTACCAAAACCATCTAGTGAGTCCAAATCTACTGGCACTAAATGATAGTCATCACAAATTTAAGGTAAAAAAAAACAGAAACATCCGTGTAAGGTTCTTATAAGTCATTACCACGCGAACTACAAAGACAAAAGACACTACTGGACTAATATCACAAACAACCCGACCCAAGTAGACAGGCCATGGATAAATGCCATTTGTACATATTTGTTGTTGTTGTTGCATCAAGTTTTATTCATCAGATTAACATAATTTGTACTGATACATATAACATATTGTACATATAACAAGTATCCAATCCAAGTTGAAAAGCACAAGTGCATCAATGTTTGGGGCCACCACAAAGAACAAACACAACAATTTCGTATTCATTTTACAGAGTTTTTTCTTTCATTTTACTAAATGAGAAACACAAAACATTTATGGCAGAATAAAGTTAGTTGAGCCCTGTTTAGATTGTGGACATCAGATGACGGTAAAGCAACCTCTGAAAGAACACCCAAACAAGGTTAACCTGAACATCGACTCTACATGCTGTCTTTTAATATGCTTGCAAACATTTAACAAAATCAGTACAAAGAATTCAAAATCCATGGTTGAAGATGGGGAACATGAAACACTGTAACCGAAAAAAACAACAACAAAAAACAATAACAAAAAAATCTCACTAACTCAGTATTGACACAAATCTTTTAAAATGATGAAATGCAATCACCAAATGTCAAAATAACCATACTAAACAGAGTGCTGCACTAAAGAAAAACCTACAGTGAAAAACAGCATCAGGAGCTAAAGTTGTTTTCGTTGGCAAGATAAGCTTCAATAGCTTGCTGGCACTCGTTGGATGACCATCGCTCCAGAAGAAGGTTGCATTCAGTCTCGTTGGTCAGCTCCATTTTGGTGCGGTGATGAGAGCGGATCAATAGCTTGGTTCCTTCCAATACCTGGAAATCGCAGAAAGGAATCGTATTAAATAAACTGTTTAACTTGTATATATATAAACTGGCTATTCTTTAACAATGGCGAAGTAGATAAAAAAATGACAAATAACTTTGCATGCAACATAAAAACTAAATAAAATCAGATAACAATTGTTACCTTAGCAGAGCAGCTTGCCATATTTTGTGCACGTGGTATGACTTCCTGCATGAAAGCTGTAGGCCAGAACACGTGAGAAACTAGTCCAAGCTGATAGGCCTCCATCGCCGTGATGCGCCGACTTCCAAACAGAAGCTCATTGGCCTACAGGTCAAAGAAAATGATTTGTTCTTATAAAAAAGCACCCTTATTTGCTATTTAAGCTGCTCACATCACATCTAACAAAAAATCTTATTAAAAAAGATTTTTTTTTTTTGACAACTGCATGAAGGCAAAATACTAGACACCAACAAATGTTAGGCATTTTGAGGAACATACTATAGTGGATATTTTTCTATGCATGGATTTTAGGATTTTATTTGTCACCCATTAGGGCTGCTTTCTCAAATATATAATTAATTGCTCTTAATAAATTGTCATTCATTCAGATCACCGATTGTCTTGTAGTCAAAAGCATGCCATAACAACATGCGAAAGGATTAGTAGCACAACCACGCAAGCAACGATGAACATATCAACTTGTGATAATACTGATAATGTTAAACCAATTTGAAAAATGTTCTCAGTGGCATCCTTACCGTACACAGCAACTAGTACAAGTTTATGTCTACAATAAATGTCTGAATGTTTTGTTATTTGTCTACAAGTTCACACTTACAGCAGCCAGCCCCATAGCCAGGGGCAGAGTGAAAGATGAACAGCCCTCAGGTGTCTGGGAGAGCTGAGCGTAAGGCAAGTGAAATGCTGCTTTGTCACTGGAGTAGACCACATCGCAAAGACACAGCAATGCAACGCCTAATCCAACCGCAGACCCCCCTACACCAGCAATAACTGGCTTGGGAAACGTGATAAATGCCTTGGTCAGCTCTCTGAAACAATGGTATAGATAATACATCATGACCGCAAACATTCACCACAATATTCATCACATAAATACTGCTCTACACATTTCTGAGAGAATTCCAACACAAATATTTCACTGCTATTGTCCACCATGGATGACAGGTAAATATGAACACTACATCACATTAGTCCTCTAAGAAAATCCGCAAGCTACATCATAATAGTCCTAAGAAAATCTGCAATGGAACATGCAATATTGCATGTACTAGTAACACACACAAAAAGCAAGCATATAATTTTTAAAAAAAATGCTTTATTGTCCCTTTTTATTGGGAAATTCTGGGCCGCCTCCCTCGAGGAAGGCATAGTTGCAGCCTGTGGCGCGCCCAAACCCAACTTACCTAACATTAGTTGTGTCTTTCAAATTTTGCTGGGGGAGCAAACCCGCGTACCCGGAGAAAACTCCAGAGACCTTGCCCGAGTCGAAAGTAAATAATATTAGGACAAACATAACGCCCAGATGCTGGCTCGATCCTACACCTGTGAGGCGCCATTGGTTTCTGGCCTGCGGACAAGGTGAGTTAGCCCCACCTTAGCCCACAACACTCGCGCAATTATGCAAACATTATTACAACTGTGCTTAAAGTTTGAGATCAAAATTGTGCTAAAACTTATTAAATGTCTAAATATGTTAAGAAATGACTATTTACTTAAATATATTCATACTTTTTTTTCCTGTGATCATACAATCTAATGTACAAGCTTGAAAAAATGACAGGCTCGCTTTAAATGTGCAGACAATCAAAAATGCCACAAGTTTATGTTGTAATGGGTGGTTTTCCCCTTTGTTTTGTGATAAAGAATTGCTAACTATACTTCAATGCCATACCTGAGTGCATCTGCCATCTGCCTAGCAGCCACTCGTCGATCACCAGTGATTAGAAAATGCAGGTCAATGCCTGAGCAGAAAAAACTACCAATGCTGCTGAAGAGGACCAAACTACTGTCATCATACTTGGCTGTGTTGAGTGCTGCAACAACTTCTTGTACCACCTTCAAATAAAGTAACAACAAAAAATGAAAATAAACCGACACAGCAATGATGATGCTGTATAACTTTATATGATAACATTATACCATGTTCTGCAAATGTTGCAGGTGAGATGAATCAAGTTGTTGTGCACTGACAGTAAATGTCAGTACTTCTATCATGTGTTCACACTGCACAAGACTCCGGATGCTGAAAACTAACTTTAATTTTTACAAATATTCAACAACAAACAAACAATTTAAGGTTTAGTTAGTGGATAGTGGAAGCGCCTAAACATAAAATACTCCCTGCTTTCAAAATGTGCACAGAACAAGCCCTACTATACCTATAATTCTCTTTATTAGGCCAAAAAAAAAAAGTCTGTTTACGGTCTCCAGACCGAGCCTAAATGTTTGGCCAGACCATACACTTTTTGTGGAGATCGTCAGAAAAAAACTAAAAAAGACAAAAAAATCGCACCCCAAGGTGAAAAAGGCTCAGAAAAAGAAAAAATAAACTATGCCGATCGACCAACTTTTTTTTTTTCCTATTTTTACTGTAAACAGATTTTTCTTGGGCCTTAGGTTATTTAAGTTCATGTAGCATATTGCAAATCCTTTAATAATAATAATGATAATAATACAAGAACTTATAATGCTCATATTTTTTCACCACCAGGTGACTCAAGGCACACTCATACACATTCTTTCGCAATAACAATTCAAGCACACTTTTATACACTTGTGCATAAATTACATGAAGATGATAAGCCATAAGGCAACAACACATAGACATGGCACTCAAAACTAAGCCAGAGGTGGCTTTTGAGATTTTGGATGTAGTCCCTATGAGAATGGCTTCGGTTTTGTTGCTGTTGAGTTGAAGTTTGTTCTCTGTCATCCAATTCTGTATGTCGGTGATGGTATTAGAGAGAGAAGATAGGACAGTGTCAGACTGATAAGGAGTACAGTTGTTTTGAAGTAGTGAGTCATCAGCAAAAAAATGATGGAGAACTTTGTGTCAGTCAAAGACATGGTCAAGAGGTTGAGTGTACAGAGTGAACAGTACAGGCCCAAGCATGGACCCCTGGGAGACTCCGCATTCAAACCTGATGGGGTCGTAGTTCAGTTTGTCATTGGAAACAGTCTGATTGGTGTCAATGAGATCAGAAGAGAACCAAGAAAGAGCTGTGCTGAGGACGCCAAAAGTATGCTGAAGACATACCAAAGGCCGCTGAGAGGACAAGAAGAGCAAGGGCAGAGATTTCAACTTGATCAGCAGCAGAAAGATCGTTAGTTATGTTGAGAAGAGCAGTTTCAGTGGAGTGGTAAGAACAATATGCTGACTGAAGATGAGAGAGAAGGTTGTTGAAGAGAAGGTGAGAGTTAAGCTGATTCAGTACTATTCCTTCAAGTAGTTTGGAGATGAAGGATAAGTTTGAGACAGGGCGGAAGTTGCTGAGTATGTTAGGGTCAAGCGACGTTTTTTTTTAAAAGATGTTTGACTATAGCAGTCTTGAAGGAGTCTGGGACTGTGCCTGATTGTAGAGAGTTATTGATGATTTCAAGGACAGAAGGAAGAAGTACAGGTAGACAGTCTGAGTAGAGTTGTGTAGGAAGAGGGTAAAGATCACAAGTTTTTAAGGTGGTTTCTTTGATTACTCTTTTCCAGTTCAGTGAGAGTCAGAGGCTTGAAGTATGTCAAATGAGCTCCTGTAAAAGAAGGAAGAGTGTCAGAGCTTTGATGAGGTATGTTGTCTCTTTTGTCATGGATGGTTTGGATCTTGTTGTGGAAATACTCCGAGAAAGCTTGTAGGAGTTTTGAAGGGTCAATGTTGTTGGGCAAGGGAGAAGCAGAACAGCTGCCAAATATGTCGTTCATGGTAGAAAAAAAGGCTTTAGCAGCGGTTGTTTCACAGATTTTGGTACTGTAATGTAATTGCTTGGCGTTTGTAATGATTGTCTGAATTTGTTCTTTGTGCTTATTATAAATCTGTCTGTCAACTTCTAGCCTAGAGGTTCACTATTCGTTACTTCAGATGTCATCCAAGGTGCAGAAGGCCTATCTACAATCAGGCATGAAAGTGGTGGAAGACCAAAAAAAAGGAAAAATGTTAAGGTCTGGAGAGGCCAAGTTATAGACTCCGGCGCATGAACATATAATCAAATACATGACTAATTCACTTTAATTCTGCTATAAATTCAAAAATAATAATAAACTAATTCATTCATGTTTCAAAATAAGCACATTATCTTATACAAGTTAGGCATACACAAATACAAGTTGGATCTGGGGTTGAGTGGATGTGGGGTGGGTTCGGGCATTCCCCCTACCCCGAAAAAAAATTGAAACGTAGATTAAAATCTGTACACTCTGGCGCATCCTTAGAATATTTACATAAATTTACGAAGTAAAGTTTTTAAAAAAAATCTTTCTCCTGTAACCAATGATGATTTTTATAATTTAACTGGAAAAAAAGAGAAAAAAACGTACTGTTTTGAAGAGAGCTAACGTTCTGCTTGTGTTTAACTGATGTCCTACAGTGACTTTCAATCGCCACATATCTTTGGCTGCCATATCACAATTTTCTTTTCACAAGGCCTCTCCTTTTTCCTCTAACTTCCGAATAAAATCACAGACTCTTCCTCCATTAATAATTCTATCGAGCCAATCCCAACAGCAGCTGTCCTTGAGTACTTCTTTTATTTGAAAATTTTAGTGTGAACAACATACTTTTGGGCGGAATTTTTTTTTGGCGGATTCGACGGCGAACGTAGCTTGAATTTTGCCTAAAAGAGGAGATCTTTAATGCCTGTAGTACAATGAGTCTTGTTTTCGAGGGTGCATGTTCATCAAGAAGTGTGTGAAGAGTGGAGTCATCGTGAAGGTCAGGATCCATGGAAGGCAGATGATCAAGAGTCGCTGTGCTGCGTCTGCGCGAAATGTGTCTGTGTTGATTTCTTTGAGGTTGCGATGGACAATACATTTCTATTGTTTAGACAGCTTGGCTACTTTAATGGAGAAGAGAATGACAGAGTGATTAGATCTGATGTACATAGTCGTTCAGAAGAACACCATTCACACCGGGTCAGTCGACTCATGGGTGACGATCCAATCAATGATGTGTGTTTTGCATGTGGATTTGTCAACAAGCTGCTTAAGATTGTGACAGTCAAGAAGGTCTATCATCTTTCTTGTGTCACTGCTCTGTAGCTGATCAAAATGTATGTTGAAGTCGCCTATAAGGACAATGTTTAAGGTGTGCATGATATGGTGTTCAAGCAATTCTTAAGCTTCTGTGAGGAATGGGGGGGGAGGGGGGGGGAGGGAAGTGAATTTGTTTTTGGTTTCTTTTTTTAATAATCAACTTAGAACTATAAGCCTGAGCTGATAGCTAGTAATTGTTTACAGGGTCCAGCAGACAGCAAGTCTGACCGAGTCTAGCATGCAGCTCTGTGGGCAACCATGAGAGTGTACAACATCAGCCCTAAAATTTTTGAAGTCATCAAAAGCCTGTATGACAAGGCTACCAGTGCAGTTCTCCATAACAGCACCATCGGGAACTGGTTCAGAACAACAATCGGTGTGTGTCAAGGCTGCCTACTTTCTCCGACACTCTTCTTAGAGCGCATCAAGTCAGATGTCCTTGCAGATCCCGAAGGCATGGTCAGCATATGGGGGCAAAGCAATCTCCAACCTTCGTTTTGCGGATGACATTGATGGATTGGCTGGAGAGGAACAAGAACGTAAACAGCTTGTATAGAGGCTTGACACCACCTCCAGAGCCTAAGGAATGGAAATAAAAGCAGAGAAGACCAAAATGATGACCAACAACACCAATGAAATCAACACACCTGCTCAATGCCTATGTAAGCAGCACTCTTAGGTTCTCCCACATTTTGCTGGCTGCGGGCTATTTATAGCTTGCCTACACCCTCCCTTTCAGTGAAAGGAAAGGAAACAAGAGCACCGGCGAAGCTATTTATAGCTAGCCTGGCTGAACTAACTTCAAAACCTAAAAGCTTTGGTTGAGTCAGTGTGTCAACATGGACATCAAAGTGCATAGCTTCACATATTTAGGAGCCATTGTATCAGACAATGGGTCCTGACAGGATCGCACAAACAACAAAGCCCATTTAAAAAGACAGGACCATCAGTCCACATTCCAAGGTAAGGCTGCTGCTCTCCCTTGTCATCTCCATCTTCCTATATATGCGTGCGAAACACGGACCCTCACAGCAGACATACAACGAAGAATACAAAACATGGAGATGAGGTGCTACAGAAGACTTCTGGGCACATCACCAACAACGAAGTCCAACAGACCATCACACAAGCCATTGAACAACACGATGACATGCTCACAGTGGTGAAGAAACAGAAACTCCGATGGTATAGCCACGTCACCAGAGCATCAGGCCTTGCAAAAAAAACATCCTGCAAGGCACGGTGCAAGGAGGCAGAAGAAGAGGGAAAGAGAAAAAGAGGTGGGAGGATAACATTCGAGAATGGACTGGTTTGACACTGAATGAAGCCATGAGGGTTGCTGAGAACAGAGAAAGATGGAGTGCGCTGGTTGGACGATCATCTGTGGTGCCCCGACGACCTTTGAGTTACGGGATAGGATAGGATAGGATAGACGGCAAAGAGCCGAATCAGGACCACAACTTGGTTGAAAGAGGACTCACCCCTGATCCTAATAAAAGATCACCTGAAACAACCCTAATGGTAAACCTGAAGGAACTCCACCATCCGGTCACTTTACAATAAAGGCTTCCCAAGCAAAGGACGCTAAGGATGTACTCTAAGAGTACAAAAAGAAAATATAATATAATCATTATAAAATATTAACAAAACACATACATATAAAATGACTAAATTTCTAAATAATAATACCATACAAAGCCCTAGTGACCATTTGGCAAAAAGCGTCAAATATCCACAAGCTGACCCAACAGACCCCATAACCAAATGAGGAGTTTTCAAGAAAAAAGGTAGGTGACTGGTCTAGCAAAGAAGATAATAGATTGATAAAACAGATTAGGAACGAGAAAGAACAAATGAGAATGTAAGTACCTGTGGGTTGAAAACATTCTTCATAGTAGTCTGTGTGTTGAGCCAGATCTGTGTGTAGCGATGGCACTTTTTCACCACAATCTGCTTGTAGCGGAACACGCACTCCGTTGCCCTCACACTGACACGACGCTCGATTGGTTCCACAGTGCCTACAGGGGCACCTGCCCCTGAACAGCTCTGGCTGACCCCGCTACTGCTGCTGGCTCCATTTGAGCTGCTGCCATTCTCCTGTAAAATACCACAAAATAATGTTTTCAAAAGGTTCTCCCTTTCACTTATGTTCAAATGAGATCATGTAGACTACTATTTGTAACAACTTATAAGCTCCCATTATCATCATCATTAGTAGTTGTAGTAGTAGAAATAGTAGTAGTAGTAATAGTAGTAATAGTAGTAGTAGTAGTAGTAGTAGTAGTAGTAGTAGTAGTAGTAGTAGTAGTAGTAGTAGTAGTAGTAGTAGTAGTATATTCATCATCTTTATTATAATTATTTGTCACGTGTGTTCTTGCTTTATACATACTGGTGGTAGTGTAGAATATATTTCAATCTGTGATTGTACAGAGTGGCCCAAAAATAGGGTTTACAGTTATCATGTAGACTATTTTATATTTAATTGAAAATTCTACACTAGAACAGCGGGAAATTTGTTATACCTGTTAACATAAACATAAATAATTTAATCTCTCAGATGCTCAAAAATGTCCTCCTTCAACATTGCAACTCTGAGGAATGTTTTATATTGGTATTACTAAGCAAGTAACTTCAACCATATAAAAGGTAGTTTAATAACTGTAAACCTGCTTTTAGGCCACCCTGTATATGGGCAAGGCTCACTAACACTCAAATGGTGGTGTGTCACCCCTTTCAAAATCAATCACACAAGTAGCTTTTTAAGCCTATGGCCATTCAAATTACAAACCATGGGTTACAAAAACTGAAAATAACATTTATATTTCTTGAAACTGACAACGAACCAAGAAATTGAACACTGACAGCGAGTGACAGATGAAATTTAAAAACTGAAACATGAAATTGGTTACCTTCTTCTTCCCTTTGCCTTTAGGGTGCAGCTGACTAGGCAGACTGTCCAGAAGACTCTTGTATGATATGTTTGATGGAGAAATGGGTCCTGCAGGGGCTGCCTGAAACGCCGGGACATCACCCACCAGGCTGTCCATGTTGAGAGAAGATGGGCTAGGCAGAGCGCCACGCAAAGGACTCTGTGACACTGCCTTCAACGGCGTGAAAAAAGGCGTTGGCGAAGATGGCCGGAGCAGCGAGTCAAATGGACCTGGTTGGTTCCAAATAAAGCACAGTTCAATAAAATTAAACATGATATAATTTGACATGTGGTATAAAACACACTACATTTTTAAGTGTGGCATACAAAAGCTAACATGAATAACAACAAATAAACAGCTTATTGCCTACTATCTTATATTTTTTATAACACACAACCCCCCTTCCTATCATTAAAAGTGGGGTCAGCTTGTTGCATAAACCAGTTTTAGTTAAGAACATCAGACACATTGCATTACATTACATGATTATTGCTTTAGGTCCAGCGGACTCTTCCAAGCCAAATCAGGACCAGTATAGACGAATCAGGACCACAAAATCAAGACCACAACTTCGCTCAAAGATGATCCGCATTAAAGATCTGCAGAAACAACCCTAGTGGTAACACTGAAGTCACTCCTCCAGCCGGTCACTTTACAATAAAGACATCCCACGCAGGGGACGCTGAGGCTATACTATAATTTATCGAACCCCCATTTACAAAAACAAAATAGAATATAAAAACATCATTATAAAATATCAACAAAACACATGTAGACCCTACATTGCCAAATAATAACATCATAGGAAGCCCCAGTGACCACCTGGCAGAAAGCGTCCAATATTTCCAAGCTGATCCAACAGACCTCACACACAAATGAGGAGTTTTGTCCCGGAAGAATTTTCAAGAAAAAAGGTAGGTGACTGGTCTAGGGAAGAAGAAGATAGTATTGTAGATTGATAAAACAGAGTAGGAATTAGAAAGAACAAAGGGGAAAGACAGCGACAGTGGGAATTTAAAGCACTAAATTTCCAGGAAGTGGGGATACTATTTATACTGAAACCCCCGGGTACATCAGACACAACAATATTGAGTAAAGCCTGCGATGTTAAGTACATGAACATGTGAATTAATATTTGACCTGGTTTCTGTTTGGATGTCTTGGGTTTCTTGAAGTCCATTAAAGACATTCTTTTGGAAGGAGAATCCTTGCCTGATGAATTGGGCATGCTGGTCAATGCATTCTTCTTCTGCCCAGTGCTCTGCTTCTTACTGCTGGCATCAACCTGCATTAGTCTATCACCACTGCCTGTCATGGTACTTTCTGGCCGATGCTGTTTTCCATCATCAAGATCATCTATGGTAGCATCGTCAGCCAAGGAATACAACATTTCGTCATCATCAGACTCACTGTCTGAAATCACAGAAAAGTCCAGACTGTCTATCGTGTCCTTACTCGAACTATTCTTCGATAAGAATTCTATTTTGTCATTCTCTGCAATCCGTTTGTCAGACTTTTTAGACTTGGACTCTTTCTTGGAATCACCAGGTGAAGTGTTCTGTTTTTCCAACTCATTTTTAGCAACCTGTCTGTTTGTTCCTTTGTTATCAGCGTCACTACCTGTCTTCTTTTTCCCAGATCCCTTTTTGTGTACCGACTTAAAAGTATCACTTTTGGTTTTCATTTTAGCTATTGGCAGGTCTTCTTTGGGAGATCTTGGTGTTTCAGATGCTGTTCCTTTGACTCCTGGTGTCTCCACTTTGTCCTTTTTCCTTAAGTCATGAGACTTCCCAGTTTTGACTTTAGCAGGACCATTAGGAGTCTTCGCCGAATCTGGCAACTGCCGACTGGATGTCTTAGAGGCAGCCTTGCCTTTGTCACCTGAACGTTTCATGTGCAACCCTTTGCCCTTAAGTTTGGGTATTACTCCCAAAGAGGCTAACTGCTGGGATTTGGATTTCAGTTGTGCTGCTACCTGTTGCCTTGCCAAAATCTGGCTTCGTTTCCTGTCCTTGGCCTCTTTTTCTCCATTCTGCTGTTTGGCATACGACAGCTCTTTGCTTTTCTTCAGCAGTTTGGACACCACAGATGAACACTTGGATATTTTCTTGGTCTTGTCAAAATACCTAAAGAGCCTCTGACAGGAACGCAGATTGCCTGCTGGCTCCCAGGAGTCGTAGCTTGGTGGAAAGTTCTTCCATCGCACCAAATAGTACACTTTTCCTCTTTCCTTTTTCCTCTCAAGAAATTGGCCCACCTTTAAAAAAAAAATCAAAATAAATTCATGAATGAATTGCCACGGTAAAAATAATTATATGGAAGCTTTAACTGTTTTAGCCTCAGGAAAAAAAAATGGCAAAGCATGAAATAAAATGGCAAAGCATGAAAGAAAACTGCAAATTTCACATCGTAATAACAAGATAAGCTGTAGGAAAAAGTTGATTTAGTGATTGCTTTCATTTATTTTTAAAAGTACTTTCCTTAACTCACTCCCTATTGGGCGAGTCTGTTCTACTCTTTTTCTGTTTACTGGCCAATTGTACTAATTATAAAATTCATTTTTTAAAAGTACACCACAAAAGAACATGAAAATTTCAGGGGTTATTGTTGACATATTGGTACATGAAATAAGTGCACAGTTTGAAATGTTTAAAGTGGATGGGGGGTTTAAATTACCTCTTTTTTTCCCATTTTAGTTGGCAAAAATCACACAAAGCCAGTGATAACGAAATTAAACTTTGTTGTGTCATTCCTAAAGCTGACAAACTGAAAATAGCACTATGAAAAAGTGGACAATAAGTCAATAGAACAAATTTGAAAGCTAGAACTTTAGTTTCGTATGAAAACTGATGCCAATGAAGCAAAAACAGAATAACGGCAGAGTGGCTAGTGGGGAAGCGGCGGGCAGTGGACTACTATGATTTCAGTGGATAGTAGAGATAGTTAAAGAGTTTGATATAACTTATACCATAAATAATCATATAATGAAATTTATAATATATAAGATTAAACACCAACTCAAAAAAAAGGATCTAAACCTACATTTCACATTAAAAAATATAATTATTTATAACATTACTGGACAATTTTTAAAATTTTGTTTTTTTTGCGGTGGGGGGGGGGGTGGGGGGTGAAGGAAGGTGTTGAGGAGGGGGGAAGGTGTGGAGGAGGGGGAGTGGAGTGTTACTATTTTGATATATTTTCTCTCTGATAACACTTTATGTACAGCAATTACATTTGTTTACTGCTAATACTTTTTTCATTATTTATCATTTTATGCTTTTGTGTGTGTACGTGGGGAGGGAGGTGGAGTAACAATGGTGGGAGAAGAGAATAAGGGAAAAGGTAAAGGGAAGGGGGGGGGGAAGGGGGCAGACAGTATATTTGTGTGTGTGTGTGTGTTTACTATATATATTTTTTAATCTGTGAACAAAAGATATTACAATAATTTTGAGGCAAACATTTCATAATAATAATTATTATGCATTCTATAAATAAAATTATTATTATTATTATTATTATTAGGCCTATTATTATTAAATATTATTATCATCATTATTATTGGCAAATACTGAAATATCAGTGTGCTGCAACACTTTTTTTCTAAAAAGCTATAAAGATATTGTGTTAGAACTGTTGTTTTTTTTTTAAAATAAAACACCTGACCTGTTTACACACAATTCATATTGATACTGATAGTATCATAGTCATTTATAATAATATTTCAATATAATTACAATAAAATAAATACTTGCAAGGTAATAATATTTCAATAATTACAATAAAAATACAACTAAGGTAATAATAATAATGTACTTTCTTTCAAATTTTTTTTTAATTTAATAAAACAAAACAAAAATTGTCTTGCTGTTCAATATACCACTAAGATTTTTAAAACATACTTTTTTTAAAAAAAGAAAATACACATTTAAAACAAAGAAAATCCCACAAGTTGCAATCAAATATATTATAGGCCTAATCATCATTCTGATTCTGGAAAGACAAAGTGATATTAAGGTAACTTAATATACAGTTTGCCTATCAACAATCAATAAGTTTGTCATGACGGAAATTCAAAACCAAAGGCAAGGCAAAGGACGAAATAAAACAAAATATACTGTATGAGTGTATGATACTAGTATGAGTGTATGTTACCGTTAGTTACTTCTTGACTAGTTTTATCGTTTCTCATTGTTTTGCACAACTTATTTTCCACAAATAACAGTCAACAATACAGTTCCAAAACGTTCCATCACCAGCCGCAGCTCCGTTTTTCCGTTCTTGTGGTGTAAGCGAAATGAAACTGTAGTGTACCAGCAGCTGCTTTGGAGGTGTTCCACAGCGAGGTCGATTACCAAGCAAAGAGCTAGTAGTACTAGGGTGGCGCGGCAAAGAAAGAACAAAACACTTACTTTTTTTTTTTTTTTTTTGGCCCTTCAGACAAAGGCGCAACACTAACCGCATACATCATGCGATACAGAAATGTTCCACAGTAATCCTTATTTTAAATCAAAGGGCTTATAAACTCATAAAAACGATTAGTTTGTGTGTTTTTCGCTGAAAAAAGCTTACCTCATAATACACTTCGTCCGCCATTGCGACGATAATAATGGGAAATAACTCTTGCTAGGGGGAACTTCCGGTCGACATAGCACATTGGAAAGATGTCAACTGTTGGAAGACTTCTTCGTTTTTCTGGCTGTATGCGCAAGTACGTTGATAATAATCGCTAGATTTAATTTGCGATACAAATACTGTCCATTTTGAGGGAGCTTTTATACATCGATTATGTTGCAATTCTCTACTGCTAAACTTTATTTTAGTTTCCAATGAAGCTACGAGTTAGTTGCTACTACACTGTGACTGTAGCCTACACAATACGCTGAAACTAAAGTTTTGTTGAACTTTGGACTCCCAAGAATACGGTTCACATAATTACACCATGATGTGTTTTATTTTGGACTCGATCTTATATTTACATGCTGCATCGTTTCAGACTTGTAATCTCACAATTATTCACAATCATTTCGTTGTCCGCTTATTCATTAGCCGTTTTCTAGTCGGATTATACTTGTGTGAATTTGTTGTTATTTTGATGGTAGGGCTGTAACTACCCAGGTGTGCAAATTCCACCAGAGTGCTGTCTACAGAATGCCTGCTTATGATAAGGAGTTTGAAGCTGCAAAGCAGAAGCTTAACACATTGAAAGAAGAGCCTGACAATACTGTAAAGCTTCAGATCTATGCTCTCTTCAAGCAGGTTGCTGTTTATTTATTTATTTAATCGTTCTGATATAGCATTTGTCTAGCTCAAGGTGCTGACCAATACAGGATCTAACTCAAGCCACCAAAAGCACACACTTTTTGGGAGCATCGTCTGACGCCCAGATGACAGAACACAATCCTGAGCTGGCAATCACATCTAGCGCTAGGACATGAGCACCATGATCTTTAAAGTCTGTGAGATGGGATGCTTTAGTGTTCAGACTAGACCGTGGTTTAAACTCTCATTTGAAGGAGTAATTGCTTTGCACAGTGCAGTTTATTTCTTTTTTAAAGTATGAGTTTAGTCATTTGAGATTTTGAAAATCATAATTTTTTAACCAACTATGGTCAGGTGCGTCAGATGAAAAGAAAATGTGGTAGATACTCTGAATATTAGAAATCCATACTGACAATCCAGCAGACAGAGAACAAGACAAGTCTACATTTCTGTATTCAAATAAAATAGAAGATGTGAGTGACGTCAGTACAAATATTGCAAACAGGAATAAAATAAGATAATTATAAAAAAAAAAAATTGCGAATGTGATCTGCTTGATCAGTTAATGCCCTGTCAAAAATCAAACACTTTGCTTATCTATGCTTTTATTATTTGATTATGTTTTATTCCTTCTCACCTTCAAGGCAACACAAGGAAAATGCAATGCACCCAAACCTGGGGCTCTGGATTTTGTTGGCAAAGCAAAATGGGATGCTTGGAACAAGTTGGGTGCTATGTCTCAGGTAATGTATTGTCTCCCCTGCATCAGTGGTAACGTTTTTGTGCATCACAAGAGATGAATTGTCTGGAAATAAAATATGTAGCCGTATTGGCTACCAAAATTTCTGACCATACGATACAAAGGTCTTATTCTGTCTCTATTAGGTTTAAACTTCCTATGTGCTATTACTTGAGAAATACTTTTCAGATACCTTAAAGAACATCACCATTAGACTAAGCATTACATTCTCTATCAGAATATATAAACTTTATTTTTGATTTATGTAGCAGCTTCAAAAAGGGGAGCTGGGTGTTTAGAATAGCGCGATGTATGTTGATGAAGACACCTAGCTGTAACAGACTAAGCCGCAGCTAGCATTCCTGGGTTTAAGAACAAACCGACCAGCCAGTGTAGCATGTAGCGTAATTTCCCTCCTTTTTAACACATAATAAGAAGAGAATTTTGAATTGCGACTATAGCATCATATTTTTTTATGCCTTAGTTCATTCTCTAACAATAGATGCTTAAATAAAACATTAGTTTATATTGGCATACAAATCGTAAGAAAAACATGGACGAAGTTGTAAGGCGGTTCCAGACTTGGTTGTTGCTGGTAGGATGTGTTACATGTTTTCTATTTTAGTCCGTCATAGTCTAAACCCATAATAGTAACCATGCCATATTATAATATAGTTAGAAATAGGAGACGTCGTTCTTTGTTTTTCATTTTTATTATCCTTTAAAATTTTATTAAATTAAAGAGTTATTCTGAGTTTAGAGTTGTGACACCCTTAAGAGTAACAACCAACTCTCTCTTTAATCACATATTATTTTTATTTCGTAGCCGATAAGTCCGATATTGTTATATTAGTAGAATGGTCCGATTTTCATATTTACCCTGATATATAATGTGTATATTATTCGTTAGGTTTTCAAGCACTATTCTCAAGATAACGATTAGCAACTAACACAAAATTAGCCAGAGAGGAAATGTCCCATGCAGCGAGCAAATCGCGATAACATCGTTTTTGTTATGGCTGGCATCTCGACATAATAGCAGGAACGCGGTTAGTACAAAGTGGCATATCCAACAATGATATCATTCGACTGCTGCTAAGCTTTTCTTTTCACGAACACTGCCTTTGCCCTCTTGCTTGCTTAAAATGATGTTCTTCAAATAAAAGCAAACCTTTCAACGTTCATCAACGGACTAGCGTTCGGGGGAGGGAGAGAGAATGTGTGAATGAGACTTCTTCAACCTGAGGCTACCTCCTCCACACTCTTTCAACAACCACCCCACCATCCATCACTACAAAATGGAACCTTTTCATCTTGACTATGGCTTTATGCAGTTGATGTCCCGAAAAGAACTTCTTTACACCCTGCATTGTGACATTAGGCATTATGATCTTTGCTTCCACTATTTACAGGACACGACTAATGATCACGCTATAGTTCATTTAGTAGTATTTTCAGGTTGTTGTATATTGTTGTCATTGTACAAATTGAAGCTTGTTAATGTTGGCTTAAGGCTTCAATCATGTTATTTTAATTTTTTTATTTTTTTTTAACAATACCTCAAGGATGAAGCCCAGAAAAAGTACATCGACCTTATCAACGGTCTGGCTGGTGCTGAAGGTGGCGTCTCCTCAGAACCCGCTGGAGCCGACGATCGCTATCAGGGTCTGAAGATCACCAAGCAGAACAAGGTCTTCCGCATCCAGCTTAACAGACCCACTAAGAAAAATGCTCTCACCTGGCAGGTAAAAGTGCTTTGGTGATTGGTTTGTAATTGTTAATTGCTTTACTTGGGTGTTGTTGATTCGTTTGCGTTTTTTAATCTGTCTTTTGATATTACTGCAGGGTGCAAAGTTGTGTCATGGTCTGAGCACATGATAGAATTCTTTTGCTGACCCTTGTCCAGTCCTGTTATCAAATTGGATGGTGACAGAAACTGAGAAAGTTAGTACTTGGATGCAACCCTGAATGACGAAAATGACAAAGAATAAGACAGTGCACAACACCCCTCAGTCCACCCAACCAGACCTTTTAGAACCAGGGACAGTAAGGAAGTGAGGGAGAGGAGACGGGCACTGCCCTCATGAAGTTGGCCTGGAAAAAAGGGAGGTCTTAGGGCATCTTTACCTTTATCCTGTTTTTCACGTTGTGTTTTAGTGTTGGCAAAATGATACAAATCATTCAAAAGGCCTGGGAGGGGGAAAATGGGTGGGATGGGAGGTTGTTTGAATGTTCGGTTTCGTTTTTAGTTTGAGACGGATTGTTTAATGGACAATTGGTGTGGTTTGGGGGCTTATTGCATTTAACTTTATAATTAATTGATCAGGGTTTATTCTATATTGACCTTGTCAGTGTGTGGTGTGAATGTGATAGTCATTGATAGTTGTACACTACATGGGAAAGTTTTCTTGCTTGACTTGCATGTTGAGTCAGCAAAGTTTATGATTCTAATTCTGAATGAAAGTGCACTCAGAGGAGACTGGATATATTCAAGCAGCTTGGAACCTAAGGCATGGTTGAATGCCCTGCCTTCCCAAAATAATATCGTGATATCTCACTATTTTGAAGTAATAAAATAAAATAAAAAATAGTGAAAAGTAAGTCTGTTTTATTTCTGGGCGGTGATATGACCTTTCAATATAGGCTTTTTTTTTTAATACAAAAAACAGTTTGGACCATTGCAGGACTTCATATCCTTATACTCACTGTAGTTTCATTTGGTTCGATTTACATTGTTTATTTTTTGTGTATTTTGGTGTTGCAATTTTAATGTTGTCAGGATGATGTGAATGTTGGCACACTGGGTGAATGTGTTGCGGAGTGAAAATACCATATGAGAAGTAATCATTTTAAAACAAATCCCATCCCAACTATTGCTTTGGTGTGCTGATTTAGATCAGGGTCAAAAGGAGGCATTCCAATTTCTCCCTCTTTGTACGAAGGTCAATGGCATTGAATACACTACAATTTCATTTGTTCTCTTACTGTTTACTTTTCAACCTTTTTTTTCTTCATCTTCTTATTTTAAATAATGTACCAATTGGCTTACTGGTTCTGCTGAGGCTCTTTGAACTATTTGGAATTATGTATTTATTTATTTATTTAGTCACTTTTATATAGAGCTTTTTGTAGCTCAAGAGCTGCTCAATGCGCTGGCCGATACAGGATTTAAATCAAGCCACCAACGGCGCCCACATGCAGCCTTTGGGCACATAGTATGACGCCCTAACGACTGAGCACAATCCTGGACAACCAGGGATGGGGAGAAGAGGCATTGTGCATGCTGGTGTATTTGTGTAGTAGGCACTAGCTTATTCAGGACATGTCATGAGCTGTAGGACTTTTAAGTTCATGCAATGGAATGCGTGCGTGCGTGCACAGACTAGGCATCAGTTTATACTCTCATTCGAAGGATTCTCCTTAAAATTTACTTTCGGAGAACGTGCATTTTCTTTTGCTGCGCCTACTCTCTGGAATTCGCTGCCGGCAAACATGAGAGGCGTACCTGACTTGGCAACATTCAAATCGCAACTGAAAACGTATTTGTTCAAGCTTGCATTCAAATAATTATTATTATTAGTGTTGTTTTTATTTCATTGTAATATTATGCCATATGTGTTGTAATGACAGGATGTACAATGGATGAATGCGAGTGGGTGCGCAATGAGTCACAATGGGAGATTTGCGCGATATAAGTACCATTCATTATTATTATTATTATTATTATTAAAATGTCAATATGTAGGAGTAAATGTATGTATCGTAAGTCAAAATGTACACATGTGCTTTTTAAATCCTTGTACGATGTTAGCCAATTTGTGTACATTTCAGATGTACAATGACATTGCCTCTGTACTGAAAGATGCAGGAGAGGATAAAGACGTTTCTGTAGCTGTAATGACAGGTAATAGCAACACCAACAACCTAAATCTATCAGTTAATCTTCATTTGGTCAGCACCAGCCAATCAGCTTTTAAAATAAAAAAATTCCTGATAAGTCCACTTACACAAATGCCAAGATTACACCTCAAATTAATTGTTATTTTGGTAAATAAAAAACAGACACTAAAGATGTTTAAACTTTTATTCTTAAAACAAGTTTCTCTGGGAAATCAGGGATAATTAGTAAGACTAGGGCTTCAAGAGACCAGTTCTGACATTTATTATATTTATCTGTTTGAATCTCAGGTACGGGGGACTATTACTGCAGTGGCAATGACTTATCCAACTTTACCCAGGTTAAAACAGATGAAATGCAACAGATGGCACTGAATGGGAAAGCTGTTTTAGCGTAAGTCATTTTAGACTGTCCTTGAAAGTATAATGGCTCCTTACAAATTATCATCATCATCATCATCATCTTGTAATAGCAGTTAGTGGCGTTTAGAAAGGCATTGAAGTCACAAAAATTTCAACATTGGAAATCTTGCACATAAATTTATTCTGCATCACATGACTGCAATAGTATATGATCGAGTTCATCTTCTTCGGGACATGGTAGCTCATTGAAAAAGCTCATGCCTACTTTCTGTGCTTTCAGCAATTTCGTTGGAGCCTTCATTGACTTTCCCAAACCACTGATAGCTCTTGTGAATGGTCCTGCCGTTGGAATCTCTGTCACAGTGCTTGGTCTCTGTGATGTCGTCTACTGCACTGACAAGGTGAGTTATGAACTTATAGATACAAAAATGTAAGCAAAGTAAATAATAATAATAATAAGAATAATAATAATAATAATAATAATCCTATCATGTCCTATCCCGTAACTCGGAGGTCGTTGGGGCACCACAGATGATCGTTTAACCAGCAGACTCCATCTTTCTCTGTCCTCAGCAACCATGATGGCTTTGCTCAGTGTCAAGCCAGTCCATTCTCGAATGTTGTCCTCCCACCTAATAATAATAATAATAATTGATGCTTTATATGCAAAAATGAAACAAATGAACATATAACTGTAGACAAGGGTCACTATAATTGCAAAAGTTCACGTACCGATTCTTTTGACGATGGTTGCATGTCTATATACATGTATTGGTATTGTATTGGAGAGGGGAGGTGGAAGGAACTTGTACATTGGCACAGAAGACAGTAAAATAAATGACTGTGTGTTATTTTTGTTTTGTAATCTCTCCAACAGGCCACATTCCACACACCATTTTCTCAGTTAGGTCAGTCGCCAGAAGGATGCTCATCCTATCTCTTCCCCAAGATGATGGGCAATGCTAAGGCAGGGGAGATGCTCTTCTTCAACAAAAAAATTACAGCTCAGGAAGCATTTGAGAGGAATCTTGTAACTAAGGTGTTCCCGGATGATGTCTTCCAAAAAGAAGCGGAGGCGTTGGTCTCCTATTATGGATCTTTGCCACCCCAGGTACAATTTCAAGATTGTCTTTTACTTATTACCCAGTATTATAGGCAGACTGATCGGTGTATCCTCAAACATCACATGAAATTTTGCAAACCAGACAAGGATATGCTATATGATATTATTCTGTGGCACCAGTTTCATAACACTCAAACAGCTAACAGTAGGAAGTTTTCTCAAATGCTTGTTTCATACTAAATTTGATTTTTTTTTTTTTTTTTTTTTTTTTTAGCATAGTGCTAATTGCACGGAGCATTGAACTCTGACTGTTGACTTTGAAGGTGCGCTGATACAGCCTCGAAGAGCCTAGAAGTTCAAAGCATTGTGAGGTTAGCACCAACGTTCAGGATATTGGCATTTCCCAGAGAATACTAAATACTGAAACTGCAAAATTTTTAGGTGAAAAAAACGTAGTATTAATTGATAAAAATCTGTGGATATTCAATTTGACTTTAAATAGTAATACTACCTGCCAGAGCTAATAACGGTTGCTGGGTTGATTTTTGCAGAGCTTGAAGTTTTCCAAGATTCTGAACAGGAGTGCAGAGAAAGAGTTACTACACAAAGTGAACATTAAGGAATGCGACCTGTTGGTAGAGAGATGGCAATCTCAGGAATGCATCAAAGCCATCATGTCTTTCTTTTCCAAGAAGAACTCCAACCTTTAGAGAGAGAAAGAGAAAGAAACTAGAAAATAAATTGCATTTAATAAATTAGAACACTATTGTTGAACATGAAGTTTGGACTTCGGTTGTTAAAAAGTAACAATTATGTGTGGCAAAAAAAAGTAATGATTATTTGATTCAGCGGAATGAAATATAAGTTGCCTTCTCAGCGAATGAGTGCTTGATAAAGTGTTGTGAAAAATACAGGACATGATTGTAACCCCCTCCCCCCCCCCACCCCTCTCCCCCATGGGGGTGCTGGGGGTTTCAGTATAAATAGTATCCCCCCTTTCTGGAAATTTAGTGCTTTAAATTCCCACTGTCACTGTCTTTCTCCTTTGTTCATTCTCATTCCTACTCTGTTCTATCAATCTACTATACTATCTTCTTCTTCGCTAGACCAGTCACCTACCTTTTTTTTTTTTTTGAAAACGCTTCCGGGACAAAATCGTTTGTGTGTGAGGTCTGTTGGATCAGCTTGGGAATATTGGAAGCTTTCTGCCAAATGGTCACTGGGGCTTCCTATGATGTTATTATTTGGCAATGTAGGCATTTTATATGTATGTGTTTTGTTGTTATTGTATACTGATGTTTGTATTCTATTTTGTTTTTGTAAACGGGGGTTCAATAAATTAGAGTATAGCCTCAGCGTCCCCTGCGTGGGATGTCTTTATTGTAAAGTGACCGGCTGGTAGATTGCCTTCAGTGTTACCACTAGGGTTGTTTCGACAGATCTTCTATGCAGATCAGGGGTGAGTCCTCTTTCACTTCTCTGGTCCTGATTTGGCTCGGAAGAGTCCGCTAGACCTAGAGCAATAACCATGTAATGTAATGTAACATGATTGTAGCCATCAGGGTGGGATGTTTAGAGAAGGGCAAGGCAGGCCAAAGGTATGATAACAAATTAACTGTAGATAAGGATGGGGACTGAGAGTAGGGCATGAATGCTCAGGATCCGTTCACAGTTGAAACACCATGTCCATTCCTCCATTGATTGAAGTTGTATAATTTTATTTTAATTTATAATTAATTAAAACTGTTGTTATTTTGTGCGCATCCTTTGTGCATTTGGCACAGATTTGGCTGATGGCATTGAACAATGAGTTATTACCAAGATAGGTGGCATAAAAAAAAAAGCCCATTTTTGTTCTTTTTCAGAGTTTGCAAAGACTATCCTAGAATATCATTGAATTTGCATTCTGGTTCTTTGTTACCTGATTGAATTTGCATACTGGTTCTTTGTTACTTGGGAAGGTCTAGTACTCATAACTTTTATTTTATCTGTTTGTGTTTATTTGATTGTTTATTGCTTTTTTTCTTCTGTTTGACAATTGACATGGGCAAAGCTTGATTTTATATTTATTTATTTTTTACTGTATAATTAGTTGTACACTCATTTTTTGACTCGCATGCATCCCAATGTGAGACTTATGTATTCACCACCACCACCCCCAACCCCCCACCCCATTCCTCTCCTTTTCCTAAAACAAAACAGCAACAAAAATTCAGATTTTTGCAAATCTATGCGAGACGTGTTTTAAATAGTCCTAAAATGAAATTTTTTTTACAAAATGTCCGTCTGTGCAAAACTTGCAAGTGGATGAATATCTCAGAACCTATTTCAACTATCACAGCCAGATTTGTTAAGATCATATCTATCGATGAGGCCTCATAAATGTTCAGTAAATGAATTATTTAACATCAAGGTCACAACAGATGGTAGTAAAAAAAACAAAACAAGAATTTTCCACAAAATGTTAATTGTTTTTTGAAGTTATTTATATTGAGCTTATGATTCTTTGGTCCTTGATAGATATTAATGAGAGACATACTATGCAAATTTTGTCAACTTATTTCCAATTAGGTCAGGGTCACTGGAGCTGGCCAAAGTCGGTTCCTATAGGTTCTTTGCTGTGACCTTGACCATAAGCTATGAAAACTATAAAGTCCAAACTTGTATTTAGAGATGATAGATTGATCTTTAATATAAGTTCCGTATTTGTGTTGATCTTGAAGGTCAAGGACATTTAGGTCGTGCAAAAAAACTTTAAAAATGGGTCATCATACAGTGGAATGGTTCTATATTTAACCCATTAGGTTATTTGATCATATAATTATGAGCATGAAGGTTAAGGTCATCCCTAGGTCAAGGTCATCCCAAGGTCCATGTTTTTGGGTACAATACAACTTTTGCTGTAGTTTATTTGATTATACATGAAGGTATTTGGAGCTGGAGATAAGGTTAAGAGCATGGAAAGATCAAAGTTGGTGTTTGCATTTTAATGCATCCGTTTCGGTTTTTTCTAGGCGCTCATTTTCATACACAGATAGATAGATGTCAGTGTTTATAGGGCCTAGCCCAGAGCTGAATCATGACCACACAAAACTAAGCAAAATAAATATTGCAAGGTCCATGAGGAGCATGTGAGTCTTATGAGCTTTGCCCTTCTAGAATTTTAAATATTGAACGTTCCATAAGGAGCATGTGAGTCATATGGGTTTTGCCCTTCTAGTCTTTGTCTGCGTTAACGGTTTTTGTTTAATCGATTTTATTTATTTTCTGCTTCGGCCATCTTTTAGTGATATATGAAGCAAGCCATGATTGTGTGATTGTTACCCTTGGATGTAATGGTCATGCCACACGAGCGTCAAATCTTGAATCCAATTCATGAAATCACGACAAAATCCCTTGATTGTCGTGTGGCACCCTGTGCATCGCGGATCCAGATTCTTTGAATTGGCTCCGATTGCCGACTTTCAACATGTTCTAATTCCGCGAGTCTCGATTGTGTGATTCGGACCTTTTGGCCAATGAGAAGCCGAATACGAATCACGTGATCACAACACACGTACAGCAAAACTTCAAGACCAATAACCCTCAAGTTTGACTCGATGTGCGACTTTCGTGTGGCACTGCGCAATTCAAGTCAAAATGAATTTCCGACTTCGAAGTCGACAATTGCTCCGATTCACGTCAAGTCCAGTAGATTTGACGCTCGTGTGGCATGGGCTTAAGTAACAGTGACATTTACTGAGTGGAGTAAATTTCTTGAAAAAAGTGCTGTTCTTGTTTTGACGGCTGAATTAATCAGGAAGATATAAATGTAATTCTGTCTCTTGCCCCTCCCCAGCCTCTCTCTCTCTCTCTCTTCTCAATTGTGTCTACTTCCAGTACTTTCTCTTCCTCTTGTTACTCATAAGCTATGTAAAATCTGGTTCATCACTCTGTAGTGTAACCAAAATAAACAAATTCGCTCCACCATAATTTATTAACTGAAACGGTGTTGTATATTCAGATATTTACAATTTAAATATAAACAACACAAAACAGACATACGGCAGTAAACAGCACAGAATCATTAACACTGTGCCATGGACGTGGAGTTTATGTGTTATTCCGTTGAACAATCTAGACTTGCACCTCTTCATAGTTTAACATAAAATACCTATTTGCATGGTATTTCAACGTAAAACTCAAAACAGTAGGAAAAACCTACACATCAATCAAGGGTCTGATTGTCATTGCTCAATCCCAAAGAAGAAGACGAAGAAAAATTGCTAGTGTTACCGTTGTTATGAGTAAGGGTATCTAGTTGGGCTGCAGAATCTTCAGGCTGCTGAAGATGGTAGATCCATGGAAAGAATAAGAACTAAACATCATCGAATTTTCCAATCTCCATTTTCTTGGTATACGACATGATGAGGTCCCAGCATTCCTTACTGAGCCAACGGTCCAGGAGAGCGTTGCACTCTTGATCGTTCACTTGCAAAAGAAGGTCGCGCTGGGCCCTCCCACGCAACAGGGTCTTGGACACTTCTAGGCTCTGTGCACACACAACCACACAACTCCAACTATACCCAAAACCTACAAAAGGTATTTTAAAGTAATACTGGCATCTTTTTGTTCTACGAATGTAACTAAGTAAATAAGAAAGGCAACGGACAGAAGACGATCTAATAGCACGTGCAATTTTAAGATAAGTCTTTGCTTTATTGTTCTGTTGCATTGATACAGTCAGGTGTAGAGCAGTCTCTTGTCGAAACTTCATGTGGCTGTGCATCACACTGCCACCTTTCGTGAAGGGTCATTCACACTTGACAGCACTGCAACACAGATAAGAGTGCCTTACATTATTGTTGGAATCGAAATAATGGAATCGAACAGAATTAGTCACTAGTTGAAAGTGAGGATACAGAATACCTTTTTTAATTGTAATAGTACTACACTTAGTAATACCTACATGTTTACGTGGTATAAGGAACCCTCACCCCCACCCCTCCAAAAAAGAGACCCCTTGGGGTCATGAGCAATCTTGCCACTGTAGATTGTTCAAACCTATAAAGGGAACAGTGAAAGCCACAGTTGAAAACCTGTCTTTCCTTTATAGGCAAGACAGATTCACTGCGGCAACAGTACCCCCGTTGGAGTGCCGGGGGTTTTCAGTATAAATAGTATCCCCACTTTATGGAAATTTAGTGCTTTAAATTCCCACTGTCGCTGTCTTCCTCATTTACTCTTTCCTATTCCTGCTCTGTCCTTCACTCTGCTATACTATCTTCTTCTTCGCTAGATCAATGACCTACCTTTTTTCTTGAAAACTCTTCCTGGACAAGACTCCTTGTTTGTGTATGGGGTCTGTTGGATCAGCTTGGGAGTGTTGGACGCTTTCTGCCGGGTGGTCACTAGGGCTTCCTATGATTGTACTATTTAGCACTATAGGCATTTTATATGTATGTGTTTCATTGATGATTTATAATGATGTTTGTATTCTATTTTGTTTTTGTAACCGGGGTGTTCGCGTAGTTGAGGTCAACCCTCAGCCGTCCCCCGCGTGGGATGTCTTTATTGTAAAGTGACTGGCCGGTGGAGGGCATTCAATTTTCCCACTGGGGTTGTTTCAGCAGATCTTTTATGCGGATCGGGGGTTGTCCGGTCCTGATTTGGCTCGGAAGAGTCCGCTGGACCTAAAGCAACAATAAATCAATCAATCAATCCAAAAAAGAGTCTGTTTAAGGTAACATAGGAACAAAAATATAGAGTCGGTAGGTAGACCCCCTCCAATCTCCCTTCTCCAAAACTTGTTCACCTTGGGTGAGATTTTTTGGGCTTTTAAAATTTTCTTTCCCAGACGAACCCCCAGAATAGGTTTGGGGTCGGGCCAAAAAATGTAGGTCGGTCGGTATACCGTTAACAGAATTTCTTTTGGTTTTGTTTTTTGTTTGGCCTAAGGGAATTAACCAATGCTCAAGTTCTGTTGCTTTTGTTTTCTAACTAATTTTATCGCCCTTAAAGCCTGGCATTCTCGGTTTTGGGAATGTGGGTGGGGTTGCAAGAACATTCTTAATTATTAAGTTTCGTTGAAATTAATAAAAAGAAAATAAATTTGGTGTTTGTAGATGGTTATTATATGCACATTTGCAAAGTATATGTGTCTCATTGATATATTATATCATGCATCAAAGAACCATAAGTTCAATATTAATAACCTATTAAAAAAATTTTGAAAAATTGTCCTCTTTTTTTTGGCTGACATTTGTTGACCCTGTGACCTTTTTTGAAGTGAAGTCATTCATTCACTGATCATTTTCGAGGTCTCATAGGTACACACCATCTTACAAAGGTTGGTTGTGATAGTTGAAATAGGCTCTGAGTACTTAGCCACATTAAAGTTTTTGAACTGACTGACGGCGGACAGACGGAGATTTTTATTTTTTTTAATGCGATATCCTTTTTTTTTTTTTGACTATTTAGGTCTCATCTCGCACATATTTTCAAATATCTGGATTTTTTTTAGGGGGAGGTGAGGAGTGGGAGGAGTGGGGGCCTGGAGGCGATGAGTCAAAAAGGAATAAGCACAACTTACAAACGGTATTGTAACAAAATTGTATCTTACCCGCTTGGAGCAGTGCGTTGGGTGCTTTCGAGGTGACGCCCTTCTCGCCGGATTCACCTGACCCTCCTGAAGCCTGGGCTTTTAAGGCCAGAGCTTGGAACTGTGCTTTGGCCTGCTGGGTGCCCACGTACTGCTTCATCTGGTTGGACAGTGACGACGTCGCCGTCTCTTGCGCCTTCCTTCCGCGAATGCAGTCGCAGGCCTGGTCCCCCGAACAGCAGTACTGGTAGGAGACAAAGAACACGATGGGAAAGAGGAGCATACCCATCGCCACCAGGAGGCGAACTGACGGGTTGTATTTGATGATGACGCAGTCTTCAGGATGGATGGAGCCGTAGGCTTCCGCATCGGCCCACCCCTTGACTATCCCTCGCTGGCTTATCTCAAGATCTGGAGGTGGTGCTGTGGGAGGTAGCTGACAGCTGACAGTGATGCAGACTAAGCACAGCACAAATGTTTTCGTGGTCGGTGCAATCATCATCATGAACTTCTAAATCAGAGTGATTTGGTTTCCTTGCGCCGGTCAACACCAGTTGAATTTCATATCGAATTCAACTTCCTTGTCAATTCTTCAAACTTTTCATCATGCAAACATTTTCCCACCTTCTTAATATTTGATCCAATTCTTGCTACCTTCAGGCGAAACGTGCTGTAGACAAGATACGCGTTAGCTCCTCCTCCATTTTGAAGACGGGCCTTTCCCTGACGTCATTACAATGACGACAATGCTATCTTACGTCACACACACACACACACACAAACAGAACAGGTAAAGGTGTTCCCGTAACCTTTCCGTCTTTGGGGAGAGAGAGGCATTTGGGGCCTCTTTTCTTTAGACCAGCTTTATGAGCGCGTTGCCTATCTTCTCTCCCTCGCTGCTTTACCTTGCTCGGTTCTGAACAGATCCAGCTACCCATTCACAGCTGGGTGGACTGGGGTGTGTCGTGCACTTGTTTCAATCTTTATTTTGTGTATCGTTTGGTAGTTTGTCTTAAAGTGCGGTTATCCATCCAAGTACTAAACCCGCCCGACGTTGTTTGACATGAAACATTTCTAGCTTGTGGCCCAAACCACTGCACTACTGCGCCACCCACGTCACTATAATCGAGATCAATATAATTCCCATCATATCCTATCCTATCCCGCAACTGAAAGGTCGTTGGGGCACCACAGATGATCGTTTAACCAGCGTACTCCATCTTTCTCTGACCTCAGCAACCCGCATGGCTTCGTTCAGTGTCAAACCAGTCCATTCTCGAATGTTGTCCTCCCACCTCCTTTTCTGTCTCCCTCTTCTTCTGCCTCCTTGCACAGTGCCTTGCAGGATGTTTGTTTTTTGCAAGGCCTGATGCTCTGGTGACGTGGCCATACCTTCGGAGTTTCCGTTTCTTCACCACTGTGAGCAAGTCATTGTGTTGTCCAATGGCTTGTGTGATGGTCTGTTGGACTTCGTCGATGGTGATATGCTGGATATAGGAAATGCCCAGAAGTCTTCTGTAGCACCTCATCTCCATGCTTTGTATTCTTCGTTGTAGATCTGCTGTGAGGGTCCATGTTTCGCAAGCGTATAGGAAGATGGAGATGACAAAATAGCGCAATAGCCTTACCTTGGAATGTAGACTGATGGTCCTGAATTTCCAAATGGGCTTCAACCTTGTCAGGGCAGCAATTGTTTGTGCGATCCTGGAGAGGACTTCCTGTCGGGACCCATTGTCTGATACAATGGCTTCTAAATACTTGAAGCTATGCATTATGTTGAGGGATTGGCCTTGGACTTTGATGTCCGTGTTGATGCGATTGGTGTTGTTGGCCATCATTTTGGTCTTCTTTGCACTTACCTCATTCCATAGGCTCTGGAGGTGGTGTCAATCCTCTGTACAAGCTGTTTAAGTTCTCGTTCCTCTCCAGCCAATCCATCAATGTCATCCGCAAAACGGAGGTCTGAGATTGCTCTAACCCTTATGCTTACTGTGCTTCGTAATCTGCAAGGGGAATCTGACATAATGCGCTCTAGGAAGATGTTAAAAAGTGTTGGAGAGAGTAGGCATCCTTGACGCACACCTATTGTTGTTCTGAACCAGTTCCCGATGGCGCTGTTGTGGAGGACTGGACTGGTAGCCTTGTCATACAGGTTTTTGATGACTTCAATCATTTTAGGACTGATGTTGTACACTCTCATGGTTGCCCACAGAGCTGAATGCCAGACTCGGTCAAACGCTTTCTTGAAGTCTACAAACACATGTTATAGATGTTGGTGTTGTAGGTATTTCTCGCAGATTATCCTGAGATTGAAATATAATTGTATGTCTCAAAACGTAAATGCCATTTATTTTCAAACTATAATGAAAATCAAGAGTACAATTATATATTCTTGAAGTTAACTAAATAAAGGGACATGGTATCAAGTATGGTAAAGGCACATATAGGAAATGCATTAAGGCCTTCCTAATCAGTTACTTCTATGGAAATTCGTTCCACAAATAATAGGTTAACTTTGCCTTGCGTATGTTCAAAAATAACGCCTCCACAACAGACCCATTTCACTCTTTTTCATATGAGTAACATAACTAATCGGCAACATCTAACCTGGACGCAACAGTGACTGTTCAGAATTGCACGAGTTGACATAAACGTTCACATTCTAAAAATAATTCATTACGACATTCACTGCTGATAACTATGAAAGGATCTGTTGTGTTTTTTTTTTAATATATGAAAGAGAAATATTTCTGTCAAATAATGAAATTTTGAGTGTGTTTTGTTCAAACTCGAAAGAAAGTTTGTTTTACACTAATTGAATTTTGTTTGTTTTCAAAGTATGAAAGGCATTTCCATCGTTTTCTGAGTATGAAAGGAGTTTATTGCACAGTGTGAAAGGAAGCTTACAAATTATTAACCTAAGTGTGTGTATATATACTACCTTTGTAGACAACTTGGCATACTCTGACACTAATGCATGTGCCTGCTGCAAAAAAATTGTGTGAGGAAAGACGCGCGTGACCAAATTTCTCTCCACAGCTTCCACAGCGGACAGCTCCTTGTTGAAGAGCAGCATTTCTCCTGCCTGAAACATACCGGAAACACGCGAAACACACAGTGCGTAATTGAAATAAATATTACATTAAAATATTAACTTTGGCAGTACTTCGAAGGTCAAACTGGATCCCAATCGAAGCAATATTAAATAAGATGGAAAGCTAAAAGAAAGAGATTTCTCATATATAGCGCACTTACAAGCTCAGAGAGCTTCTCAAGGCGCCGGCCCGTAATATCCAGCAATCACACAATAGTTTGCTGAAGTCAGGATTCGAACCCACGTCGCCCAAGACGCACTCACACAAGTCGTGTGCTCTGACCACTGAGCTATCCCTGCCGCCAACTATCCAAGTGTACTTCCAGACAGTCACACACTTAGCTGAAAAATCACTGTTTTCAAAGTGGTTAATGTTCGTGGGGCTGTTCTGTCCCAGAGAAGCAAAAAAGAATACGTGGAGCAATTGGCTAGTACTACTAAACAATCTACAAGCAAACATTTATCACTCCAACTTGCGGAAATTTTGAGATATAGCGAAAAACTTCTTTATAATATAATTGACCTCAGCGACCTTGACCTTTGAGAAAGAGCAAAGGTGAATGACTTAACAGTCTGAATGGTTGTTAAAGTATCTGCATGGTCAAAGCAATACAACTCAGTTCAACCATATCGGAAATATGGCAAACATTGCGTTTTGAACTCCCACTCACTCCCACAATCCCCCCCCTCCATCCCCTTCTCTCTCTCCTAAAAAAAAAATAGCGGAAAAAATAGAAGAAAAAAAATATTCAGAGTGATGAACAGACCGACCAACCGATATTTAAGTGCCGATGTTGTTTCACTTCGTTACAAGTTTTTAAACTTTCACCACCAAACAGGCTTTCTGCTCCCCAAACCTCGACCGATCCATGTTAACCATGATAGTAACCACCGTGAAACATAATTATGCCTTTTTTCGATGCGTAAATCGTCGACATCTGGTTTAGTTGTTTTAAAAAGGATATACTTATGAACAGAATAAGTGTACAAAATGGTGTTTGGTAATGCAGGGTCTTTATATAGACAATATATATCTAGGGGGATCCTACCTTTGCTAAGCCCATGTTTTTAGGGAAGGTGAAGGACGAACAACCCATAGGACACTGTCCTAAAAGTGTGAATGGTGTGACGTATGTCGCCTGAAGAAAAAAAAGCAATTTGGTGTCATCATCATCATTATCGCTGTCGTCGTCGACATCGTTGTCGTCATCAATATAATCATCAACGCGACAACTTTTATCAGCATGAACATTATCAGCATGATCATTATTTGCAGCATGATCATGATCAACATCATCGTCGTCGTTGCCGTCGACGTCTCCATCATCATCATCATCATCATCATCATCATCATCATCATCATCGATCATCATCATCGATCATCACCACCACCACCATCACCATCATTATTAGCATCATCATCATTCTATACTCGTTAGCATCGTTATTGAAGTCATCACCCTCCTCAGTACAGCGATAATCATAAGCATCATCATCGTCGTCATCATCGTGAACAACATCATACTCGTTATTTAGTTTCTATACCGCGATTCAGTACCGCGATTAACCCCAATCGTTATCGTTCTCGTCCTCCTCCTCCTCCTCCTCCTCATCATCATCATCACCATCATCATCATCATCATCATCATCATCATCATCATCATCATCATCATCATCATCATCATTATCATACCCTATCTGTGGAGTAGACGACGTCACATAGACCAAGGATGGCAACTGCAATGCCTACAGCATGCCCATTGACCAAGGCTATCAGCGGCTTCGGAAAGTCTATCAAACTTTGGATAAAATTTCTGGAGAAAAAAAAAGAAAAAAAAAAGAAATTGCTAGAAATAAAGATTATATTTACAAAATAGCCATTACCGAAGGAAGTCTTCCCTTTAAAAAAAAAAGCGCCGTTTCAGGAAAATCGATAGGCTATTAAATTGCGTCTGAGGACTGCGCAAAAGCTTTTATGAAGTCCAATTTACGCTAAGTAATTGCTATATTTGCCTTTATATTCATACACTTTGTGTGTGTGTCTAATATTTGCGAACATTGAATCTAATATTAATATCATGTCTGACCATTCAAAATGGTTGCCTACTATAGAGACCGGAGACTTATCTCCCTTAGGACACCAATGATGAATGAACATTGAAGTTTAACGTCTACGCCCACCATTGGCGATATGGCAGACGGAGATAAACATACCATGGAAACAAGGGGAAGGGACCTAAAATCACACTGAACCACCAGGGCAATCATACTGCTAAAACGGAACACCAATACAGGCGCGAAAAACATGGAGTTAGCGGTCGTGACCCAACTCTATTCGCGTGTGTTGGAGGACTCTTGCTGAGTCTGTTTCTAAACGATTGGTTCTCGGCCTGTTGAAGTGGATGACGCGTAATGTGGTGAGGTAACTGAAAGACCGAATGTCTTGATATGCGCATGTATAGGTATGGGTGCACAGCTTCAAATATGTTGGAGCAATTTTGTGTCAGATATTGGGTCCCGACAGGAAGATAGCACAAACAACCGCTTCCCTGACACGGTTGAACACCATTTGGAAAGACAGGTCCATCACTCTACACACCAAGATAAGGTTGCTTCGCTCCCTTGACATCTCCATCTTCAAATACTCTTGCGAAACATGGAACTAACAGCAGACCTACAACGAAGCATAGAGATGAGGACAGAGGTGCTACAGAAGACTTCTTGGCATTTCCTATACCCAGCACATCACCAACGACGAAGTCCGACAGACCATCACATAAGCCATTGGACAATACGATGACTTGCTCAGATGGTATTGCCACATCATCAGAGCATCCGGACTTGCAATGACATCGTGCAAGGCACGGTGCAAGGACTGCTGAGACAGAGAAAGGTGGAGTATGCTGATTTTTTTAACAAGAAAACTGAATTATTACTGCTTATAGCACTTACGGAGGCACGGTGGCCTAATGGTAGAGCTTTGGCTTGCAGCTTGGGGATCTGAAGGTCCCGGGTTCGAGCCCAGGCCGGGGCATTGTGTTGTGTCCTTGGGAAAGACACTTCACTCCCGTTTCCTACTCCTTCGGATGAGAGTATAAACTGAGGTCTAGTCTGTGTCGCATACATTTCATCATAACGGACTTTAAAGATCCTGAAGCTCATGTCCTAGACGGGTGAGTGCCGGTGACAAGAACACACCCAGCATGCACCTAGGTCCTTCTCCCCCATCCCTGGCTGCCCAGGATTGTGCTCAGTTGTCTGGAGCGTTATTACGATGCGCCCAAAGGCTGCAAGTTGGCGCCTCGGTCGGCTTGAGTTAGATCCTGTATCGGCCAGCGCCTTGAGCAGCTCTTGAGCTGGAAAAGCGCTATATAAAAACGATTAAATAAATAAATAAAATAAATAAATTAAACGATCATCTGTGGTACCCCAACAACTTTCGAGTTATGGAATAGGATAGGATAGCATAGGTTAGGAAAGGATAGGATAGGACAGGTATGCTAAGGGAGAGCAGTCACTTAACTGCTTATCGCAGACGCTCTTTAGAACGTTCGAACACGACGTTTAGACGCAACTTGCACAAATATCCGACACACAACAATTGTATGAACATATACGAAAGTAGCGATCTCTTAGAATCAATAAGACATTTTATTTTATTTTTTATTAATTTTTTTAAATTTCTTTATTTAAGTATTTATTTTTTTTTAGATCTGGTATCCAGAGACACTTAACGAAATCAATCGCAAGAACGGACTTCTCTCGTAAAAACTATTTTCAGATATGTCACTCAAAAAACAATATTTACGAAATCGTCAACATTCTCCCATCCAAAGTAGGCCTATTGTTCATTCAATTCGGATTGTTATTGTTTTAAATGGAATGGGGAAAATACTCACGGTTTTCTGATGAATTTTGATTGACTGGCCTGATTTGAGTTTACCTCGACTCTATAGGTAGTTTAATGGTTTAAATACCTACACTAGGTCTACACTGACCACCCTGCTCACTTGATTGTACATTTGAGTTCTCTGATCTGCGCTTCCAAAGTATTTGGGTTGAGCGTCATGAAGTTGGCTAGGTCGTTCCCATTGCTGAAATACTCCCCAGCACCTGAAATGAAAAGCCAAAAAAATCCAGCAAATTGTACAACTAAAAGACACAACTAAACTAACAATGGCCACAGCCGTAGCTCAAGTGGTAGAGCGTTCCCCTGGCACACCGATGAACCAAGTTCGAATTCCATGGTGGGCAAAATAAAAAGTGGCCTTTTTGAATGCTCTGGTGGTTCAGTGCTGCTTTAGGTCCCTACCCCTCGATCCCTGGAATGGTTATCCCAGTTTGCCATATCGTCAATGGTGGGCGTAGACGTTAACCCTCAATGTACATTCAACCAACAATGAGTTAACTGCAAATAGATCCAGCACAGAGAAAAGACAGGCGTTCGATGTTGAATGTAAGAACAAGTAATATACCTGGCGGGAAAAGAAAAAAAAAAAAAAAACACCGAAAAGGTCAATCTCTGTGACGTTGCTGCTGCTGAAGATGATGATGTAAACTGTTAATTGCCTATTACGTACCTGTCAGGACGACGATGGCGATTTGTTTGTCTTCTGCAGCACTGTCTAACGTCAACGATATTTCGTCGTACATCTGCACACAACCGCCAGCTAAGTAATAATACAGTAGTATCATGAAATGAACATTGAGGTTTAACGTCTACAACCACCATTGGCGATATGGCAGACGAGGATAACCATCCCAGGGAAAGAGGGGTAGGGACCTGAATCAACACTGAACCACCAAAGCAATCATACTGCTAAAATGGATAGTGAAAATGACCACATTTTATATCGCCCACCACGGGATTCGAACCTGGGTCATCGGGGTGCCAGGCGAACGCTCTACCAATTGAGCTACGGCGGTGGGGTAGTATCATAAATACGGGATGCAATATAAATCGATTGCTAATATAATATTAAAGTGAGACGGAAATTAAATTTTTGTTTTTGACATTTTCGATTGACTTCTTCCAATACCATTAATAAAGGTGGCAAAACATTTGTGTAGGTTTTCTCGCCAAGGAATTAGAGTTAAGGAAAACATCGTGAACATCCTTATTAGATGCCGTTCTCCGAGAGAAAATGAACTGCAGCAGACAGGGAGAAAACCCGGCTACCCGTAGAAAACCTTATGTGACCTCAGAAGCTCAGAAGTTCAATATACAGGGTGTTCCAAAAGTCTTGGGCACATTTTGACATTGAATATTTCCGAAACTATTAAGGATATAAAAACGCATCTGGTAAATTCAGAAAGCTTGTAATCTCAATTTTTACATGGAATGTTCAAAGATGTTCAATGTGAGAATCATTGGTCACACGACACACATCAAGCCGATAGTCAAATTCTTGCCAAACGCGTCCCAGCATTTTCTGGTTGAGTGAACGCCATTAATGGGTCTGAAAAGAAATTTAAAAAATCAACACCTTTACAAAAAACTTAATGTAATTAGCTTTAAAATGGCACAACTTTTATCTTACTACCATTCATAGTAATTGAGATATGGGGACTTCAAATGTGCCCAAGACTTTTGGAACACCCTGTATTATGTACAAGGGAGAATAAGGTGCATGTTTTGGAGAAGTTAACTTTTGACAGTTCAACTTCAAGCGACGGAGGAGGACTGAAAATGCTGCTCGCATCAGCCACGAAAACGGCAACGGTCAAAGCAAGGACTTTAACGGGTATATTCTATACGTGTCTAGGATCAAAACTGTGTTCAAGGCATTTACCTGAAGAGTAAAGGCATTCCTGACAGCAGGTCGGTTGAGGCAGATGTACACTACGCTGCCTTCGCGTTCAACTCTGATGTTGTTTCCGTCGTCGTGGTACTTCCGTACAGAGGCTCCTAGCCGCTTTTTCTCGTTCCGCTCCGTTTTGTCCGCCGCAATCTTTTCCACTAACTGGGCGTAGCGTGTCATAGCTTCTGCCTGGAGACACAAAACATATAAGCCAAAGAAGGAGAAGAAGAAGAAGAAGAAGAAGAAGAAGAAGAAGAAGAAGAAGAAGAAGAAGAAGAAGAAGAAGAAGAAGAAGAAAAAGAAGAAGAAAAAGCTTTTACCTTGCCTTCTGCCTTAATTTTGCCTTGCGGCTGCCTTCTCTTGCCTTGCCTTGGCGTAATTTGCCGAGGAGAGTTTAGTGATTAATCAATTGACAAATCATTGTTTTCTTACTTTCGTCATGTTGGTCAGTCGGCTCCAAGCTTCCCATTTCACTTTGTCGATCAAGTCGTGAGGCCTGGGCATCGGGCCGTTACACTTCCCCTTCGTTGCCTGAGTACGAGAAGAGACACAGCAGAGAATACGTTTTAACAGTTTTAGTAGAAATGTAGTCGATATTTTGCGAAGCATAATATAATGTAGTATCTTAAACAGTGGACACCAACATAAGCTCTCTATATTAAAACGACTTTGGACAAAACGAATCCAATGAGTAGAAATTCACAAAATGAAAGAACGATTAACGTACTGTCTAGTTTGCGACCGTTATTTTATTTGTAAATTAAAGGGCCCCAGAATCACACATTTCAGCGTCTCATATCTTGTTCAAAATCACAGTGCATGTTGCTCAACTGAAAAGAAAAAAACACAAAATATTACTCCACCCTGTCATGAACTGGCTAGTTTTAACTCTGCCTATGACTATTTCGCCTTGTGTAGTAATTGTAACATTAGAGAGTTAAGGAATTACACAGCAGCAATTAAAGTACACACCGCGAGCCCGACCCACGCTGCGTAGTGAGTCAGCACTTGAGCTTTGAATCTGACCGTTTTTAACCAATCAGAAGCAGGCTAGGCGGGTAGAGCAGTTCTGACTGTGTCAGATCTTAGCGCAGTTTGAATCAGTCGTGTGTGAGACGAGGAAGAGTCAACATCTCCACATCTAGAGAAATCTCTTCACTCATAGACCAGGAAGCAGGAATTTAGAATCTTAGAATTCTATCAAGCCATCACGGGTCTGAACTTGTCAAACAGGTAAATGAACACACTTCTGTTTCATCGTGATATATTTATATTATTGTTGAAATTATGTTTGTGGAATTTGCTATGCATAAATGTGAATTGTTAATCCGAATTTGCGTGACCATGTGGGAAAGCCGAACACGTGGCGAAACACGACCGGTTGCGCAGCCATGTTGCATACCATACGGAACCACTGTTGTTTAACTTATATGTATGTTTGCAGACCAGTGACTGTACTACTGAATGTTTATAATATTAGTAATTCTGTATGTGTATAGTTAGACATGTTTGATATTTATGTATGTATAGGAATATGCTCTGTGGGTTCGGGCATTAAATAGAATAGACCCAACGTTTCCCGGCGTGTCGTAAGAGGCGACTAACAGGGGTGATGTTAGCACGGCATCACTGGGCGAAAGTCTTCTACACAGAAGTCACCGGCCAGGGCGGAGGAACCTCACGTTACTACAGGTTCAACGACCATGTGCTCAGGGCCAAGGCGAGCCACACTGTATTCGTGGATTTCGGCTGTGGCCAACAGCCTGGAGAGGATTGGGCACCGCCAGGTCTTTTTTGCCCAAGACACACTACATGATGACACAATCCACTAATTCCATACCGGATCGGTCGTCGCCCGGGCCGTCACCCGGCACAAGGACCGCGCCTTCCGTTGGCCACCAGGACGGAGGTGTTAAGTATGCTACTGATGGACAATTTAGCAAGATCCGCACGAGAAACAACATCGTCATAGGAACCTGGAACGTCAGGACCCTAACTGCGGAAGGAAAATTAGAAGAACTGGCCCACGAGTTGGACCACTATCGATGGAACGTTCTAGGTATCAGCGAACTGCGATGGAAAGGCCTAGGTGAAACAACGACCGACAAAGGCCACAAGCTCTATTTCAGCGGTAGGGATGACAGGCACGAACACGGCGTTGGATTCTTGGTCCACAAGAACATTCTAGCGACTGTCATGGGTTGCCGCCCAGTCTCCAGTAGACTCATTACCATCCGCCTGAGAGCAGCCCCTTTCAACATCACCATCATCCAGGCCTACGCCCCAACATCAGACTATGACGACAGCGAAGTGGAGGATTTTTATGAAAATCTACAGGCGGTCCTTGACCAAGTGCCGAAGAAGGACATAGTCATAGTGCAAGGCGACTGGAATGCCAAGGTTGGCCAAGATGCGCACCGCAACTGGGGAGACACATGTGGACCCCACTGCAACAACGAGACAAATGACAGGGGTCTGAGACTCTTGGAGTTTGCCAGATACAACAATCTGGTACTGGCAAACACGCTTGGTCTCCACAAAAACTCCAGACGATGGACATGGCACAGTCCTGGCGGGGAGCATCACAACCAAATAGACTACATCATGGTCAAGAAACGCTTCAGATCAAGCATCAACATTGGCAGGACACGTACTTTTCCAGGAGCAGACATTGGAAGTGACCACGATCTCGTGATGATGTCTTTCCGGCTCCACTTGAAGAGAGTAAATACAGCAAAGTGCACTAGATTGAAGTTCGACCTGGACAAACTGCAAGACCCGGAGGTGGCAGAACTATTTCAGGCCACAATTGGAGGGAAATTTGCACCACTGCTCATTTTGGGGGCTGGTGAAGTAGATGTCAACACCATGACCACCACCTTCAACTCAGCTGTGACAGATGCCGCCACTGAGATCCTTGGCAAGCACCGACCAAAGAAGAAGCTGTGGATCACACCTGAACTTTTGGATCTGTGTGATAAACGAAGAGAGATGAAAAAGAAAAAGAACACCTCACAGGGAGCTGATGTCTACCGAAAAATCAACAATGACATCCGAAAAGGCATGCTCACAGCAAAGGAGAACTGGATAGAAGATCAATGCCAGGAAATAGAGAACAGTCTGAACAAGAACAACAGCAAGAAGGCCTACCAGACTGTGAAGCGACTGACAAGTGTCAAACAGCCCAAAGTCTCCACTATCCAAAGCAAGTCTGGCATATGCCTTACAGAAGAACAAGAAGTCTTGGACAGATGGACAGAGTACTGCTCTGACCTTTACAACCATACACCAAATGGAGACCCATCAGTTCTAGCATGTCCAGAGAACAGAGAAGAAGAAGAAATCCTCCCAATTCTCCGGGAAGAAGTTGAGGCAGCAGTGCAAGCGCTAAAGAAAGGGAAGTCAGCAGGAGTGGACAACATACCCGCGGAACTGCTACAAGCAGGAGGAGAAGCGATGATTGATGCCCTCACCATTATCTGTAACAAGATCTGGCAGAGTGGGGAGTGGCCTATACCATGGACCCAGTCGCTTGTCATCACTCTTCCCAAAAAAGGTAACCTTCAGGAGTGTGAAAATTACCGCACCATCAGCCTCATCAGCCATCCCAGCAAGGTCCTCCTGAAAATAATACTCAACAGGTTGAAACCCCAAGCTGAACAAATCATAGCTGAAGAACAAGCAGGATTCAGGCAGGGCGAAGTACCACTGAGCAGATTTTCAACCTCAGAATAATCTGTGAGAAATACCTACAGCACCAACAACATCTATATCATGTGTTCATAGACTTCAAGAAGGCGTTTGACCGAGTCTGGCATGCAGCTCTATGGGCAGCAATGAAAGTGTACAACATCAGCCCAAAAATTATTGAAGTCATCAAAAGCCTGTATGACAAGGCTACCAGTGCAGTCCTCCACAACAGAGCCATCGGGAATTGGTTCAGAACAACAATCGGTGTGCGTCAAGGATGCCTACTCTCTCCAACACTCTTCAACATCTTCCTAGAGCGCATCATGTCGGATGCTCTTGCAGACCATGAAGGCACAGTCAGCATAGGGGGTAGAGCAATCTCCAATCTTCGTTTTGCAGATGACATTGATGGATTGGCTGGAGAGGAACAAGAACTTGAACAGCTGGTACAGAGGCTTGACACCACCTCCAAAGCCTATGGAATGGAAATAAGTGCAGAGAAGACCAAAATGATGACCAACAACACCAATGGCATCAATACTGACATCAAAGTCCAAGGCCAATCCCTCGACACAGTGCATAGCTTCAAATATTTAGGAGCCATTGTATCAGACAATGGGTCCCGACAGGAAGTCCTCTCCAGGATCGCACAAACAACTGCTGCCCTGACAAGGTTGAAGCCCATTTGGAAAGACAGGACCATCAGTCTACATTCCAAAGTAAGACTGCTGCGCTCCCTTGTCATCTCCATCTTCCTATATGCTTGCGAAGCATGGACCCTCACAGCAGATCTCCAACGAAGAATACAAAGCATGGAGATGAGGTGCTACAGAAGACTTCTGGGCATTTCCTATACCCAACACATCACCAACGACGAAGTCCGACAGACCATCACACAAGCTATTGGACAACATGATGACCTGCTAACAGTGGTGAAGAAACGGAAACTTCGGTGGTATGGCCACGTCACCAGATCATCAGGCCTTGCAAAGACTATTCTGCAAGGCACAGTGCAAGGAGGTAGAAGAAAAGGGAGACCGAAAAAGAGGTGGGAGGACAACATTCGAGAATGGACTGGTTTGACACTGAGCGAAGCCATCAGGGCTGCTGAGGACAGAGAAAGATGGAGTATGCTGGTTAAACGATCATCTGTGGTGCCCCTACGACCTTCGGGTTACGGGACAGGATAGGATAGGATAGGATAGGAATTTAGAGTGAGATTCCAGTGGACCTCGGAAGTAGCAGAATGTTCGTCGCTTATGTATAGAGATGTGGAGCTATCACTGAGGGCTACTTTGGCTTTCAGTGAGACGCTCTGCACAAACCGATTATTCAGGGTTGTGCAGAATTTCGTCTCTTATATTACAGACGAGCAGGCGAGCTATCCTGTGCACCCCACTCCACAGAAAGGACGAGTTGGTTGAGGAGACTCTACCGCACAAGTCGGAAAGAGCTACCCGGAAAAACACCCTGTCAGACCCCACAGCGTGGCAAGGGAACCCAACTACACAACGACACAGGTGGACCAGAAGCTACCTCACAGAAGGACTTCGCACGCACCATCTAGCAGTTAAGTGCAAAAACAAAGGTGCACTTAAACTGATCAAAACAGGACCACAGTAGTCCAACTCTTCAGAAACTGTAAAACGGACCACAGTAGTCCAATCTACATAAACTCAAATAGCAAGTGCCCGAGGAAGATAAAACAGTTGCCTAGACTATCAGCGAACGAACTATTAGCAGTAACTGAGACTTTTTAAGTTAGATTAGTACTTAGAGAATCTTGTATAGAGTAGAAGAAATAAATGTGTGATTTTAACTGTTATCAAGTGGCTGGACTACATATGATTCATAGCCGTGTGAAAGCTAGTGTGACAGTAATCTTTTACCATTTTTCTATCTATTTCTGTACCCCAACCTTAACACAGAACGAGCTAAACAAATAAATTTATTAAAGTAATTCATAGGGTGACTTACTAGCAGTTCCCACCGAATAAACGTGAGGGTCCATAATTCCATTGTGCAGAGCCCATAAACCCCACGTGACACTTTAATTGGCGAGCCTGCCAGGATCTGTGTATAATAGGAATTGGGTATAACCGGATCTAAGTACAATAAAAGTAGATAACAGTAGAAGTAGAATAACTCAGAATAGTGTAAGGGTATAACACTGATCAGTTTTGGTGCACTATTCTTTACTTAAAAACTTGTTTGCTTCAATTATTTTTGTGTCTGTATGTTGCATTGTTCTTTTGCAGGTTTTGCTTAAATAACTGTTGTATGCCATTTGACTCTTGTTTTATTCTATTATTGATTGCGAATTTTATGGTCTTTGCATTGTTGTTATTGACTTGCAATATTGCTAGTGTTTTGGTATTCCACGTGATTCAGAGGTTGTTCATAGACACGTTTGACAATGTCGGACCCAGTGGCCTTGAGATTGCGTTTCAAGGAACTAGGAGAAGCTTTACACTTAGCAGGGGCAGACCTAATTGCGTATATCAATGCAGAGGTAGAGAAACAGGAAGCTAAGGCAGAGAGAGCAGCAGAGAGAGAGGCGAAGAAACTCGAAGCAGAACAGAGAAAAGCAGAACTAGAAGCAGAGCAGAAGAAATTAGAAGCAGAGCAGAAGAAATTAGAATTAGAAGGAGAACAGAAGAAGGCAGCATTAGCAGCAGAGAGAGAAGCAGAAGTTAGGAGATGGGAGTATGAGCGGGCAGAAAAAGAAAAAGAGAGGGCAGAAAAGGAAAAAGAAAGACAGCATGAGTTAGAGCTAAGAAGATTGGGATCAGGAGCTTCAAGTTCTTCCTCAACCCCTCCCCACTCAGATCAGCTAGAGGTAGCATCCAACCCTGTACAAGGAATGTCATTCCCACTGGGAACATTCAATGAGAGAGAAGAAGGTCTAGATCTCTATCTGACTAGGTTTGAGCGTCTAGCAACAGAGTATAAACTAGATCCCACTCATTGGTCTTTTAAGCTTAGTCAAGGGCTTAGACGAAAGGCTTATGACATCTACAGTAAGCTACCGACTGACAGAGTGACTGACTATCACAAAGTAAAAGAGGCACTCCTAACGGGATTCGAACTAACAGGAGAATGCTACCGGCAAAAATTCCGCACCAACCGGAGAGTGAAAGGAGAGAGCTATGCGCAGTTCGCGGATCGGTTGTCCACAATGCTGGATAAGTGGATTAGCCAGTCAGCCACGGCTAAGACGTATGATGGACTGACAGAACTGTTAGTATGGGAACAGCTACGGGAAACCATGACCCCCGAGCTGAGAACATTCTCAGTAGAGCAGGGCGCGGAAAGACTGGAGGATCTGGTCAAGGTCGCAGATAGGTACGTGGCCGCACACGGAGAAGCCAAGAGCTTCAGGCGAGACCTAAAGCCTAACGGGAAAGAGGCACAGAAACGAAGCCCTAACCGGGAAGAGCGCACCGCGAATAAGCCGAATAACCCCAGACCTGGGCAAAATAAAGGACCCAACACGGAATTCGGGAAGAGAGGTCCTGCAGAACAGAGACGGTATTGTTCGTTCTGCAACAGAAACAATCACTCCACCGCAGAATGTTTCAAGTTGGCCGCACAACGTAGGGAAGAGCGCGAAAGCCGGCCAGCGCACAGAGTTCTAACTCAAAGTAGCGGTAACAAGCCACACACGATCGGAGATCACCCATCGGTGACAGACACGGTCAAGGTCAACGGAAAAGAAGCGAACTGTCTGTATGACACAGGTCTATCATACGACGCGATAGTTAGCGAATCTCTTGTATCGCGCGCGGACTTGACAGACAAGACAGTCGACTTACAAGGAGCAGACTTGACGAAACCGACGACTACTTGCCCAATAGCATGGATCGAAGTAGAGAGTAGGTACGTCACAGGACGAATCCAAGCAGCTGTTTTACAGAAACCCCTGTATGATCTAGTGCTAGGTTGTAGGTATGTGTTCTTAGGCACGCCCCCAAAAACTGTAGAGATAGCTGCAGTGCAAACCAGGGCCCAAGCTAAAACCCAACCACCCCAGCCCGAGTTCGCTCCGAATCCAGGACTCGAAGAGATCAAAACAGCACAGAAAGAAGACACCTCGATAGCGAAGTGCTTCCAGAAGCTACCCAAGGCGCACACACCCCCGCACAAGGGAGACTTCTACATGGAAGAGGGAGTTCTACATCGACAAGGAGATGGAGATCACACCCAACTAGTACTACCAGCCACCCTTCGAGCCCAAGTACTAGAACTAGGCCACAGCATGCCACTCAGCGGACACATGGGAATTGGAGCCACAGTGCAGAGAATCAGCGCACACTACTATTGGCCAGGAATCACGGAGGATGTCAAGCGCTACGTGAAATCTTGCCACCAATGTCAACGATATTCCCCGCGACATCACACCGTACCAGTTACCTTAGGACCATCAGTAGTAGTCGGCGTGCCATTCCAGCAAGTCTCAGTAGACATAGTAGGACAACTGCCCATGACCAAGAAGCGGAACAGATTTCTACTCACACTCGTCGACGCATGTACGATGTGGTGCGAAGCAGTCCCGTTGCCAGCGATCGACACCAAGAAGATCGCAGATGCACTCATCGCCATCTTTACCAGAGTCGGATTCCCGGACAGCATTAGAACGGACAACGGATCTCAGTTCACCGGCCGCCTGATGCAAGACGTGTTCGAGTTGATACAAGTTCATCACATTCGCACACCACCATACCACCCAGCCAGCAACGGACAAGTAGAAAGACTGAATGGAACCCTTCTCACCATACTCAGGAAAGTCGCCGACGACAATCCAGAAGCGTGGGACACCTACGTGAATGCGGCACTGTTCGCGTATAGAGAAACGCCCCATGCAGCCACAGGCTACACCCCGTCAACATTGCTATTCGGCAGACCTCTAGCCGGACCTCTAGAAGCCCTACGCAGAAGTTGGACGGAGGCCAAGATAGACGACACACCAAGAGGTGCCACCAAGTACGTCGCAGACCTGCAGGAAACCCTCAAAGCAACGTGGAAGAAAGCTGGTGAAGCACTGAAGAAGGCAAGAGCCCGTCAGGCGAAGTACTACAACCGCCACGCGAAGGACAGAGAACTGCACGTCGGCGATCAAGTGCTACTCTTACTTCCAAGTGGAACCAACAAGCTGGACATCGCTTGGAGAGGACCGTACCGGGTGACTGCCAAGAAATCCAAGACAGTCTACCAAGTAGAGGTGAACGGGAGAGCCCGATACCACCACATCAATCTCCTCAAGAAGTATACGGACAGACCAGCGACCCCCAGCACTCACAACTTGTTAGCCATCGCCATCGCGGAAGAAGGAGAAAGCATGGAGACCAATGCAGTAGAGTATCCCCTGCACTCCAAAGAAACCTACAAAGACGTGATACTCAACGGAGACCTAGCCGCTAACCAGCGACAGCAAGTACTACAGGTCATTCGACAACATCAGACTGTGCTAACAGACCGACCAGGGAGGACAGACCTCGTCGAAGTAACCTTAACGGTGACCGACCCAACCCCCGTCCGCCAGAAGCTCTACCCGATGCCACTGTCGCAGCAGCGAGCCATCAAGGAAGAGATAGACACCTTACTGGCAGCCGGAATCATCTCAGAGTCTACTTCACCCTACAGCGCAGGCACGGTATTGTTGCGAAAACCCAACGGAGAGCATCGACTGTGCATCGACTTCAGACTCCTGAATGCGGTAACGCAGTTCCAGCCAGAGCCACTCCCGGACCAGACAGACCTATTTGCCAAGCTACAGCGAGCGAAGTACTTCTCACGCATCGACCTCAGCAAAGGATACTACCAGATACCAGTGCAACCGCAAGTCCGAAAGTACCTAGCGTTTAGCACTATGGAAGGACACTTTGAGTTCAATGTACTTCCATTCGGACTCCACAACGCACCCAGCATCTTCAGCGCCATGATGCGAAAACTCCTGGCACCCCTGAGCAGCGAGCACCTACATTCGTTTATGGACGACATCCTCATCGCAACGCCTACGTGGGAGGAACATGTCACGCTCCTACAACAACTACTCGCACGCCTCAGAGACACAGGATTGACGGCAAGACCCACCAAATGTCAGATTGGATTCACAGAACTAGAATTTCTGGGACACACCATCAGTCAAGGAAGCCTGCGACCGGTAGAAAAGACAGTGAAACGCCTACTCGACGCTCCTAGGCCCAAGACAAAGAAGGAAGTGCAGTCATTTCTAGGACTCTGCGGCTTCTACCAGAAGTTCATCCCCAACTACAACAGCATCGCCGTGCCACTGACAAATGGAACCCGGAAAATCGCCCCGGACAAAGTAGTATGGACAGCCGAATGCGAGACAGCATTCCAAACACTCAAGGACAGAATGACATCGGCGCCAGTACTCCACCTACCCGATTTGACCCAGCCATTCGTTCTTCGCACCGACGCAAGCGACTTAGGCCTCGGAGCAGTACTGCTACAGCGTGACCCCAAGAATACAGAGACGCTATTCCCTGTCGCCTACGCCAGCAGAAAATTGAGACCCGCCGAGACCCACTACGCCACGTCGGAGAAAGAATGTCTTGGACTAGTCTGGGCCATACAGAAGTTTCAACTCTACCTGTATGGGACCCACTTCACAGTTCAGGTGGACCACCAACCACTATCGTTCCTGGCAGCCTCCAAGTCTTTGAACTCTCGCCTGATGAGATGGGCACTCACCCTTCAGGCGTACTCATTCCAGATCGAATACATCCCCGGCAAAGAGAACCACGGAGCCGACTACCTCAGTCGCCATCTCGTGGAGGACACAGCAGCTGTCGCCCACCCAACACAACTAAGGGCCACAGCACCAGAATTCGTCCCCGCCCAATAAAACCCTGTCACTAGTGTCCTTAGCTACCTGGCACAGCATTGCAGCTCAGGTAGAGCAACTTAATTAGTTTGTAAATAGGACCCTAGGATAGTGCAGTGTTAAACTAGGCTCTGTAGTAGAAAAAGGTCGAATCCAGTAGTCATCGCCTTTTTTCAGTTGAGGGAGCCTGTCATGAACTGGCTAGTTTTAACTCTGCCTATGACTATTTCGCCTTGTGTAGTAATTGTAACATTAGAGAGTTAAGGAATTACACAGCAGCAATTAAAGTACACACCGCGAGCCCGACCCACGCTGCGTAGTGAGTAAGCACTTGAGCTTTGAATCTGACCGTTTTTAACCAATCAGAAGCAGGCTAGGCGGGTAGAGCAGTTCTGACTGTGTCAGATCTTAGCGCAGTTTGAATCAGTCGTGTGTGAGATGAGGAAGAGTCAACATCTCCACATCTAGAGAAATCTCTTCACTCATAGACCAGGAAGCAGGAATTTAGAATCTTAGAATTCTATCAAGCCATCACTGGCCTGAACTTGTCAAACAGGTAAATGAACACACTTCTGTTTCATCGTGATATATTTATATTATTGTTGAAATTATGTTTGTGGAATTTGCTATGCATAAATGTGAATTGTTAATCCGAATTTGCGTGACCATGTGGGAAAGCCGAACACGTGGTGAAACACGACCGGTTGCACCGCCATGTTGCATACCATACGGAACCACTGTTGTTTAACTTATATGTATGTTTGCAGACCAGTGACTGTACCACTGAATGTTTATAATATTAGTAATTCTGTATGTGTATAGTTAGACACGTTTGATATTTATGTATGTATAGGAATTTAGAGTGAGATTCCAGTGGACCCCGGAAGTAGCAGAATGTTCGTCGCTTATGTATAGAGATGTGGAGCTATCACTGAGGGCTACTTTGGCTTTCAGTGAGACGCTCTGCACAAACCGATTATTCAGGGTTGTGCAGAATTTCGTCTCTTATATTACAGACGAGCAGGCGAGCTATCCTGTGCACCCCACTCCACAGAAACGACGAGTTGGTTGAGGAGACTCTACCGCACAAGTCGGAAAGAGCTACCCGGAAAAACACCCTGTCAGACCCCACAGCGTGGCAAGGGAACCCAACTACACAACGACACAGGTGGACCAGAAGCTACCTCACAGAAGGACTTCGCACGCACCATCTAGCAGTTAAGTGCAAAAACAAAGGTGCACTTAAACTGATCAAAACAGGACCACAGTAGTCCAACTCTTCAGAAACTGTAAAACGGACCACAGTAGTCCAATCTACATAAACTCAAATAGCAAGTGCCCGAGGAAGATAAAACAGCTGCCTAGACTATCAGCGAACGAACTATTAGCAGTAACTGAGACTTTTTAAGTTAGATTAGTACTTAGAGAATCTTGTATAGAGTAGAAGAAATAAATGTGTGATTTTAACTGTTATCAAGTGGCTGGACTACATATGATTCATAGCCGTGTGAAAGCTAGTGTGACAGTAATCTTTTACCATTTTTCTATCTATTTCTGTACCCCAACCTTAACACAGAACGAGCTAAACAAATAAATTTATTAAAGTAATTCATAGGGTGACTTACTAGCAGTTCCCACCGAATAAACGTGAGGGTCCATAATTCCATTGTGCAGAGCCCATAAACCCCACGTGACACACCCCCTTTCCGCCACACCTCACGTCCCCAATCTCATCTATTTCAGAAGTACTGCGGTTTTGATATAAAGTCGATAAATTCACGTGTGTATGTGCCTACTAATAGCATCAATGTTGATTCTAAAATAGCATCGCTGCAATAAGTGTATGTTAGTTAGTGATTCATTGCTTACAAGGTCCCGCAGACTGCAAAGAACCGAATTAGGACCACAAAATCAGGACCACAACTTGGTTGAAAGAGAACTCACCCCCGATCCGTATAAAAGATCTGCTGAAACAACCCCAGTGGTAACACTGAAGGCACTCCACCAGCGGGTCACTTTAAAATAAAAGCATCCCACGCAGGGGACGCTGAGGCTATACTTTAAATTTATCGAACCCCCGTTTACAAAAACAATATAGAATATAAACAGCATTATAAAATATCAACAAAACACATACATATAAAATGCCTACACTGCTAAATCATAATATCATAAGAAGCCCTAGTGACCATTTGGCAGAAAGCGTCCAATATTCCCAAGCTGAGGCGTTTTGGAAGAGTTTTCACGAAGTAGGTGACTGGTTTAGCGAAGAAAAAGATGGTATAGTAGATTGATAAAACAGTGTAGGAATGAGAAAGAACAAAGGAGAAAGATAGCGAAAGTGGGAATTTAAAGCACTAAATTTTCAAAAAATGGGGATAATATTTATACAGTATCCCCCGGTTCCGCCACGGAAGGGAAGGGGAAGGAAGGTGGAGGAGTGGGGACTAATGGGGAGGGGGGAGGCACAGTTATTTTTTACATAACAAAACGAGACGCCTAAAATTCCCAGCTTAGCGGTCAGGTTGAGCGACGACTACCCATGATAGTATCTTTTAATGTGACGACAATGTACATCCTTGATACCATGGCCCTTTAAGCAGTATTCGCGAATGTGTCCTTTGTAGTAACTGCAAGAAGGTAGGCTAATAGTTTTGATTGGGCAACAGACGTTTCGGTAAGGACCTAAATCAACACTGAACCATCAGAACAACCATACTGCTAAGATGGGCAGTAGAAAATGACCACTTTAATCTTCCCCACTACCGGAATCGAACCTGGGTCATTAGTGTGCCAGGCGAAAGCTTTACTACTGAGCTGTGGCGGTGGGCCTGACTGTACACAGCAGTTATGGAATATCGGTATTGGATAAACAAACGTTATACCATTTCTGACATCCAGAGTCTGGCTTTTCCAACGAATGGAGAAGAATAAATAAATAAATAAATAAATAAATAAATAAATAAATAAATAAATAAATAAATAAATAAAATGGTGTCTCCATTTTACCTGCTGAAACAATGCGTACAGCTCCAGCTTGACGTCCTTCTTGGCCACTTCAAGGGAAGAGAGCGTCTCTGTGGCTGCGTTGAACTTCTCCACAAGTTGAAGTGGCACATCGTCAGCCTGGTGACTAGATGTAGAATTACAGGCAAAAATTGCGCTCCAGTGATACCCGCACGCTCTGACCGGTTCTCTCAGCGAGCCTCCGCTGCACCATGCACACAGGGTTATTGGTGTCAAGAATTTCAGAGACTGAAGAACTTACCACATACATATATTTAACAACTTGGATATATTCTAACTGTTGTCGAGCGCAGCAGGCACAACGCGAGTGTATATTGCACCTGCACTGTGACAAAAATTTACAGTGAAACACACCCGTTAAATCAAAGGAGAAACCGCTGGAGACTTGATGTAAAATAGCAAAATCATTTAGGTGGTACAAACAGATAATTTATGTAGAAAAGAAACTAATAAATAATAGATAATTTATTCTGGGCAGTGTTCTTAGTTTTAATTATCCCCATAATGAATCTAAGTAAGCCTACACAGATTTTAGGCACTTCTTCTTTCCCTTGACACAGTTTTATGATCTATTAGTGAAGGTTCTGTAGACTTTGGGGAGGTTTCGCGTCTCGGTGTAAAGTGATTCTGATAGAACTAGCTGTCCAGAAGTTCAGCTAGCGGGTAGATTCGAAGAGTTGGGTGGCTGATCAGGCCAAGGAAAGGTTGAATAGATTCCATGTAAGGACATTAGCAGTCAGATTGTACAGGTGAGACTAAGACTTCAATCAGAATGTGCGGATAATGTTCTCTCGTTGTTATTAAGTAAGTACTGTCTCCAAGGATGCCTACTCTCTCCAACACTCTTCAACATATTCCTAGAGCGCATTATGTCAGATTCTCTTGCAGATCACGAAAGCACAGTCAGCATAGGGGGTAGAGCAATTTCCAACCTCGTTTTGCGGATGACATTGATGGATTTGCTGGAGAGGAACAAGAACTTGAACAGCTGGTACAGAGGCTTGACCCCACCTCCAGAGAATTGATTGATTGATTGATTTATTATTGCTTTAGGTCCAGCGGACTCTTCCGAGCCAAATCAGGACCGGACAACCCCCGATCCGCATAAAAGATCTGTTGAAACAACCCCAGTGGGAAAATTGAATGCCCTCCACCGGCCAGTCACTTTACAATAAAGACATCCCACGCGAGGGACGGCTGAGGGTTGACCTCAACTACGCGAACTCCCCGATTACAAAAACAAAATAGAATACAAACATCATTATAAATCATCAACAAAAAACATACATATAAAATGCCTATAGTGCTAAATAGTACATTCATAGGAAGCCCTAGTGACCACCCGGCAGAAAGCGTTCAACATTCCCAAGCTGATCCAACAGACCTCATACACAAACAAGGAGTCTTGTCCAGGAAGAGTTTTCAAGAAAAAAGGTAGGTCATTGATCTAGCGAAGAAGAAGATAGTATAGCAGAGTGGTAGGACAGATCGGGAATGGGAAAGAGCAAATGAGGAAGACAGCGACAGTGGGAATTTAAAGCACTAAATTTCCAGAAAGTGGGGATACTATTTATACTGAAACCCCCGGCACTCCAACGGGGGGAACTGTTGCCGCAGTTAATTTGTCATGCCTACAAAGGCAAGACAGGTTTTCAACTGGGGCTTTCACTGTACCCTTTATAGGTTAGAACAATCTACAGTGGCAAGATTGCTCATGACCCCAAGGGGTCTCCAGAGAATATGGAATGGAAATAAGTGCAGAGAAGACCAAAATGATAACCAACAACAACACCAATGGCTTCAACACGGACATCAAAGTCCAAGGCCAATCCCTCACCACAGTGCATAGCTTCAAATACTTAGGAGCCATTGTATCAGACAATTGGTCCAGACAGAAAGTCTTATCCAGGATCGCTCAAACAACTGCTGCCCTGACAAGGTTGAAGCTTATTAGGAAAGACAGGACCATCAGCCTACATTCCAAGGTAAGGCTGCTGCGCTCCCTTGTCATCTCCATCTTCCTATACGATTGCGAAACATGGACCCCCACAGCAGATCTACAACGAAGAATACAAAGCATGGAGATGAGGTGCTGCAGAAGACTCCTGGGGATTTCATATGCCCAGCGCGTTACCGGCGACGGGGTCCGACGGACCATCACGCAAGCCATTGAACAATGCGGTGACACGCTCACGGTGGTGGGGAAGCGGGGGCTCCGATGGTGTGGCCACGTCACTAGAGCATCGGGCCTTGCAGGGACCGTCCTGCGGGGCACGGTGCGATGAGGCGGGGAAGGAGGGAGACGGGGTGAGAGGAAAGGGGTCGGGGTAGGGGGGGGGGAGAACGACGTTTAACGATCATCTGTGGTGCCCCTACGACCTTCAAGTTACGGGATTTGGATAGGATAGGATAGGACTGTCTCCAAGTAGTGTTAGTTTCGTAATTTAGTACGAATTACGTTTTGATTTTTATAGGTCTACATATGAGTTGATCGAAACAATAGATCGGGCACCTCAAAGGTCTTGTATATTTTTATGTGGTTTAAGGTTCACATAAATTATGCAACTGCAAGTTTCAGAACTGGCTCGTTTATAACAATGAATGAGCCAGCTCTGAAGCTTGCATAAAGATACGAGAAGAGCAAACGTGTGAACATTTCTTACCGAGCACGCCATGATATTACTTGTTTCAGCAAAGTTTTGCATGAAAATTGCATGTTACTGCCACTGCAAACTCCATCAACTCGATTACTGATTAGATCTAAAACATGACTGCCACTGCGTTCTGGTCCCAGTCATAGTCTTGCTTCCGGCGTGGTCTATTACGTCACCGGAACTTTGCAAATTAATGACGTTGCGTCGCAGATTTCAGACAGAACGAAGAGCACGAGCCGTGGCACGAGCCGAGCGAGCGAGAGATTATTGAAGATGGAAGAATCCATGGCAAGGCGGGGATGGGGGGAGGAGGGGAGAGAGAGAGAGAGATGTTTCAGCTACAAGAAGTAAAACTGTCAAAACAGTGTTCAATATTTCATCAATATGTTATTCTTATATACATTTATTCACATGTACAAACATGCATATGAATCAATCAACTCACAACATCGCATAAGGATTCAAACAAGGCAACCGATTGTCCGAACATACATCTCTTTACGAGGACTGGCCAGCACGTTATTATGATTTCAACTGTACGAGAATTTGCAATACAACTATGCTATAGCGTAAAATAAATAAATAAATAACTTCCTAAAGCAGAACCTCATGTTAAATAATCTACTATTACATTTACATTACATGATTATTGACTTAGGTCCAGCGGTCTCTTCCGAGCCAAATCAGGACCAGTATAGCCGAGTCAGGACCACAAAATCAAGACCACAACTTCGCTCAAAGAGGACTCGCCCCTGATCCGCATAAAAGATCTGCCGAAACAACCCTAGTGGCAACACTGATGGCACTCCACCAGCCTGCCACTTTACAATAAAGACATCCCACGCAGGGGTCGCTGAGGCTATACTCTTAATTTATCGAACCCCTGTTTACAAAAACAAAATAGAATATAAAATAACATCATAGGAAGCCCCAGTGACCACATGGCAAAAAGCGTCCAATATTTCCAAGCTGATCCAACAGACCTCACACACAAATGAGGAGTTTTGTCCCGGAAGAGTTTTCAAGAAAAAAGGTAAGTGACTGGTCTAGCGAAGAAGAAGATAGTATAGTAGATTGATAGAACAGAGTAGGAATGAGAAAGAACAAAGGATAAAGACAGCGACAGTGGGAATTTAAAGCACTAAATTTCCAGAAAGTGGGGATACTATTTATACTGAAACCTCAGGCACCCCCACCGGGGGTAACACAATCAACTAGAGCAGAACCTCATGTTACACAATCTACTAGAGCAGAACATCATGTTACATAATAGCAGAACCTCATGTTACACTTCTACTACAGCAAAACCTCATGTTACACAATCTACTAAATCAAAACCTCATGTTACACAATCTACTACAGCAAAACCTCATGTTACACAATCTACTACAGCAGAACCTCATGTTACACAATCTACTACAGCAGAACCTCATGTTACACAATCTACTACAGCAGAACCTCATGTTACACAATCTACTATAGCAGAACCTCGTGTTACACAATCTACCAGAACAGAAAACACGTGCTCTTCAAAATTACTTTGGTCTACTTTCCCGTTTACACTGACAAATGCTTGGCATGTAGACTAAGATCTACATCACTAAGTGGAGTCCCATCTTTTTCAGATAAATGCAATAGGGGTAAGGTGGGGTAGAAACTGAGCGCACCAAGTATGACAGTATTGGATTTTACGAAACATAAGAACACTCTATCGCGTCAGTATGAACTCTCCATCACGTCACAATGACAGACCACACACATTCGCGCAGATAGCCATATTTGAAGGAAGATTGCTTTTCACAGCCGGATCTCATGTTCTAATCATGTGTATGTCAGTCACCACCTTACTTCATCCAGACGAGTCAGGAAAGTTTGCTGGCTGGAGAAATGGTGTGCTTGCTCACTCCTTTTACAAACACACACACACACACACACACACACGCACCCACACCCACACATACCCACACACATACACACTCGCACGCACGCAGATATATGCACACACAAACAAACAAAAAAAAAACACACACGAAAAAAACATCAAACTAGCAAATGGCCAACCTCGGGAGGTTTATCCAGAAAATACAAAACTAGCCAGCCAGCTTTTGTTTGTGTAGCCGTGAAAATCAGACAATGGTACCGTTATTAGGGCTGTTTACATTACATTACATGATTATTGCTTTAGGTCCAGCGGACTCTTCCGAGCCAAATCAGGACCGGACAACCCCCGATCCGCATAAAAGATCTGCTGAAACAACCCTAGTTGTAAAACTGAATGCTCTCCACCAGCCAGTCACTTTACAATAAAGACATCCCAAGCATGGGTCGCTGAAGCTATACTCTAATTTATCGAATCCCCGTTTACACAAACAAAATAGAATACAAACATCATTATAAATTATCAACAAAACACATACATATAAAATGCCTACATTGTTAAATAATAACATCATAGGAAGCCCTATAGTGACCACCAGACAGAAAGCGTCCAATATTCCCAAGCTGATCCAACAGACCTCACACACAAATGAGGAGTTTTGTCCCGGAAGAGTTTTCAAGAAAAAAGGTAGGTGACTGGTCTAGCGAAGAAGAAGATAGTATAGCAGATTGATAGAACAGAGCAGGAATGAGAAAGAACAAATGAGAAAGACAGCGACAGCTTGAAGCAGTTCCGCGGGTATGTTGTCCACTCCAGCTGACCTCCCCTTTTTCAGCGATTGCACTGCTGCCTCAACTTCTTCTCGGAGAATTGGGAGGATTTTTTCTTCTTCTCTGTTCTTTGGACATGCTAGAACTGATGCTAGGCGTTTGACCGAGTCTGGCATGCAGCTCTGTGGGCAACCATGAGAGTGTACAACATCAGCCCTCAAATTATTGAAGTCATCAAAAGCCTGTATGGCAAGGCCACCAGTGGAGTCCTCCACAACAGAGCTTACGGAAACTGGTTCAGAACAACAATCGGTGTGCGTCAGGCATGCTTGGGGTGTCGGATAGTGCAGTGGTTGGAGCACTCGCTACTGTGTCGAAAGTGAAGCACCGTCCGGTGCGGTTAGCACTTGGATGGGTGACCGCTAAGGTGTGAAGCGACAAACAACAACGCCCCCAGTTGACTCAACTGTGATTGAGTACCTACTCTCTTGAGGGTGGGGAAGGTAAAGCAGCGAGGGAGAGAGTTGGGCATCACCCTCATTACGCTGGCCCAAGATAAGTGTGATCTCCAACATCACGCTCCCCTACGGCCACAAGGCTATGGGACTACCTTTACCTTTTTACCTTTACCAGGCATGCTTACTCTCTCCAACACTCTTCAACATCTTCATAGAGCGCATCATGTCAGATGCCCTTGCAGATCACGAAGGCACAGTCAGCATAGGTGGTAGAGCAATCTCCAACCTTCGTTTTGCGGTTGACGTTGATGGATTGGCTGGAGAGGAACAAGAACTTGAACAGCTGGTACAGAGGCTTGAAACCACCTCCAGAGCCTATGGAATGGAAATAAGTGCAGAGAAGACCAAAGTGATGACCAACAACACCAATGGCATCAACACGGATATCAAAGTCCAAGGCCAATCCCTCAACACAGTGCATAGCTTCAGGAGTCATTGTATCAGACAATGGGTCCCGACAGGAAGTCCACTCCAGGATTGCACAAACAACTGCTGCCCTGGCGAGGTTGAAGCCAATTTGGAAAGACCTGACAATCAGTCTACATTCCAAGGTAAGGCTGCTGTGCTCCCTCGTCATCTCCATCTTCCTATTATGCTTGCGAAACATGGACCCTCACATGCGAAACATGGACCCTCACAGCAGATCTCCAACGAAGAATACAAAGCATGGAGATGAGGTGCTACCGAAGACTTCTGGACATTTCCTATACCCAGCACATCACCAACGACGAAGTCCGACAGACCATCACACAAGGTATGGACAACACGATGACCTGCTCACAGTGGTGAAAAAACGTAAACTCCGATGGTATGGCCACGTCACCAGATCATCAGGTCTTGCAAAGACCATCCTGCAAGGCACAATGCAAGGAGGTAGAAGAAGAGGGAGACCAAAAAAGAGGTGGGATGACAGCATTCGAGAATGGACTGGCTTGACACTGAGCGAAACCACCAGGGTTGCTGAGGACAGGGAAGTTGGAGTACGCTGGTTAAACGATCATCTGTGGTGCCCCTACGACCTCCGAGTTACAGGATAGGATAGGATAGGATAGGATAGGATTCATTGCTTAATGGGTCCAGCGTATTGCAAATAGTCGAATCAGGACCACCCATTGAAAGTCCATGCGGCTAACCCACACCAAGACGGGGAAATCCAGATCCAGGTCCCAAAGAGTGTTGACGTTTCTGTGCATTCCAAAACAGCAAAGGATTTGTAATAAGAAGAAGAAGAAAAAAATTGTTAAAAAAAATAAATTGTGACTAATGGATTATTTACGGTTGCCATTTAGCTGACTCACTTGCTTAATAGCCTGATGCCCAGATCAAAATTGCACGAATATGTATACAATGTCAACTTCACGTTAAGCGATGACTATTTCTTTGCTTGTCATAATGTTTTCTATAGAAGACAGAATCAAAACTTTATTAATCATAATTATATAGTCCTGTGTGACATTTCCTGTGAAAGACAAATTCACAACTATGATTATTCTATACAGTATTTAATTAAGATCATTGCACAAGGATGGCTTTGCAGCCTTATTTATATCGAACATCGCGTGTAAAGGTTAGCATTAGTTAAAAATAAAATTACTGTTTAATTATTTGGTTTTGTTAGGTTTGTTAAATATATTATTTTAATGTTTCACTATCGCCATACCCCCAATTGTTCAATATTCTACCCCCTCCCTCTTCACAAAGTCCAAAATTAAACAAACGTAAGTGGTGTGTGCGAGGGGAGAGGGAGGGTGTGTGTGTGTGTGTGTGTGTGTGTGTGTGTGTGTGTGTGTGTACTACTACTGTTATTGGCCCTGCTGCTCCTTCAACTGCTACTACTACTATGTCTTCTATATCCCATCAAGCTCTAAAACTGCCATATCCCGTGAAGCTGAATATCACTTAACCAAAAACATACAATATAGAACTGGATAATGCACTAACTAAAGGCTACAGTAACAGGTCGGGTGGGCACTAACTAAAGGCTACAGTAACAGGTCGGGTGGGTTTCTAGTGGAGTATGAGAAGTGGGTGATTGGATGGGCGAATATCACACAAGAGGGGGTCATATAAATCGATAGCATAGTCTCGAATATTACAATGATATGGTAATGATAAATCGGACACAGTGAACGACATGACATATTTTTTAAAACGGAAATGGACTCAGCGATATATTTATTATATTTAACAACGATACATGTATCAACGAAATATAAGTACAAATGCTTACGAAGCATACAAACATACATGTAGGTATGGGTATAAATACTTGGCCATATTCAAAGACGGAATGATTATTATCGCATACAATTTGATTGATATAGTTTTTCCAACAAGCCTCAAAACATTCATACATAAAACATATATAATTTTCATAACACCTTTAGGCTAATAGGCGTACATATGAACAAACGGACAATGTTAACAGCCCAGTCAAATTGCTCAGTTGTATTAGCACAGCTCTAGTGCTTGAAGGGCAATCAAGAGATAGGGTCTATACTTCTTTCACAATTTTACCTTCCGTCACAGAGCCACACCAAGTGTAAACAGTACAAGAAGTACCCATTGTAACTGGTTTAGCAGTTTTTACTAGGCATGTTTTTGTTCTACATATTTTATTTTGTTTTAATACTATTGCTTTTTTTTAGTGCATTGTAAAGCGTGGCGAGCCCATGCTTGTTGGGGTACCACGCTATATAAGTCTACTGTATTATTATTATTATTATTATTATTATTATTATTATTATTATCATTATTATTATTATTAATATTATTATTATTATTATTATTATTATTATTATTATTATTATTATTATTATTATTATTATTATTATTATTAACTCCGCTTGTATTCTATAATTTCACCCATACACATTACATGATTATAATATACACATACGCATCACCAATACATCAAAAGCCTTTCCACACTGACACCGAACATCAAATTAAGTACTTAATTATTTCCAGTCACAACCACGACAACTATTTTTGTCATTATGTAGGCATTACGTGTGAATCACAGTTTCCAATGATCGAAATATACATTAATAAGACGCTTTCTTCCCAAAGGATAACTTTCTATTTATCCCCATCTGTAGACTCCAAACTATCAGTTATACTTTCTGATTCGTACGTATTTTAAGCGTCATTCGACCAGTAACCGCCATTGCAACTTAGGGAACAATTATTTCCTTGCAACTTAAAGTAGTCAGTTTCTGTGATGTCATCAGAATGGAAGTCTTTCGTGATGTCATCACAACCCAAGCAGTCTATTCGTGACGTCACCACACTCCCTGCAAAGTGTTTAGTTTTGACCACCAGCATCACGGAAATTTCCACTGACGTTAAAATACAGTCACAAAAGACATTAACACCGTCATAGCTTCTACTGAAAATCTGCTGTAGTCTGAAATGTTGCGATGTTATCTGGCATGAAGGACGTCACAACTATGCAATCCGTCACCACGGTCCTTGCTGATGTACGTTGCATGATTTACACTGCAGATGGACATTATTTCCAAGTTGTTCACAACTTTCAAAGCTGTCAAGGCAAGATCTGCAACACAAAAGAAGCAAATAAAAATAGTACATTTACAACAATAAAAAACAACAACATTATTTTTGATAGAAGTGGATGCAAAAAACTGTCATTGAACATGTCAAAAAAGCCTGGTTTCAATGCTGAGAACATCATAAAAGGTAACTGAGAACTAAGTGATCCCAATATACACTATATCGGCATTACTATCAGCTAGGGCTTACCATCTTTGTCCAATGCAACTTGAACACCTACTTCAATACGGAGTTATCAATTCCTTGTGTTATTTATATTCTCTATAGTATTATCTACAGTTTCTAACTATTTATAGTCTGCTACTATTGTTCATTATGTAGGATTTAGCTTGACCATTACAGCAAGAAAGAAAATGAATGTACCTAGTTGGGACTAAAAGTATGTACACATTTTAGCATTGAATTTACCATTATCTGACATTTTACTCGTGCTTAAAGTTTTCTAGTTATTAAACCATTGAAACCAGTTATCATCACTTACTACTCTTCATATTTAACATGGCGTTATATCCGGTTATATGTCTTTCATAACTGACTACTCTGTAAATCCAAAACGGCGACCTTCATAACTTACTATTCTTCCTCTCCAACATGGCGACAAGTTCCGGTCATGTGACCAGCGGTTTACCCTTGAGTACCTTGACTTTGGCCTTGGCTTTGCTAAGCGTTGATTTCGGCACGTGGTTTTCCACCCTTGAAGGGCCGTTGGAGTGGGAGTGTTGATTTTGGCCATACGGATGGCTATTGGCCTTGCAATGGCTAGCTACATGGTTGCTGGAGTGGATGGCAGGATGGTGGGTGCTGGAGTGAATGGCAGGGTGGCTGTTATTGTGAGGATGGCTAGGATGATGGCCGCCGTGGCTGTTGAGATGCTCGTGATGGCTGGCGTTGGGATGACGTATCACTCTGTACTGGTAAGCTACAGATAAAAAACAAACAGTAACCATTATTTTGTTTAAATTGAACTAGAAAGCAAAAAATCCGGACTTTCGTTCAACCCGCCGCCAAATACTGTGACTTCTGTAAGGCAAATAAACCCTCAAATTATTTTTAAATGATTAAAACAACCAACAACCAATTAATCTCTCAATCCATTCTAAAATACCAACCGTATTTGTGAACGTAAGGCCCGTCACTGAGATCGTACAGCTCATCGAGTGAGTCGCGTCGTTTACGAATGTGTCTGCAGCAGGCAGCCCCCACCCCCAGCACCACTGCTGCGCCTAGCACCGACGCCAAAACTCCCCAGTTCTCTCCCTTGAACGGCCATGAATCTGCCAAACAAAATGAGTATGCTATAGTAGACATAGATATTGAAGTACATTACATTACATTACATGATTCTTGCTTTAGGCCCGAGCCAAATCAGGACCGGACAACCCCTGATCCGCATAAAAGATCTGCCGAAACAACCCTAGTGATAAAACTGAAAGCTCTCTACCAGCCAGTCACTTTACAATAAAGACATCCCACGCAGGGGACGCTGAGGCTGTACTCTAATTTATCGAACTCCCGTTTACAAAAGCAAAATAGAATCCAAACATCATTATAAATTATCAACAAAACACATACATATAAAATGCCTACATTGCTAAATAATAACATCATAGGAAGCCATAGTGACCACCTGGCAGAAAGCGTCCAATATCCCCAAGCTGATCCAACAGACCTCATACACAAATAAGAAGTCTTGTCCCGGAAGAGTTTTCAAGAAAAAAAATAGGTGACTGGTCTAGCAAAGAAGAAGACAGTATAGCAGATTGATAGAACAGAGCAGGAATGAGAAAGAACAAATTAGAAAGACAGCGACAGTGGGAATTTAAAGCACTAAATTTCCAGAAAATGGGGATACTATTTATACTGTAACCCCCGCCACCCCAACGGGGGTAGATATTGAAGTATACGATTGTCTTAAAACACTACTACTACTACTACTACTACTACTACTACTACTACTACTACTACTACTACTACTACTACTACTACTACTACTTCTACTACTATACTACTACTATACTACTATTACCATTACTACTACTACTAAAAGTAATAATAATAATGGATGCTATGTGCGCTCTTTTTTCTAAATCCCTAATCAGGTTAAAAGCGCGGCGTTGAACCGTATACGCGTAACCAACATACACGCTCACACGTTACGCACACTCTTACATACATAACAAACACATATCACTCCGCATTTCTTATTTCACCTACACCTGTATCAAATCCTTTTTGGAGTATATAATAATCAAATTGTATAGTATGATAATGAATCCCTCGTAGCAGCAGTAATTTATATCAAAGCGCACATATATGCCATGCTTTTTGCACATCGAAGTTCGACTGCCTGCGTTTGAGATACAGGCTAAGTATATTATTACCAGAACAATGGGCAGTGCCGTTGGAGGCTTCGTCGCTGTTATCGAAGCAGTTGTTGACGCCGTCACACATCAGCGAGCGGGGGATGCAGTCGCCACTCTCGCACTGGTACCACGGGCATTCCTTCGCTGGGTCTGAGCCAAAAGCAGGCAAGTCACGTTAACTTTGGAAACTTCCTCTAATTTAGCAAATTCTAAGTTGCTAAAAGTGGTGGTTGTTGAAGAAGAAGAAGAAGATGCTCATGATGATGATGAACTTTGGAACTTCGTCTTTTTATTAACAAAACCACAACAATTCCAAGCATAAAACGAGGCTCATAGCCCCGAGGGCATTTTAGCCAAAAGTAGGGGGAACAGGAGTGTGAAGGAGAAGGGCGAGAAGGACGGGGGAGGGCGAAGAGGAGGGGGAGGGGAATTACACACATATTTAAAAAAAAAAAAAACAATGATCGGCACAAAAAACTGCTCCATCGATAAATCTCTAAAAGTTTACACTGGCTCAGTATGGAAAGAAATGTGTATATTAACCATCACATCAAATATATTAATTGGAAAAATTAACACAGGCATAGGCCTATAATTCACCACAGTTTTGAAATAATAACAAGTCGGTTCGCAGAAAGAGAGAAAAGGAATACATTATTTAAATAGTGAAATAACAACTCCAATAAAGCTTCTTAAAATTGATGATGATGATGATGATGATGATGATGATGATGATGATGATGATGATGATGATGATAATTACACCGATAGTTATTAATATAAAAACTCACGTGAGTAAAACCTGCTGGTAAGAACGAGGTTGAAGGTGAAGTCTGACGCATTTTTATGACGTAATCGCACTGTGGCGACACTGGTGTTCAGTCGAATCACTCCAGGATCCCGGCTGGCACACGTGAATTCGAGCTGGAAAAAAAAATAGCATTAATGTGTGAAAAGGTGCCGATTCTGATGGCGCGCAAACGTAGTCGTAGCGCAGTGAGCCCATTGTTGTGGGATCCGAGGCCTATTCTGTGCACGCACAAGGCCTATAGATCTCTATCTAAAAGTCCTGAGGCTCGTGTTTTAGATTGGCGAGTGCCAGCAACGCAAATATACCCTTCAAGAACCATTCTCCGTTTCTCAGCGAAAGCACGACAACCGCAACGTAACGCCACCCATAATAAGAGGGGTTTTAGGAGGGGAGGGAAAGGGGGTGGTGGTGGTGAACCATGGGGAAGACAGATCACACCATCTCCTACTAATTTTGCATGTTAATATTGATAACCCCTGTTGCTGTTCTTTACATACGCCTTATCTCATCTACCAGACTGACTGAAAAGAGCCCTTGCTTCCAGTCGCTGTAACGTTCAAACCTGGATGCGAGCCCAAACCTCCCAACCAAACATTTCTGCCGCTCTACACGACAGGAGCTATTCTGCCCGAACATCTAGGCTTACTTAGCTGATGTCAGCATGCTAATAATAAAGCTTCGAACAGTCACTGCTTATTAAGGCCCATACATTACCAGACGCCTAGCCGTTTAAAGCTTCTTCTTCTTGGGTAGATTAACGTACCCGGACACATTGAGCGTATAGGGGACAGATAACTGTTTAAAGCTATTTTCATGCGTGCTAATAATAGTTGTCAGAGAGGTCACGAGGTGTGCAATTAGTGTACCTCCCACCATCTTATAGCGTAGTTAGTACGGATGAGGTCTACTACATCCTAATGTAGGCTATATATTATGTCATTATTAATGAACAACTTTCTCACATCGTATTGTTTGTCAGTCCGCTTTTAGGCAGAGTTGCGAGTATAGACGGTGAGACAAAGGCAAATTTGTGTTTGTATTAAACAATACGTGTCGTGCTGTGTTGTGTTGTATTATATTGTGTTGTATTGTATTGTATTGTATTGTATTGTATTGTATTGTATTGTATTGTATTAACTAGATAGAGTAGGCCCTGTCAGTCTCAGCTACATAGTTTTTACAAGCAACTATTTGGTCGTGGCTTCTGCAAGTGCTGAGTATTGGAGCACTTTTGGCCTGTTAAGTTAAGTAGATAGATTAAAGTCCCACGTCACATATAGCGAATAGGGGACTGGGAAAGGGGGGTGGGGAAATGGGATATACATGTTTGGCCTGTTCTAATGGTATGAGCTTTTATACAGCCTCTCCGACAAGCAGTGGCAGTTCTACTTGTTAGGCAATTCGATCAGAGGCAGCTAACGGCCAGTGTAAAAGTAAAATTGAAGGATGATTGGGAGATCTACAACACTATTGGTAGTGCTGGTGAGTATGGTGGTGGTGGTGCTGCTGCTGATGAGGATGATATGGTGATTTTAAAACCTACTGCCTCAGAATTGTAGAAAAATGGAGAGGACGATTACATGCAAACAGTTGGCGGGGTCCGTGTTCAGAATGAATAAACGTAAGGCGAACTACAGGTTTGACCTGGCGAAGATGACATGCGGTCAATGGGCGGGAATTGCTCAGAATGAATGATAGAATCAAGTTTGTGTAGGATGGTAGGGTGGTTGCTAGAGAGTGTGGAGGAGGTAGATTCAGGCTAAAGAGGTCTCACTCACTCATTCTCTCTTTCTCTCTCTCCCGAACCCCAGTCCGTTGATGGCCGTTGAAAGTTTGTTTTTATTCGAAGAAAATCATACTAAGTAAGGCAAGACAGCAAAAGGCAGTTTCCGTGGAAGAAAACAGTTTAGAAGCGGTCGAGTGACGGTATCGTTGTTAGAATACCTCCCGAGACGTTTCATAAATTTATAGTCCCCAACACAATAGCATGTCTCCTGAAATGTTATGTTATGTTTATCAGTTTATAGTCCCCTCTCTTCCCGTAAGGATTTTCAGAGAGGAGACTCTGAACTAACCGCGACCCTTTTTTTAAGTCGGGAGGCCAGCCGTACCGAAAGCTTGTTATCAAACCCGCCTGCGGTGCTAGAATCTCGCCAATTTGGCCAATTTTGTGTTAGTTGCTAATCTGTATCTTAAGCGTAATGCGTTAAAAACTCACAAATAATATACAAATTATATATCAGCGAACGCGGAAATGTCACATTTCAACTGTCACATTTAACAATACCGGACCTATCGGCTACGAAATAAAAACAATACGCGATTTAAGATGGAGTTGGTTGTTACTGTTAATGGTGTCACGACTCTAAACTCAGAATAACTCTTTAATGTAATAAAGTTCTGAACAATAATAATAACACATATGAAAGGACGGAATTTCCTCTTTCCAACGATATATAATATGGCATGGTTACTTTTATGGGTTTACACTATGACGGACTATTATTTAAATAAACATTAAAACATCGAACAGCAAAGAAGTCTGGAATCTTCTTAAAACTTCGCCCCTATGTTTCCCTTCTGATTTGTACATCTCTATAAACTAATGTTTGGTTAAACCATCTACTGGTAGAGAATTAATGAAGGCATCGGAAAATATTACATGTAAGGTGGTACAGTGTAGAATCTTAGCTATAGTCGTTACTCAAAATATTCTCTTATCATGTGTTAAAAAGATGGAAGTTATTTACACGCTACATTTGCCGCTTGGTTTGAAACTCATTGCTTAAGCGTCCAGCGGACTGCAAAGAGACGAATCAGGACCACAAAATCAGGACCACAACTTGGTCCAAAAAGAGTATTTACTCCTGATCCGTATAAAAGATCTGCTGAAACAACCCTAGTGGCAACACTGAAGGCACTCCACCAGCCGGTCACATTACAATAAAGGCATCCCACGCAAAAACAAACTAGAATATAAACATCATTATAAAATATCAGCAGAACACATACATATAAAATGCCTACATTGCTAAATAATAATATCAAGTGAAGCTCTAATGACCATTTGGCAGAAAGCGTCCAATGTTTCCAAGCTGACCCAACAGACCTCACACACGAATGAGGAGTTTTGGAAGAGTTTTCAAGAAAAAATGTAGGTGACTGGTCTAGTGAAGAGGAAGATAGTATATTGGAAAATAAAAGATAGCATAGTAGAAAGAACAGAATAGAAATGAGAAATAACAATGGAGAAAGACAGTGACAGTGGAAATTTAAAGCACTAAATTTCCAGAAAGTGGGGATACTATTTATACAGAAACCCCCGGCACCCTCACAGGGGATTGAAACCGAGAGACAATAGCCTATAACAGCGCGGTGTCTTCATCAACGTGATATGCATCGCGCTGTTCTAAACATCACGCTCCCCTTCGAAGCTGCTCCCTATATAAAAAATAAAGTTTATATATTATATATCAAAAATAAAGTTTTTATATATTCTAATAGAGAATTTAATGCTAAGTCTAATGGTGATGTTCTTTCATGGATCTGAAAAGTATATCTCAAGTAATAGCACATAGATAGTTTAAACATAACAGGGACAGATCGAGTGAGGCCTACGAATCGCGTGGTCAGAAATTCTTGTAGAGAACACGGGTACAGTTGTTTAAGGGTAAAGCCGTACCACAGGTTTGATCTTGTCGTTGAGGAAGTGAGTGTCGTACACCGACACCTTGACGCTGCAGTCCAAAATGTACGACGACTGCACGTGCGCCATCCAGCGCGTGTGTTTGGCCGACGTTACCGTGACGACACACAGCTCGTCTGACTTTGGACTCTTGCCCCCAACCCCTTTCAGCACCACGCTCGTCTTCTCGTTGAAAGGGGTGTGGTAACAGGTTTCGCCTGCCATGGTATCTGTAACAAAAAACGCAAATGACGAAATTAATTTTTGTTTTTATCAAACAAGCCGACGGTGTCCAATAACTAAACAATCAATCGATCAGTCAGTCAGTTGTCTATTTAAGCCTATAAGTGTAACGTTAACATATTTCATCAAGCAATCAGTCAGTCAGTCAGTCTGTCATGCAAGAGAATAACTTCGAGTTAGAAAAGAATAACTATGGACTCCCAAAGCAGGTAAATTCCATGTAACGTGACGTTCTACCTGACACCCTTCAAACGATCATTAAACAATAAATAATAATAATAATAATAATAATAATAATAATAATAATAATAATAATAATACAGGATGCTATACGCGCTTTACCCCAAATCATTCAGGCTCAAAGCGCGGCGATCTATACCAACATTCACGCTCACCTGTCTCATCCACCCTCACACACACCAAACACATATCCATCACTCAAACAGGTGGTGTAAAGGCAGGGAGATCGCTATTGTTTAACAATATGAGCAACAGCAACAACAACACACTGACAGACAAATCGATAGACAGTGAAGTCCTACAAACAATTATAATGTTGATGCCACCAATCGAATTCACGACATTTACCAATAGAAAAAAAAATGCAACTGAAAAACTGTAAATCAATATTACCAACAAAACAAAAAGTTCCCAGTAAAAACAAAATCTTCAAACTATCAAACTGAAATCGAAGGAGAGTGTCTTAAACTGACTGGAAAGTGGGCAAGTTTTAAGAACACTGCGTGACTGGCTCATCAATTTATATGCATCCACTGAAAACGACAACAATACCACTTGTTGTTCTATTCCAAATCTTTTGAACAACTAAATCCCTTCCCTCAAGACAAATAACCCTATCTGCATGCGAAATGCGCTCTTGGCTGTCACCGTGTTAAACGGCTGCTGAGACAATCAGAGATGCGTGGGTCGTATGTGCAGGAGGTGATGAAGGAAGAGAAGAGGGAGGTTTGTTGCCCCCTCCCTCTCTCTCTCCATCCTTTTCTCCCTCCATTCCATCCTCCTCCCCCAACTTCCTTACACTCCTCCCTCTTTCCCTCCCGCCCTTTCTCCCTCCCTCTCCCCCTCTCTCTCTCTCTCTCTCTCTCTCTCTCTCTCTCTGGTTGTTGAGATGTATCCGATTTATAAAGAACTGCAGATTCTGAACTATTCAACCCAGAATGTTTTTGTCAATAGCGGAAACACCTGCTTTGGGGAAAGATTATTTCATACACCCCCTGATTTTCCGTGGCTCCAGTAAGAGAGAGAAAGGGAGATAAGATAAGATAAGATAAGATAAGATAAGATAAGATAAGATAAGATAAGATAAGATAAGATAAGATAAGATAAGATAAGATAAGATAAGATAAGATAAGATAAGATAAGATAATTCTTTATTTAACGAAGGTAGTAGAATAAGCAGAGGTTTGCTTTCTTACATCTGGCCCTCGCCATAAAGAGGAACTATTCTACTGAAACTACAAAACAGACATTAAAGAGAGAGAGAGTGAGAGACAGAGAGAGACAAAGAGATAGGGGGCATGGGCAGAGAGAGAGAGAGAGAGAGAGAGAGAGAGAGAAAGAGAGAGAGAGAGAGAGAGAGAGAGAGAGAGAGAGACACACACACACACAGCATCAACATTAGCATCAAGCGAGGGATTTGTATGAGAGAGAGTGTGTGTGTGTGTGCGTGTGTGTGTGTGTGTGTGTGTGTGTGTGTGTGTGTGGATGTGTGGGTCGGTGTGTGCACGCGTGCACGCTTGCCTGGGTGTAGAGTGCGAGTGGGTGGAGTGTGGAGGGGAGAGAAAGGGGCCATACCCTGTTGATGGGCGGTGATGATGGTGGTGGATTGAAAGCGGATTTAAGATTGCAATTGGCATCCCCATGAGACATGACAACAGTAATCCGGATTCTGCATGACCGCTTTCAAATCGGATTCTATGCATTATAAAAATAGGACATTATTCCACGGCAGTCCCACTTGTCGCACAGTCTCACAGTAGTGAAAACGGAAACTCCGATGGTATGGACACGTTACCAGATCATCAGGTCTTGCAAAGACCATCCTGCAAGGCACAGTGCAAGGTGGTAGAAAAGAGGGAGACCGAAAAAGAGGGAGGGAAGGACAACATTCGAGAATGGACTGGTTTGACACTGAGCGAAACAATCAGGGTGCTGAGGACAGGGAAAGATGGAGTACTCTGGTTAAACGATCATCTGTGGTGCCCCTACGCCCTTCGAGTTACGGGATAGGATAGAATAGATAGGATAGTCCCACATGTATCCCCATATTGCAGCTGCAATCCAAAAATGGATCAAGAACGACGGATTTAAAGGGGAAAAAAACAAGGAAAGAATGTTAAGAACAGAACAAAAGAAAGAGATGAAGCCAAGGAAAGAAAGAAAGAAAGAAAAGAAGAATGAAGGAAAGCCAGACTGTATAGAATTTGTCTTGAAGAAGGTTTGTAAAGTGGATCTCATCTAAATTTTGTACTACCGAAATATTGACTTTTACAACAAACGTATTGTTTGAGTGTTAGATCTTTTTATTTTAATCATCTTATTTTCTTGTTTTGACGATGACCAGATAGAAAATAAAGAAGGATGAAAGAAAGACGTACTGTGTGCTGAAATAAATACTGTAACTGCCGATAATAGGCAGCTAAGAATAGAGATTGACGGGGGGGGGGGGGGTGAGGGGGGGGGGATAAGAAAGAAAGGATTAAAATTAGGGAAGGAGTGAACAAAATTAAGAAAGCGGCAAACCCACTTGTCTCAAGGATGCAGCTGCATTCTAAAACTGAATAAACAACGACAAATACAAGTTGTTTTTATTTTAAAAAAGGATAGAAAGAAAGATAGATAGATTGAAAAGATGAGATCAATCAAAATGAAGAAACAAAAGACAGGAATGATAGAGAAAAAAAATAAAGAAAGAAAATTATCAGATGAAACAAAATAATGTAGCAAGAAAATCAAAGAATGAATGGGAGGACTAAATGCAAAAAACAAGAAGAAAGAAAGACAGAAAAGAAAAAAAGAAAAAAAGAAAGCGGGAACAGAACTGAAGAAATTCGAGAAACAAAATAAAGAGGGAAGGAAAGAAAAAAAGAAAGACAAGAAAAACGAATAAGAATTTTATTCTTATTTATTTAATTTAACGTCTATTCACATCTGTGATATTAGACAAAACGAATAAGAAACAAAGAAGGAAAGGAATGAATTGAAACTCGAAAGGACAAACAACAATCAGCAGCAAGAAAGAAGGCACTTTGCCATAGTGCACGTACCCGATGTATGGATGTGAACGTAAAGCGTTCTCGTCAGCAAAGAAAGAAAAAAATATAAGAAAGACAGAAAATGGAAGGCAATATTATCTATCTTATCTTATCTTATCTTTTATATATATATAAAAGATAAGATAAGATAAGATAGATAATATTGCCTTCCATTTTCTGTCTAAGGAAAAAAAGAAAGAAAATAAAAGAAAAATAAAAAACAAAGAAAAAAAAATCCAGACAGACAGAAAGAAACAAAGAAAGAAAGACAGACAGAAATACAGAAAGAAAAAGAAAATAAAACAAAGAAATAGAAAGACGTGCAGAAAGGAACACAAAAGAAAAGAAAAAATAAGAAAAATAAAGAAAAGAGAGACAGAAAGAAGGCCTAAAGGAAACAAACCTGGACAAGCTACTACAGCAAGAATGGCTAAAAGCGTGACTGCGAAACAATCTCGTTAAAATTAACCATCACGGAGGACATTTTTGTCCTCCCGCCTCCGTGATTGGAGAACCCCATAGTTAGGAGAGACAACCACTTTTCCTCTCGACGTCACAACTTCCGAAAGGAGGCAGGAAAATGAGGGCAATCTCAACGGGCTACTTTTTTTGCGTTGTAATTGTTTGTTTATTAAATTATTTATTTAGTTGTGTCCTTACTGTTCTTCTGCATTGCGAATTATAGTGGCTTTGAATACAACTTGTACACTATACTCAGGGCTGTAAACGTTAAGCTGATTCCAGGGCCGTTTCTTTTCTATGTGTTAATTTCTGTTGGTTGAGACTCGGACGTCGGAAGTTTTGTAGACAACAGAAGTCCTTGTGCTGCAGTAGAATAAAGATAAAATGGCATACATTTCCGAGCCGAAAGTTGTGTGTAAAACTATTTTAGCTGCCAAAGTCAGTCAGCAAATCAAGTCAAGTCTCAAGTCACTGAATCGGTCAAGGTCAGTTAGCCTTCCTCTTCTTCCTCGTTGGTGGCAGGGTTGGGGTTAAATGGTTCAAGGCAGAACTCTTGTGTATGTGCGTTTTGAGCGACGTGGGTTCGAATCCTGACTTCAGCAAACTATTTCCTGCGTCCTGGATATCAGTGATCAGCGCCTTGAGAAGCTCTTTAACCTTAAAGTGCGCTATAATAAGTGCAATACCACAACTCCTTATTTTTTTTGTGTACTTTCCTCCTGCTCCAACTACTTTTCATGCTCCATCTTTCTCCTTCTCATTCTTCCAATCTTCTGTCACGATTGAGAGGCGCACGATAATAATAATAATAATAATAATAATAATAATAATAATAATAATAATAATAATAATAATAATACAGGATGCTATGTACGCGCCCTTTCCCCAAATCAATCAGGCTCAAAGCGTGGCGATCTGTACCAACATACACACTCACTTGTCTCATCCACCCTCAAACACACACAACAAATACACATCCATCACTCAATTAGATGGTGTAAAGGCAGGGAGATCGCTATTGGAAGACGGAAAGAAAATCGAATTATTATATTTTGAATATTGTGAATTGATTGCATCCAGTACCATTATTGAAGGGAGGGAGGAAACCGGAGTGCCCGGAGAAAACCCTCGGTGACCTCAATAGTCTCGTACCTAAGTCACATATGTTCGCCCCTTGCGGGAATCGAACCCGCGACCTTCGGCATATGAAACCGGCGACTTATCCAACGCGCCACGAGGTCACCCCATTACCAACATTTTCTTTTTGCGAAGCGTGCAATGATAATAACATTTGGTTCTATGCTGTTGCTTGGAAAAGCTTAGCCTAATGTTTGTTTTCTTCGGCCAATATTGTTGCAAGCAATATTGCTTGTTTACTACCGACGGAAGATTCGAGATCTATTCGGAAGCAAGAAGTCAAGTCTTCGAAGTTCGTTGAACAGTTTATGACGTAAGACAGTGCGTATTTCCGTTTACTATCGTGGTACTGTTTGGTTATTGATTGCGTTATTTTTTCGACACTGTAGAATAAATTTAAATAAAACGCTGTCCGCGACTTTATATTCAGAGCTTATGCAGTTGTTGAACTGTTTGCGTCTTTCGCTGAATAACGTTGGAAAACTTGATTTTCACGCATCAGCCGGTTGAATCAACATTTGGCATAAAACACTTTCCTTATCTCTTAGTTCTCCATCTCTTTCTTCCTAATTCTTCTTACCGGCTTACTCCACATTCTATTCCTGTATGTACTCAATCCTATATTCTTCCACCCCTTGGGGTCATGAGCAATCTTGCCACTGTAGATTGTTCTAACCTATAAAGGGAACAGTGAAAGCCCCAGTTGAAAACCTGTCTTGCCTTTGTAGGCATGACAGATTCACTGCGGCAACAGTACCCCCGTTGGAGTGCCGGGGGTTTCAGTATAAATAGTATCCCCACTTTATGGAAATTTAGTGCTTTAAATTCCCACTGTTGCTATCTTCCTCATTTACTCTTTCCCATTCCTGCTCTGTCCTATCACTCTGCTATACTATCTTCTTCTTCGCTAGATCAATGACCTACATTTTTTCTTGAAAACTCTTCCTGGACAAGACTCCTTGTTTGTGTATGAGGTCTGTTGGATCAGCTTAGGAGTGTTGGACGCTTTCTGCTGGGTGGTCACTAGGGCTTCCTATGATGTTACTATTTAGCAATGTAGGCATTTTATATGTATGTGTTTTGTTGATAATTTATAATGATGTTTGTATTCTATTTTGTTTTTGTAACCGGGGGTTCGCGTAGTTGAGGTAAACCCTCAGCCGTCCCCTGCGTGGGATGTCTTTATTGTAAAGTGACTGGCCGGTGGAGGGCATTCAATTTTCCCACTAGGGTTGTTTCAGCAGATCTTTTATGCGGATCGGGGGTTGTCCGGTCCTGATTTGGCTCGGAAGAGTCCGCTGGACCTAAAGCAACAATAAATCAATCAATCAATCTATATTCTTCCTCCTTTTCCTTCTTCTTCTGATGTATCTTCTTCCTACTCCTTCCTCTTTCCTCTTTCGTCGTCCTTCATACCAGCTTCTGTTGCTCCTCGTCCTTCATCTTAAAGCCCATTTCCTTTTCCTGCGCGACCCGAAGAAGATTGACGTTGAGAGACAAGACGAACGAACTCGGGCAATCACAGTTGATTAGTGCAATTGTTATCCTCCCCTTGGGAATTCATTGTTCTTTAAAGATTCTTCCCTTCCTTCTCCTCCTCCTCCTCTTCTTCTTCTTCTTCTTCTTCTTCTTCTTCTTCTTCTTCTTCTTCTTCTTCTTCTTTTTCTTCTTCTTCTACTTCTTCTTCTTGTTTCATCTTCTTCTGCTGTTTCATCTTCTTCTTCTTCTTCTTCTTCTTCTTCTTCTTCTTCTTCTTCTTCTTCTTCTTCTTCTTCTTCTTCTTCGTCTTCTTCTTCTTCTTCTTCTTCTTCTTCTTCTTCTTCTTCTTCTTCTTCTTCTTCTTCTTCTTCTTCTTCTTCTTCTTCTTCTTCTTCTTCTTCTTCCTCTTCTTCTTCTTCTTCTTCTTTCCGAGCAGGTGACAAAATACTTCATCTTAAAGCCCATTTCCTTTTCCTGCGCGACCCGAAGAAGATTGACGTTGAGAGACAAGACGAACGAACTCGGGCAATCACAGTTGATTAGTGCAATTGTTATCCTCCCCTTGGGAATTCATTGTTCTTTAAAGATTCTTCCCTTCCTTCTCCTCCTCCTCCTCTTCTTCTTCTTCTTCTTCTTCTTCTTCTTCTTCTTCTTCTTCTTCTTCTTCCTCTTCTTCTTCTTCTTCTTCTTTCCGAGCAGGTGACAAAATACTTATCTTGTTTAAATCGTGCTAGCTTTGTAGATTTTTGCCAATTCGCTGCGCAGAAAATCAAAGATGGTAGAGTTTGAAGATTGTCATAGAACATTCAGCTAATAGATTATACTGAATGCGCTACAGCAAACAAGCCCGTGTGTGTGCGTGTGTGTGTGCTTGTGTGTGTGCTTGTGTATGTGTTTGTGTGCGTGTTGGTATGTGTGTTTGTGTGTATGAGAAAGTGACAGAGAGAGACACACACATACAGACAAACATACATATAATATACACATACATTCTACACAACTCCACACTGAGATATCATTGGTCTTGTCGCAAGAAGAAGTCTTGAAGAATAGATTAACAATAGAATACTTCTGGGCATGGTTTGATGAAGGTCGCATACCTACAACGCTGCTGTTAAGTCCAACAAAAGATCTGCATGTAGTGCAATAAAATGCGATTTTCCTGACGCTTTTCTTCACACAATGCAATCTACTAGTGGGCATTTCCTTCTCTTTTCTGGTCGTATTTCCCGTTTCATAAATCGCGTGTTGGCACTTCCTTCCGGTGTGCTCTGAAACATGGCATGGGGGACTCGTGTTGCTATTTTTGTCACAGACAAAGGGAGGGAAGTGTCGATTGTCGATCACAATTATGGAGTGATCGGACTTCTATGCGGTTGGGCAAGGTGAACTACAGTTGTGGCGGTATGTGATCAAATAGGAATATGAACAGAATTTCTTGTTTCCTACCCTATCTTATCCCGTAACTCGGAGGTCGTAGGGGCACCACAGATGATCGCTTAACCAGCATACTCCACCTTTCCCTGTCCTCAGCAACCCTGGTGGTTTTGCTCAGTGTCAAACCAGTCTATTCTCGAATGTTGTCCTCCCACCTCCTTTTCGGTCTCCCTATTCTTCTATCTGCTTGAACTGTGCCTTGCAGGATGGTCTTTGCAAGACCTGATGCTCTGGTGACGTGGCCATACCATCGGAGTTTCCGTTTTTTCACCACTGTGAGCAGGTCATCGTGTTGTCCAATGGCTTGTGTGATGGTTTGTCGGGCTTCGTCATTAGTGACGTGCTGGGTATAGGAAATGCCCAGAAGTCTTCTGTAGCACCTCATCTCTATGCTGTGTATTCTTCGTTGTAGATCTGCTGTGAGGGTCCACGTTTCGCAAGCGTATAGGAAGATATCTTGTTTATAAGATCCAAAGAACCTTTAGCGGTCAAAGCTGGACCACTCACAGGAAACGGGTCTACTTCTCACAAGATCAGAAATACAAATTCACGACACTATGACCACTCTCCCACATCACAAGGTAAATAAAGCTAAGTAATGCTGAAGACGTCAGCCCTTCCGCTTGATTTGTCACCCCCAGATTACAAAACAAATGCGTACAAAATATAGAAAAATATTCAAAAGACTCAAAATAATTACCTAAAAAAAGACCGAATCTGCAAATAACAAAGATCAAAGATCATCCCGGTGTGTACAATGTGACTACCTAGCCACCACGGACAGGCGGCATATTAACCACAACATCATACAAATGCTGAGAAAAACATTGAAAAGGGATTGATGTGGAAAATACAGGTTGATGGCGTATTGAAAGAGAAAACACTGTAGACAACAACAAAAAAAAAAAATGCAAAAATACAAAGAGTGATTGAAAAGAGAAAATTTCAAGCACTAAACTTCCAGAAAGTGGGTTAACAATTTATACTATAAAATCCACCGGCATCCCCAACTGGGGATGTGATCAGATAATTCGTATTATAGAAAGCTTCAGAAAAAGAAGAGGAAAAAGAAGATCGATACTACTGCTGCTGCTGCTGCTGATGATAATGATGATGATGATGAGGAGGAGGAGGAGGAGGAGGAGAAGGAGAAGGAGGAGGATGGGGATGATGACGACGAAGACAACGAATACGAAAAAAGCTTTAGGAGCCCAGTAACGTCCAGGGAAAATACCAGGGCCACACGCGTGTGTTTTTAGGATCCACATGTCATCGGAGTATCAACGGGTAATCATCAACTCGAATTTCATTCACCCTGAAGAGCAGTGGTTTTTGTGGAATCAAGTTGTAACCGACACTAAACTGATCCGATCGACATAAACACACACACATACCCGCACCCACACCCACACACCCACATGCCTCGTCATATTTTCGCCAAGTCACTCCATCGGCTTCGTCATATCACGTATAGAAAAGATTAATAACATAACCGTGTGCAAGATGGGATTAGGTTGTGTGCGTAGTGTGGTGTGTGTGCGTGTGTTTGGGTGGGTGTGTGCGTGGGTGTGTGTGGGTGTGTGTTTGTGCATGTGTGTGAGTGTGTGGCGATGTAGAAACGCCATTATTTATACGAACTCTTTATACTTTACCTACGTTCTTTTGACGGCCTCGTTATTTTGACATCAAAACAGTTCCGTTAGGGTTAGGGCGGTGTTAGGCTTAGGGTTAGGTTAAGAGTTTAGAGTTGGGGTTTGGGGTTTGGGGTTAGAGTTAGAGTTATAGTTAGCCTTAAAAAATAAATTTCAAAAAATGCCAAAACAACGTGTCACGTGGGGTTTATGGGTTGCTGGGCTCTGCACAATGGAATGATGTAAACCTCACGCTTTATCCGATGGGAACTGCTAGTTAGTCACCCTGGGGATTACTATAATAAATTTATTTATTTAGCTCGGTCTGTGTTAAGGCTGGGTTACAGAGATAGATAGAAAAATGGTAAAAGATTACTGTCACACTAGCTTTCACACGGCTATGAATCATATGTAGTCCAGCCACTTGATAACAGTTAAACATCACACATTTATTTCTTCTACTCTATACAAGATTCTCTAAGTACTAATCTACCTTAAACGTTAAATAGTCACTGTGAATAATTCGATCGCTGATAGTCTATGCAGCTAATAGTTCATCCTTGGGCACTGGGTGTTATAGTTCATGAGAAGTGGACTACTGTGGTCCTGTAGCTCTCAGTTTTTTGTGCACACACGACTATAGACTTAACTTTCCGTCTGGCGTGCTGTGCTGTGGTCGGTTTCCTGACAACTTGGGTTGTCTTCTTCTGGTTCTTCCCTGTGGGTAGACTGGTTGGCTTTCCTCGCACAATGCTGGGGATACCGTTGCAGCCAACTAATGCGTCGACGTGGTTTCGTCTGAGGCAGTGTTGGGCGCACTACAGAACGCCTGTTCGTCTGTAACATATGAGACGAAATTCTGCACAACCTTGAATGATAGGTGTGTGCAGAGCGTCTCACTGAAGGTCGTAATAGCCCTCAGTGATTAGCTCCACATCTACATATATAAGCGACGAACATTCTGCTAAGTCCGTGGTCCACTGGAATCTCCACTCTAATTTCCTATACATTCATAAATATAAAACATGGCTACTTATACACATCAAGAATTAATAATATTATACACATTCATTTGTACAGCCACTGGTTTGCAAGCATACATATAAGTTAAACAACAGTGGTTCCGTACATAATTCAAGATGGCGGTGGCCGGTCGTCTTTTTGCCTCGTGGTCAGCTACGCCACGTGTCAGGCCAAGTCGGGCTAACAATTCAATTCTATGCATAGCAAATTCCACAAACATAATTCAACAATAATATAATACATCATGATGAAACAGAAATATGTTCATTTACCTTCGTGACAATATCAGGCCAGTGGCTACTTGAGTGAATTCGGATTTACACAAGTACTGCGTCCTAGTCTTTTCTGAAGAGAACTACTGCTAAGCTGTGTAGCTCTTAACTCTTCCTCGGTTTTGACACGACTGCCGGGTCTTCTCTACATTCGAAGTAGTCAGACCTCGTTGAGTCTCTCCTAGCTGTGTTCTCATTGGCGGATAACTGACTTACCTAACGGCGTTACGATGATGTCATTGCCTTTGCTTACCGTCAGCTACCACTGTGTGTAATCGGCAGTATGCTACTGCTACGCTTGATTACTTCCATCGTCTGCTGCTTGCTAACTTTGAAATTCTAATATTACATAGACTAACCAAGCTAAATATTAAAATAAGCAGAGTAAAACTAGTCATCTCACGACACAACGTATGTGGCGTTTAATAACAGTCACAACAAAGGCGTTTTTACACGGTTTTGTGTGTGTGTGTGGGGGGGGGTGGGTATGTGTGTGTGTAGGAGTTTGGAGCTGTAAGTTTTGGGATTTCTAGGGGAAAATTGGGGTCTAGGTCGAGTGGACGGATGGTAGAGTAGGCTACGTTGGAGGTGATTATGGTTTCCACTTTCAATTCAACAAACTATTTTGTTTGGGCATACTGAACCTGGGTAGCCAGTACCCAGAGTAGGACTTTGAACGGAGATTCGCGCTTTAAAACCAATCTTTGTTCATGTTTATGACTTTCTATAACACTATTGCGATATACTAGCTCCAAGAACTTAAAGGCCTCCATAAACGTATCAACGATCGAACATCAAAATCTTTAAATGGATATGAAATAGGAAGCTCAAGTATCACGCGTTCAAAGCAATGGAAAAGTGATGAAGGCCAATGCACCATTCACCTTTCTGCGGACAGTTTACTTAAAGATGAAGTTACCGATCACCGCTGATCCTCGCACACAAGCAATAATGCTTGAAATTCAGCCATACCACGTGCAACATATAACAGCGATGTGTCGGGCACGTGGCAGGTTTATAAGCATCATAAAGCTCTACCTTTAAGGGCAATCGCCGCTCCCACAGTTTTATTCCTTGCTCGATTCGACTGCTAAATTTGATACGATCATCTCCGCTTTAACATTTTCACCACCGCCCTAATGCAAATTTATTTATTTATTTATGTTAAAAAAATAAATGCTCGACGATGGCCTGATTCAGGGATTGATTGATTGTTTAACGACCGATTGATTTGATGACTCATTGATGATATTCTTACCTTATTTTCTTACCTTCATGTTTTTATTTGATTTAACTATTTAACTGTCGGCTGTGAGTGTTCATGATGTGCGTGGTGTGTGTGTGTGTGTGTGTTTGGTTTATGTTTGTATGGTAGGACATTTGCTTATGAAATCGTGTGATAAACTTTTAAATTTCAAAGTTTTTTAAACTTCTTTATGTATTTATTTATTTTAATATTATGAGCTGCTTCTAAATCTTGTAATTGCCCTATGTGGATAAATAAAGTTGTATTGAATTGAATTGAATTGAATACCTCATCGCAAACTATGTCGAGCTGGTATAGGCTAAGCACCACGCTGAGCCCTTCCTTACCGGAACAACAATCTGTACAGATTACATTGAATAATCATTGATCATTAATTTGGTCTCACGTAATCTGCAATAGTAGGCAAATCACATAATAAGTCTTAATGTCAACTCTTTACATTACATTACATGATTATTGCTTTAGGTCCAGCGGACTCTTCCGAGCCAAATCAGGACCATGTCAACTCTTTAACAATGTGTAACTATTACGTCATATTTCTACAAATCTAAAATAGGATCTTCCTTTTTTTAAGACCGTAAAACATTTAGATAATGACCCACGCCAAGAGCAACTATTGAGCTAGAAGTCGCTATATACTAACAATGTAATAAATAAATAATTAAGTTTTTTTTTTAAAAATGCATATGCATAAGCTACCTTGTCATCTCCATCTTCCTATACGCTTGCGAAATATGGACCCTCACAGCAGATCTACAACGAAGAATACAAAGCATGGAGATGAGGTGGTATAGAAGACTTCTGGGCATTTCCTATACCCAGCACATCACCAACGACGAAGTCCGACAGACCGTCACACATGCCATTGGACAATGCGATGACATGCTCACATTGGTGAAGAAACGGAAACTCCGATGGTATGGCCACGTCACCAGAGCATCAGGCCTTGCAAAGACGATCCTGCAAGGCACGGTGCAAGGAGGCAGAAGAGGGCGACAGAAGAAGACGTGGGAGGACAACATTCGCGAATGGACTGGCTTGACATTGAGCGAAGCCATGAGGGTTGTTGAGGACAGAGAAAGATGGAGTCCGCTGATTAAACGATCATCTGTGGTGCCCCGACGACCTTCGAAATACGTGATAGGATAGGATAGGATACGTTGCAATAAATAAATAAATAAATAAATAAATGCTTATGTTGGGAAAATATGCTTGTGGTGTCATAACTTTATCCTTTAATCGCCTCGGGCCTCGTCGCGTCGCGTGGCATCGCGTCGCGCATCACATCACATCACATCACATCTCGCATCACATCAAATCACATCACATCACATCTCGCATCACATCACATCACATCACATCACATCACATCACGCGCGTTGAATTAATTAACAAATTTAGATAGAGAAGGACACCATTTAAATAGAATGTTTTACAAAACAACACACCGAATCGCTTGTCTGAAATCTTGCCCTCAAATTCGCACTTGGTCAGAACTCTTCATGCTGAGTATTTGTAAAGGAGGAACCTTAACATCATAAAGCGTCTCTGCCATGTGTTGCTAGCCATTTATTAGCGAAACGCTCATCATTCAGACAGGAAAATGGAGATCAGCAGATACTGTCCTATCTAGAGCTCCGTATTACTACTTATTACACTACTGCCGTATGTTCAGTGCGGTGTGTGTGCATGCGTGGATGTGTGTGTGGCTCATTCAGTTTTGGGCGTCTTCGCCTAAAGCCGTCCACACACGCATTTATAACGATACGGCAGGGAAAGCGCTCAATCGGTATTATCATTGGATTATCAACGATGAACACCTTTAAATGACGCCTTACCAGGTTTCCACAGCTTGAAAGAGTGTTGAAGGGAAATAGAACACTCATCAATTTGTAAAACAACTTGCCTGAATCAACGTTAAAGAGACTATTCACTATACATCCTTGTACATGCTATGGAACTTTGGAACTTTGTCCTTTTATTAGCAAAACCACATATTACTCCAAACATGAAACAAGGCTCATAGCCCATGGTGCATTTTAGCCAAAAGTAGGGGGTAAAAAAGGGGGAGGGGGAATTACAGACATTAAAAAACAATGAACGGCACAAAAAAGACTACTCAATAGGCATCACAAGACAAAACTCTGAAATGTCAAACACCCGTTTTAAGGTTTACATTGGTTCAATATGAAAACAAAAGTGTACTGCATCGCATGGTTCACAAAAGAAGACAAAAGGGAATGCACAATATATAAATAGTGACATAACTCCAACAAAGCGGCTACATTTGGCAATCTGCTCTTTGATTCAGTATTCATCAGCTGGTTAAATTTAAAGACATTTGAATGAATCCAAAAGTATTTTCTAAAATAAAATAAAGTATTTCCCAAAATTGTTTTTTATCAGCAAGGAATTGTTACATGTAAATAAATAATGAAACTCGACACCAATTTCATCTAAGCCACACATAGTACACAACCGTTCTTCTCTAAGTACATAATTGTATCTTTGAAACTTTGGAGCTTTATAACTTTATAACTTTATGTGATACGCGTACTTCAGCCATAATGATATGGACCAGTAACAATTAAATTGAGTTCAGTTCAATTGAATTGAATTCAGTTCTCTCTCTCTCCCTCTCTCTCTCTCCCTCTCCCTCTCTCTTTCTCTCTCTCTCTCTCTCTCTCTCTCTCTCTCTCTCTCTCTCCAGTTACGAGTAATATCTCCTTAAAGTTAGGAATTGTGGGATCTTTTCTGAGTGTAAAGGAGTTCTTGAACGTAAACTGAACAGGTGAACTGAAAGATCCTCACCTTATCTATTACATGAATGTTTGAAAGACAAAAGTGGCTTAACTGACAGATTTCTTCGTTTAAACCTCCAATGTGTCAAGAGGTTGTGTTAACCGAATCACCTGAGAAAGGAGTACAGGTGTAAAATTCACGATCTTTAGCACAGCCCTTGAGCTACCGCGAGCAAAAGATAAGGCTGAGACTAAACATTAGATCAGGGGATTCCACTACATCCCTACCACCTCATCAATCTCCAACTCTTTCACCTACACATCCCTCCGACAGTGGAATTGTTAGAAACAAAACCCTTTTGTTAAAAGAAGTAAGGAAAATCATAAATGCCATGGCTTTCCTCCCTCGACGCAAAAATAATTCTTTCCTATTGCCGCGACAGATGAAGAGGCATAGAAAAGAAAAAGGAAAAAATTTCGTACGTCGTTTTCAAGATATGAATAACTTCAATATTTCAATCCTTAGCATTATATGCGCCTACGAAACATATATTACTAATGGTCCTGATTTAGCTCTTTGCAGTCCGCTGGACCCTATATCAATGACGTGCTAAGTATATTACTAAGATCATACATTTTAAGCATATATGGAATGTTGGGATTTTGCTGTAAAACGACAATCTTTTGATCAAGGAAACAACCAAGCCCACACTTCTCTCCCTTCTTTCTTTCAGCCTAGATCTGCGATTTTTTTTTTAATTGATTGATTGATTGTTGCTTTAGGTCCAGCGGACTCTTCCGAGCCAAATCAGGACCGGACAACCCCCGATCCGCATAAAAGATCTGCTGAAACAACCCTAGTGGGAAAATTGAATGCCCTCCACCGGGCTGTCATTTTACAATAAAGACATCCCACGCAGGGGACGGCTGAGGCTTTACCCCAACTACTCGAACCCCGGGTTACAAAAACAAAATAGAATACAAACATCATTATAAATCATCAACAAAACACATACATATAAAATGCTTATATTGCTAAATAATAACATCATAGGAAGCCCTAGTGACCACCCGGCAGAAAGCGTCCAACACTCCCAAGCTGATCCAACAGACCTCATACACAAACAAGGAGTCTTGTCCAGGAAGAGTTTTCAAGAAAAAAGGTAGGTCATTGATCTAGCGAAGAAGAAGATAGTATAGCAGAGTGATAGGACAGATCAGGAATGGGAAAGAGCAAATGAGGAAGACAGCGACAGTGGGAATTTAAAGCACTAAATTTCCAGAAAGTGGGGATACTATTTATACTGAAACCCCCGGCACTCCAACGGGGGTACTGTTGCCGCAGTGAATCTGTCATGCCTACAAAGTCAAGACAGGTTTTCAACTGGGGCTTTCACTTTTCCCTTTATAGGTTAGAACAATCTACAGTGGCAAGATTGCTCATGACCCCAAGGGGTAAGATCTGCGATTATCCCTTCGGTTGTGAAGATATTAAAGCATGTCGTAAGCGCGTTAATAAAGTCATTTATTCATGCATTCCGCAAGGTGTGAGAGTTCGGGCGTGTTGGTAGATAAAGGTGATCGTTGTTGAGTCCTTTGCCTGTCTCAATTAGAAGGTTCGTGAAAGGTTCGTGGAGTCTCGAAAAGGTTTTTTTCGAGGTTCTCATATCCAGAATTTAGGTTCCTGAACCTTTAAAAAAATTTTTTTTATCTGAGAACCTTAAAAAAAAGATTTTGAACCTCTACGAACCTTTCTCGAACCTTGCAATTAAGACAGGCCATTATTCTTCCTCAGTGAACTTGATTATGTAATATGGAATCGTCCAATTAAAGTATGTCATTTTACTGAGAGTACATGAACAAGAAACTCATATTGGAGAAAGAGTTGTTACTTTTTTAAACCGAACATTTACAATAGTTAATTACCACCATTTCGTTCGGACAGAATTATCACTGGTTAATGGAGGAGACCACTGTTTCCTTCGGGCAAATGGTTCCTGCGTAATGGAGCAGACCGTCTGTAGACTGTTGGAGAGCTAGCAGGCCGTAACGAAGAAACTCTCTTACGTCGCCGTATCGCAGGGCTGGACACGAAAAACAATAGTACATCCGGAAATAATACTGCCGTGTCCCACTATTAGGTAAGGTTGAGATACGCCAACGGTATATACGGGCAGCGGCATACGAGTCCATATTTGTAGGTCTGTGTACTAGTCCATTATTGGTTTAAACAATGGTTTATTCAGTTAAATTTTTGATCTGACAAATACATAAATGCAGTAACAGGAATACACAAAAGGCAAAGCTTAAGTGAGTGCATACCTGGATGAGTTACAATAATCTGTGTCAGTTTAGGCGGAATAAATACATCATTGAGATACAAAATACATTGCCATCAACACAAGAACAATAACAATGATAAGGAAAACATAATCATAAGCAACATACGAATGAATTTTAAAAAATATACATAAATGTAATAACAAATAAAAACAAAACAATTAGAAAAAGATAATGAAATAATAACAAAATAATAGCGAGAGATTCACTAGGAAACAGTTGCAGCAAGGAGTTTGCTGAAGGTAGGTAGGTACCACGGAAGAAACAAAAACAACAACAACAACAACTATCTTTAATATACCAGACAAAAATGCAAGCTAACTAGTTACTATTAGTGAAAACGGCCTGACAGTCGCAAAAATTCGTGAACAACAGCCACTATAATACTATTCTCCTGCACGGACAAACATTCGTTGCCATGAAGTAATATTATAACATCATGAGATTCAAGATTCAGAGTATGTATTGTCTGTGTTCTTGCATTAATAAAATTTAATAGTGGACAGGAGAGAAGAAAGTGTTCTGATGTCTCGGCTGGATAATTACATTTACAAGTTGGATCGTCCAATAAATGGCGGCGGAACAAGTCATAATTAAGGTCGCTCATACCGAGCCTCATTCTACAGTGCAGAGCCTGTTGATCGCGTTGACCATAATAATAATAAAGTGGGACTACAGGATCATCTCTTGACAAAAATCTTTTCAAACTACTAGTTGATTGACTCGATTGGAGATTTTCAGGCAATTCGTTGAATAAGATGGTTGCAGAAGGTATAAATGATTTCTTGTACATTTCGGTTTTATGAGTGGGAATTTTTCTTTCAAACGGTCTTCTGCGGTGATATGGATTAGTACTTCTTACAAGCGGAGGTAGCAGGGCACATAGGTGTTCTGGGCAATTATCATTTATCATTTTATGGTAAAGTATCAGTTTGTGTCTCTTTCTGCGTTCTTTAAGACTACAAAAACCAGATTCCTGGTAAAGCAGTTAATGACTAGTACCTTTTACTGCTCCTATAATGGTTCTGACAGCCTCTAGATGAATTTTTTCAAGAGAATATGAAAGTAGTTCGGTACAGTTGTCCCATACAACATCAGCGTAATCAAAGTGAGGTAGGATAAAAGATTTATACATAGTTTCAAGAGCTTTTCGACTTAGTTTATGTTTATATGACCGCAGACATGAAGATAACAAGGTAACCTTACGAATAACAGACCTAACGTGTTCATCCCATTTCAAATTGTTCTGAAAGTAGACACCCAGGTGCCTGTGAGATTCACTGTTTTGTAAAATACTATTTCCAAAAGTTAGGTCAGGATCAAAGGATGCGTCACGTTTTACAGTCAATAACTCAGTTTTTTCTTCGTTAAATGTGACCTTCCACTGCCTTGCCCAGTTACAAATCTTTTCAAGGTCGGAGTTTAGTATTTCAGCACGAACGTCTGGACTTCTCAGTGCTAATGAAATACTTGTATCATCAGCAAACAATTTGATTGTGGATTCAATTTCAGAAACAATATCATTAATATAAATCAAAAATAACAATGGACCCAATACAGAACCTTGTGGGACACCAGCAGTAATCTTACTATATTCTGAAGAGCATCCTTTAACAACAACAGCCTGTTTACGATGTTCTAAGTAGCTTTTGAACCAGTCAAGAAGTTGTCCTCTAATTCCTACTGCCTCAAGCTTCTTAAGTAGCCCCTTATGCCAAACTTTATCAAATGCCTTGGAGATGTCACAGAATACAGACTGAACAGTTATTCCTTTGTCGAAAGCTGTGCATAAATCGTTATAGATCACTATCAGCTGGTTAACCGTAGAGTCTCCAGGGGTAAACCCTGATTGGCAAGAGGTAATAATACCGTAACACTTTAGGTACGAGTAAACGTAACTGTGAACGCATCTTTCAAACACCTTACCAACACAGCTTAGCAAAGATACAGGACGATAATTGGTACATTCATCCATAAGACCCTTTTTGTGTATTGGTGTTACATGTGCAATTTTCCAAATACTTGGGAAGATACCAATTTGAAGACATCGATTAAACAAAGTACAAAGTGGTCCAGAAAGTACGTCAGCTGCAGCAATTAATATTCTATTGTGAATTTTGTCTGGACCCACTGCTTTATTCTTTTCCAAATTGCAAATTACTTTCTTTATATCCTGAGTAGTAAGAACAATAAGATTAATTTCAGTATTTAATCGAGGTACGTCAGGAGCAGTATCGTCAGCATTTTCTAGTGTTGTTTGTTGAATGAAAAAATCATTGAATGCAGTAGCTTTTTCTGTATCAGTTGTGTGTACAGTGCCATTAAAGAATACAGGGGGAATATCGTCATTGATACCTTTTTTATTCATAAAATCTTTTACAAGTTTCCACCATTCCTTTGTGCCGAATTTTGCTGGGTCGCATGCCTTGTCATTCAGTTCATTTAAATATTCAGCTTTGCGATCTCGAATCTTTCTTGTCACGTGATTCCTGTATTGACGATAAGCTGTCCAGGCTTGCTCAGTGCCACTACGTTTTGCACGTTTAAAAAGTTTGTGTCTTTGTTTAAGGGCATTTCTTATTTCAACGTTCAGCCATATAGCGTCCTTAGATCGAACGGTAACTGTTTTTACGGGCATACTTTTGCATGCCGCTTCAAAAAGAAGTTTAGTAAAGGCTTCTGTGCATTGATTAACGTCTCCTACACCGACGACTTCTTGCCAATTTATTTCAGACAGCAAAGTGCAAAATAACGTTTCATTTAATTTTTCATAGTTATACAAAGTTCTTTTAAAGGAAGAGTTCTTAGCAGCTTTACTACTAATAGTTGCACAGGGAACGCAATGGTCGCTGCATATTTCGGGCAAGACTTCTACTTGAGAGATAATCTGAGGGCTCTGCGTGATAATTAAGTCAAGTCGTGTACTAGTGTTTTCAGTTATACGTGTGTCGGCATTAGTAAGCTGATGCAGCTGAAACCTGTTCAGAATGTCTACAAGATGTTTTGGGGGAGAGTTATAGTCCGCATTAAAATCACCAAGTGCAATAAACTTTGTGCCAGTACTATTGACTTTCTCAAAACTTTCAAGAACTAAATCCCAGTAATCTACAGTAGCGTGAGGTGGGCGATAGAAAGATCCGATCAACAAAGCACTGTCTACTCTGGTTTCAATCCAAACTGCTTCTAAGTTTGCAACATGCAAATCAGGCCTATGTTTACACAACAAAGAATTTTTCACCCATATAGCTACACCACCCCCTCCCTGGGCCACACGGTCTAACCTAACAGGAGCATGGAAATTAGGTAGATCAACGTTGCCTGTAAACGATGGAGAGTACCATGTTTCAGAACATGTAATTATATCGTATTTATGACATTCTGCTTCAAGCAAATGTAATTTGTGTGCCATACTTCGGGCATTAACATGAATCACATTAATATAACTTTCATCTCTAGGTCCAGGGTTGCTTTCAACATCACCACAGCGCAACAAGTGCTTTCTAATCAAACCAATAAGCCTAATAGACAGAGACGCTTCTTCATCTGGGGTATTATCAGGACGAGCATTTTCATTACGTAACAAGGGCTTAGCAGAAGTATCGCAGACATGGCAAAAAGCAACAAACAATGCTAGGGGAACATTTTGTGCAAACAACAGCACCATACAAGAAAGAACCATCGACTTATTCTTTAAAAATGTTATGCGATGAGCACGACCGTTGGAATAAAAACACCCAATCCTGGCTCTATGTAACACAAGATCACAAGTCATTTACGTCACAGTACTCAAAAGTACATCAAAAAGAAAAGTAGCCAGGAATGGGATCAAGATGACATTAACCAGCATATTTTGTCTGAAACGTGTCAAGATGCAGTAAGTTATCTCCGTAGGCCTCCCAAAGAAAAAGGGTAGTACAATGACATATGCAGCATGACTGCAGCATTTTGCAACCGCAAGTGAAATTTCTCTCTTGAAGAAAATGTTAAAGTATAAGAGAAGAAAAAGAATAATACACAGAAATAAAGATAAGAAAACGAACGGCATGGACAATGCATTTGGCATAGCATACGATCAAGGGCAGTAAGGGGCGGCCAAAGTGACAGCAAGCAAAAATAAAGCATGTGAGTACAGAGCAGGATGACAGAAGTGACAAAGTCTGGGGCAAAAATGTAAACATGCACCGAAGGAGAAAACAACTTGAGTCAGCTGCTCCAGCCGAGGGCCCGCACCCGCCGAGGCGAGAGGGAGCAACCAGCGAGGCGACGCACCGGGCAGGTTCACTACTGACATAGTTTAAACAAAATCCTTGAACATCAATACATAGCCGTGAGATCCACCCATACAATCGCCCCACGTGCCGCTCCATCTGCACCCAGACACAGACGCGCCCCAGCTACATGCACTTCAAGCCAGGCTATAGCCTGTAGCTAATTAATGTTTTGTTGAGATAGGATTTCAATACAAAGTCAAAAAACTAATCCGAATTACACCAATCGTGACCTGTAATCAGCACCAAACACCAAGCACACAAATCGTGACTTTTTTACAATCACAAATTAAGTCAAAAAAATGTTTGCAACAATCACAAGATCATACGAAAATATACATGTACACATGTATACACACACATACACACATACATATATACACACATATACATACATCCATACATACATGTTATATACACACACATGTATATATACACACACACGTATAGGCATATATACACAAACACATATACCCACACATTATATACATATTATATATATACACATGCATATACACACACACACATACACATCTACATATATATATACATACATATAATTCAACAAGTGATGCTATTATCAAATTGTCAAATGTCAATGAGAAAAAAGAAAGCTGGTATAGGAGGAAAACTGGTATAGGTTACCGGATATGACGACAACAAAGCACTCATATTTAATACTGAATGAATGAAAGCGATAGTCGTCATTGACTGCAATTTAATTATGAATTAATTATGAAACTACGGGTGTCCGCAACCTCAAAAGTAGCTGACAAAGGTATACATCATGCAGTCAGACTTGTCAAGTCTCTAGTAAACAAAACAATACAATACTAGATAAAAGTAATAGTCCTTACATAAACAATACAACGGTTATACGACAAGTATCTGCAAGTATCATATGTAAATCAAGAAAAAAAATAAAACTGCTATAGGTTCCAGGAAATGACAGGAACTAACAAACAAGTCACTCATATACAATACTGAATGAAAGTGGTAGTCATCTTTGATTGCAATTTAATAATGAATTACTGGTCGAAATGGCCACAACCGTTAGGGGGAATGACCATGCCTAACAAGCACATGGCATGCACGTGTCGCAAATAATAACAATAAATAATAACAACATTAAAAGATCCGCATTTTTTGCCTTCTAATCGTTGACTGTAAACACAATAATCAATAATGCACAACAACACACAATAGATATTGAATAATATAGAAACACATTTCCGCAATCGTCACAGCAGACATACAACCACTATTTATTTGCTATTGTTTAATAAGCTTTGCGCCAGGCCTATTTTCGATGGCAATTCACTATTGTCATTGGCAGTTTACCCACGGCATTTAATCGAAGTGGCAAGAACCAGTAGGGGGCGTGGCCATGCTATACAAGCACATGGCATGCACGTGGCACAAGTAATAACAACATTGAGAGCTCCGCGTTTATGCTATCTATCCGTTGTCTGTGACACACAATAATCAATAATGCACAAAAACAAACAATGCATATTAAATAATATAGAAACACATTTCCGCAATCGTCACAAAGGCAGCAGGCATAACACATGTCAACACAACCACTGTGAAATTTTACCATAGTTGCTCTGTTAGTCACAATGATAATTATGTTTTCTCCATTATTCTCAAACAATCACACACACAATCACTGTTTCGTCGTGTTTTTGTATTTCATGCGTACGATTGACCATCACTGATTATTTGCTGTTGTTTGGTAAGCTTTTGCGCCAGTCCTATTTTCGATGGCAATTCACTATTTTCAATGTTCATTGGCAGTTCATTGTTAAAGTGTCGTTTCACGTGCCATAATTGTAATGTTGATGAGTTTGATATGTCACAACCAATAGTCTTTTTGTTTACAACACAAGTCGTTTCAACGCATTTCGACTCAAGAGTTGTATGAGTTATCAAGATAACACAATTTAGCACAGGTTGTTTACAGTGTGACCTGTGTCACAGTCACAAAACATTTCATGAATAACATGTAATGAATAACATGTAATGAATAACATGTAATGAATAACATGATGCAGTGGCATTTAGCATGGCCAATTGAGGGAAATATGATTTGATTACTGGTATTTGATTACTGGGGTATAGATCACAGAGATAATGAGTGGTTTTTTTTTATTTGGCTTGTTGTTGTTGATAGTTCTGAGTTCTGAGTTGGTCCAAATGTCCAAATCTACAGAGCATATACTAGTAGTGGTATATGCTGGTATGTTGGTAGTGGCATGAGCTAGAGGGATGCAAGTTAGAGCATACTGTCAAACTTGTCAAAATCAGTCATTTCGTTTGTAACATGAATTTTGCCGTCTTTATCTTTCACACATACTGACCCCCCTCGTGACCATACCTGGTCTAAAACCCCAGCCTTTCTTAGACCTCGGGCCTTGGCCATTGCTTTAGCTCGTTCCGCCGTCAGATCATCGTTAATAAACACCTTATGGGTGTATTCCTTGGAACCGGTCCAGCCATGAGGAGGTGGTGGCCACTTCAGACCAGGAAAGAGCTTCTTTCCACTAACTTTGGCAAGTTTTTTCTTTTGTTTAGTCAGTTTTATCTTTTCCCTAAAGGATACAAATTTGACTAAGATGGGTCGACTCACCCCCCTTGACTCTGGCCCCACTCTGTGGGACCTGTCTACAAATTTAATGTCAATATCAACTTCAATCGCTTTTGCTATAGTCAGGAGAATCTCATCTGTGTTTTCATCTTTTGATTCAGGGATACCAATTATCCTAACACTGTTTTGTCGAGAGTATTGTTCTAAATGTGAATTTCTTCTCTCAAGCTCCTTAATTCTGACCTCATGCTCTCCAATCATCTCCTTGATAGGCCCCAGCTCCAGCTTTCTTGCAACAGCATCACTGTGTAGCTCAATTACTTCTTTGTCGCACAGCACAGCACGCAGCTCCTGTCTCATCATCTCTCTAATGTCTTCGGCAACACCGCCAGTCATGGTGGAGGAAACACTACGAGATTCTTCACCCTTTTCACCACTCACCACACCACTATGAGGTAGCACGCTTTTCTTAACACCCACAGAACTCATAGCACCAGCAGAACTCATAGCACCAACAGAAGCAGGAGGAGTAGAAGCGACGGCAGAGTATGATTTAGCAACCCCTCGGCCTCTGCCGCCGTGCACACTGACACTGACAGGAGTAGAGCTGTCACGCCCCTCAAAAAAGTAGTCTAACGTCTTATCTAGCCCCTCAGTAGAGCTGCTTGACTCATTTAGATGAAACCTTTTAATACCCTCAGTTTCGGACAGTGGAGACGTTGCACTTCTTTTATTATGCTGGTCGATACTGACAGCTACTACATCTGACTCACTCAGATCGCTCAAGTCCGACTGAGGTGCTGACATTGCAACACACTACAACACACTACAACACGCTACTCATTACTAGGTCAGTTTATAGGCACAAAGCAAAAGCAAAAGCACAAAAATGAACAAATGGGCAAGATTTGATTAATCAGCAAAGTAGCAATGTAGTGTAGTAACGCAGAGCTAACAACACAATCAATAACACACAAAAAGTGAACTAGTTGATCGCAAAGCATGACTAGCGACACACATAACTGTACAAGGAGCCAAACTCACACAGCACTTCTTGCAGTAGACCTAGTTTATTTACGCAGAACGCGCAAACAGTAGTGAACGAGTTTTCCAACACAACAGCATCATGTTGACGATTTTAAAAGTAAGGATTTTCACAAACACTTCTGAATAAACTGGCTGGCATAACTAACACGCTGTGGCTTCACAATAAGAAAGAATATACGACATCTTCGCCGCCACCCTGACAGCGCATGTTACCTGTCCGCCATCTTGTTGCCCCATTATTGTAGGTCTGTGCACTAGTCCATTATTGTAGGTCTGTGTAACACAGACCTACAATAATGGACTCGTATACCGCTGCCCGTATATAACGTTGGCGTATCCCACCAACCACACATACTTGACTGGACAGTCGGCAGGCAAGGACAAGCCTGTCAACTAAGGACGAGGGCGCGAGCTCCTAGGAGGTTGCTGGCTTAGAGTCTGTCTCTCCGAGCTACAGCGTTGACCACTCGCTGAGGTGTTGGGCACCTTATACCTGCCAACCTGCTTTTTACACTGCGGCGGTCAGCCGACTAGCATTTACCACTGCGGCGGTCTCAGGGCTCTTGCTCACACCTGCTCATGGAAGCGTTCTGACCCACAGACGGTCAGCTGGCTGATACGACGGAGACGCATCGTCGGGGCGGTAAGGGGAGCCGAACTGGCCGTGGCAGTTTGGAACTTGATGCCACTGACGCGTGCTGTGGGTGATTCCGATACGCTACTCCACCTTAACCTTCAACTCTCATTTTCTTCACGGTGGGCTCCCTCGGCCTGGGCGTCGGTTGTGTCGCGTGGAAGGGCCCTCCTCGTTTACCTCCGACTTCCCCGACCGTTGGCTGCCCTGTTCTTTCACTACGTTTGGGCGGCATATGATGTCCTGTGGAGAGTGGCGACCTCCGGACTACAGGTGATTTCAGCCTACCTACCCTCGATGCGGTCTCTGCTTGGCCTCGACTCACCGGACTAGGATGGTCGACATGAGACGTCCTGTGGAGAGTGGCGTCTCCGGACAACAGGTGTCTTCACCACCAGAGGCGTCTTACGTTTGCCTACTCACCTTCGTGCGGCCTACGTTCGGCCACCTCCTCGCACTTACCTGGCACCTTTCCTGACGGCCTTCGTGGTCTACCTCTTCCTAGCGGCCTCTCGTTCTGCTTGGCATCCTTGTTATCCTGGTACTCGCTGCGTGCGCGTACTACACCTGCCTCCTTCTTCATCTTGTCTACTTTGCCTCACCTTGACTTCTTACAGCTTGTTGCAGCTGCATTTTGCGCTCCATCACCTATTGAGCATTTGACTGCATCGTGAATTTTTACTACTGCTACTACGACTTCTTCGATATTCTGCTTCTGCCACGTGTACTATACAACATAAGTGTCTTACTTTACCATTGACTATTCTATTACATCTTGATCTTCACTGTAATTTGTGGATGCCCAGTGCGCCTACTCTTAGTGATCATTCTACAACAACCTGAACTTTTACTACATTCTGCACCTTGGCTCACCATGACTTCTTACTCCAACGTGCGCTCTGCAACACAAACTCCTACTTCATCACTGATCATCTCTCTACACTGACTTACTACTATATTATGCTGCTGCCCAGTGCGCTCCACTCCTAAGTGACCTCTTACAACAACAGGACCTTCTCACCACATCCTGCATTATTGACATCATGACTTCTTATTTCACCGGTCAGTCAAACCAGCTTGTCCCTTATATGCTTACGTGTTCAGGGACGGAAATCTATACTTGAATTGAATTGAAATGACCAACCATACCTATTAGTAGGATACGGCAGTATAATTTCCGGATGTACTATTGTTTTTCGTTTTCAGCCCTGCGATGCAGATTGCGTGTGTGTGTGTGTGTGTGTGTGTGTGTGTGTGTGTGTGTGTATGTGTGTGTGTGTGTTTTTTGTTTTGTTTTGTTTTTTGCTTTAAGGCATCTCTAAGGCCCATACAAAAAGAACTCCGAGTCCGAACGTTTCTGCCTCTTCTGATGAACTTTTTTTTTTAATGTGATCACTTGGAAAAATAAAAATGTATCGATTTCCACAAGTGTCTTATATTTTTATTGGCCAAGCAGAGTGTGACTAAAACTGATATTGCATGGCAATTGATCAATCAAAGGAGACGATGTTTCTAACAAGTTGTGAAACATAGAAGTCGTAAGGATATGCGACCTACTTTAGCCCAAAGAGAATTGCGGATCCATTCCAATTCAGGTCTGTAGTTCAACAAGGTGCTTACTTCATCACTCAAATACTCGTGGTGGTGGTGACAACTTGTCTCCTTTTGTCGCCTCGATTCTCCTCTTGCCAGATCGAAGGCGCGACACCTGTCTGCTCTTTCCATTTACTGAAGATTATCTTCCATTTCCATTTTTTGATTTGAGAGAGAGAGAGAGAGAGAGAAAGAGAGAGAGAGAGAGATTTTCTCAAAACTTTTATTAATTTTTTTTAATTGTTCGAAAGTAATCCGTAAGCGTATTATTAAACAACTTAAAAAGTAGGGGTTAGGGGTAGGATGGTGATGCTGACGAGGAGATAATGATTCGCTATTTAGGGTAGGACTGAGGAGGGGGAAGCTAATATGAGGAGGTGAAGGATTAGATTAGATTATGTTAGATTTTCAATGTTTAATACAGCTGAATCAGGACGACACGACTATTCAAAATCAGACTAGACCACTAACATTTAAAGATAATAAAAGATGTACATAAAACTAGCTTTACTGATGACATTTAACCAAAGCATACAAAACAAGATGACATGACCTATATGCGATAAAACAAACCAACATCACGTAAAAATGTAAACAGGTTTTGACCATTGCAAACTTTAAAATTCCCATTCAAAGGTATCGAACCAAAATATCTTTCTCTCTCCAGATCAGCACATTCAGACATTAATGGCAGACGGAAAATGACTTATCACCACGATGGTTCTTCGCCCTTCAAAAAGAAACTATGTGTGACATATGTATGTCCAATATGCAGGCGGGTAACAAAACTGTTTCCTCTTTGCGGGTGGAAGCAAAGTTAGGCAAAGAAACGAATAAACCTGGCAAAATGTGAAACAGCTTGTTATTGATTTGATTAGACCATTCGGCCTGCCACAGCCGTTTACAATAAGATCCAGTCATACAACGCAGGTCAGAGTAAGAAACAAACTGGAAAATCTCTGAAGGGAAATCAAGATGCAGAGCTTCTTTTGCAGCTTTGTCAACTGCAAATACTGCCGCAAATACCCATGTACCCACATAAAAACTCTTTTTTCCTTCAGTACAAGTTGTGTGTGGAGATCATGGGTCTCTGCCAGAAAAGGGTGCTATAGCTTTCTCGTCGAAAGAGTCTGAAGTGCTGACAGTCAATCCGATATGATTAAAAACGAGGGTCGTTTGGACTGATAAACCTGTTTCAGAGCTAGATGAATTGCATTGAGCTCAGCCGTTGCAAAGGCTGGTCGAGGTTTCTCCCAGAGACTGACGCAGCAGCAACTGCGTTTCCTTTCTTCGACCCATCCGTAAAACCTTTTTCGTATTGTTCTAAGTAAAATTGCTTATAAACCGCTTCGGAAGTGTCTTCCTTTCTAAATGAGGTGAGATGGAAGTTGATAATGTGGGTGATCAGTTTCCAAGGTGTGAGCACAGTTAGCAGTTGGCCATCACTAACAGTCAATATCTATGGCTGCAGTGTCAAAGTGAGGAAGTATCCTGACACCAAAAGGAGGAACGTCTGTCGGTTTGTTGGAATATTTAAGTGTAAATAATGGGTTCAGGACACAATCGTAAGCGGGGTTTTCAGGGTTAGTTTTAAGTTTTAGAAAATAATTCATAACGAGCTGAAGCCAACGGATCTCCAATGAGGGTTCGCCATCCTTAGCGAAGAGACTTTCCTTCTGGGAAGTGCGAAACGCCTCCAGGCAGATCCGAAGACCTTGATGATGGATTGGATCCAAGGCTTTCAAATAGGATTTCATAGCGGAGCCATAAACAATACTACCATAATCTAATTTAGAACGTACCAGAGAACGACAAAAGAGAAGCAGAGTTTGATTGTCTGCTCCCAAGTCTGTGTGGCTGATAACTTTCAAAATATTAAGACCGTTCTGGCAGCTTTCCCTCAGGTATTTAATATGCGGACAAAAAGTCATTTTGCTGTCAAAAATAATACACAGAACTTTAACTTGATGGTCTGGTCGTAAACATAAAGAGAAGGGTTCAAAACCTGGTTCTGTTCTCGACCAAAATGAATGCATTCGGTTTTAGAAAGCGAAAATTTAAAGCCGTTTTCTTCTACCCACCCCTTAATTTTATCTATACAAGGCTGAAGTTGACGCTCCAGCCATGCCAAGGTTTTATCCTTAGCCGAGATAGAGAAATCATCAACAAACAATGATTTATCTATGCCAGATTTAGCGCTTCTAACTATGTTGTTGATCTTGATGTTAAATAACAGAAGAGAAACAATGCTTCTCTGATGGACACCCATCTCCTGCTCAAAAGGATCTGATAAAGAGTAGCCAAGTCGGATCTGAAACTTCCTATCATTTAAAACATTGTCAATAAAAATGGGTACGTATACACAGAAGCCCAGGAGTTCTAGGTTTTTCAGAATCCCGTGTCATACGCCTTTTCGACATCAAAGAGCACGGGAACAACATGTTCACCGTTAGTTAGATATTCATTGCTTACAGGGTTTGACCGTTAACCAACGCGTCTCTGACGAACTATTCAAAACGGACGAAATGATCTGAAGTGCTCCCATTTTTGCGGAAACCACACTGAGAAATATCAAGAGCGTTGATGAATTCTAACTGCCACATCAAACGCTCATAGATCATTCTTTCCATTGTTTTGCACAAGCAACTTTAAGGGCAATGGGCCTGAAGTTGTTTGGATCAGAGTGATCCTTACCCGGTTTAGGGATTGGAACAACTGATTCCAGTCAACATGGGGGAAAGGAACCAGAAGACCAGTTATGATTAAACACCGCGAGGAGAACTTGGAGGGAATCTTTAAGTAGGTGCGAAATTAACTGATAATGAATGTCATCAGGGCCGGAAGCAGAATTATTGTATTTAAGGATGGAATCTGTTAGCTCTTCCATACAGAAGGAAGGTTATATATTTCAGAATTATCGGATTCAAAAGAGCAGGGTTCTCGTTCTTGTTTAATTTGATGTTTTGGAATGTTTCAGCCCGTGCGTCGACGGCCGCACCGAAAGCCGTACCTTATCTTACCAATTGATTTAATGACTTTTTCCAGTTCCGCTATTCTTTTAATCCTATTCTCCATCGTCATCATCATTTTCCCCATCATTTCTACCATCGGTCCTGATCTTTCTAGTCCTAACACAGAAGGTCTGGACGTCGTCACCTCAGCAAAGGATCTGGTGAAGGAGTTCAGCAACTCTCTGCATCGGGTAACGATCACCCATCTGTGACTCGAATTTGTTGGATTTCCAGTTCCAATTTCCACTTCGGGCATGTTTGGAACTAGACGGGTGTTTCCCTTCACAGTTAACACAGCTTTGTGGGTCTTCCCCCTCTACCCCCCTCCTCAGGCTTCTCTTTGCCACAACCTCGACACGTTTCAGTACCTTTGCTGTCGTTTTGGAACGTTTAGCAACGAAACAATCGTAGTGGAGAGGGGGTGAAAGGGGTCACATTCACCCTCCGTTAGCCTACTCTTATTGACTCCGGCAACTTGGCCATAGCAAAAGTCAAGAACAGAGTGTTAGTAGGGACACACGAGGTTCCCTTTGTGACCAACACCATATGCACAGCAGTGACACCCTATATGGGAAGCTCGTCTTGGATCTCTGCCTCCAACATGTCCTGAAGATTCGGACAGCGTACCACTCCTTTGGAGTTCAGTGTCGCATGAACCGAAACCTTGATGTCTCGGTCCACAAACAGCCCACTGTCCCTCCTCAGAAGCGCATCCGATGCTTTTTTGGTCAGACATTCTACCAAGAAGGTCCTAGATCTAATCGTTTTGATCTCTTTAAACCCGTTACTGGAAATCGCTTGAAAGTCCTTTCTGATAGGGAACGGGGACAATTTGCCCAACAGTGGATCAGAATCTTTCTCCCCCACCACTAAAAATCCGAGCCCATGCATTTTCCACCCCCGATTTAAATGCCTCTCTCCGTGACTCGCTCTCACTGTCACTGTTATTCTCCCAAGGTCGTTTTTTGTGGATCCCATGTTTTGTATTGTTTACTCATCTCCCCTGCTCTCCACCCACCACGGAGTCCAACAAGGGGATGCGTCCAAGCGGTAAATCCAGCAAGGAAACGCACGAGGGTTACAGGGAGCGATATACACGCAAACAGGTCCGCACTGCCATAACAGCCCCCTCCCCCTCTCCCTCCTCTCCCCTCCTCCCGTCTAGGAGAAGTCCGGGCCGAAGAGGTGTGTTGGTTTGAAGGACCGCAATCCCTCTGTGATCTCATCCTCCAGGATCCCATTCTCTCCCGACATGGGTCGCCCTGTAAGGCAAACGCAGGGAGACAAAAAACATTACGCTTAAGGTAAAGATTAGCAACTAACACAAAATGGGCCATAAAGAGAGATTCAAGAAATGCATCGGGCGAGTGATAAAATCGCTTTCGGAACGGATTGCAACCCCACATAAAAGCAGGGTCAGAAGAAAAACTTTCATTGTGGGGCCGGGTAGCTCAGTTGGTAAGAGCGTCTTGCTAGTAACCGAAAGGTCGCTGGTTCGAATCCAGGATTGGTCAACGTGTGATCATATTATTTTCCCCTTTACCAACAACTGGCCCGCTGGTGTCAGTATAAATCGGTCCAGTAGTCACCTATATGCGAAAGTGTCGTGTGACTATAATCTACAAACAACAACAAAACTTTCAACAGTCATCAAAGGACTTGCGCTCGGGAGAGAAAGAATGTGTGTGAATTAGACTTCTTCAACCCGACTCTACCTCCTCCACACTCTCCTTCAACGACCCCATCATCCCACAATTATAAGGCACGTCTTTGCCTTCTAAACTCTAATAAGATTTGGCTTCGCACAATGAACTGTCCGTTCTTAAAGATTCGAGGCAGAGTCGTGAGAAAAATTACTTATTTGATGTCCATAGCTGACTCGTACACAAAGCACATCTTTACCTTCTAACCTATAATGAGATTTAGCTGTCCAGTAGACTGTCCATCGGTATGGGCAACACGCCAAGCAGAGTCGTGCGATAGGACATATTTAATTATCCATAGCTGACTCGTACACAAACCACATCTTTTCCGTCCAGCCGGACTCAAGCTGCCGAAAGGACTGTCTATTGGTATACAAAAGGTACAGTGGTGAGATGGGATTTATGTGATGTCTATAGCTGACCCTTGCACAAAGCACATCTTTGCCTCCTAACTTCTAATGAGATCTAGCTGTCCAGCGGACAGTTTATTCTTTCGGAAAACCCAGTACCCCCACCAGGCTGGACAGCACGCGACATTATTTGGTCACTTTATTAAAACCGTTCTGAGTATCAAGAGAACAAAGGAAGCCCGCTAAGCTTGCATCGACACAGCAAGACGGACAATTAATAATTGCCACTTTTATTTTGTCCCCTTTCGGGATTCGAACCTGAGTCGTTGGTGTGTCAGGCGAACGCTCAACTCCTGAGCTACGAGGGTGGAATAATTTCGGTGGTTATTGTAGATTGGCTAAGAATGGCCGAATTACATCTATCAACGATCAGGCGAGGATCAACGGTGGGGAGCTCTTCAACCTTGAACCCTGCAAGCTATCGGCAAATAGATGTGTGTTCTTACAGCGCAGTTCCTGATGGCGCAGTTAAGGTGTTAGGGCGCTGGTTTCCTACGCCGAAGATCGCGAGTTCGAACCCCGCAGTGGGCGAACTTATGTGACTTAGATACGAGATTTTTCAGGTCCCCGAGAGTTTTTCCGGGTACTCCGGTCTTCTCCCTCTCTTCAAGGAAGGTATTGGAAGCAGTCAATCTCAAATCTTTTCTTTTTTTTTAAAACAGAAGAAAGATTTTATTTCCGAATTTGGTTCTTCTAATAATAATAGCGGCTTGTTTTTACACTACATGAATGGGTGATGAAAGCGTGTTTGTCGTATACGTGGGAGTGTGTGGAGCATGTCAACGGCAACGTGTATGTTGGTTACAGATCGTCGCACTTTGAGTCCGAGTTATGAATGAGGCGCGAATAGCGTCCATTATTATTATTATTATTATTATTATTATTATTATTATTATTATTATTATTATTATTATTATTATTATTATTATTATTATTATTATTATTATTATTCCCTACATTGCTTTTAAAGTGTTGGAGGCGTTGTTCATCGTTGATTATTCTGTAGCATACCAAAGAGCTTATTACGGAAAGAGGGAGAACTTCCATTATGTCCTATACAAAAATGCGAGACGCTCTCACGGATTATTTCCCTTTGCTCGGGCTGGCTATATTTCATCATCTGCTATATGAATGATCTGTGCGTGGTAACTTATTGAGCCTATGCCATTGCAAAAGAACATTTTTATGGCAACGTTTGCAAAAACCAAACTTTTAACCATCATTATTATTAACAATCCGCTACTTCTGTCTTTTTTTTTTTTTGTTTATGTTTACTTATTGACATTTATTAGGTGCTTTTATGCTGCTTATGTGTGTATGTCATAGGTTCGTTTTCTGCCCTGGAATTTATTATTTTTTTAATCAACGACAGATATTTTAAAATTAAAATATGCATGACAGACTGTTTCATTTATCCAAAACTGTGTAAATCCGTAATCGTGAGAGAGAGAGAGAGAGAGAGAGAGAGAGAGGGGTTGGGGGAACAGAGAGCTCTGTCATTCAATCAATTAATCACAATAAAGCAAAATAACAAAATGTTTCACTAATAGTGTGAATTTAATTTATATCAGGTGTCCCCCTACCCCCCAACCCTCTCACCTCCCACATCATTGGCTTAATAACATCAGTCACTTCATGGAAAATAATTAATTAATCAGACAGAACAATCAGAACCTAGACTACAACATTCCACGCAATATGGATCTAATGCGCAGAAATTCACAGATCAGAACAAGGACTGAGTTTCTACATTACATTTTTTTTCCCGTTTACACTCCAACGAAAAGGGATTACAACAGATCAAGGACCATTGTTGTGCCTAGGTAAGGGGTTATCTTGCACAGTATTTGATCACGAGGAGAAAACAGACTTAGTCTAATTTAACTTGTTAACATAAGCAGTTTGACGAAGCCAAACTGCCAATCTGACAACATCTACGTTTGAAATGTAAGCACAAATATAATAGTCAAACAACCTAGAAACAACGTAAACAGTGAGCGACCTTTTGAACGTAACCTGTCAGCAAGCAAACAGTTTTTGTTTTAGCACATAGAATAGATATAACATGAATCACTGAAGCCTCTCCCGGATTGTTTTAACAACACTGCAGCGGTCTTGGTTTAGGCCTATATAAACACACAAAAAAGAAGTTTTTCGATTGCAATTTACCTTTCTTTGTCTCTTGGAAACTTGAAAAATAACTTGCCATCACAATTTTCTTGTATCTGGCATTACGGCAATTGATGGCTGTGTCACCGCCCTGTTTTACTCGGTCGCCTTTTGTCTTTCTGCCACGAGCCATTTTTAGCATGTCGACAAGGGAGCGTAACTCGTATCTTCCGTCTCGCGGTTCTGTTCCAAGTTCCATCTCTTTCTATAATACGCTCTTTGAGCATACTCATCCAAAGGTCCCCGTTCGTTTGATATGTTTGCGGAAGGCAAAAAGGGTTGTATCGAAACACAGAAAATGGTTTGATGATAAACTGGGGTGATTAAGAAAAGGGTGGGTGGGTGGCTGCTTTAGGAGAGTAGTCTGACCCGACGTTCGCGACATAGCATTGATCTCGTCCCGCAACCGTCTGTAGCACGAGAACTTTCGAGATCTAGGTGCCGAGACTGACGAGGCCTGACTACCGAAAGTCACGTCGACGAGACCTTGCTGCCAAGACAAGACTGACGAATCAGGAGGTGGATTTTTTTCTCATGGTGGAATGTAGTGAGGTCTTGGCTGAGGGTGACGAGACTCTCTCTCAGCGCCTGCGAGACTTGCCCATGGCGAAAAGCTACCGAAACCTTTACGATCTTGCTGCCGACAATGATGAATCAGTTTGTGTATGCTCGACTACACAAAGCGCAATAATCATAAAGGTGTTACCGAATTCTCTTCAAACGCCCACGATCATTGGCGATTGCGACAAAGGAGAAGACTCGGCGATTGTGATAACTGAGCTGAAACTGTCCACGCTTTCCAGACCTAACTGCCGAACTAGATTTGATACGCTCGATTAAAAGCCACGGGGTGATTACTGCAAACTTGAACCGATGAATCCCAACACTCGTGTCGCTTTCCAAAGTAAACCTTTGGAAAAGTCTGTCAAATAAAGTACTGTGAGCCGACAAGGGACTTGATAGCCGAGTCAAGTGAAGTCTGCTCTGTGTCTCTTGACACCGATACTCTGTGTGAATTAAGTTGTCTCGGCGGCCAAGACGGATGGCGATGGCGTTGCTTGCTTGTCGTCGACTCCGCCATGGGTGGCGGCGCTGCCGATGAAAATATATGCGACTGACACCGGCAAACATCTTTGCGCACTCAGGGGGTAAAGGTCTTTACTTCACTCATCTGCCAACTGATGTGTTTGTAAAAACACACCGTCTCGGCCACATTGATTTCTCGCGTCAGCGAGATTGTGCCCGAGGCTGCAGTAAAAATGTCGTTGATGTAATCAATTACTACGAGCCCTACATGATTTCCTTTTTAATATCTTCTTTTTGTCTGGTCTTCTCAGTATTGCCTTGAAATGACAACGTAAAGAAAAACCATATTTGTCTTAAAATATTGTTAAGCCTATGTATCCTCATATTTATAACCAAAACAACAACAACAAAAAAACAAAAAACCAACGGTGCCACTTAACATGAGAGCGAATTTTGTGAGACGTCCTATAGACTGCCACATCCGGACAAACCCATCAATACACAAACCGGCAAATAAGACACAAAATGTCGATTTTCTTCACGCAATTAGCGTTGCTAGGATTGGAATAGGCTGTACCTCGTCATCACACCGCGATAGACCTCTGGCGCGGATTTGTCGTCCAGGTAGTATGAACGAACAAACAAAAGCAATTCCTCCATCCACATAGCGTAGCTGAGACTCGCCCAGTACCTGGAGAGACTAACGTTAAGCCTCGGCTAGTTTCAGCTACGCAGGATGTTGTTCACTGCTGACAAAATCTTTGTGGACAACACCAGTGATAAAGGTGTCTCGCTTGAAGAGATGGACTGGAGTTTTATTGATAGCATCTTGGATTTAATCCTTACTAGAAGCTACCCTCCGGTGAATAAAGAATACTATACTATCCTATCCTATCCTATGCTATCCCGTAACTCTGAGGTCGTTGGGGCACCACAGATGATCGTTTAACCAGCGTACTCCATCTTTCCCTGTCCTCAGCAACCCTGATGGCTTCGCCCAACGTCAAGCCAGTCCATTCTCGAATGTTGTCCTCCCACCTCTTTTTCGGTCTCCTTCTTTTTCTACCTCCTTGCACTGTGCCTTGCAGGATGGTCTTTGCAAGGTCTGATGATCTGGCGGCGTGGCCATACCATCGGAGTTTCCGTTTCTTCACCACTGTGAGCAGGTCATCGTGTTGTCTAATGGCTTGTGCGATGGTCTGTCGGACTTCGTCGTATGTGATGTGCTGGGTATAGGAAATGCCCAGAAGTCCTCTGAATAAAGAAACGATAACAAAAGATCCATCTCCCCTTCTCTGCTGCGATTGCTTTTCATTTTTTGGAATAGTGCCATAAATACCGGACGGCCATTTCGCTTTGTTGTCAGCTCGTCAGTGTATCAGCTGGGCTCGGCGAAAATGAAGGGACCGATCTTCCAAAGCAATAAGAAAACGCCTGAGTGAAGTCTTCAGGAAAAGTACCTTCATGCGAAGAAAATATATCCACAATTGGGGTGGTTAGCAACAGAAACGGAAAGGAACCTAACGTTGTCATTGCTGCTATTCGTATTGTGGACATGCCGGGTGAATGACGTTCTTGTTATCCCTCACGTTGTAAACGAAACCATTGGCAGCTCTGGAACGTACGGTGTACCTAATAATAATATTCTGGAGCAAAAGTAACGACAGCCAAGAAGAACAAACACTACTTGCGCACACCGAGAAATAATTGGCCTGTGATCAATGACAGCAATGTGAGTCAATAAACACACTGATTAGTGCAGTAATGTAGGTCGACTACAGGGTAATGAGAAAGAAGAAGTAAAGGGAGGAAGAAGAGGAAGACACGCTCGAAGAAGACTTTCGAAAACTGGAGAGAGAGAAAAAAAAATTAGACTCCTTATTTTCAGATATTCGCAAAAAGAGAACGCAAGAATGGTTGACTGATGTTAACCGTCTACGCGAACATAATGGCCCAAATGGAGTGGAGTTCACGTGGTGAAAAATTCAATACATGGGGAAGGGGTGGGAGAGAGAGAGAGAGACAGACAGACAGACAGAGAGAGAAAGAGACAGACAGAGACTCGAATTATGAGTAGAGAGTCTGAGAGAGAATCCAATTATGAGTAACTATATAATAATAATCATCATACTGTTCATCCTGATAATTTCCTCAAATATTAAAGTTCACCATAGTATTATTATTCCGTTCACAAGGAAGAAGAAGAAGAAGAAGAAGAAGAAGAAGAAGAAGAAGAAGAAGAAGAAGAAGAAATTATTGTTTTCACTGAAGACATTAACACTCCATCTCTGACACACCAAGAGAAGGTCTTTCCTTTCCCCACCCACCACCCATTTCCGACAACAACAACAACACGTCAATCTGAGTAACAAAACTGAAGAATGAAATAGGACGAGTTGCGAAAGCTATCCTAAGCTATCCTATGCTATGCTATCCTAACCTATCCTATCCCGTATCTCGGAAGTCGCTGGAGCACCACAGACGATCGTTTAACCAGCGTACTCCATCTTTCTCTGTCCTCAGCAGCCCTCATGGCATCGCTAAGTGAAGCCTGTTTATTCTCGAATGTTGTCTTCCCACCTCTTATTCTGTCTACCTCTTTTTCTGTTTCCTTGCAGAGTTTCTTGCAGGATGGTCTTTGCAAGGCCTGATGCTCTGCTGACGCGGCCATACCATCGGAGTTTCCGCTTCTTCACTACTGTGAGCAAGTCATCGTTTTGTCCAATGGCTTGTGCGATGGTCTGTTGGACTTCGTCGTTGATGATGTGCTGGGTATATGAAATGCCCAGAAATCTTCTGTAGCACCTCATCACCATGTTTTGTATTCTTCGTTGTAGGTCTGCTGTGATGGTCCATGTTTCGCAAGAGTATAGGAAGATGGAGATGGCAAGAGAGCGCAGCAATCTTACCTTGGAGTGTGGACTGATAGCTCTGTCTTTCCAAACTGGGCTTCAATCTTGTCATGGTAGCAGTTGTTTGTGCTATCCTGGAGAGGACTTCCTGTCGGGATCCATTGTCTGATACAATTGCTCCTAAATATTTGAAGCGGTGCACCGTGTTGAGTGATTTTCCTTGGACTTTGATGTCCATGTTGATGCCACTGGTGTTGGTTGTCATCATTTTGGTCTTCTCTGCACTTTTTTCCATTCCATAGGCTCTGGAGGTGGTGTCAAGCCTCTGTACAAGCTGTTAAGTTCTTGTTCCTCTCCAGCCAGTCCATCAATATCATCCGCAAAACGGAGATTGGAGATTGCTATGCCCTCTATGCTGGCTGTGCCTTCCTGATCTGCAAGGGCAATTGACATGGTC